>BSBM01000017.1:56877500-57483047 GCA_027924585.1 Larix kaempferi
AACTTGGCCTTTTCTCTTATCTCATGGGCCTTTTCACGGGGTAGTGGCCTCCTTCTAGACTTTCTTTGATTTTTACATCTGTTTCCCATATTCAATCCGCTTTTGGAAAAATGAAAATATGACCCCTGCAAGAATGAACAACAAACAATATATTAAAAATCGATGTGCATGATTATTAAACCTCGATGTAGCAATTGATTATGTACAACAACATCTAGTGATAATGTTTTCATATAATCTTAAAAGCTATTGGGAATGCCCTACATATAAAGTTACAACATCACATCTAGGAACTCAGTAGGATGGTATTGGATGGTGGTATGGGATGTTAGTAGTCTAACAAATTCCCTACAAGGGAGAAGCTCATATTGACTTCATTTTCATGGTATGGATGAGGGAAAATAGCCCCAAAAGACTAAGACTTTTCGATTGTTTAGGTGTTTGTGTGAGTTGTTGTAGTGAAACCATGAGGAATTCAACAAATTTTTGTCTACTAGATGGAGGAATGTGATTATGAAATGTTATTGGTGGTGATGCAAGTAATTTTTTTTTATTATCTTCATGAAAGGTTGAAAGCATTGCTTGGTGCATGTTGTAGTTTTTTTTTGGTAGGATGTTTTTATTGTCTATGTTGAAGATTAAAAAGACTAAAATAGATCTATCATACAATTCACGAGGAAAAACCAAAATAGATGCCATTCAAACAAGTGAATGAAGACTAAATTTACATTTAACAAGATCAAATTTTCACCATACCTCAAGGATTATGATTGCTCTTTGCTTCAAATGTCAAATGCTCTTTTGATGTGTCCACTATATGTAAGAAGACTTCATGTGTATCCAAGTAGCATGATAATTCAATCCAAGGTGCCAAATAGAGTCCAACTATTGTGTATTCACTCAATTGATCCAAGTAGATCCGAATAGGTGTGTATTCAATACAAAGAGCCAAATAGAGCCCCAAATATTGTGTATTTTATCCAAATGGTGTATGAATTCAATCTACCATGAAAATTCTTGTTGGACTGTGCGTGAAACCAGTGAACATAACGCGATGAATGAGGAAAAAAAATGCGGGAGAAAGAACGTAGGTGATTTTCTAAATTTTATGTTCAACAGGGATGCGCACACGCCTGGCGCGTGTGTGTCCTTGCTGAACGTTGCAATGGTTGGTGGGTAACGTTCATTGTATTTATTTCCCAATAGATATAAATGTGTCGGGTTATGCCTAGAGCCCCTCCCCATAAAGAGTCCCTCCCCCATAAAGGCCTTTAGGACCTTTTCTAACCCATAATCCCTAAGTGCATTTAAGTGCTTCTAGGTGTTTGGGGGTTTAAGGGTATATTTACAAATTTGTGTATTTTGATTTCAAAACATTGATTTAATTTTTAGTTAGAAACAAATGTATTACATCAAGAATAATTAAATACACAATAGATATATATTAATGTTGTATAAAGACTGCTCGGAGGTGCGATTATTATGAGATCGCAGTATGTCAGATTTGTTCATAATTACCATCAGATTTTATTCTCTTAGGGCGATGCAGATGTGACAAAATGCACTTTGATGGTTAGTTTTATTTGCTGGTAAATATTTGCTCGGTTAATTTATGGGGAAGGATAAAAGTCTTGATACTCCCACCCCTATGGAAGGCTGGAAAAGCATAGCACAGAAGGTATAAGCTTGGCTTCATGTAATATGCAGAGCACTCTTCTTTACATTGCTGTATTAATCAAAATCTAAGGCACCTGTTATCCCTGGTCTCAGTGTAGGATGAAGATGATGAGATGTAAAGGATCTAATCAAGTAGTCATGGAGGGCCTCCTCATCGTGGAAGATTTTATGAATAGTGTTCATCTGCTGTAAGTGGAATCACAATTGCAATAAAATAAGGTTTTTCTTCATAATGATCTGATGATGACGATGATGAATCTGATGATGATGATGATGAATATCATGACGAAGATGATGATGATGATGAAGATGGTGATGATGATTATGATGACTAATGGAGATGATGATGAATATGCAGCACATCATCCTCATCATCCTCATCATCTTCATCATCATCAACAATATGATCATCATCATCACCATCATCATCGTCATCATCTTCATCATCAACATCATTGTGAGGACGAGGATGATGATATGATGATGATGATGATGGTGGTGGATGATGATGAATATGAGTACGATGATGATGATGATGATGATGGTGATGATGACGATGGTGATGAAGATCATGATGATGATGAAGATGGTGATGATGATGATAATGCCAATGAAGATGGTGATAATGATGATGATGATGACTAATGGAGATGATGATGATCATGATTGATGATGATCATGATGTTGATGATGAAGATGATGACGAATATGTAGCACATCATCATCATCTTCATCATCATCGACAACATGATCCATAACATGATCATCATCATCATCTTCATCATCGTTGTCATCATCATCATTGTGAGGAAGAGCATGTGGATGATGATGATGATGAAGATGATGATGATGACGACGATGATGATGAAGATGATGACTAATGGAGATGATGATGATGTTGATGATGAAGATGGTGACGAATATGCATCACATCATCCTCATCCTCATCCTCATCTTCATCATCTTCATCATCATCAACAACATGATCATCATCATCAACAACATGATCATCATCATCACCATCATCATCGTCATCATCATCATCATCATCATTGTGAGGACGAGGATGGTGATGATGATATGATGATGATGATGATGGTGGTGGATGATGATGAATATGAGTATGATGATGATAATGACGAATATGATCATCATCATCAAAATCATCATATTCGTAGTCATCATCTTCATTAGTCATCATCATTGCCATCTTCATCATCCTCACCATCACCATCATCATCATATGATCATGGTCACGATGATCATTGTCTTCGTCATCATAATCGGCATCTTCATCATACTCATCATACTTGTCATAGCCATCTTCATCATCATCATCATCATCATCATCATCATGAAGATGATGATGAAGATGATGATGAGGATGAGGATGATGTGCAATATATTCGTCATCATCTTCATCATCAACATCATCATCATCTCCAGTAGTCATCATCATCATCATCACCATCTTCATCGTCATCATCATCATCACCATCCTAATCGTCATCGTCATCATCATCATCATCATCTTTGTCATGATGATGATGATGATGATTATGAAGATCATGATGATGATGATGATGATGATGATGAAGATCATCATCTCTAGTAGTCACCATCTTCATCGTCATCATCATCATCTTCATCATCATCATCATCATCATCATCATCATCATCATCATGACGAAGATGATGATGACGATGATGACTAATGGAGATGATGATGATGATGAAGATGATGGAAAATATGCAACACATCGCCATCATCATCATCTTCATTAGTAATCATCATCTCCATCTTCATCATCCTCCCCATCACCATCATCATCATATGATCATGGTCACGATGATCAGTGTCTTCGTCATCATAATCAACATCTTCATCATCCTCATCATACTCGTCATAACCATCTTCATCATCATCATCATGAAGATGATGATGAAGATGATGATGAGGATGAGGATGATGTGCAACATATTTGTCATCATCTTCATCATCAACATCATCATCATATCCAGTAGTCATCATCACCATCTTCATCGTCATCATCATCATCACCATATTCATCATCGTCATCATCATCATCATCTTTGTCATGATGATGATGATGATGATGATGATGATGATGAAGATGATGATGATGATGATGATGATTACGACGATGATGACTAATGGAGATGATGGTGATGATGATGATGATGATTATGATGTTGATGATGAATATGATGGCGAATATGCAACACATCATCATCATCCACAACATGATCCACATCATGATCATGATCATCGTCGTCATCATCATCGTCATCATCATAATTGTGAGGACGAGCATGAGGATGTTGATGATGACGATGATGATGAAGATGACGAATATGTTGTTGGAGATGATGATGAATATGCAACACATCATCATCGTTTTCGTCGTGATGATATGATGATGATAATGATGATGATGATGATGATGGTGGATGATGATGAATATGAGTACGATGATGATTATGACTAATTTGGAGATGATGATGATGACGGTGATGATGATGATGATGAAGATGACGAGGAATATGCAGCACATCATCAACATCTTCATCATCATCATCAACGTGATCATCATCATCAACTTCCTCCTCCTCCTCCTCCTCATCATTGTGAGGATGCGGATGATGATGAAGATGATGATCATATGATGATGATGATGATGATGATGATAGTCATCATAACAATCATCTTCATCATCCTCATCATACTCGTCATCACCATCATCCTTATCATGATGATGATGATGATGATGACGATGACGATGATGATGAAGATGGTGATGATGATGGTGATGATGATGATGACTAATGGAGATGATGATGATGATGATGATGATGATGTTGATGATGAAGAAGATGACGAATATGCAGCACATCATTCTCATCATCATCATCATCTTCATCATCATCAACAACATGATCATCATCATCACCATCATCATCATCATCATCTTTATCACCATCATCATTGTGAGGATGAGGATGACGATGATGATGATGATGGTGGTGGATGATGATGAATATGAGTACGATGATGAAGATGATGATGATGATGATGGTGAATATGGTCATCATCATCATCATCATTGCCATCTTCATCATCCTCACCATCATCATCATCATCATATGATCATGGTCACGATGATCATTGTCTTCGTCATCATAATCGTCATCTTCATCATCCTCATCATACTCGTCATCGCCATCTTCTTCGTCATCATCATCATCATCTTCATATCGTCATCATTTTATGATGATGATGATGATGATGACAACGAAGATGTTGTTGATGATGATGATGAGGAAGAGGGTGATGATGAAGATGATGATGATGATGGTGGTGGATGGTGATGAATATGAGTACGATGATGAACATTATGATGATGTTGATGATCATCGTACTCATCATCAACATCGTCATCATCATCTTCATCAATGTTGATGATGAGGATGATGATGATGATGACGTTGACGATGAAGATGATGACGTTGACGATGAAGATGATGACCTAGATGTTGATGAAGATGATGACGTTGACGATGAAGATGATGACCTAGATGATGACAATGATGATGATGACGAAGATGATGATGATGATGGTGATGAGGATGAAGAAGATGATGATGATGGAGATGATGTTGATGTTGATGAGGATGGTGATGAAGATGATGATGATGACGAAGATGACGATGGTGGAGATGTTGATGAGGAAGGGGGAGATGACAATGATGATGAAGATGTTGATGATGATGGTGATGGTGATGATGATGATGCTGATGATGATGATCATCATCATATTCTTCATGATCATGATCATCTTCATCACCATCATGATCATCATCCTCGTCACCATCATCCTCATCACCACCACCATCATCATCATCATCACCATTATCCTCATTGTCATCTTCATCACCATTACCATCATCATCATCACCATCATCTCATCATCATCACCATCATCCTCATCGTCATCTTCATCACCATTGTCATCATCATCACCATCACCATCACCATCATCTCATCATCATCAGCATCATCATCAACATCTTCAACATCATTGTCATCTCCCCTTTCCTCATCAACATCTCCATCATCGTCATCTTCTTCATCATCATATCTTCATCAACTTCATGTATCCCCTTGACAAAGGAAATTAAATAAACCATACAAAGGAATACAATAGCGCATACGTGCAAGGACGCATGTGCGCTGTTCTTAATGCGTGCTCATAGTTGCGCCCTCGCGTGTTTGAATTCAAATTTTTTTTGGCGCCCTTGCGGGCTTGGAATTAGCTTCGGATTGCACCTTTAGGCTCGGTCTAATTTATCCCTGATTTATAGCAGAAAACATCAAACACTGCAACTTCCTATTTTTCACAGCTAGTTCTGCATAAGCTCCATGAGTGCACTGCAGATGAAATTGCACACACTTGTCGAGCTCTGTGTGCAGATTCCAAATATATAATTTTTTAATAGATCTGTTGTTGTTTTCTATTTTTAATTCATTTTAAACTGCACTCATGTCAAATTCGTAAAAAACATAGGTCGTTTATTTGGCCTATAACTTTTGATTGGCTTACCTATTTCGAAAACGGAAAAGAACCCACGTAAGAGCACGAAAATACCTACAACGTAAAAAAAAAGAATTTTGATTATTTTTAGACCATGATATGGTGGATTAAAACTTGACAATGTCGTTTTAGGGCTTCACTAACTTCGGTAATTTAAAAAAAATATAAAATTGACTTTTAAAATTTTGGAAAAATAGCCCCGCACAAGATTTTTCTGTTGCCTACGCCTCTACATATTTTTTTTCTCGTAAATTGAAAATTTACATAGAAAACAGGTGGGTCAAAAAAAACATGTGAATTATGTTTTAGAAAAAAAATAACATACCAATCTTCGAATAATGACATTTTGGGGTGGTTATACCACTTTTCCATAAATAAAAATTATATATTCTGGAAGGTCATCCATTTTTCTACGTTTCATCTTTTTACACCTAATTGGAAAAAGTTTTGTAGGTACCTCTAATAATTGATTTTAATGATAATATTTCTGTTTTTTCAGAATGTCATTGCAACTAACGTGTCATAATTGGGTATCATTACCTTGCACCAGCCCTTAAGACATTGATAAATCTTACAACAATTTTTTTTTGCCAAATTTAAAGCTTTGTAGTTTTATACCTTATCTTGATACGATTAATAAGATATTTGTTGGAATACAAGCTACTAAAATCGACAAACCCAATCTCTATAGAACGGAGTAAAGTTACATGTAATTTTTGCCTCTGTACTTTTTGCAAATGGCTATTGAAGCTTGAAGGTCAAGGGCTAAGACCGACACTATGACAAAAACTTAGGATGGTGGATAGGTTCAATCATCAAAATCTAAACATGGAAGTATAGCATGTCTTCTCATAACTTCTAATATTTAATTAAATTTTGGTGCTCTCGCACCAAAGGAATTGTGGTTGATACATCTTATACATTAACATGACCACTATGGAACTCCACACTTGAATGCAATGTTGATAAACTTTTCAACATCTTCTTATAGGGATGTTGATTTTCCTAATTTTATCACTATTAAAAATACTTCCCATCATAAAAAACAACGTAATGGTTTGTTTATGCATTATTGTGCATTAAATAAAGAAAATTGTGCCAAAAAAGGCATGTTAGAGATTTTAAAATAGGTTTTGTTGTACTTTCGGTACTGCACAATTTAATCTACTTTGTTGCTCCTACTTAGTAGGTTGTAATGCAAGGTTAAATCATCTCTTATCTTAAATTAATTTAATCTGTTAAAGTGGTCGTAAGACTCCTTTATCACAATGAAAACAATAGACCTGAGACACATTTTCCAACTAGCCATCCAATAGTTAGGCTTCATCACCTTGTACATTGCATCAAATGCCTCTTTGTAGTAGGAAGATGCACATTTCACAGATGCAACCCTACTAACCTATATGTTTTAGTTGCATCAATGAAATTGTCTTACATAACAAGATTAATCATTTTCTACTTTCAGCCTTGTGTAATCCTTGTATTTTATTTCACATACTAACAACCTAGGTTACTAGAATATGGATCCGGATCCAGATACGAGTACGGATCCGCTAGATTTTTGAAAATCCAGGATCCAGATATGGCCATGATACGTCAAGTACACAAAAAATAATAATATTTTAAAATTTTAAAAAACATATTCAAAGTTTATAATCAAAGGGCCACTCATGAATCACATCACTAGAACTAAAATCATATTTAAATTTGCAACAAAACAATGAAAATTGAAATGATACATCTTGCCTCATTGAAATTGATACATCCAATATTTAATGTTAAAAACTTCAAACTTCACGTCCAAGACTCCTGTCGACTGTCGAGTTTCTCGCAGCAGTGGAGATTCTTTGTGAGTGCATTCGATGCTTCACAACTGCTGTCAAGTTTCCTGTCTAAATGAAGTCTTTCGCCTGTCATTGTTATCTCTTGTCCAGTGAACCTTGCTCTCCACTCCCAAGTGCTCTGTCGGTGCGTTCAACTTCTTTGCGGTGCTATTTACTTGGAAGTGGGGTAAGTCGGGCTGAAAACCACCTTAAACCACAAGAAATAACGTAAACTCTCTGAGGTAGTTCTTTCCAAGTGGTGGATCTGGAATTTAAAAAAATCACAGCTTGTTTTTTTCCCCGACCGAGTTATTTTACCCAGGATCTGTATCCCAGCAGATGATACGTTTTGGTGGTGGAAGGATCTGGTCGACATATAGTTCCGTCGCGGATCTTGGCGGGGATCCGGATCGGAACCTCGGATCCCTAACCCACTTGTGCCGGACTCAGTAACACAGCTAAGAACATACTCCTTTCTATACAACAATGATCTTATTGTCCTTAAATTTCCCCTGAGAAAAACTTGTCATCATAATTTATGAGTCGTAGATATCTCTATCAGTATTAAGCCCATATATCATATTAGATTAGGAAAAGTTTTAACAGTGAACACTACCATTCGTTTTACACAAGTATCATGAACATTCAAGCATAAGATGATCTAAGCTATAGTTTTATCTAGAGTGGTTACCATTACTCATGATGTTGAAGCTTGAACGAATGACGTTTATAGATAAGATTGTATTACCCTTTATACGTGGGAGTCTTGTAACCTACTTGTTATATCTTGATAGCATACTAGTATTAGATCTGTCTCTATTACGTAACATGTTTGGAATAAGTAGTGACTTGTCGTACAATTATGACAATCAAAGATAATATAGATACAATTCAATATGTTTAGGAATTGGTTATCCTTATCACTATACCTAGTATTACAACTATATCTATAATTTCTCCTTATCATTACTTGGAGATAGCACTAATGGTATACTATAACCAATAAAGTTGTGAGTACTTATGTATGATACATGTAATCGCATTGGTGTTCGATCTGTAAGAATGTATGATATCTTATTTCTTATACAAAGGCTACAAGTAGCTTAGTCCCTGCCATTTGAATCAACAAATTGAAACAAACTGAGCTGTACAAATCTTAGCAACAAAACAACTTTTGTTGTTTTCTAGACTCCATTTCATATGTGCATTTTTTCCTTCAGTATTGGTACCTAGTCTAACCCAAATCCAATTTTTGGTGCAGATATACATGCCAAAAACAACGACATGCCGATCCAAAAACATATGCATATTTTGGTATAGATCTACATGCCAAAAATCTATAAACATATTTGTCAACAGATCCACTTTTTGGTTTGTGGTTCCAAAACATAATACTCCCAAATTCACATTTATACCAAGCACTATAGGCAAAGAAAAATTATTTTTAAATTCACACTTGTTTCCTGTCTCTTTAGAAATTTAGTTATTATATAAATGGAACCTTTTTTACTGTGTGTACATAGAACCATGAAAATGGTGTTTTCTAGCACATACCAACTTTCATCATACAAGAAAAGAGAAAAGATTTCAATATAACATCTGATTCAACATTCCTTACATTTTCAACTTGTAACTCAAGACAAATATATTAGACATCCTATGACAATGATTAACACATATTTGAGCTATATAATCTATGAAGCTTAAATTCCCTAAAAATGTTATGTTAGCAAACTTCTCCAAAGGTCATATGCATGTAGCTTAATATGGGTGGATCTCAAATGAACAAATACAAGGGTCAAATGTGGGCCATTAGTTGTAGCACACTTACAACATAACTACAACTTGACATTGTTTTCCATAGACAGTTCATGTTTATGCAGAGATAGATAGGTATGGGATCGGTAAGGTTATGATTATGCAGATATAGCCATACATGGGGCTAGTAAGAGGAGATAAAATCATGATTGTGCATACCCACATACATGAAAAACCACTAGCACTCCTAACAACACAACATACACTCTTGATTGATAAACTTTAATTTCCCATTGTCTTCAATGGATATACAAGGAAGTAGATAAGATTATAAGCATTCAATTCTAGATATATCTATGCTAGATACTCGAGGGACTCAATTAGATACTCATGTCCAAGAACCTATCCCATATAACTACTTTATGTCATTCTCCCTTAATGATGGTGTACTCAATAAGAACACAAATCTAACAAGATAAAATAATCCTTCAACAATTGGATGCAAGTGCTTTGCCAAAAGACCTTATAATTATGTAGACCAAAACCAGCATAATGACAATGAGTTTAGAATGATTGAAAAACTCATCATTTTAAAAAATTTCTTCTCCCAACATCATTTTTAAAGTATAAAAGAAAACAACAAATTTCTCACCTACAAACTTCATGCATATAAATATTCAACAACTAATAAATTCCAACTGAAAATTTTAAACTTTATTTTACATCAAATTCATTTTGCACGTGTAAACTCCTCCCCAAGATACCATAATTAGAAATAAACAACAGAATCATAAATGGGTTGTGTTGATGCTGGAAATGATTCATTCCAGATCAATGTATTCTAAACCTCTAAGTTTGCTAGACTAAGAAGAGGTGGGGTTGAACACCCTAATTTCAGATCAATGTATTCTAAACCTATAAGTTCGCTGGACTAAGAAGAAAGCGGGATTGAAAGCCCTAATTTATAGGTGATTATATATATATATATATCCACCCTCGTGTGCAAATCAGAGAAGTTGTATTTTGTAGATTGTTTTTATTATTTAATTAAAAAAAAAATCTGCACAATTTTTAAAGAAATCTAAAAATGTAACTGTAAATTTAAATATGCTTATAGTATATTTCTACTTATGACTCTTGACCAATGAAGGGTACCCACCTTCACTGTAAAACTGACCGGGTTCAATTATGGAGTATTAGTAATATTCTCCTTGTGCCTCACTTGTCTTTACACAAAACATAAATATAAGATATAAGCAGTATATTTCTTCCGAAGTATTTGTCCATCAAAATACATTTTCATATATACAGAGCTAAAAAATAAACATCCATAATGTTTAAAGTGCTAAACAATAAGGTCACATCTCCATATAAGCTTCAAAACAAACAAAAACACTGCCATCTACTGCAAGTCAACTATCTGAAAACAATTGTCCACACCATCATGCCTTAGAAAACAAATCATGAAAATATATACCTGGTCTAGCTGGAAATGAAATGAGACCCTCCTTCACTATGTCCAGTACATGATTTCGTAGCTGAGGATTCTGCTATCTTTTTCCCTTTTCATAACAAGTAAAAATCGCTATGCCCGATATATCTTCATCACAAATCATATGTTCTTCCACATGCACAACTGATGTGACCAACTGAATACTCAATAAAACCATACCATCACTTGTATTGTTTAACATCAATAATCATCACGTCACTTCTCTTTAAGAAATCCGCTTTCAGAGATATTTTATCTCATTCATCCAGATTCTCGGTCATCCAACAAAGCATGACTAGCTTAGTTTAAACCCATTTAAACTTTTCCATAATCATTCAAATACTAAGATTCTTTAAACGAATCAAGAGCAGAATCACATATAGATTTGCAACCCCAAGCTTCTAAAGAATGCATAAAACAACCAGTATGTAAACATCAAAACCCATGTCTTCATAGAGTTTCAAATCTCTGAAGAATAACTAGAGTAGCTGCGGCACTGCACCGTCAAAAGCTTGTTCACGAGCACACACTAATTTTAAATATTTTCATCTCAGAACCGACGAACATTCATATGCACTTACAATGTAACACTCCCAGAAAGGTTATGAAGCAGGAAAAAAATGGCCTAGATGGGAAATTATTGCAAATTCGAACAACCACTTTCATTAATTGCAGCTCAGAATTATGGTGCACGCAACGCAGGAAATGAGTGGTGGAGGGCTCGAGGAAGAAACAATTTCAACAAGTGGCATAAAACTGAACAAGAACGCTGACTTACCAACAGCTAAGAACTTATACATTCAATGCAGAATTAATGCAACATACAAGTTATTAAAACAATTGAACGCCGCTATATTATCAGAAATTCAAAAATTCTTGAACCATTGACGATCACCATGTATCCTCAGTCTCACCACATGGTCTAAGAATGCTAATCTGGAGTGCAATAAGTTACTAAAATAATTACAAAAAGATATGTGGCAAAGTCATTTGATCATTGACGTGATTGTTAACAATCTACATTCATACTACTTTAAATGCCAAAATCATATTATAAGATCCTGTCAGTTGGCTAATTCATTACAAATGTAGCATATCATCGTATGAATCTTCGTTTTAATGTAACATTGCTTACCTACCAGAGGTTCCAACAAATATCCAACCTATCTTTTACTTGTGAGAATTAATTCGTGTTTCCCATTAAACAGCCAATTCATATTCGCATTTTTAGGTTTGGATCATTCACTCATTAAAGTGGCCAACCACCATGAAAACAGGTTGCATCAATCATTATGATCATAGTGTAGCCGTCGACTTGTTAAAAATGAGAAGCCACATTACAAATGGCACGATTTGCATTTTCAGTGATTTTACTTCTCTCTTTATCCCACATATATTGTTACTCAATATTTTTATATTTTAAATACCCTTTATATCTCACATTTCAAGGAATACGAGAGAGGAGTAAGGCATGGGTACTTTATTCAATGCTTGGTAATGAGAGCCAAGCTTCTGTAATCCGTAAGTGGCATAATATAGGTGCAAAAAGGTGGCCAAACTATAGTTCCCTTTTGCCCATGAAAAATTACAAAGAAATATATATGAGGCACAATATAGGTGCAAAAAGGTGGCCAAAACTAAAATTCCCTTTTGCCCCTTAAAAATTACAAAGAAATATATATGAGCAAAAGGTAACACTTTTAAAATCTTATTTCTCTCTTTTGTTTTATAATCACATCCATAAAAGAACACGTCTCAAACTTTTTATAACAAACTCATCTCTCCCTTATTTTGTTTTTTCATTTTTTAGTTTAAAATGATATCCATGAAAAAGGGAAAACTTGAGTGAAACTCCTATAACAATCTGAAAAATATGCAACTTCAAGTGACATAATAAACTAACACCCTTGACACTCTCTACTCCTAATAATCTCTTTTAAGTGGTAACATTATGGAATTTTTCATTTTGCAGAATTCTTAGGAAGGCCCCCCTTTGTTGTCACGACACTTTATCAGAATCAGTAAAAGGAGACACAACGAATTTTGAAATTCATTTTTTCACAACAAGACAAAGCATTTGGCAAAAAGTATGACAAATTTTCACAACACTTTGTGAAAAGCAACTTGATATGAGTTTGAGTGTCAATAGGTTGCATATACACTAACACACATTTGTGTTATTTGAATTTCTCACATGACATGTGTCCATTCGTAATTGAAAGCACGCTTAGTAAACTAAACATTATTGCAAGTGGGGATGTTTACGCTTTATCTCCAACATGTCACATATAGAGGAGTTGGAGATTTTGTGTAATTTAAAATCCAAAAGGAATTAGATCATATGGGAGACTCAAACAGAGTCAAAGATTATACATTTCCAATAGTTCAGGGGATTTGTCCTGTAAATGAATTGTCATCAAATAACCCGCACAAAGTGTCCCTATGTTCAAGGTCTAATTTCTTCAAAACAATTTATTTTGAAGTAAATTTAATACTTCAAACACAATGAACATGGGTACTTGCACATGTTTTAGGGTCATATTTTCATGGAAAACCTCTGGTGAAATCGATCCACTCAATTTTTTTTTTTAAATAGTTGTAACAATCAATGACATAAGCACCATTTAGGAAGAAAACAATGTATAAAACAAATATTCCTTCACAAAGTAATATGCCATCCCATTTTGAACCACAAGGATCTCCACCTTTCCATGTGGATGGTGTATTTCCCAATTGCCTTTGCACCAACAACATTGTTCCCACTGAACAAATTGAAATGCATCATTACCAACTTGGGCTTCGCCAGACTAACAGATCACACCGTAGCTTAATGCATCCTTGATTCACCAAAAACCTGTCAAATTAATTATTAAAAAAAGTCAATATCTTTCGGGACTGAGGAGTATGGAAACACACGAAATTAACTTGAAACTTATGCAAAAATCTTGTAAAATGAATATTAAGTCAAATAAACAAATATATGCACATAGAGACATTTATATCAGTTATACATAGATGAATGAAATCACTAAACGGAAGTTTTGTCCCACTTTTTCTCTCAAAATAGGAAATACAACCTCTTACATAGTTCAAGAAAACAAGATCTTATATAACCATGGACAATTGAAGCATCTTATATAAGGGTAATGAATTAAAGAGGAAAACATTCCCTTCATTAACATATTCTATGATAAACATTTTCAACCATAGGAATCCTTGATCACCCTCACGCACCAAAAATACTCTTTGCATTCACTTCCTGAATACCTATACGGCTCACTATATTGACTTTCCCCCCTTGTACAACTGTCCCTAATGTTCGGGTACACAGGGTACTACCAAAGGACCGAACACCAAGAGCAACCACTTCACACAAACAGATCACAGATCAACACACCGATGTTTTGACGTGGTTTAAACCCTCTTGAGGGAAACACTCCACGGCCCCGGCCAAATAGCTTCTACGAGACAATTTATTATGCAAAGAAAGAAAGTTACAAATGAGCTTCTCATAATCGATCAACTAAAAAATGACCCTCCATGCTCTTTAAATAGAGATCATATACCAATCGGGTGTTAAGCCACGGATCAAGGTTAGGTTTGATCTAAGAGAAGTTGAGCCGTCGGATCACTCTATGTCGGAAACATATCGTGACCGTCGGATTAAGTATTTACAAATGCATACTAATGCATACTAAAGAAACACACTATCCCTAACGGATATATTACACAAGTTGATCTTAACTAACTCCTAAGTGTCTAAATATCCTAACAATGTCTCGTGGATTGATTGGGATGTCAATCTCTACTGATTTGCGATTCCACATATCTGGAATTGATGAACCTAATACTGCTTGGGACAAGTTGGAAACTGTGTTTGGTAAACACAATGAAATTCGAGGTCACCAACTCGAAAATGAGTTGATTTTTTTAAATCCAAGTGACTTTTCATGCATTCAAGATTATTTATCTAAGTACAAAACTCTCAAGCTTTTATGTGCAGAATGTAAGATTGAGAGGGAAGACAAACAGTGCATTTATCATATTCTTTCCAAACTTGGACCTGCATATTCTGTTTTTGTATCTACATTTTACTCCATGAAAGCATCCTTGAATGCAGCTAGCTATCAAGAGCCTAGTCTTGAATCCTTTTGTGATTCTTTGATTAGAGAACAAGATAAACTCATTCACCTTGGAATAATCAACAATGCAGATACATCTGGGAAAGCCTTATTGTCCCAACAGAAAGAAAAGTCCAAGCCTCCTAAGAAACAAAATTTTCGCAATAATAAGTCAAACAAGGGTCCCAAACCCTCTCAGTCAGCTCCTTCTTTAAAAAATGACAAAGGATCCAAGCCAAAAGGCAAGAAGACTGAGCGGCATTGCAACTATTGCGGGAAAGATAATCATGATGAATCAAAGTGTTTCAAGAAGATGGCAGCTTTGGAAGCAGCAATGAAGAAGCACCACATCAGCCTAGATTCGCCATCAGAATCTACCTCTCATGGACATGCACTTTGTGCTTTTGGTTATTCTTATAATGCATCTTCTTCTTCCACTTCAAATGAATGGCTCATTGATTCTGGAGCATCTTATCATATGGCTAAGGATCAAGCCATCTTTTCTACTATGCATGAATGTAACACCAAACAAATATTTGTTGGTGATGATAGATCTCTAAGTGTTGTAGGAGCTGGAACAGTTCCAGTAGATAATGGTCATTTTAGTGATGTACTATGTGTTCCAAGAATTTCCTGCAACTTGTTATCAGTCTATCAGATCACTCATTCTGGTGAAGGTAAAACTGTGACCTTTACACCTCACCAAGTTGTAATCAAGGATTTTAAAGATCCTCAACAGGTCCTAGCTACCGGAATTGTTGATGATATTACCAGGTTGTACAAGTTTAACAACTTTGGGTCATCACCTTTCCCTTCAGTTTTTGTTGCTCATAGTGATAACTTGAGCAAACTTTGGCATGAGCGATTTGGTCACTTAAATTATCGCTCATTGCAACAACTATGTAAAGAAAATATGGTGACAGGTCTTCCGATGGTATCTTGCAGAGATGGTGTTTGTTCCGGTTGTGTACTCGGAAAACATCATCGGGATAGTTTTGACAAACGTGCCTCTTGGCACGCCTCGGTTCCCTTGGAGCTTGTGCATAGTGACTTGTGTGGTCCTCTTCCATCTGCTTCCTTTTCTGGTTTCAAATATTTCTTAACTTTCATTGATGATTACACCAAATGCACTTGGGTTTATTTCCTAAAACTTAAGAGCGAAATATTTAACATGTTCTTGGCCTACAAGGCCCTTGTTGAAAAACAATCTGGTCATCAAATTATTAAGTTAAGATCTGACAATGGAGGAGAATATGTTAAGAAACAATTCACTACTTTCTGCACTGAACAAGGCATCCAACAACAGCACACTGTTCCATATACACCACAACAAAATGGTGTAGCTGAGCGGAAGAACCGCACTTTAAAAGAAATGGCTAATTGTATGATCCAATCTAAGGGACTAAGTCTTCAATTTTGGGCTGAAGCCATTAATTGTGCAAATTACATAGTTAATCGCACCCCCACTAAAGCATTACAAGGTATAACACTGGAAGAAGCATGGAGTAAAACTAAACCTGATGTAAGTCACTTCCGTGTGTTTGGTAGTGAAGCATGGGCTCACATTCCGGATGAAAAACGGAAAGCATTGCAGCCTAAAAGTGAAAAGTGCATATTTGTTGGATATTCTGAAGATGTAAAAGGTTATAGACTTCTTCAACCACACTCTCATGCTATAATCATTAGAAGAGATGTTAAATTTGATGAAAATATCTTGGCCTGCGAGCCTAAATCGGCGAGTGTGCCATCTTTGGCCTGCGAGCCTGATTCGGCGTTTGGGCCTTCTTCTTCTTCTTCCAACTTCCTTGACAGGTTTCCAACTCCAGTTTCTGATGATGACAGTGAGGATGAAAATCCACCTCCGCCTGCTCATGTTCCTCCAGTTGCACCAGCACAAGTGCTTCCTCGATGGGTCCGTTCAACATGTGAAGTAGCTGGTGATCTTGCCGGTGATCCTAGAGATCAACGTCGGACACGTTCTCAGTTTCAGCGAGCCTCTTCTCTTTTGGCTCAAGTTTCCGAGAATCATGATCCAGAAACTTTTGCAGAAGCTTCAGGGAATCCAGATTGGGATGCAGCCATGGATGAAGAATATCGTTCCTTAATGGCGAACGATACTTGGGATCTTGTACCTCTTCCAAAAGGAAGAAAACTTGTCAGATGTAAATGGGTCTATAGAACTAAGTATGCATCAGATGGAAGTGTTGAAAGACTTAAGGCAAGGTTAGTTGCCAAAGGTTTTTCCCAAGTTGAAGGGATTGACTACAATGAAACCTTTGCTCCCGTCGCCAAAATGAACTCCATCCGCCTTGTTCTTTCCCTTGCAGCCTTACACAATTGGGAAGTCCATCAAATGGATGTCAAGTCTTCCTTCTTACATGGTGATTTACAGGAGGAAATTTACATGGAACAACCTCCTAGCTATGTTCAGAATAACTCTAGCCTTGTCTGTTGCCTTAAGAAATCCTTATATGGCCTTAAGCAAGCTCCTAGAGCTTGGTATGCCAAAATGGATAACTTTCTCCTTGACACTGGTTTTTCTAGATGCCATTCTGACCCCAATGTCTATACCAAGAAAGTAGGAAACCATCTCATCATACTTGTTCTATATGTTGATGACCTTATTCTTACTGGTAGTGACCCTAATCTTATAACCCATGTGAAATCCAGTCTTAAACAAACTTTTGAAATGTCAGACTTAGGACATTTGCATTATTTTCTTGGCCTCCAAGTTCTGCAAACCAAAGAAGGAATCTTTCTTTCTCAGTCTAAGTATGCTTGTGACCTTCTTCGTCGCTTTCACATGGAAGATTGTACACCAGCCCCTTCTCCCTTCCAGTCTGGAGTCAAACTTTCTGCCACTTGTACTTCACCTGAAGTAGATGCCACCTTGTATCGTCAGCTTGTTGGTAGTCTTTTATACTTGACTCATTCCCGTCCTGACCTTTCCTTTGCCATTGGTCGAGTTGCCCGTTATATGCAGACACCTCATGAAAGTCACTGGAAAGCAGCTAAAAGAATACTTCAATATATTCGAGGTATAGTTCAGTTTGGGATTCATTACAGTACAGGGGGGAAACCTTTGTTGGTTGGTTTCACTGATTCAGATTGGGCCGGCGATCCTGATGATCGAAAGTCTACTGCAGGTTATGTTTTCAGTCTGGGATCTGGACCTATTACTTGGG
Source organism: Larix kaempferi (assembly GCA_027924585.1). Lineage (NCBI taxonomy): Eukaryota > Viridiplantae > Streptophyta > Pinopsida > Pinales > Pinaceae > Larix > Larix kaempferi. Next base: position 56,896,170 of record BSBM01000017.1, read on the forward strand.
CTTGTAAGAAACAACAAGCTCTTGCTCTTTATTCAGCAGAGGCAGAATATCGAGCAGCAGTTAATGCCAGTCAGGAAGCTTTATGGCTTCGACAGATCCTTTCAGAGTTTGGATTCGAGCAGCAGCAGCCTACTCCACTTTGGTGCGACAATCAAAGTGCCATCAAGCTTGCCAAAGATCCAGTTCTACATCAACGCAGCAAACACATTGAGCTACATATGCACTTCATCAGAAATCTTGTTCATGATCGTGTTCTTGAAGTGCTCTTTTGCCCTACAGATGATCAAGTTGCAGACATCTTCACCAAGTCTCTTACAGAAGCGAAGTTTTCTAAACTTCGATCTATGTTAGGAGTTCAGGAACTTGTCATTAAGGGGGGATAGGCTCTAATGCCTCCTTCCTTCTCCTAATAGTGTCACTTTTGTAAATCCTTCAATCCTATCCCAAGTTGTTCTTAAGGGGGGATGTTAGGATATTTAGACACTTAGGAGTTAGTTAAGATCAACTTGTGTAATATATCCGTTAGGGATAGTGTGTTTCTTTAGTATGCATTAGTATGCATTTGTAAATACTTAATCCGACGGTCACGATATGTTTCCGACATAGAGTGATCCGACGGCTCAACTTCTCTTAGATCAAACCTAACCTTGATCTGTGGCTTAACACCCGATTGGTCCATGATCTCTATTTAAAGAGGATGGAGGGTCATTGTTTAGTTGATCGATTATGAGAAGCTCATTTGTAACTTTCTTTCTTTGCATAATAAATTGTCCCGTAGAAGCTAAACAATGACCCTACGGGACAATTTAAAATTAATATTAAGTCAAATAAACAAATATATGCACATAGAGACATTTATATCAGTTATACATAGATGAATGAAATCACTAAACGGAAGTTTTGTCCCACTTTTTCTCTCAAAATAGAAAATACAACCTCTTACATAGTTCAAGAAAACAAGATCTTATATAACCATGGACAATTGAAGCATCTTATATAAGGGTAATGAATTAAAGAGGAAAACATTCCCTTCATTAACATATTCTATGATAAACATTTTCAACCATAGGAATCCTTGATCACCCTCACGCACCAAAAATACTCTTTGCATTCACTTCCTGAATACCTATACGGCTCACTATATTGACTTTCCCCCCTCGTACAACTGTCCCTAAAAGCCCTTTTATAGAGCCCATATAGTCTATGAATGGTCCTTCCCTGTGATAATATGAATTGATTTAAATCCATCGTGCAGTAGCTAGAGACCCCCATATATTCATTTCTATGTAGATTTCGCGATATATCTCCCAATTCACCCACACATCCATCAATCCATATAGGGAAGGGGTCTTCTCCCTCTTATCATATGGATGTCTCCTTCCTTTGAAGAGATAAATAAGTACATAATTTTAATCAAAGCTAAAAAATGAATAAGGTTCTTGGGTGGGGGTGATAGAGAAACACAAATGAACGGTAATATCATGCTCCTCCCCATCAAATCATGAGAAGAGTATTCTTTGTAGAGACAGACTGGCATTACCGTTGTTATCCTATCAGTGAGGTTGTAAATCCTCACAATCTGTAGCAGATGTTCATTGCATTTTTTATAGTGGGTATTTTTTCCTTTCTATTCTCTCTCGTTCAACATATTTATTCACTTCCTTCATCTTTTCCATCAATTTATCCATATAAATTAAGAATGGAATACAAGGTAATTATGCTCCCTGGCCATTCTTTATATCTCAATCATTTATGTTCTCCCTATCTATATCATTCGGCAAATCTACTTATATATCCTTCATATATAAATATGGATCAAGCCTATAGATCGAGATAGATAGAGTTGCTGCAGTTACGATTATGAAAAAGGTTGATGAGGTTGAAATTGCAATAGATATCAAGGATATGGATCTTTAAACTACAAGATTGGCGGCATTGGAATGCATCAAGGGATCGACCCAAAAATCTAAGCATAAAATGAAGCATCTTAATATGTCTATAGCTAATTGCTGAGACTCCCAACATTTGAATTAGAATGAAACCCTCAAACGATTATGATTCATGAATAATATTTGCTATGTGCACAAGCATGAAAATGCAGGGCTCGAGCTCGCATGAAATAAGCAAACTAATATGATCCAGATTTGCTTAATTCCTTCCATTAACAAATTCTTTATGCATATCCTAACTTCACGAGACATAATTTAAGGGCACATACAAACCATCCAATTTTTAATCAATTTCTGAACTTACAAGAAGTGCTTGATATTTGGAGGAATCCTTTGAAAAGTGTGCACATTGTTTGCATTTTCACTAGTTTCTTCCACTCTTTGTCTCATCAAAATTTCACAATCATCATCCCTCGCAATAAATTCAGTGGGTTAAAAAAAACAATCATCTATTGCTTCCACAAAAAGGTTGACATATCGATGAGTCATTTTTCTTACTCTATCTAAGAACCCCTCATCCAAACCCTTATACTACATAACATAACAAAAATCATTTGACTAGCCCCGGCCTTAAACCCTAGCCTCTAGACCCTTATGAATTACTAAGCATCAATGAGAATGCAATGGAAAAAGGCACTAGATATTACGTTGTTTATTTCATCAATCTCAATGTGAACATAATGTATTTTCCTATTTTCAACATCTTGCTGCACAAAAAACCCAAAAGGCATAAATTATTCTAATGTACCACATAATAGCGCAATACATTGAAAATTGTGTTGGAAAATTTTCAGAGGAAAATACCAGCAAATCCATGTAATTTGTGACCCCATTCTCTGCTACAAAATTCTTCAGGAATCCCTTGCAAAACTATGCAATGGAGAGGAATGAATGCACTTTTAACCAAAACGATTCAATTGAAGGCCATAATATTTTATTTTAAGGAAATGGTATAAAAAATTGACCTTTGTCGGCCTCGAAGTCTAGACTGGGAATTTTTAGACCAACTTTACCTGTGAAAAAACCTTAATTGATGGAGGATCTCGTATACTAAACTATTTTTTACATAAATAAGAGTATTGTGGCTCTGATTTGATTGCAAAAGGATTGAGTATTCATATTAGACAACTGTTAGCTTTATGTGATGATCTAGGAGCTTATGATCGCATAGTTTCTAGCTAGAAACACAGTTAGAGATTTTGAGGAAATTATGAGCATTATGATATTTAGCGCCAAAAATATGGCAGAAGAGTGTCACTATGAATCTTTAATTCCGAATCTATTAGAATTTTTATAAAATCAATCTTTCTCTTCTTGGTGAAGCTAGTTAAATATTTTGGAATTCTAATTTTAATAAAATCAACATTTCTCTTCCTTAAAGATGGTTAAATGTTTTGAATTATATTTTTTATAAAATGAGTGTCAATACCTTGTGCCCTTGTCCCCTGATTTTCCTACTGCCTCCCCTCCACCACTTCTGCACTAAATGTAATAAAATATACCCTAAATATTTGTATTGCCATATAACATAATTAAGCCCCCTTGGCCCCTTAATACAGGGCAATATATTTTCTCATTTTTGTATCATAGTTTATTCCCCAATATGAGTGGACGTGATAGGATATTGCCTACCAACTGACCCCCCCGTGGTGTATCACAAGAAATATATTTTCGTTCTCTTGTTGTCATAGACCATTTAAAAAATTGAATACTTTCAATTTTGTAGGGGTTTTAATAGAAACATGCATCCATTGATTTAGGTTACTCACCTTAGGATTCTTATAAGAGCCATTTGACATATCATTTCCTTGATTGTTTAGCAAGGAGGCCAAGAATAATCCTTTTTTCCTCCTTCCCAAGAGGAAGGATCTAAAGGAGGGTGCACAATTTCCCACGATGTAGCATATGCCCAATGTAGGATCTAAAGGAGGGTGCACAATTTTCCACGATGTAGCATATGCCCAATGTACGATCTAAAGGAGGGTGCACAATTTCCCACGATGTAGCATATGCCCAATGTTAGCTTGTTCCCTCCAACCGTAGTCATTTTAGGGGATTTATTTATTTTCAAAACAATAAATGAGTTGGTATTTTAATTATTCTTTTGAATAATTTGCACCCATCCATCAACCCTACCATGGTTGTTTTTCATATTGCCTTTTTTTTGGACTTAGTAGATTAATAGCACCATGCTAGACAACAATAAGATTCACTAGGATATGGATTCAAGGAAAAAGACTATAAATAAAACGCTTATAGGGGGTGAACATCATGTGTAGACATGGTATCTTGGAGTAAATTGTAATTTGGAGTAGTGTTAGTTTCCATTTGAAAATATTTGTTATCCATAATATTCCTTTAGATTCTAGTAAGATCTATTGTGTGAAGAGCCACACATAATGAATATATTTTTAGTTGCATTAGCTTTGGTAATTAACCTTATGTTTCACTCTTTTGGGGAGGGTTTAACTTTGGCTTAGTAGGCTCATTTTTCTAGAGTCTTAGGGATGTCTCCAAGCCTAAGAAATACAATACAACTTTGTTTTACTGGTTTAGAGATGATTTTTTCTCTAGTTTTGTTCCCATATTGTTCTCCCTAAAGTAAGGCTAAGATCAAGGTCAATGATGGTGTAAGGACCATATTCACCTATATGTGACTAAAGGTGGCATGGAATTAATGGATTACATCCACAAATTAGTTTTGATAAGGAATTATGTTGGTATTTTGGATATGATTAATTTATGAGAATGATTCCCACACACTCCATTGGTAGTGTTTTAAAAAATTTACCCTGTAATGAAAAAATTGCATTGCATGTTACTAAGGAAAACCTTAGTTCCAGAAATCATCGAATAAAAAAATTTCATTCCATGGACTCATGGGAAAGGAGTGTCCTTAAAGGAAAATAATGTCATGAGTCCAATATAATCACTAGTTCATTAATTCAAGTCACGATTATCAGTTATGGCTAGTTGCAACTCACTTAGTCAAGCCATTCAAGGATACTTGACAAATTTCTACCGAGGGCATAAAAACCAATCCAACCATAAAAAAATGAATGTTGTAATCTTGTACAATTTTATTTGGGAAAGGATGACATGAGAATGATGTAGAAATGCTAATTTGGTAGAGTTTTTAAAAAATTACCTTGTAATGCCAAATTACATGTTACTTAGCAAATCCCAGTTCTAAAAATCATTGAATAAAATAAATTTCGAGCCTTGGAATCAAAAGAGAGGAGTTTCCCTAGGTGTAATCCAATGTCATGAGACCAATAGAATTTACATTTTCATCGACCTAAGTGTCAATTATTATTTTATCATAAGTTGCAACTCACTTCCTGTATTCATTTAGGGACACTTGGCGAATTTCTACTTGGAGCATAAAAACCAATATGAGCAACATAATTGATTGTCATAGCCTCCTACAAGTTCATTTGGTAAAGATCAATATGGGAACGTTTTCCAAATGCTCTATTCCTAGAGTTTTAAAAATTTTACCCTATAATTCAAAAATTACTTTGCATGTTACTAAGCAAATCCCTATTTCTAGAAATCTTTGAATAAAACAACATATCATACATGGAATGAAAAGAGAGGGGTGTCTTCAAGTGTAATCCAATGTCACAAGTGCAAAAAATCAATGGTTCATTGATTTGAGTCATGGTTTTCAGTTTATGGTGAGTTTCAACTCACTTCGTAAAGCCATTTAGGGACACTTGGAAATTTTCTACAAAGGGAATACAACTCAATCCTAGTAGTATAATTGAGTGTTGTAACCTCCTAAAATTAGTTTTGGGCAAGGGTGACATGACCACAATGTCAATTGGCATACCTTTTCAAGTTTTATCTATTCTCTCTTGTGTTTCTCTATCTTTTTTTGTTTTTGTTTTATGTATAATACAAATGGTATCAAAGCTCTTTCTTGGGACGGAGAGGAAGAATTTTTAATCCTAGGGTTTGTTCCCTTCAAATAAGTCATCTTGGCATTTTTCACTCCAATCTTTTTCTACGATGTTCTAGATTTTGAAAACTTTAAGTTATAGCGAGGAAATATGGACGTAACAAGTGTCAAAATTTTATCTTATAGATCACTAAAATTTTGGAGATATATTTTGTGAAATTTAGTTTGACTAGTCCAAAATGTTTGCATCCTTCCAACTAGTCATATTGGGATTTTTGCTCCAAATTTATTTTTATGAATTTTCAAGGTATGAAATTTCCTGGTTGCAATTATAACATTTTTCAAAATTTCATCTCCTAGGATGTTATAGCTTTGGAGATAAAATCTATGCTGAAATTTTAAACTCAAAGGTGTAGAAATTTTAGAGTTACAGAATCTTCAAGGTCATCTTGTAGGACCATCTTGAAATAAATGTTTTATAATGAGTTGTGCCTATTTAAAAATTTCTCCCTCAAAGCCTACGTTGAAAAGAAAGTCATTTTCCAATGATTGGAGATATATTTTCGATGGTTAGCAAGATCAAATTTTCAATCCTTTTTAGAGAAATGTTCCACTATATTTAAATAACATAGAGATATTATACCATTCAAAAGGTAAATGTGCAGTTGGGGAAGCATACATGTAGAAAATACAAGCAGTACTAAATCATATTCTTGGCAACCTTTGTAACCTTTTTCGATACCCATTAGAGTATTATCACATCAGACAACACTTGTATACGAAATTTCACTTCAACATATGATTAGGCATATTAGACATCCTCTAGGTCTACCTAGAACCAACCTTAAATAAACTACTTGTCGGTCTTGTTTCTATAGTAGTCCAAGAGTAGAATGTAGGGAGATCACTATCTAGTACTTGGGTACTTAACTATACATTTAATGGAGCAATTAAGCATCCTTAGTTAATTCCATGAGATATTGGGATGATTAGTATTGTTTGACCCTGCATGTATATTAGAGAGTGTTGGGCCTGGCCCAAGTGGGGCATTTTTGTGTAAGTTAGGTTTTGGAACAGCAGAGCTGAGCGCAGTTGAGTTGAAGGCTTTTTGAGTAAGTCAGATTTTGGGATGCTACGAAGTTGCGCACAGCGCAGCATCGGAAGAGCTGCGAAGTTCAGCGCTGCGAGGATTATAGCGTTGCGATGTGTCCAGTCTAAGGAGGTCCAGCAAAGCAGAGTGTTGGACAGAAGACGACACATATTCAGGTTAGACCATTGGTGGTCTATCTTTGGTAAAGATGTTCCATGAGTGCCAGGAGACGGGTAAGGAGCAAAGCGAAAGAAAGCATTTGGTCGCACATGTAAAGAACCACTACCTGAACTAGTCGCATAAGACCGTTAGAGGAAGACCGACTCAGTGAAAGCGACCTATTGGAATGCACGCGATAGGGAGGCTGATGGTGACGTGAAGCATGCATGGAAGACGACCACGGTGGAAGATTCACTACCAGAAGCCTGCCTGAAAACTGTGACAGTTTTGTAAACCTAAGGGTTTTTTCCATGCATTGTAAAGAAATGACCTACGAGCATGATCTATAAATAAGGCATATTTTGTAAGGGAAAGGGTTGTTGAATCTCTATATTTGATTATTATTGAGAAATCTCTGTGAAGAGACAATTTTGTAAAGGTTCTGCAAGCTATGTGCGCAGAGGCCTATTGAGAGAGAAGCGAGTCTACAGCTGAGTGTACAGACAAAGAACTATTTTACCCTTCCCAAAGACTAATACAAAAACAGTTCTTGTGGACGTAGCTCCCATCCTAGGGGTGAACCACGTTAAATCCCATGTAGTTTGATTGTTTTTGTTTTACACTTGTCAGTTTGCTTACATTCGATGCTTGAATTCTCATTTATCAGTTGTTATGTTGATGCTTTTATATGTATTCGCCATAGGAGAAAGATGGGAGTAATATGTTAAATATTACATGTATGGATGAATGATGAATGCACAGGAGTCTAAGTTTGTAAAAGTATCAGTTTGTTAAATAATCACATGCATATGTAGAGTTCGGGTTGTGTAACTCTTTTGACGCGCAGCACCGGAACTGCGCAGTATTGTGTGGTTTGTCTATTTACATTGGTTATAAGGTTAATCGTACAAGGAAGTAGATGAATGGATAAACACCAAGTAAAGTCATCAATATCAGTTAAGTCCACAGAGGAAGCGTATAAGTCAGTTGCGTTGTCCTATTATTTACATCCTGTCCGAACCGTGCAGTCCTTGGATGCATTGGTTGCGCAAGTATTGTAGCTTGTAGAAGCGAGGATTGCGACACAGTCTATTGTCGCACGGTCTTCAGTCCGCAGCAAGATCCCCGCAGTGCGCCGCATAGTGTATTTTTTTAATCAACTCATCACATCATTGTGGAAACCTGATTCCGCAATACCCCCATAGCTACACCTCAGGTGAGACCTCATCCTATTCGCGGGATGTTGCCGAAAGGGCTGGTGAGAAGGGGTTTTGTTGGTTCCTTGAAACTGCGAAGAACATGGGTCTACATTGGAAACCTCTAGAACAGTGATTTAAGCCAACATAGAGCTATAGCATTGACACTCCCTTATCTTTAGGACCTTGTAGATGTTACTCTCCCCCAACCACTACATGGTGGATGGAGGGATACTTCTCCTCCTTATAGAAAATATTTTAAGACCCCAAAAAACATGAGAGTTCCCACTCCAATGCCAGAAATATTGACAAACTTGAATAATAATACAAGATCCTTTAGGAAAAAAATGAAGAAAATAATGACCAACATATAAGAGAGATTCAACAACTTCATGAGAAAGTAAGCATCCTAGAACAAAATTTGTATGAGATGGTGGATGAGAAGTTGGTAGGTATACATAAATATATGGCTCGATTGTCACCTCTTAACCTCTAGTAATAAATCCCTCAGAATACACATCATAGAGATCCACACCAGAAAGAAGCATCTCACTCAGGACTATTTAGACATAAGAAAACCCCTTTGAGTCTTTATATCCATAAACCATCCTCCATGGATAATAACAATTCAAAGCATTTTCTTAAAGTGGACTTGAACAATTTTAATGGTTCTAACCCATCACAATGGGTCACCTAAACAAAACAATGATTCTATCTTCATGGCATTATTGATGACATGATGAAACTTAGTGGGGGGTCTTATATCTAGATTTGGAGTGACGGAAATGGAGGGAGTCCTGTAACTATCCTATGAGATATACATTGCCTAGAGCCTATTTGTTAAATATCCACATTCTTGTTATGATATTGACTCACTATTTGGGGTGGCTTACCAAGTTACACCAAATAGCCTTAGTCGCGGAGTTTATCTTGACCTTTGAGAAAATAGATGTCACATACCGCAATTTTGCAAAAAGAATGTAATTATTTTATTATATTCCTGAGACATTATGTTAAATTTAATGCTAAGTAGGAATTGATGACTCAGCAGAGTCACCAGAAGTGGAATGTAATTCTGAATATTTTATTATTAATAAATAAATTATGGAGACAACAGCATGGGAGAGATGTTAAAAGAGGTTACTGGTCTAACTGGTGGATGGAACTAGGTAGAAAGGAAAAAAGACAAGTGGCAGCATCCTCAAAGACTTCCTAAGTTGCAAGTGGCAACTTCCCTATATTTTGGGGTCATGATTCCCCAAGAAAGTGGAATCTGAGCAGGTGGCTCATTAATGACAGTTAACCCAACTAAGACCTAGGCAATCTTTTAAATAGTACTCAATGAACTGAGCTGGGGGTTCAACATAGTTCTGGAGGGAGAATACATTCAAGTGAATGTTATTCAGGAGTCCCATTGAGGAAGAGGGAAAAACAGTAAGGAAGTATTTTGAGATAGGAAGCTGCAGTAACTTGGTTCCAGTGTAGCTGTTTGGCTGAGTGAATTGTTTTGCTGCACCTAGTTCCATCCAGGGAGACTAGAGCGAGCTCGGGGGTCCTGAGAAGTGTTGTTTGGGCACTCTCCAAGAAATTGGTAGGGAGGAATAGCCTCCCATTGCTGTTGTTGTCCACGAATCAAGACAGGTTCTGTTAATTTCTCCTCTATGTTCTTTAAGGATGAATGAATGTATGCTGCATTTATTATTAAAATGTTTGAATAGAGATTAGTTAATTAGCAGGTCAAATATCCTAGAATATCAGACGTAAGATTTGTTAACATATACTGTGTTTTCTGCATTGTCAGTATGATTTTAATCTCTGTTCTAATTATATTGACGTATTTATAATTTCCCTGAGAAAACTGTACATATTTATGGTAATGATGTATAAGTCATAATTGTAGAACTAGTTAATTATATTTTTGTTTGTGTTTTATAAACAAATAGGGGTAGCATGTCAGGAACTAGTACCCTGTATAGAATAACATTTATTATACAGTCATAGGATACAAACAGAAAATCTAAACATAGATATTATAACAATTCATATCTAGGTCGATAAACCTTATAGGAGATGTTGTAAACATAAATAAAATCTCCATCTCAGAATGCAAATCCTAATCAAGAGTTACCCCTTTTATTTCACGAAAACATAGTTAACATTTATTTATTTATTTATTATCAAATAAAACGATTATGTAAAAACCCTACAGAACTCTGTTGTCGAGTTAAACATCACCATAATATTCTACTCCAAGCTCACTATAAGAACATAATCTTAGAAACGTGACACTAGATGACATTACGAATGAGGAGTGACTTGAAACTGATCATTCCAATGTTTAAACAGTAAAAATATATTTAGCAGAGAAATTATAAACCAAACAACACAGATAGCACGGATTTACAGCTCAGTGTCGAGTCCCCTTTTTCACAAAACCCTACTTATTATTTCCAAGCGATACATTACAATCCTCTTATCAAACCCTACCGAGAAGTTTTTAAAACAATAAGTTTAGCAGGAACCTCTTAGGCTCGGCATCGAGCTCATTAAAGATAATATTATTAACTTTCTTCGACTCACTCATTGACAGAGTTTATTTACAACACTAAACACTCAGAATAGTAATTTTTGTTCAATTGCCGAGCGTTTGTATTATTACATTATCTCTTGTTAGCTTCATGACTTTCAACAGAAGGAAATCACAACGATAGCATCATCTAGTAAAAACAAAACACGAAAACAGCGTAACCCTTATTCCGAACTCAGAAGCGAGTTCTTTTATTTCATTTTTCACAACCACAAAAACCATCCACGACAGCAGAGGTCGGGTAGAACCCTATTATCCTTCTACGTGCTTCTCCTTTCTAAAGATAAACACCACGATTGCAAACCCTAATTTTTACTTACGGCAGAAGTATAAGTACCTTATATAAACATCTAGGAGAGTATAGAAAATCATAAACTTATGTATCAACACCAATTAAAGACATACAGGAGAAACACACACAAGTTTTCAATAGAACTCGTTTTACAGGTATTGTTAATACCAACACGCATTATTAAACCCTGAAGGCTTTTGTTTGAGCTGGCATTAAAAACTACGAGGCCATACTGCCACCTACAGGCTCGCTCTAAAATTTACACAGTAATTCCTCCACAGGAGTTATCAACATAGTAATAAAAACTAAAAATTACAATTTGAACCATAGCTGTAATATTCTATACGACCCGGGATCTACGCCCTTAACTCATCAATACAACGCATAACAAACCCTGCTGAAAAACCCTATATCCTCTTATGCAACACAGACCCAAAACCTACAACCAACAAGAAGGATTGCCATGGCTATCGACCAGGCTTACCCGGAGAAGCCCACTGATTTGAAGAAAGCGCCCTGTATGCCATCACGAGCAGACAGGTCCTATATTCACATGTTGCTACTAGTTAATAAACACGGAGATATAAGAAATCCAATCTGTAAATATAAACACAATGAAGACGACCTGTAACTTACCGAGCTTGGTAATGGTTGAAGCACAGTATTCAGTATGGAGACTGCAAGTATGATGAGTGTGAGAAACCCATTATCATTAATACAAACCACAAGCTGGTAGGGACTAGGGTAGCTATCCAAATGGAAGCTCAAACCGGATTTAGCCGGGGGTTGTTGAAATGCAGAGGCAAGGTGAACTCGACATTTAAAAAGGATAAAAACCCTGGGATATCAACCGACTACAGTGCCATTAACACAGTATATTGACACTCTTATAACATAGACCACAAGCCTGAAGGATCACAGATCCAGTAAAACCATACTCATAACGTATCGATGGGGTTTGGACAGGAGGGTTTCACAGGGAGGCCGAGCCCGAGGGCGAGGGAAATGTGCCCAGTTAGGGTTGAGCCACGCTTAAATATTCCCAACACTTGGCGTAGAAACAAACACGTCGCCCTTTAAATTTTTGCATGCAGTGGGTCGAACACCTATACTCCATGAAGAGATCCCAAATCATTCTTACAATCATTTAAAAGTTGCAAATTGACAAACCTAATCATAGTAGGGGTGACTTTACAAGGTCGTGATACCATGCATAAGACTATTGTGTAATTATATATTGAAACCAACGTTATCGAACTTGTATGGTGCACAATTAAATTATATACCTGCCATAAAATCAATTGATTTATACATATGACAATAGTATCCGAGACACCAAAGGTGTATCCCTTAAGTTGTAAATAAAAATAATAAATAAGCATGAGTCATAGAATTTTTGCATGGAATCCTTATAGGAGGGATCGATACAATTATCCTAGGTCATCCTTTAATAACCAAGACAAAGGGTAATAATCCTTGAATCCCTAATTTTTGGTGTAGATTAAACCTTGACTCCGTAATTCATACAATATGTGAATGGAACAAAACTCAGACTGGTGTTACTCTAGAACCAGAGGAAGAAAGAAGTTATGAACTGACAGAATCTTATACAAGTAATAAGTTATTTATACATTGCAAAACTTCTAGATCCTTGTAAGTGTAATCATACATCACACAGTAACAACAGATAAGCACAATAGTTTAAATTCCAATTGCCCGTGACATTTCATGATGCGAGATAAAAGATATTATTGCGACACAATAATAATAGCAAGAACAATACTCCATGAGGGTAAGTAAGACAGTCTGAAAAAGAATAATACCTATCATATTACCATGCAAAATGATCAACTCTCTAACAGTAAGATTATATGAATATTACAGGAATAAAACTTCTACCTTTTTCAGTTGAAAACCTGCCTCTCATGTTTAAATTTTACTGGGCATTTTGGTACAGCGAAAGGAATTAAAATGCTTTAAAAAAAATTATTTGTAGCAACCGTATTTTACCTGTATACCTGTAAACGAAAGACATTTGGATGCATTAGCTCGGGAGCTAAGTAAGCCCAGTCGGCAATGACAACTCCCCCTTGTGGTTGAAAACAGAAAAACAATCAGCAACAATTGAGAAACTCATAATAATATTTAAGTACAACAAAGACCATTTAGACATCCGTACAATCGCATAAGTTTAACATATAGCTAATTGAATGCATTTAATAACATTTAATGCTATCTTAAATTTTTTTTTATTTTCTGAAATTTTGGGTTTTGACATGTGGTATCAGAGCATGGTTCAGACACTAGGCCTTCATATGGCTCCACTAGTTTCTGCAGAACAGTGCAAATGACAATAAAATTATATATATATATGTTATGTACTAACTTATACTTTCTGTTTCGTAAAGACAAACAGAGCAGAAAATTTCTTTTCTGAATCTAACAGGCAGGTATGGAAAAACTGGGAGAATATGCTGAGGAGGAATCTCCAAACACTGCGACAAGACAGATGTCGAGAGAACCTGAGACAGAGGAGGTAATTGCTCACTCCACTGAACTGATGCAGACCATAAAAGGTTTAAAGACAGAGATAGAAACAGTCAAGAAGGATAATGAAAGGATTCTGAAAACGCAAGAGCAGCTTAATCAACTATTGATAGAAAAATTTCAGACAGAAGGAAGGAGCAAACGAGCTGACTCAGAAGAAGCTAGTCATCAAAGAGGGTCTAAAAGGATGAAACCAGCTAAATCTGACAGCAGTTCATCATCTGAAGAAAGAAGGGAACAACACAGTTATCTCACTACTAGTGACAGCAGTGAAGCTGAGCTGCGCAACAGAAGGAAAAAGTACATGCCTTATGAAGAGATTTCCGGGGAGTTTAAGAAAATAAAACCCCCAACTTTCAATGGAGAATCTGAGACAGGAGAAGAGGCAGAATCCTGGTTATCCGGGATGAGAAAATATTTCCAGATTTACAACTATTAAAATCAGCTGAAGGCATGAATGGCCATCTACAACCTTTCTGGAAAGGCGGACATATGGTGGCAAGACCTGAAAAGGGTCAAGGGGATTAAAGAAAAAGAAGTTAATTGGAGTACCTTTAAAAGATACTTCAAGAAGAAATTTCTGTCTGAACAGTACTATGAGGAGAGGGCCAAGGAATTTTATGAACTGAAGCTAGGATCTATGACGATGAAGGACTTAAACAGTAAGTTCTTAAGTCTGTTAAGGTATGTGATGTATTTTGTCGAAGAGAAACCAAAAATACAGCGGTTTCTTAGCTGCCTGCCCTATCATATCAAGGACAGAATTGAATATGATAACCCCAAAACGCTGGAAGAGGCTATGCGAAAGGCTAATTTCTGTTATGAACAGAATAAAAAGAAAGAAGGGATAGCTAGCTGGAAAGCTAAAAAGAACAGCAATCAGCCTGAGTATAGGAAAAAGGAGTTTGTACCCCAGAAAAACTTCAAAAATAACAAGAACGGAAACCATTTTAATGGTAAAAGCTTTCAGGGAAACAAAAATGGAGCTACTAATCATTCCAACAATTTCAAAAGCATCAAGGAGGCTCCTAACAATCATGGAAACTACACTAAGAATTTTGAGCGTAAGGAACCTGTTAAGTGTTGGGAATGCAATGGCCCACACTATGCTTCAGTTTGCCCAAACCGAAAGAAACCAAACAACAACATTCACACCATACAAGATGAAATGACTGTTGGAGACTTTGCAGGGACTATGCCCCGAATCAACGCAGCGTTGGAGAACCACCAAGCTGACTATCAAACTTCCATGGTGGAAGTAGGAGGTATGATTAACAAAATCCCTGTAACTATTTTAATAGATCCGGGTGCTAGTCTTAGTTATATTTCACCCCAGCTAGTAGAAAAATGTAATTTGACTGTTGAACGGTTTGATAATTCTTGGTCTATACAACTAGCTACTGGGGCAAAAAGGAAAGTAAACTGTTATGTTAAGGAATGTATCCTAGATATGAATGATTTTAAGACTACAGTTAAATTAAATGTTTTGCCACTTGGATCTTATGACATACTTATCGGAATGGACTGATTGTAACAACATAGGGTAGTTTTAAACTATTTTGACAAAACTTTTAGATGTGTAAACAGTAATGACAGCCTGTAACTGTCAGGGGTAATCCTAGGAAAACAGTAGTTAGGCAGATTTCTGCTTTACAACTTCAGAGGGCAGTTAGAAAAGGGTGCAAAGCCTATGCTGTAACTATTACAGATGAGACAGATAAGTCTGAAAGCAACAAGATAACAGTAGAGAACATCCCTGTAGTCAATGAATTTATGGATGTTTTTCCTGAGGAAATCCCAGAATTACCTCCCAAGAGGGAGCTGGACTTTACAATTGAGCTGATACCAGGTGCTGTACCCAGTTCAAAAGCCCCGTATCGTATGAATATTTTGGAGCTTAATGAATTGAAAACTCAGTTAAAGGAGTTAATAGACAAGAATTAAATTCGACCCAGTGTTTCCCCTTGGGGAGCACCATTAATTTTTGTTAAAAAGAAGGACGAAACTATGCGACTTTGCATAGATTACCGTCAGCTGAACAAGATGACGATTAAAAATAGGTATCCGTTACCTCGTATAGATGATCTGTTTGAACAGCTACATGGAGCTACGGTGTTCTCTAAGAGAGACCTGAGATCGGGTTATCATCAGGTGAGGATTAAAAGAAGAAGACATTTTCAAAACAGCTTTTAGAACAAGGTACAGACATTACGAATTTGTCGTAATGCCATTTGGGCTTACTAATGCCCCAGTTGTCTTTATGTGCTTAATAAATAACATAATGCATAAGTACTTAGATAAATTTGTTGTCGTATTCATCGATGACATTTTAGTTTATTCTAAAAATGAAGAGGAGCATAAAGAACACTTACGTATAGTCTTACAAGAACTAAGAGAGCAGCAGCTCTTTGCAAAGTTCAGTAAGTGTGACTTCTTTAAAGACAAAATCCAGTACTTAGGACATGTAGTCACCAAGGAAGGGATTTCAGTTGATCCTGAAAAGATTCGGGCAATTGAAGAGTGGCCGGTACAAAATGATGTAACAGATGTTAGATCCTTCATGGGAATTACCGGTTACTACCGGAGATTTATTGAAGGTTTTTCAAAAATAGCCAACCCAATTACTTCCTTGCAAAAGAAAGGCAAGAAGTTTGATTGGAACGTGAAGTGTGAAGAAAGCTTTAAGAAACTTAAGACTTTATTAACAACTGCGCCTATTCTCAGAATAGCGGACCCTAATAACGATTTCACGGTTTGCACCGATGCTTGTAATGACGGTCTAGGCGGAGTGTTGACTCAGGATGGACATGTCATTGCCTACAAATCTAGGAAACTGAAAATTCATGAAAAGAATTATGCCACTTATGATTTGGAACTGGCTGCTGTTATCCATGCTTTAAAGATGTGGCGACACCACTTAATAGGCAGAAAATTCGCTCTACTGACTGATAATAAGGGTCTGAAATACCTTTTAGATCAGCCTAATTTAAATGCAAGCCAAGCCAGGTGGTTGGCCTTCTTAAGTGAATACGATTTTGAAATTCAGCACATAAAAGGAAAGGAAAATAAGGTGGCTGATGCCTTGAGCAGAAATGCAAGGCTGAATTTTGTATCAGCTAGCAGCACTCATACCTCGGATTTGAATGAACAGTTGGCTGAAGGGGTAAAATCAGATGAAAATTATCAGCACTTACAAGCTACAGCTAAAGAAGCACCTACAGAAAGTTTGATAAAGGGTTATAGTCTAAATGAAGATGGATTTTTATTGTTTAAAGACAGGTTGTATGTTCCAAATGTACCCAAAGTTAAACTGTTAATTCTGGACGAAGTTCATAAAACCCCTTACTCAGGGCATCCAGGCTACCAGAAGACTGTCACCATGTTGAGAAAAGAATATTTTTGGCCTAATATGAAATCTGAAACAGCTGAGTATATAGCTAAATGTTTGGACTGCCAACAAGTGAAAACAGAACACCAACATCCAGCTGGGTTGCTGCAACCTTTACCTATTCCTAGCTGGAAGTGGGAAATAATCAGCCTAGATTTCATTACGGGATTACCCAAAAATCAGCATCAGAATGATTCAATTATGGTAGTGGTAGATAAATTAAGTAAATCAGCACACTTTATTCCTGTTAAAACCACTTACAAGGATGCAAACATAGCTGATATATTTCTGAAACAGATTTTTCGGTTACATGGTGTCCCAAAAGTTATTATTTCAGACAGGGATCCTAAATTCACAGGGAATTTTTGGAAATCCTTGTTTAAAGGATTAAACACAACTCTGAACTTTAGCACATCCTTCCATTCTCAGACGGACGGACAAACTGAAAGACTTAATCAGGTATTAGAAGATCTACTAAGGATGTATGTTAAAGATCAACCAGGTAAGTGGGAGGATTATTTACATTTAGCAGAATTTGCATACAATAATAGTTATCAATCGTCAGCTAAGTTTAGTCCTTTTGAAATTTTGTATGGACGTAAATGTAACACACCTATCTCTTGGAGTAATCCAGTAGATAGACTAGTGTTAGGTCCTGATTTGTTAAAAGAGATGGAACAGATTGTGAAACAAGTGCAGGTAAATTTGAAGATTGCCCAGGATCGGCAAAACAGTCAAGCAGATTTGAAAAGAACTCCTAAAGAGTTCCAGGTAGGTGAACATGTGTTCATCAAGGTAAGACCAAAGAAGAGCTCCATAAGGCTGGGGAGTTTTGCAAAATTAGTGCCACGTTACTGTGGTCCATTTGAAATTTTATCTAGAATTGGTCAAGTTGCTTATCAGCTAGCATTACCACCTAATTTAAAAGTACACAATGTTTTTCATATTTCTGTTCTGAAAAAGTATGTTCATGATATTGCTCATGTTATTGATTGGAACATTGTATAGGAAGAACCAGAAGGGGAAGTTCTGGTGGAACCGGATTGTATCCTCGGGAGGAGGGAAATTACTCTGCGGAACCGCACAATTGGACAGCTGAAGGTGCAATGGAAGCACCTTAGTCCTGAAGAAGCTACCTGGGAACTGGAAAGTAAGATGCAGGAAGCATACCCAAATCTATTTAGGCAGGTGGCTGAAGATGAAGAATAAGTAACATCGAGGACGATGTTACATTTTAAGGGGGTGTGTATGTCACATACCCAATTTTGCAAAAATAATGTAATTATTTTATTATATTCCTGAGACATTATGTTAAATTTAATGCTAAGTAGGAATTGATGACTCAGCAGAGTCACCAGAAGTGGAATGTAATTCCGAATATTTTATTATTAATAAATAAATTATGGAGACAACAGCATGGGAGAGCTGTTAAAAGAGGTTACTGGTCTAACTGGTGGATGGACCTAGGTGGAAAGGCAAAAAGACAAGTGGCAGCATCCTCAAACACTTCCTAAGTTGCAGGTGGCAACTTCCCTATATATTGGGGTCATGATTCCCCAAGAAAGTGGAATCTGAGCAGGTGGCTCATTAATGACAGTTAACCCAACTAAGACCTAGGCAATCTTTTAAATAGTACTCAATGAACTGAGCTGGGGGTTCAACATAGTTCTGGAGGGAGAATACATTCAGGTGAATGTTATTCAAGAGTCCCATTGAGGAAGAGGGAAAAATAGTAAGGAAGTGTTTTGAGATAGGAAGCTGCAGTAACTTGGTTCCAGTGTAGCTGTTTGGCTGAGTGAATTGTTTTGCTGCACCTAGTTCCAGCCAGGGAGACCAGAGCGAGCTCGGGGGTCCTGAGAAGTGCTGTTTGGGCACTCTCCAGGAAATTGGTAGGGAGGAACAGCCTCCCATTGCTGTTGTTGTCCACGAATCAAGACAGGTTCTGTTAATTTCTCCTCTATGTTCTTTAAGGATGAATGAATGTATGCTGCATTTATTATTAAAATGTTTGAATAGAGATTAGTTAATTAGCAGGTCAAATATCCTAGACTATCAGAAGTAAGATTTGTTAACAGCTACTGTGTTTTCTGCATTGTCAGTATGATTTTAATCTCTGTTCTAATTATATTGACGTATTTATAATTTCCCTGAGAAAACTGTACATATTTATGGTAATGATGTATAAGTCATAATTGTAGAACTAGTTAATTATATTTTTGTTTGTGTTTTATAAACAAATAGGGGTAGCATGTCAGGAACTGGTACCCTGTATAGAATAACATTTATTATACAGCCATAGGATACAAACAGAAAATCTAAACATAGATATTATAACAATTCATATCTAGGTCGATAAACCTTATAGGAGATGTTGTAAAGATAAATAAAATCTCCATCTCAGAATGCAAATCCCAGTCAAGAGTTACCCCTTTTATTTCACGAGAACATAGTTAACATTTCTTTATTTATTTATTATCAAATAAAACGATTATGTAAAAACCCTACAGAACTCTGTTGTCGAGTTAAACATCACCATAATATTCTACTCCAAGTTCACTATAAGAACAGAATCTTAGAAACGTGACACTAGATGACATTACGAATGAGGAGTGACTTGAAACTGATCATTCCAATGTTTAAACAGTAAAAATATATTTAGCAGAGAAATTATAAACTAAACAACAGAGATAGCACGGATTTACAGCTCAGTGTCGAGTCCCCTTTTTCACAAAACCCTACTTATTATTTCCAAGCGATACATTACAATCCTCTTATCAAACCCTACTGAGAAGTTTTTAAAACAATAAGTTTAGCAGGAACCTCTTAGGCTCGGCATCGAGCTCATTAAAGATAGTATTTTTAACTTTCTTAGACTCACTCATTGACAGAGTTTATTTACAACACTAAACACTCAGAATAGTAATTTTTGTTCAATTGCCGAGCGTCTGTATTATTACATTATCTCTTGTTAGCTTCACGACTTTCAACAGAAGGAAATCACAATGATAGCATCATCTAGTAAAAACAAAACATGAAAACAGCGTAACCCTTATTCCGAACTCAGAAGCGAGTTCTTTTATTTCATTTTTCACAACCACAAAAACCATCCACGACAGCAGAGGTCGGGTAGAACCCTATTATCCTTCTACGTGCTTCTCCTTTCTAAAGATAAACACCAGGATTGCAAACCCTAAGTTTTACTTACGGCAACAGTATAAGTACCTTATATAAACATCTACGAGAGTATAGAAAATCATAAACTTATGTATCAACACCAATTAAAGACATATAGGAGAAACACACAAGTTTTCAATAGAACTCGTTTTACAGGTATTGTTAATACCAACACGCATGATTAAACCCTGAAGGATTTTGTTTGAGCCGGCATTAAAAACTACGAGGCCATACTGCCACCTACAGGCTCGCTCTAAAATTTACACAGTAATTCCTCCACAGGAGTTATCAACATAGTAATAAAAACTAAAAATTACAATTTGAACCATAGCTGTAATATTCTATACGAACCGGGATCTATGCCCTTAACTCATCAATACAACGCATAACAAACCCTGCTGAAAAACCCTATATCCTCTTATGCAACACAGACCCAAAACCTACAACCAACAAGAAGGATTGCCATGGCTATCGACGAAGCTTACCCGGAGAAGCCCACTGATTTGAAGAAAGCGCCCTGTATGCCATCACGAGCAGATAGGTCCTGTATTCACATGTTGCAACTAGTTAATAAACGCGGAGATATAAGAAATCCAATCTGTAAATATAAACACAATGAAGACGACCTGTAACTTACCGAGCTTGGTAATGGTTGAAGCACAGTATTCAGTATGGAGACCGCAAGTATGATGAGTGTGAGAAACCCATTATCATTAATACAAACCACAAGCTGGTAGGGACTAGGGTAGCTATCCAAATGGAAGCTCAAACCGGATTTAGCCGAGGGTTGTTGAAACGCAGAGGCAAGGTCAACTCGACATTTAAAAAGGATAAAAACCCTGGGATATCAACCGACTACAGTGCCATTAACACAGTATATTGACACTCTTATAACATAGAGCGCAAGCCTGAAGGATCACAGATCCAGTAACACCATACTCATAACGTATCGATGGGGTTTGGACAGGAGGGTTTCAGAGGGAGGCCGAGCCCGAGGGCGAGGGAAATGTGCCCAGTTAGGGTTGAGCCACGCTTAAATATTCCCAACACTTGGCCTAGAAACAAACACGTCGCCCTTTAAATTTTTGCATGCTGTGGGTCGAACACCTATAGTCCATGAAGAGATCCCAAATCATTCTTACAATCATTTAAAAGTTGCAAATTGACAAACCTAATCATAGTAGGGGTGACTTTACAAGGTCGTGATACCATGCATAAGACTATTGTGTAGTTATATATTGAAACCAACGTTATCGAACTTGTATGGTGCACAATTAAATTATATACCTGCCATAAAATCAATTGATTTATACATATGACAATAGTATCCGAGACACCAAAGGTGTATCCCTTAAGTTGTAAATAAAAATAATAAATAAGCATGAGTCATAGAATTTTTGCATGGAATCCTTATAGGAGGGATCGATACAATTATCCTAGGTCATCCTTTAATAACCAAGACAAAGGGTAATAATCCTTGAATCCCTAATTTTTGGTGTAGATTAAACCTTGACTCCTTAATTCATACAATATGTGAATGGAACAAAACTCAGACTGGTGTTACTCCAGAACCAGAGGAAGAAAGAAGTTATGAATTGACAGAATCTTATACAAGTAATAAGTTATTTATACATTTCAAAACTTCTAGATCCTTGTAAGTGTAATCATACATCACACAGTAACAACAGATAAGCACAATAGTTTAAATTCCAATTGCCCGTGACATTTCATGATGCGAGATAAAAGATATTATTGCAACACAATAATAATAGCAAGAACAATACTCCATGAGGGTAAGTAAGACAGTTTGAAAAAGAATAATACCTATCATATTACCATGCAAAATGATCAACTCTCTAACAAGAAGATTATATGAATATTACAGGAATAAAACTTCTACCTTTTTCAGTTGACAACCTGCCTCGCATGTTTAAATTTTACTGGGCATTTTGGTATAGCGAAAGGAATTAAAATGCTTTAAAAAAAATTATTTGTAGCAACCGTATTTTACCTGTATACCTGTAAATGAAAGACATTT
This sequence comes from Larix kaempferi, assembly GCA_027924585.1. Taxonomy (NCBI): domain Eukaryota; kingdom Viridiplantae; phylum Streptophyta; class Pinopsida; order Pinales; family Pinaceae; genus Larix; species Larix kaempferi. Next base: position 56,918,494 of record BSBM01000017.1, read on the forward strand.
GGATGTATTAGCTCGGGAGCTAAGTAAGCCCAGTCGGCAATGATAACTCCCCCTTGTGGTCGAAAACAGAAAAACAATCAGCAACAATTGAGAAACTCATAATAATATTTAAGTACAACAAAGACCATTTAGACATCCGTACAATCGCATAAGTTTAACATATAGCTAATTGACTGCATTTAATAACATTTAATGCTATCTTAAATTTTTTTTATTTTCTAAAATTTTGGGTTTTGACATGTGGTATCAGAGCATGGTTCAGACACTAGGCCTTCATATGGCTCCACTAGTTTCCACAGAACAGTGCAAATGACAATAAAATTATATATATCTATGTTATGTACTAACTTATACTTTATGTTTCGTAAAGACAAACAGAGCAGAAAATTTCTTTTCTGAATCTAACAGGCAGGTATGGAAAAACTGGGAGAATATGCTGAGGAGGAATCTCCAAACACTACGACAAGACAGATGTCGAGAGAACCTGAGACAGAGGAGGTAATTGCTCACTCCACTGAACTGATGCAGACCATAAAAGGTTTAAAGACAGAGATAGAAACAGTCAAGAAGGATAATGAAAGGATTCTGAAAACGCAAGAGCAGCTAAATCATCTATTGATAGAAAAATTTCAGACAGAAGGAAGGAGCAAACGAGCTGACTCAGAAGAAGCTAGTCATCAAAGAGGGTCTAAAAGGATGAAACCAGCTAAATCTGACAGCAGTTCATCATCTGAAGAAAGGAGGGAACAACACAGTTATCGCACTACTAGTGACAGTAGTGAAGCTGAGCTGCACAATAGAAGGAAAAAGTACAGGCCTTATGAATAGATTTCCGGGGAGTTTAAGAAAATAAAACCCCCAACTTTCAATGGAGAATCTCAGACAGGAGAAGAGGCAGAATCCTGGTTATTCGGGATGAGAAAATATTTCCAGATTTACAACTATTAAAATCAGCTAAAGGCACGAATGGCCATCTACAACCTTTCTGGAAAGGCGGACATATGGTGGCAAGACCTGAAAAGGGTCAAGGGGATTAAAGAAAAAGAAGTTAATTGGAGTACCTTTAAAAGATACTTCAAGAAGAAATTTCTGTCTGAACAGTACTATGAGGAGAGGGCCAAGGAATTTTATGAACTGAAGCTAAGATCTATGACGATGAAGGACTTAAACAGTAAGTTCTTAAGTCTGTTAAGGTATGTGCCGTATTTTGTCGAAGAGAAACCAAAAATACAGCGGTTTCTTAGCTGCCTGCCCTATCATATCAAGGACAAAATTGAATATGATAACCCCAAAACGCTGGAAGAGGCTATGCAAAAGGCTAATTTCTGTTATGAACAGAATAAAAAGAAAGAAGGGATAGCTAGCTGGAAAGCTAAAAAGAACAGCAATCAGCCTGAGTACAGGAAAAAGGAGTTTGTACCCCAGAAAAACTTCAAAAATAACAAGAACGGAAACCATTTTAATGGTAAAAGCTTTCAGGGAAACAAAAATGGAGCTGCTAATCATTCCAACAATTTCAAAAGCAGCAAGGAGGCTCCTAACAATCATGGAAACTACACTAAGAATTTTGAGCGTAAGGAACCTGTTAAGTGTTGGGAATGCAATGGCCCACACTATGCTTCAGTTTGCCCAAACCGAAAGAAACCAAACAACAACATTCACACCATACAAGATGAAATGACTGTTGGAGACTTTGCAGGGACTATGCCCTGAATCAACACAGCGTTGGAGAACCGCCAAGCCGACTATCAAACTTCCATGGTGGAAGTAGGATGTATGATTAACAAAATCCCTGTAACTATTTTAATAGATCCGGGTGCTAGTCTTAGTTATATTTCACCCCAGCTAGTAGAAAAATGTAATTTGACTGTTGAACGGTTTGATAATTCTTGGTCTGTACAACTAGATACTGGGGCAAAAAGGAAAGTAAACTGTTATGTTAAGGAATGTATCCTAGATATGAATGATTTTAAGACTACAGTTAAATTAAATGTTTTGCCACTTGGCTCTTATGACATACTTATCGGAATGGACTGGTTCGAACAGCATAGGGTAGTTTTAAACTGTTTTGACAAAACTTTTAGATGTGTAAACAGTAATGGACAGCCTGTAACTGTCAGGGGTAATTCTAGGAAAACAATAGTTAGGCAGATTTCTGCTTTACAACTTAAGAAGGCAGTTCGAAAAGGGTGCAAAGCCTATACTATAACTATTACAGATGAGATAGATAAGTCTGAAAGCAGCAAGATAACAGTAGAGAACATCCCTGTAGTCAATGAATTTATGGATGTTTTTCCTGAGGAAATCCCAGAATTACCTCCCAAGAGGGAGCTGGACTTTACAATTGAGCTGATACCAGGTGCTGTACCCAGTTCAAAAGCCCCGTATCGTATGAATATTTTGGAGCTTAACGAATTGAAAACTCAGTTAAAGGAGTTAATAGACAAGAATTAAATTCGACCCAGTGTATCCCCTAGGGGAGCACCAGTAATTTTTGTTAAAAAGAAGGACGGAACTATGCGACTTTGCATAGATTAGCGTCAGCTGAATAAGATGACGATTAAAAACAGGTATCCGTTACCTCGTATAGATGATCTGTTTGATCAGCTACGTGGAGCTACGATGTTCTCTAAGATAGACCTGAGATCGGGTTATCATCAGATGAGGATTAAAGAAGAAGACATTTTCAAAACAGCTTTTAGAACAAGCTACGGACATTACGAATTTTTCATAATGCCATTTGGGCTTACTAATGCCCCAGCTGTCTTTATGTGCTGAATGAATAACATAATGCATAAGTACTTAGATAAATTTGTTGTCGTATTCATCGATGACATTTTAGTTTATTCTAAGAATGAAGAGGAGCATAAAGAACACTTACGTATAGTCTTACAATAACTAAGAGAGCAGTAGCTCTTTGCGAAGTTCAGTAAGTGTGACTTCTTTAAAGACGAAATCCAGTACTTAGGACATGTAGTCACCAAGGAAGGGATTTCAGTTGATCCTGAAAAGATTCGAGCAATTAAAGAGTGGCCGGTACCAAATGATGTAACAGATGTTAGATCCTTCATGGGAATTACCGGTTACTACCGGAGATTTATTGAAGGTTTTTCAAAAATAGCCAACCCAATTACTTCCTTGCAAAAGAAAGGCAAGAAGTTTGATTGGAACGTGAAGTGTGAAGAAAGCTTTAAGAAACTTAAGACTTTATTAACAACTGCGCCTATTCTCAGAATAGCGGACCCTAATAAAGATTTCGTGGTTTGCACCGATGCTTGTAATGACGCTCTAGGTGGAGTGTTGACTCAGGATGGACATGTCATTGCCTACGAATCTAGGAAACTGAAAATTCATGAAAAGAATTATGCCACTTATGATTTGGAACTGGCTGCTGTTATCCATGCTTTAAAGATGTGGCGACACCACTTAATAGGCAGAAAATTAACTCTACTGACTTATAATAAGGGTCTCAAATACCTTTTAGATAAGCCTAATTTAAATGCAAGCCAAGCTAGGTGGTTGGCCTTCTTAAGTGAATACGATTTTGAAATTCAGCACATAAAAGGAAAGGAAAATAAGGTGGCTGATGCCTTGAGCAGAAATGCAAGGCTGAATTTTGTATCAGCTAGCAGCACTCATACCTCGGATTTGAATGAACAGTTGGATGAAGGGGTAAAATCAGATGAAAATTATCAGCACTTACAAGCTACAGCTAAAGAAGCACCTACAGAAAGTTTGATAAAGGGTTATAGTCTAAATGAAGATGGATTTTTATTGTTTAAAGACAGGCTGGATGTTCCAAATGTACCCAAAGTTAAACTGTTAATTCTGGACGAAGTTCATAAAACCCCTTACTCAGGGCATCCAGGCTACCAGAAGACTGTCACCATGTTGAGAAAAGAATATTTTTGGCCTAATATGAAATTTGAAACAACTGAGTATATAGCTAAATGTTTGCACTGCCAACAAGTGAAAACAGAACACCAACATCCAGCTGGGTTGCTGCAACCTTTACCTATTCCTAGCTGGAAGTGGGAAATAATCAGCCTAGATTTCATTACGGGATTACCCAAAAATCAGCATCAGAATGATTCAATTATGGTAGTGGTAGATAAATTAAGTAAATCAACACACTTTATTCCTGTTAAAACCACTTACAAGGCTACAAACATAGCTGATATATTTCTAAAACAGATTTTTCGGTTACATGGTGTCCCAAAAGTTATTATTTCAGACAGGGATCCTAAATTCACAGGGAATCTTTGGAAATCCTTGTTTAAAGGATTAAACACAACTCTAAACTTTAGCACATCCTTCCATCCTCAGACGGATGGACAAACTGAAAGAGTTAATCAGGCATTAGAAGATCTACTAAGGATGTATGTTAAAGATCAACCAGGTAAGTGGGAGGATTATTTACATTTAGCAGAATTTGCATACAATAACAGTTCTCAATCGTCAGCTAAGTTTAGTCCTTTTGAAATTTTGTATGGACGTAAATGTAACACACCTATCTCTTGGAGTAATCCAGTAGATAGACTAGTGTTAGGTCCTGATTTGTTAAAAGAGATGGAACAGATTATGAAACAAGTGCAGGTAAATTTGAAGATTGCCCAGGATCGGCAAAAGAGTCAAGCAGATTTGAAAAGAACTCCTAAAGAGTTCCAGGTAGGTGAACATGTGTTCATCAAGGTAAGACCAAAGAAGAGCTCCATAAGGCTGGGGAGTTTTGGAAAATTAGCGCCACGTTACTGTGGTCCATTTGAAATTTTATCTAGAATTGGTCAAGTTGCTTATCAGCTAGCATTACCACCTAATTTAAAGGTACACAATGTTTTTCATATTTCTGTTCTGAAAAAGTATGTTCATGATATTGCTCATGTTATTGATTGGAACATTGTACAGGAAGAACCAGAAGGGGAAGTTCTGGTGGAACCGGATTGTATCCTCGGGAGGAAGGAAATTACTCTGCGGAACCGCACAATTGGACAGCTGAAGGTGCAATGGAAGCACCTTAGTCCTGAAGAAGCTACCTGGGAACTGGAAAATAAGATGCGGGAAGCATACCCAAATCTATTTCAGCAGGTGGTTGAAGATGAAGAATAAGTAACATCGAGGACGATGCTACATTTTAAGGGGGTGTGTATGTCACATACCCCAATTTTGCAAAAATAATGTAATTATTTTATTATATTCCTAAGACATTATGTTAAATTTAATGCTAAGTAGGAATTGATGACTCAGCAGAGTCACCAGAAGTGGAATGTAATTCTGAATATTTTATTATTAATAAATAAATTATGGAGACAACAGCATGGGAGAGCTGTTAAAAGAGGTTACTGGTCTAACTGGTGGATGGAACTAGGTGTTAAGGCAAAAATACAAGTGGCAGCATCCTCAAACCCTTCCTAAGTTGCAGGTGGCAACTTCCCTATATTTTGGGGTCATGATTCCCCAAGAAAGTGGAATCTGAGCAGGTGGCTCATTAATGATAGTTAACCCAACTAAGACCTAGGCAATCTTTTAAATAGTACTCAATGAACTGAGCTGGGGGTTCAACATAGTTCTGGAGAGAGAATACATTCAGTTGATTGTTATTCAGGAGTCCCATTGAGGAAGAGGGAAAAACAGTAAGGAAGTGTTTTGAGATAGGAAGCTGTAGTAAATTGGTTCCAGTGTAGCTGTTTGGCTGAGTGAATTGTTTTGCTACACCTAGTTCCAGCCAGGAAGACCAAAGCGAGCTCGGGGGTCCTGAGAAGTGTTGTTTGGGAACTCTCCAGGAAATTGGTAGGGAGGAACAGCCTCCCATTGCTGTTGTTGTCCACGAATCAAGACAGGTTCTGTTAATTTCTCCTCTATGTTATTTAAGGATGAATGAATGTATGCTGCATTTATTATTAAAATGTTTGAATCGAGATTAGTTAATTAGCAGGTCAAATATCCTAGAATATCAGAAGTAAGATTTGTTAACAGATACTGTGTTTTCTGCATTGTCAGTATGATTTTAATCTCTGTTCTAATTATATTGACGTATTTATAATTTCCTTGAGAAAACTGTACATATTTATGGTAATGATGTATAAGTCATAATTGTAGAACTAGTTAATTATATTTTTGTTTGTGTTTTATAAACAAATAGGGGTAGCATGTCAGGAACTGGTACCCTGTATAGAATAACATTTATTATACAGTCATAGGATACAAACAGAAAATCTAAACATAGATATTATAACAATTCATATCTAGGTCGATAAACCTTATAGGAGATGTTGTAAACATAAATAAAATCTACATCTCATAATGCAAATCCCAGTCAAGAGTTACCCCTTTTATTTCACGAAAACATAGTTAACATTTCTTTATTTATTTATTATCAAATAAAACGATTATGTAAAAACCCTACAGAACTCAGTTGTCGAGTTAAACATCACCATAATATTCTACTCCAAGCTCACTATAAGAACAGAATCTTAGAAACGTGACACTAGATGACATTACGAATGAGGAGTGACTTGAAACTGATCATTCCAATGTTTAAACAGTAAAAATATATTTAGCAGAGAAATTATAAACCAAACAACACAGATAGCACGGATTTACAGCTCAGTGTCGAGTCCCCTTTTTCACAAAACCCTACTTATTATTTCCAAGCGATACATTACAATCCTCTTATCAAACCCTACTGAGAAGTTTTTAAAACAATAAGTTTAGCAGGAACCTCTTAGGCTCGGCATCGAGCTCATTAAAGATAGTATTATTAACTTTCTTCGACTCACTCATTGACAGAGTTTATTTACAACACTAAACACTCAGAATAGAAATTTTTGTTCAATTGCCGAGCGTCTGTATTATTACATTATCTCTTGTTAGCTTCATGAATTTCAACAGAAGGAAATCACAACGATAGCATCATCTAGTAAAAACAAAACACGAAAACAGCGTAACCCTTATTCCGAACTCAGAAGCGAGTTCTTTTATTTAATTTTTCACAACCACAAAAACCATCCACGACAGCAGAGGTCGGGTAGAACCCTATTATCCTTCTACGTGCTTCTCCTTTCTAAAGATAAACACCAGGATTGCAAACCCTAAGTTTTACTTACGGAAACAGTATAAGTACCTTATATAAACATCTACGAGAGTATAGAAAATCATAAACTTATGTATCAACACCAATTAAAGACATACAGGAGAAACACACACAAGTTTTCAATAGAACTCGTTTTACAGGTATTGTTAATACCAACACGCATTATTAAACCCTGAAGGCTTTTGTTTGAGCCGACATTAAAAACTACGAGGCCATACTGCCACCTACAGGCTCGCTCTAAAATTTACACAGTAAATCCTCCACAGAAGTTATCAACATAGTAATAAAAACTAAAAATTACAATTTGAACCATAGTTGTAATACTCTATACGACCCGGGATCTACGCCCTTAACTCATCAATACAACGCATAACAAACCCTGCTGAAAAACCCTATATCCTCTTATGCAACACAGACCCAAAACCTACAACCAACAAGAAGGATTGCCATGGCTATCGACCAGGCTTACCCGGAGAAGCCCACTGATTTGAAGAAAGCGCCCTGTATGCCATCACGAGCAGACAGGTCCTGTATTCACATGTTGCTACTAGTTAATAAACGCGGAGATATAAGAAATCCAATCTGTAAATATAAACACAATGAAGACGACCTGTAACTTACCGAGCTTGGTAATGGTTGAAGCACAGTATTCAGTATGGAGACCGCAAGTATGATGAGTGTGAGAAACCCATTATCATTAATACAAACCACAAGCTGGTAGGGACTAGGGTAGCTATCCAAATGGAAGCTCAAACCGGATTTAGCCGAGGGTTGTTGAAACGCAGAGGCAAGGTGAACTCGACATTTAAAAAGGATAAAAACCCTGGGATATCAACCGACTACAGTGCCATTAACACAATATATTGACACTCTTATAACATAGAGCGCAAGCCTGAAGGATCACAGATCTAGTAAAACCATACTCATAACGTATCGATGGGGTTTGGACAGGAGGGTTTCACAGGGAGGCCGAGCCCGAGGGTGAGGGAAATGTGCCCAGTTAGGGTTGAGCCACGCTTAAATATTCCCAACACTTGGCGTAGAAACAAACACGTCGCCCTTTAAATTTTTGCATGCTGTGGGTCGAACACCTATAGTCCATGAAGAGATCCCAAATCATTCTTACAATCATTTAAAAGTTGCAAATTGACAAACCTAATCATAGTAGGGGTGACTTTACAAGGTCGTGATACCATGCATAAGACTATTGTGTAATTATATATTGAAACCAACGTTATCGAACTTGTATGGTGCACAATTAAATTATATACCTGCCATAAAATCAATTGATTTATACATATGACAATAGTATCCGAGACACCAAAGGTGTATCCCTTAAGTTGTAAATAAAAATAATAAATAAGCATGAGTCATAGAATTTTTGCATGGAATCCTTATAGGAGGGATCGATACAATTATCCTAGGTCATCCTTTAATAACCAAGACAAAGGGTAATAATCCTTGAATCCCTAATTTTTGGTGTAGATTAAACCTTGACTCCGTAATTCATACAATATGTGAATGGAACAAAACTCAGACTGGTGTTACTCCAGAACCAGAGGAAGAAAGAAGTTATGAACTGACAGAATCTTATACAAGTAATAAGTTATTTATACATTTCAAAACTACTAGATCCTTGTAAGTGTAATCATACATCACACAGTAACAACAGATAAGCACAATAGTTTAAATTCCAATTGCCCGTGACATTTCATGATGCGAGATAAAAGATATTATTGCGACACAATAATAATAGCAAGAACAATACTCCATGAGGGTAAGTAAGACGGTTTGAAAAAGAATAATACCTATCATATTACCATGCAAAATGATCAACTCTCTAACAAGAAGATTATATGAATATTACAGGAATAAAACTTCTACCTTTTTCAGTTGACAACCTGCCTCGCATATTTAAATTTTACTGGGCATTTTGGTATAGCGAAAGGAATTAAAATGCTTTAAAAAAAATTATTTGTAGCAACCGTATTTTACCTGTATACCTGTAAATGAAAGACATTTGGATGTATTAGCTCGGGAGCTAAGTAAGCCCAGCCGGCAATGATAACTCCCCCTTGTGGTTGAAAACAGAAAAACAATCAGCAACAATTGAGAAACTCATAATAATATTTAAGTACAACAAAGACCATTTAGACATCCGTACAATCGCATAAGTTTAACATATAGCTAATTGAATGCATTTAATAACATTTAATGCTATCTTAAATTTTTTTTATTTTCTAAAATTTTGGGTTTTGACATGTGGTATCAGAGCATGGTTCAGACACTAGGCCTTCATATGGCTCCACTAGTTTCCGCAGAACAGTGCAAATGACAATAAAATTATATATATATATGTTATGTACTAACTTATACTTTCTGTTTCGTAAAGACAAACAGAGCAGAAAATTTCTTTTCTGAATCTAACAGGCAGGTATGGAAAAACTGGGAGAATATGCTGAGGAGGAATCTCCAAACACTGCGACAAGACAGATGTCGAGAGAACCTGAGACAGAGGAGGTAATTGCTCACTCCACTGAACTGATGCAGACCATAAAAGGTTTAAAGACAGAGATAGAAACAGTCAAGAAGGATAATGAAAGGATTCTGAAAACGCAAGAGCAGCTAAATCAGCTATTGATAGAAAAATTTCAGACTGAAGGAAGGAGCAAACGAGCTGACTCAGAAGAAGCTAGTCATCAAAGAGGGTCTAAAAGGATGAAACCGGCTAAATCTGATAGCAGTTCATCATCTGAAGAAAGAAGGGAACAACACAGTTATCACACTACTAGTGACAGTAGTGAAGCTGAGCTGCACAACAGAAGTAAAAAGTACAGGCCTTATGAAGAGATTTCCGGGGAGTTTAAGAAAATAAAACCCCCAACTTTCAATAGAGAATCTGAGATAGGAGAAGAGGCAGAATCCTGGTTATCCGGGATGAGAAAATATTTCCAGATTTACAACTATTAAAATCAGCTGAAGGCACGAATGGCCATCTACAACCTTTCTGGAAAGGCGGACATATGGTGGCAAGACCTGAAAAGGGTCAAGGGGATTAAAGAAAAAGAAGTTAATTGGAGTACCTTTAAAAGATACTTCAAGAAGAAATTTCTGTCTGAACAGTACTATGAGGAGAGGGCCAAGGAATTTTATGAACTGGAGCTAGTATCTATGATGATGAAGGACTTAAACAGTAAGTTCTTAAGTCTGTTAAGGAATGTGCCGAATTTTGTCGAAGAGAAACCAAAAATACAGCGGTTTCTTAGCTGCCTGCCCTATCATATCAAGGACAGAATTGAATATGATAACCCCAAAACGTTGGAAGAGGCTATGCGAACGGCTAATTTCTGTTATGAACATAATAAAAAGAAAGAAGGTTTAGCTAGTTGGAAAGCTAAAAAGAACAACAATCAGCCTGAGTACAGGAAAAAGGAGTTTGTACCCCAGAAAAACTTCAAAAATAACAAGAACGGAAACCATTTTAATGGTAAAATCTTTCAGGGAATCAAAAATGGAGCTGCTAATCATTCCAACAATTTCAAAAGCAGCAAGGAGGCTCCTAACAATCATGGAAACTACACTAAGAATTTTGAGTGTAAGGAACCTGTTAAGTGTTGGGAATGCAATGGCCCACACTATGCTTCAGTTTGCCCAAACCGAAAGAAACCAAACAGCAACATTCACACCATACAAGATGAAATGACTGTTGGAGACTTTGCAGGGACTATGCCCCGAATCAACGCAGCGTTGGAGAACCACCAAGCTGACTATCAAACTTCCATGGTGGAAGTAGGAGGTATGATTAACAAAATCCCTGTAACTATTTTAATAGATCCGGGTGCTAGTCTTAGTTATATTTCACCCCAGCTAGTAGAAAAATGTAATTTGACTGTTGAACGGTTTGATAATTCTTGGTCTGTACAACTAGCTACTGGGGCAAAAAGGAAAGTAAACTGTTATGTTAAGGAATGTATCCTAGATATGAATGATTTTAAGACTACAGTTAAATTAAATGTTTTGCCACTTGGCTCTTATGACATAATTATCGGAATGGACTGGTTGGAACAGCATAGGGTAGTTTTAAACTGTTTTGACAAAACTTTTAGATGTGTAAACAGTAATGGACATCCTGTAACTGTCAGGGGTATTCCTAGGAAAACAGTAGTTAGGCAGATTTCTTCTTTACAACTTAAGAGGGCAGTCAGAAAAAGGTGCAAAGCCTATGCTGTAACTATTACAGATGAGACAGATAAGTCTGAAAGCAGCAAGATAACAGTAGAGAACATCCCTGTAGTCAATGAATTTATGGATGTTTTTCCTGAGGAAATCCCAGAATTACCTCCCAAGAGGGAGCTGGACTTTACAATTGAGCTGATACCAGGTGCTGTACACAGTTCAAAAGCCCCATATCGTATGAATATTTTGGAGCTTAACGAATTGAAAACTCAGTTAAAGGAGTTAATAGACAAGAATTAAATTCGACCCAGTGTATCCCCTTGGGGAGCACCAGTAATTTTTGTTAAAAAGAAGGACGAAACTATACGACTTTGCATAGATTACCGTCATCTGAACAAGATGACGATTAAAAACAGGTATCCGTTACCTCGTATAGATGATCTGTTTGATCAGCTACGTGGAGCTACGGTGTTCTCTAAGATAGACCTGAGATCGGGTTATCATCAGGTGAGGATTAAAGAAGAAGACATTTTCAAAACATCTTTTAGAACAAGGTACGGACATTACGAATTTGTCGTAATGCCATTTGAGCTTACTAATGCCCCAGCTGTCTTTATGTGCTTAATGAATAACATAATGCATAAGTACTTAGATAAATTTGTTGTTGTATTCATCGATGACATTTTAGTTTATTCTAAGAATGAAGAGGAGCATAAAGAACACTTACGTATAGTCTTACAAGAACTAAGAGAGCAGCAGCTCTTTGCGAAGTTCAGTAAGTGTGACTTCTTTAAAGACAAAATCCAGTACTTAGGACATGTAGTCACCAAGGAAGGGATTTCAGTTGATCCTGAAAAGATTTGGGCAATTGAAGAGTGGCCAGTACCAAATGATGTAACAGATGTTAGATCCTTCATCGGAATTACCGGTTACTACTGGAGATTTATTGAAGGTTTTTCAAAAATAGCCAACCCAATTACTTCCTTGCAAAAGAAAGGCAAGAAGTTTGATTGGAACGTGAAGTGTGAAGAAAGCTTTAAGAAACTTAAGACTTTATTAACAACTGCGCCTATTCTCAGAATAGCGGACCCTAATAAATATTTCGTGGTTTGCACCGATGCTTGTAATGACGGTCTAGGCGGAGTGTTGACTCAGGATGGACATGTCATTGCCTACGAATCTAGGAAACTGAAAATTCATGAAAAGAATTATGCCACTTATGATTTGGAACTGGCTGCTGTTATCCATGCTTTAAAGATGTGGCGACACCACTTATTAGGAAGAAAATTCACTCTACTGACTGATAATAAGGGTCCGAAATACCTTTTAGATCAACCTAATTTAAATGCAAGACAAGCCAGGTGGTTGGCCTTCGTAAGTGAATACGATTTTGAAATTCAGCACATAAAAGGAAAGGAAAATAAGGTGGCTGATGCCTTGAGCAGAAATGCAAGGCTGAATTTTGTATCAGCTAGCAGCACTCATACCTCGGATTTGAATGAACAGTTGGCTGAAGGGGTAAAATCAGATGAAAATTATCAGCACTTACAAGCTACAGCTAAAGAAGCACCTACAGAAAGTTTGATAAAGGGTTATAGTCTAAATGAAGATGGATTTTTATTGTTTAAAGACAGGCTGTATGTTCCAAATGTACCCAAAGTTAAACTGTTAATTCTGGACGAAGTTCATAAAACCCCTTACTCAGGGCATCCAGGCTACCAGAAGACTATCACCATGTTGAGAAAAGAATATTTTTGGCCTAATATGAAATCTGAAACAGCTGAGTATATAGCTAAATGTTTGGACTGCCAACAACTGAAAACAGAACACCAACATCCAGCTGGGTTGCTGCAACCTTTACCTATTCCTAGCTGGAATGTAATATCCCTCCTTTTATATTTATCAGAATTTAAAAATAAATAAATAAATAAATAAATGTATCTCGCAGATCTCAGATAAAGGTATGTATCCTGACGGTTGTCTTCCTTGACCTGACCAAATGTTATCATTTAATAGTTTGGGGAAGTAGAGTATGAATTCTATGATTATTATCGTCCTAAATAGACGACCGATGATGATAGTGATTATTTAGTTACACCAATATTATTTTAAAACCCTATTACCTTTTAGTGTAAAAAGGTTAACCATAATTTATCTTAAATTAAGGCTAAGTAACAAGTCTTATATGGGATTGGTATATAAGCATTGACTTGCAAAAAGGATGATAACTTACGGACCATGCTCTGGGTCATATACCTTATATAAATAGTTATAACGCCCTTAAACAAACTTAATCACGCTTAATTATTTTAAAGAAGAATAGCTTTTTCTAAAGAAAATATGTATATAGAAGAGCATCCTAGAAAAGGATATAAGTGATTTAAGGGAGGATAGAATTTTATATATAAATATATATATTTATAATCTATTTTCTTTTAGTATTCAAAATACTTGAATGTCCTTATTAATAGGTACCTTAGGATTTTGGAACTTGCGATCATGATCACATTTAAATAATTATTCATAAAGGACCTTTTCCTTGGAAAAGTTATTCTCACAAATTTATATATAATATATATAGATTGATGTATGAAAAACATAGTTGGAGTGAGAAAATTCAAAGTAATGACTATTGACTATAAAATTTATCTTTAAGATTCTTTATGAAAATTGAAATTTATTAGAGGGGTTTTGATTTCGAATTCTAGTGTAATGACACTCAACCACCTTAAAAATTGAATGAACCTTTATTAAGGAAAAAGAAGACAGATTTGAAATCATATTTTCAAAGGTAGTGACCTTACGCTAAATAGCAAAGACCAACTCATAACTTACCTCAACAGTTGGAGTGGAGTTTTTATAGAGAAAGATAGTGGAGGTGAGACAAGAACTTAACTAAGTTGAGTGGAGAAAATTAAGGAGTAACTCCCGCGAGTTTGTCTCTCTAGTGGAGAGGTAAGCTTGAGGAGGCCGCCATTGGCGTTGTTATTTGTTTTTAAGGGAGGAGTCAAACATAAGAGGGCGGGAAAACATCCTTTCACCAACCAAGATTCTCCTCGATGCACTTTCCTTGGGTGATGTTTCCACATGGAATAGATCTTGGTCTGCTCTGCCATTTGGAAAAATTTCCGAGTTCTATCCCTGCCAAAGAGATGAGACATGGCTAACTACCCATGGGGTTGGCTGGGTGTTGTTATTGATTTTGAAGTATATATGATGGATCTCTCCAATAAAAGTGGGAACAGCTCTGCGTTAGAGTAAGGTGGGGAGAGGCTGGTTATTTAGTACCCTGTCATCGATGAGGGAGGGGGGAACTTTGGATACTCTTCCATCTTGATGAGGGGGAGATCTCGGTACAAGAAAGCAGGTTATTCCTATACACTATTGTTTTCTTACAGAGAGGAGTAAGGGAAAAGAGAGTCCCATCTCTGCGAGGGGAGGAGAGTTCTATCGCTGCGAAAACGAGGTGTGTTTTATGGATAGGTAGCGGGAAGTATACTCGCATCCAGTTGATGGCAGATCGAGGAGCTGCGAATGGAGAAGCTCCAAGCTGAACGGACCCTACGATAAGCACAAGTAAAACTCTACGCTAATATTTTTTATCTTCCTGGATATTACATATATATATATTTGCAATTGTTAGAAGCAAACCATTTTGCCCAGGTATGTTCCTTCTCGGCATAATGCGTTTTCGATACCCTGAGATGACAGAGTATACCTACCTTCTGTAGATACAATCGTACTCTCAGTCGATAGTTACGAGGAAAAAACCTCTGCATTTGTGGTTTTGGGATTTATTGACTATCGTAGTGTTTTTGTTAATAGAGGGTCTGTTTGTAAGATCTTCCTGAGCATATGGTTGTATGATTTGGCAATGTGATGGATTTTGTATTCTGTATTTAATATTTTATATACGCTACCATCTATCTCATTTTGGTTTGAGCGGAATTTTGGGAAAGGGGATCTCTACAATACTCAGTATATGTATTTTTTTTTTATACGACTGCTTTCTATTGGGGAAACTCAACCTCAGTCTCGGTGAATGCATGATTCTCCTGAGTCGAAGTTCATGTCGATATTTGCTATTAAATCATTTTGATGTTCAGATGTTTTTGTCTTCTTTGAAGGTCTAAGTCTGATTGCGATCTTCGCGTCTTTCCATTCTATTACCTTACTGATTGAAATCTGAGGGAGTCGAAAACATTTCCTCTTATAAGTATCAAACTCGGTGATTTTATTTCCTTTTTGGAACTCATCCCAGTTCTGCCCCGTGTTGATGGGAGTTTTTCCACCGAGTCACTTTTTTTTATTTATGAAAATCTCTGCATAATCCGTGATAGGTTATGCCAGCGTGATTTCCTTGTTGATACCTGGTTGTTCTGTTTATATTTACATAGTATGATATCTCTGTAATTTATGTTGGAATGCGTTGGAATGTCACAACGGCTCTGCCATCGCAGGGAAAGGGGATCTCTACAATAAGAAGTTGAGGGAGTCGTAGTTCTTTACATTGAAATCGCATTTCAGTTCTTGTTGGTTCCTGTATGAGTAGAACTCTGCTCTTCTAAAGTCGCAGTTCTACGCATTTAAATTGTGTTTCCTTCCTGGATAGATCAATGAGTATGTCGTGTGATAGCATAGATCTGTGTCAATTGCTTCAGAAACCTTACAGTGCATTGGATTGAATCTCCTAGCTTATGACTGAAGTAAACTATAAGTTATGCTTTGTAAATAGAATTACTCCAGTAAGAAATGGCCATATTTAGTTCCTTTTATTTTTGGATCCTAAGATTGGAAAGACCACTTGTCTTGAGTTCGGTCTATGAACCAGTCGCATTTTCTTATCACCAATTATGATCAGAATAGTGAAAGCTCGGCAATAGTTTGAACGCAACTTTCTTCTTGCTGAGAAATACTAGTTGTCACTTTCGTACAGATAGCTGGAGAAGGGACGACTCCAAGGAAGGAGTTCGATCCCAGTAAGATAATATCTATAACATATTTATATTGCTTATGTGTTATAACACCTATAAAATTGATAGCTTCTGTATGTTGTCTTTTGATCAAAAAGCGTATTCCTGTAATTGATGATTGAATAGTATATTTGGAGTTATGTTCATGCTGATTTGAAATTATGATTAGATCTCTGCTAATTCATTATCTAGGTGGAAACGTATTTGGGGAATCTCTGAAATTTGTATAGTTGGATCGAATCGTTTACTTGGATTTATGTTTATTTAAATGCTGGTTTTGAATTTATCCTTTTGTACTCTGTCTTGCTTTAAAGCTTCGAATCAGATCTAAAATCGTGAGGGTGTATTTTGTACTCTGTTTTGTTTTTAGGTTGCATGGTTTTAATCTCTCGATACCAGTATCCATATATTTTTAGTAATGCAGAGACAGATGTCTGTAATTTATGTCGATGGGATGAATATAGGCCGCTACATAAATTTATATATAGATTTATACAGAGATAGTTCTCCTTAACCCTTGTTGTTGTGAAAGCTAGCGGTATGCATATTATATAGATTGAGTTCTCTATAACTTATGTTGTTTTCGTATCAAGATATGCGTAGATGTAGTTTCCAGCCCAGAGAATGAGGACGCTCTCCTTAAAGAGCTTCAATATTATGTCTCGATTTGGATCAAATTCGATGTTTAGATTACTATAGATTCTAAAGGTCACTGAGGAAGATGGTAGGCATCTATGTGGTGTAACCCTGAATTCCAAGAAGAATTATGAATGTCTGGAAATCGCTCTCTAAGAGAGAGGTGATGAGGAATTGGATTGTAAATGATGCAATAATTTATGTTGCACGGGGTGACTTGTTATTATGAGCAATAATACAAGAGGTGACTAATCTTTGGTGGACGTAGCCCACATAGTGGGTGAACCACGTATCATATCTGCGTTTATGTGTTGTTTCCCGTGTATGTTATCGTATCTTATCTGTGTTTATGTTCATATTGTGTTGTGTGTTTATGTTAACGAGGTTTATGTCTTGTTTTGTGTTTATGTTAAATGCTCATGTGGGTGATTATGATTGCTGTGATTATGAAGTGTATAGAAAGCTTGCGTGGACAAATGATAGTTCATTGTAAATTTCATATTGTCCAAATGACGACCATGTAAGATGTAACTATGGTATGGGTTAAGGCATTTTCAGCCTTCACAAATGGGCAATGATCTAATGAAGAGGTTAGAATATTTAATAAGAACCGGGGTCATTCAGGTATGATTATGGTCCTTAAGTAACTTTTTGTTAATAGGAGTATGTTGCATGAGTTATGTGCGACCAAGCATAAAGCACTTTTCTTTCACCCTTATAGTAGTAGTTTGTTTGGAGTAAAATTCTGAAGATAATTACGAAGTATAAATATTGGAGATAATTTGTTTTACTAACGTACGAAGTTCCATTTTTGCGAGGAGGATACAAGTACCTTATTTTCCAAAATAGCATCTTATTTCTTTGGGTATGTTACATAGCTGGAAGTGGGAAATAATCAGCCTAGATTTCATTACGGGATTACCCAAAAATCAGCATCAGAATGATTCAATTATGGTAGTGGTAGATAAATTAAGTAAATAAGCACACTTTATTTCTGTTAAAACCACTTACAAGGCTGCAAACATAGCTGATATATTTCTGAAACAGATTTTTCAGTTACATGGTGTCCCAAAAGTTATTATTTCAGACAGGGATCCTAAATTCACAGGGAATTTTTGGAAATCCTTGTTTAAAGGATTAAACACAACTCTGAACTTCAGCACATCCTTCCATCCTCAGACGGACGGACAAACTGAAAGAGTTAATCAGGTATTAGAAGATCTACTAAGGATGTATGTTAAAGATCAACCAGGTAAGTGGGAGGATTATTTACATTTAGCAGAATTTGCATACAATAACAGTTATCAATCGTCAGCTAAGTTTAGTCCTTTTGAAATTTTGTATGGACGTAAATGTAACACACCTATCTCTTGGAGTAATCTAGTAGATAGACTAGTGTTAGGTCCTGATTTGTTAAAAAAGATGGAACAGATTGTGAAACAAGTGCAGGTAAATTTGAAGATTGCCCAGGATCGGCAAAAGAGTCAAGCAGATTTGAAAAGAACTCCTAAAGAGTTCCAGGTAGGTGAACATGTGTTCATCAAGGTAAGACCAAAGAAGAGCTCCCCAAGGCTGGGGAGTTGTGCAAAATTAGCGCCACGTTACTGTGGTCCATTTGAAATTTTATCTAGAATTGGTCAAGTTTCTTATCAACTAGCATTACCACCTAATTTAAAGGTACACAACGTTTTTCATATTTCTGTTCTGAAAAAGTATGTTCATGATACTGCTCATGTTATTGATTGGAACATTGTACAGGAAGAACCGGAAGGGGAAGTTCTGGTGGAACCGGATTGTATCCTCGGGAGGAGGGAAATTACTCTGCGGAACCGCACAATTGGACAGCTGAAGGTGCAATGGAAGCACGTTAGTCCTGAAGAAGCTACCTGGGAACTGGAAAGTAAGATGCGGGAAGCATACCTAAATCTATTTCAGCAGGTGGCTGAAGATGAAGAATAAGTAACATCGAGGACGATGTTACATTTTAAGGGGGTGTGTATGTCACATACCCCAATTTTGCAAAAATAATGTAATTATTTTATTATATTCCTGAGACATTATGTTAAATTTAATGCTAAGTAGGAATTGATGACTTAGTAGAGTCACCAGAAGTGGAATGTAATTCTGAATATTTTATTATTAATAAATGAATTGTGGAGACAACAGCATGGGAGAGCTGTTAAAATAGGTTACTAGTCTAACTGGTGGATGGAACTAGGTGGAAAGGCAAAAAGACAAGTGGCAGCATCCTCAAACACTTCCTAAGTTGTAGGTGGCAACTTCCCTATATTTTGGGGTCATGATTCCCCAAGAAAGTGGAATCTGAGCAGGTGGCTCATTAATGACAGTTAACCCAACTGAGACCTAGGCAATCTTTTAAATAGTACTCAATGAATTGAGTTGGGGGTTCAACATAGTTCTGGAGGGAGAATACATTCAGGTGAGTGTTATTCAGGAGTCCCATTGAGGAAGAGGGAAAAACAGTAAGGAAGTGTTTTGAGATAGGAAGCTGCAGTAACTTGGTTCCAGTGTAGCTGTTTGGCTGAGTGAATTGTTTTGCTGCACCTAGTTCCAGCCAGGGAGACCAGAGCGAGCTCGGGGGTCCTGAGAAGTGCTGTTTGGGCACTCTCCAGGAAATTGGTAGGGAGGAACAGCCTCCCATTGCTGTTGTTTTCCACGAATCAAGACAGGTTCTGTTAATTTCTCCTATATGTTCTTTAAGGATGAATGAATGTATGCTGCATTTATTATTAAAATTTTTGAATAGAGATTAGTTAATTAGCAGGTCAAATATCCTAGAATATCAGAAGTAAGATTTGTTAACAGATACTGTGTTTTCTGCATTGTCAATATGATTTTAATCTCTGTTCTAATTATATTGACGTATTTATAATTTCCCTGAGAAAACTGTACATATTTATGGTAATGATGTATAAGTCATAATTGTAGAACTAGTTAATTATATTTTTGTTTGTGTTTTATAAACAAATAGGGGTAGCATGTCAGGAACTGGTACCCTGTATAGAATAACATTTATTATACAGTCATAGGATACAAACAGAAAATCTAAACATAGATATTATAACAATTCATATCTAGGTCGATAAACCTTATAGGAGATGTTGTAAACATAAATAAAATCTCGATCTCAGAATGCAAATCCCAGTCAAGAGTTACCCCTTTTATTTCACGAAAACATAGTTAACATTTCTTTATTTATTTATTATCAAATAAAACGATTATGTAAAAACCCTACAGAACTCTGTTGTCGAGTTAAACATCACCATAATATTCTACTCCAAGCTCACTATAAGAACAGAATCTTAGAAACGTGACACTAGATGACATTACGAATGAGGAGTGACTTGAAACTGATCATTCCAATGTTTAAACAATAAAAATATATTTAGCAGAGAAATTATAAACCAAACAACACAGATAGCACGGATTTACAGCTCAATGTCGAGTCCCCTTTTTCACAAAACCCTACTTATTATTTCCAAGCGATACATTACAATCCTCTTATCAAACCCTACTGAGAATTTTTTAAAACAATAAGTTTAGCAGGAATCTCTTAGGCTCGGCATCGAGCTCATTAAAGATAGTATTATTAACTTTCTTCGACTCACTCATTGATAGAGTTTATTTACAACACTAAACACTCAGAATAGTAATTTTTGTTCAATTGCCGAGCGTCTGTATTATTACATTATCTCTTGTTAGCTTCATCACTTTGAACAGAAGGAAATCACAACGATAGCATCATCTAGTAAAAATAAAACAGTAAAACAGCGTAACCCTTATTCCGAACTCAGAAGCGAATTCTTTTATTTCATTTTTCACAACCACAAAAACTATCCACGACAGCAGAGGTCGGGTAGAACCCTATTATCCTTCTACGTGCTTCTCCTTTCTAAAGATAAACACCAGGATTGCAAACCCTAAGTTTTACTTACGGCAGCAGTATAAGTACCTTATATAAACATCTACAAGAGTATAGAAAATCATAAACTTATGTATCAACACCAATTAAAGACATACAGGAGAAACACACACAAGTTTTCAATAGAACTCGTTTTACAGGTATTGTTAATACCAACACGCATTATTAAACCCTGAAGGCTTTTGTTTGAGCCGGCATTAAAAACTACGAGGCCATACTGCCACCTACAGGCTCGCTCTAAAATTTACACAGTAATTCCTCCACAGGAGTTATCAACATAGTAATAAAAACTAAAAATTACAATTTGAACCATAGCTGTAATATTCTATACGACCCGGGATCTACGCCCTTAACTCATCAATACAATGCATAACAAACCCTATATCCTCTTATGCAACACAGACCCAAAACCTACAACCAACAAGAAGGATTGCCATGGCTATCGACCAGGATTACCCGGAGAAGCCCACTGATTTGAAGAAAGCGCCCTGTGCGCCATCACGAGCAGATAGGTCCTGTATTCACATGTTGCTACTAGTTAATAAACGCGGAGATATAAGAAATCCAATCTGTAAATATAAACACAATGAAGACGACCTGTAACTTACCGAGCTTGGTAATGGTTGAAGCACAGTATTCAGTATGGAGACCGCAAGTATGATGAGTGTGAGAAACCCATCATCATTAATACAAACCACAAGCTGGTAGGGACTAGGGTAGCTATCCAAATGGAAGCTCAAACTGGATTTAGCCGAGGGTTGTCGAAACGCAGAGGCAAGGTGAACTCGACATTTAAAAAGGATAAAAACCCTGGGATATCAACCAACTACAGTGCCATTAACACAGTATATTGACACTCTTATAACATAGACCACAAGCCTGAAGGATCAGAGATCCAGTAAAACCATACTCATAACGTATCGATGGGGTTTGGATAGGAGGGTTTCACAGGGAGGCCGAGCCCGAGGGCGAGGGAAATGTGCCCAGTTAGGGTTGAGCCATGGTTAAATATTCCCAACACTTGGCGTAGAAACAAACACGTCGCCCTTTAAATTTTTGCATGCTGTGGGTCGAACACCTATATTCCATGAACAGATCCCAAATCATTCTTACAATCATTTAAAAGTTGCAAATTGACAAACCTAATCATAGTAGGGGTGACTTTACAAGGTCGTGATACCATGCATAAGACTATTGTGTAATTATATATTGAAACCAACGTTATCGAACTTGTATGGTGCACAATTAAATTATATACCTGCCATAAAATCAATTGATTTATACATATGGCAATAGTATCCGAGACACCAAAGGTGTATCCCTTAAGTTGTAAATAAAAATAATAAATAAGCATGAGTCATAGAATTTTTGCATGGAATCCTTATAGGAGGGATCGACACAATTATCCTAGGTCATCCTTTAATAACCAAGACAAAGGGTAATAATCCTTGAATCCCTAATTTTTGGTGTAGATTAAACCTTGACTCCGTAATTCATACAATATGTGAATGGAACAAAACTCAGACTGGTGTTACTCCAGAACCAGAGGAAGAAAGAAGTTATGAACTGACAGAATCTTATACAAGTAATAAGTTATTTATACATTGCAAAACTTCTAGATCCTTGTAAGTGTAATCATACATCACACAGTAACAACAGATAAGCACAATAGTTTAAATTCCAATTGCCCGTGACATTTCATGATGCGAGATAAAAGATATTATTGCGACACAATAATAATAGCAAGAACAATACTCCATGAGGGTAAGTAAGACAGTCTGAAAAAGAATAATACCTATCATATTACCATGCAAAATGATCAACTCTCTAACAGTAAGATTATATGAATATTACAGGAATAAAACTTCTACCTTTTTCAGTTGACAACCTGCCTCGCATGTTTAAATTTTACTGGGCATTTTGGTACAGCGAAAGGAATTAAAATGCTTTAAAAAAAATTATTTGTAGCAACCGTATTTTACCTGTATACCTGTAAATGAAAGACATTTGGATGCATTAGCTCGGGAGCTAAGTAAGCCCAGTCGGCAATGACAACTCCCCCTTGTGGTTGAAAATAGAAAAACAATCAGCAACAATTGAGAAACTCATAATAATATTTAAGTACAACAAAGACCATTTAGACATCCGTACAATCGCATAAGTTTAACATATAGCTAATTGACTGCATTTAATAACATTTAATGCTTTCTTAAATTTTTTTTATTTTCTGAAATTTTGGGTTTTGACATGTGGTATCAGAGCATGGTTCAGACACTAGGCCTTCATATGGCTCCAATAGTTTCCGCAGAACAGTGCAAATGACAATAAAATTATATATATATATGTTATGTACTAACTTATACTTTCTGTTTCGTAAAGACAAACAGAGCAGAAAATTTCTTTTCTGAATCTAATAGGCAGGTATGGAAAAACTGGGAGAATATGTTGAGGAGGAATCTCCAAACACTGCGACAAGACAGATGTCGAGAGAACCTGAGACAGAGGAGGTAATTGCTCACTCCACTGAACTGATGCAGACCATAAAAGGTTTAAAGACAGAGATAGAAACAGTCAAGAAGGATAATGAAAGGATTCTGAAAACGCAAGAGCAGCTAAATCAGCTATTGATAGAAAAATTTCAGACAGAAGGAAGAAGCACACAAGCTGACTCAGAAGAAGCTAGTCATCAAAGAGGGTCTAAAAGGATGAAACCAGCTCAATCTGACAGCAGTTCATCATCTGAAGAAAGAAGGGAACAACACAGTTATCGCACTACTAGTGACAGCAGTGAAGCTGAGCTGCACAACAGAAGAAAAAAGTACAGGCCTTATGAAGAGATTTCCGGGGATTTTAAGAAAATAAAACCCCCAACTTTCAATGGAGAATCTGAGACAGGAGAAGAGAAAGAATCCTGGTTATCCGGGATGAGAAAATATTTCCAGATTTACAACTATTAAAATCAGCTGAAGGCACGAATGGCCATCTACAGCCTTTCTGGAAAGGCAGACATATGGTGGCAAGACCTGAAAAGGGTCAAGGGGATTAAAGAAAAAGAAGTTAATTGGAGTACCTTTAAAAGATACTTCAAGAAGAAATTTCTGTCTGAACAGTACTATGAGGAGAGGGCCAAGGAATTTTATGAAGTGAAGCTAGGATCTATGACTGTAGCTAGGGTTTTACCCCTAGCTTGTGCCAATGAGCACCTACTAAGGAGAATGGACTCCTTAGTAGCAGTTCAATAATGATTAAATGATTAAGCTAAAACAACAATTAACAAACTACTTTAAACATTGCATGAGACATAAATAAAAGATGTAAAAAATGGTTTTATATTAATGTTACCTTGAGTGTCAAGGTTGATGAAGCCCTTTGCAGTGTCCAAGAGGATGCTCCAAGCTTCAGAATGCTCCTTCTCCTTCTCCAATGATGGGAATGGGCCAAAGGTGGCTCTCAAGGTGAAAATAGTTCAAAGGTGAACTAGGGTTTCGAGAGAGATTTTGGCAGAGTAAGGGTGCTTGTGATTGTGGATATGGAATAAGGGATCTCCATCACCTATTTATAGTTTTTTGGTGGTGGAGTGCTGACCCATGGTTTTAGGAAACACATGGTTTTGGGCAGCTGTATAGGGTTTTTTCCTCCTTTTCCTCATTATTTTATATTTTTTATTCCCTTTTTAGGGGATTGTTGCTATTTTTGGAGGAAAAGGGGGTTTTTTAGCCATTTTTAGGCTATTTTGAGGGTTTTTTGGCCTTTTGGAGGCATTTTAGGCCTTTTGGAGGCTTTTTAATGGGATTTTTGGGATTTTTAATGGAAATATGGTAGGAAAATGGACAAATGAGTCATATAATGTGGTAAATGAGCTAGTGAGCACTTTTTGGGTGTTAACAGATTGCCCCCTGATGTGCGAGGGCAGGAGCTCATCGTATGGCCGATGGACATCATAAGTCATGAATGGTTTTCCTGGGTGTGGAGAGAAGAGAAGAAACAAACTGAAGCCCGGAACAACGATCCCGAACAACTGCAAGAACTGAAAGTACATAACCTCAATAATGGATGAGGAATCATCTGATAATATGGACGAGGCGGGCATACCCATGCTCGTATCAGGATATAATAAAACAATAACAATGGGGTCCAAAAAATGGGGACCGGAAATATACCTGACCTCAAATACTGACTGAGGAATAATCTCAATATATGGACGAGGCGGGCATACCCATGCTCGTATCAGGATACAATAAAACAATAACAATGGGGTCCAAAAAATGGGGACCGAAAATATACCTGACCTCAAATACTGACTGAGGAATAATCTCAATATATGGACGAGGCGGGCATACCCATGCTAGTATCAAGATACATAAACAGAACTGTGAGGCCCGAAAAGGGGGACCTGTAAGATACATGACCACTGTGTACATCATAAGAGTCCAGAGGGGACACAAATCTGGGACATACTGCTGAGCTGATCATGTGTGAACTGGATAAATGGTGCACTGGAACAATCAACAGTGCTACAGAAAAGGAACTGATGAGCTGCTGGATCATAGTGACTGGGGTCAAACTCTCCATGGTACACTGAACTGGAACTGAAACTGGGTACTCAAGGAAGCATGGAACTGGATGGCTTCCGAATACAAACGCCAACGCAGCCCGGACATCCACGGGAACATACAACTGGGCGTTCCAAAGTGACTCACCAATGTGTTAGAGTCGGGGGAAATCCGGGGTCTTCAACTAAAAACTGATGGAATATAATCCTACGCGATCCTCAACGATGCGATCAAGGTGCTGAAGTCGAGCATGTGAGGAACAACCACTCGGAGAGGCAATGATGTCTCCTCTCGGAATGATCCGTAGGCACCTACCACAGATGGTGATAAGTCCAAGGCGTAGGGACCTCTGGGCCTATCCTCTGGAATAGAGGAGCTGTCGTCGACAGAGGGAGACCTGCAACTATCAAGGCAATGATGTTTCCTTGACAGGAGCGCGAGGTGAAGAACCGAAATGTGATAGTACTGATGGTAGGACTGACAAACTGTGGAGGGATAACTCGGCAAGTAGAGTGGGTGGACTCAAACTTCCTTTGTTCAGAGTAGGATAATGGGAATGATCTGGCAGCATATGAAACTGACTAAGGGGAAAGGGATCATAGCTGTAATGGATCTGGGAGGATAACTGGCTGAGGGAGACTCAAGCTGGTGTAAAATGGCAAAAGACTGCTGAATACTCTGAACAAAGGCGACCTGATTGGGGGTGCTGCCGAGATGATCGATCATAGTGCCAGGAGGCACGGGAGGGTACTTCTTCATGGGTTAAGGATCCAGAAGAAGTTTGTGTAAAAATGATACTGTCGTGTGGGTTTTACGAGCCCAGGACAGTTCATGCTCGTGGTTGCTTTCAATTTTAAGGAGTCTGAAAGCAATAAGAAGACTCTGAAGTGATGGAATGGTACTGTCGTGTGGATTTAATGAGCCCAGGACAGTTCATGCTCGTGGTTGTTTTCAATTTTAGAGAGTCTGAAAGCAAGTAAGAAGACTCCAGGGGGTTGCTTTTTCGTAGAGTTAGTCTCCAAGGCCCAAAGAAGCATAAAAGGATGCAATGAAGAACTCTTCTAGCCGGTGTGACTAGAGTATTCCTTTTTCGTAATTAGTCTACCAGGTCCGGAAAAGGGGTAAACTTATACCAGATAGACGCCCTTTCAGGTACTTTAACGAGCATGAAAGGAAGCAAGATTACTCGGCGATCTTTTCATTCTTTTAGGAGTCAGAAAAGAGCTTAACGGAAACTCCCTAAGTGCCTTTTTCGTAAAGGACTTGTCCGGCCCGAAAAAGGGATAAAATTATACCGAACAAAAGGAATGGCCAGGCAAGGAGGAAGTGTTCAATCAAGGATCAATAATGGTGACCAAGAACGAGGGTGTTGGGGAACACTGGTGGGCCTCCTTGCGGGGTAGATGAGATGGTGGCAAAATAACGAGACATTTGCAGTATGACAGGAGTGAATGGCTCATGTACAAAAGTGGAACAATTCGATAGCGGCCGATGTGGCACGCAAACCGAGGCAGCAAGGTGTCGGGACACAATGTTGAAATTGGACCTAGTGAAAGCGAGAAATGATCTCAAGCATCATCACGGGCTCGGAAAAATGAATCCGGCGATATAAAGGATGTCAAAAACGGGTAACAGCCGATGTGGCACGCAAACCGAGGTGACGGGGGCATTTTGAAAAATGCCCAGAAAATCTGGAGGTGAGGGCGAGAAATGATCTCAAGCATCATCACCAGCTCGGAAAAATGAATCCGATGATATAAAACATGTGAAAAACGGAGAACGGCCGATGTGGCACGCAAACCGAGGCGACTAGTGGCGTCTGAAAAATGGGTAAAAAATGACAGGCTAAAAATAATGCAACGAGGTGACCATCATGACGGTCGCGTCGTGCTGGTTCCAGTGGTGGAAACGGTTCGGAAAACGGACGCCGTATGGGGCCAGAATGACCAAAACAAGAAAAAGTCAACTTACTATAAATAGTGGTGGGTCCAACATGACATGTGTCATTTGTACTTGTTGACTTTGACTTGTGAGATGAGTGGACCAGAGCTTAGGTGGCATTTTTGGACGATCCGTCTGGCTGTTTGCTGATCCGTGAGATACAGGTATTTCATTAAACTCATACCTGCATAGTTTTTCGGGAGGGGGGGGTGGGTAGTGGGTCCCAGGGTTGACTTGTACGGTCCACGTGGGGTGGACCGCGGGTTAGGGGGTCGAAACCGCGGTTGAAGACCGCGAGTTTCGGGCCGAATCACACGGTTGGAGACCGCGTGTTTTGGGTCGAACCACGCGGTTGGAGACCGCGTGATTCCTGGATGGAACCGCGGTCGAGTACTGCGAGTTCCAAGGAGGAACGCGCGGTTCCCAACCGCGGGTTTTGGGCTGACAGGCGCGGTTAGGAACCGCGGCCATATGCCTAACAGCCGCGGTTGGAAACCGCGGCAGGAGGCCCGAAAGCCGCGGTTTTGGGCCGAGCTAGTAGGGCTTCTGGGAGAGGGAAAAGTATTGTACTTTGGTTGATATGAGTCTGATGAGTTCACTTTGTGTGATTGGCAGGATGCCTCAGGTTCTCTGGAGAGAGCGGGAGATCCCTGATGAGACCATGGGTTTCATTCGAGGGAACCGCCATGTGCGGACAGTGCTGGGATTGTGCGGACTATTGAAGTTCGCACAGATACCTATGATACGGACAGCAACATTGTTGCTGAACCGTCTGATCAGCTTATGGGAGCCGGATATACAGGCTTTCCGGGTACAGGGTGAGAGGGTGAACCTCACCCTGACCGATGTTTACTTTCTGACGGGGTTGCCCTGCTTGGGCAGGGTGGCAGATACA
This sequence comes from Larix kaempferi, assembly GCA_027924585.1. Lineage (NCBI taxonomy): Eukaryota > Viridiplantae > Streptophyta > Pinopsida > Pinales > Pinaceae > Larix > Larix kaempferi. Next base: position 56,946,701 of record BSBM01000017.1, read on the forward strand.
CAGCCGCGGGTTGCCGCGGATGTTGACATGGAGGACATGTTAGAGAGGTACTGTGGTCCTGACGCGGTTGTGCATAGGAATGCACTCCTGGTGAAGGACCTACAGGAGCCGGCAGTGCGGGCCATGGCGGCGTGTGTGGTGAGGGTATTGGGTTCCCAGTCACCGGAGAAGGTGTCTGGGGGTCAGATGCAGATGGTAGAGCGCGTCTTGGATGGGGTGTACTACGCCTGGGGCCAGATGTTCCTGACCTGTGTTCAGCGACAGCTGACGGCAGCGAAGGAAGATGGCAAGGGCTTTTGTTTTGGGTCCTTCTTATGTGCTTTCTTTATGGAGAGGGTACCCACACTGCGGCCACGGGTGCCGATTAGGGCAGGAGGGATGAGGGAGCCGAGGATGGTCCGTTGGGGTGAGATGATGCGCCGCCGTGGTGGCGGCGACGTGGGCAGATATTTTACGCAGGAGTTGTACCTGCAGTGGCTCCAGATACCGTTGACACTGGACGACTTCCCGTATCGAGACATGGACTTCACGGGAGATCCGGAGGCGCCACGAGCACCAGGACAGGCATGGGGTCCTGACGGTACGTAGGTGTTTTTATTTCATGTTATGTATGTCAATTTTTTATATATATGATAGTAGATGGATATACTGTGACTGACATATGGTTGGTTGTGCAGATGTGGGCCCGAGGCCACCTCCAGGGTATGTGGCGCGGCAGGGTATTGTGGCCGTTCCAGCTCTGCTTGGACGAGGAGAGGTGCGGCGCCGGGATCCAGAGGTGACCCTAGAGTCTGTACGGGAGCTGCTAGATCGGTTATTGATAGGAGTGACCGACGAGGGGTGGCGAGATGTCGATCCTGATGTGGTACGGGATTGCATGGGGGCACCCCGTGAGTTCAGGTCCATCGTGATCCGGGTGGCGATTTTGGTGGACCGGGCCCGGGCACAGGAGGTCGGAGGCGAGGAGGACTTGCCGGAGGAGGAGCGAGGGGAGGATTCAGAGGCAGCCGATGCTGGAAGTGATGCAGGATACGACTCTCATAAGGGAGTGCAGGGGACTCTCCCCGAGTTTTGTAGCTACGGCATGTATGTAGATGAGGTTGTAGGCATGTATAGCCATTTTTTTTGTATAGCTGAGTACAGGGGTACTCAGGACATGTATAGCACTGAACATGTATATTTTTTGAGATATATATATGCACGTGGATGCACCTTTTTTATATGATGTTGTTTTATTTGTACGCACGTGGATGCGCTTTAGGTGTGGTGATATGTTTACATTGCACGTGGATGCAAGTAGGTTAGGATGTTAGGCACGTGGATGCCCCTTGTGTATTTTATGTGATGCAACATGATATATGTATGTTTAGGCACGTGGATGCCCCTATGGATATGCATGTGGTTTATGTACATGGATGCAAATGTGGATGCGATGCAATCTTTTTGGGTTTTTATCTATGTTTTATGAGATGCTATGGGATGATGATGCATGATGTTACATGGTGTGATTGATATGCCAGTCTAGGATGTTGTTGGCCATTTGGTCTGCGACACTATTTTGAGCTCTGGGGACATGTGTGAATGTGATGGATTCAAATTGTCGACTAAGTTGTTTTGTGCGCAGGAATTTTCTAAAAAGGCAGGGATCACGCACCTGGTAGCAGTTGTTGAGCTGGGAGACAAGTAGCTGGGAGTCAAGGAACACATGAAGGTGACTTATGCCCATTTGGAGGGCGGCAGTCAGGAGACCGGTCACAGCATCATACTCCGCCTGGTTATTGGTAGCAGCGCCTATACATATCCCGTCAAGGTGAATCATCTCGTTGGAAGGGGAGTACAAGACCCATGCTGCAGAAGCCAGGTTGGGAGACCAGCGGCTTGCGCCGTCAGCGAACCCAATGTAACGAGGTGGAAGGTGGTCCATTTGTAATCATGCAGGAAGGATGAATGTAAGATGATGGTAAAAAAGTGAAAAACAAAAAGAGAGCAAACTGTACAATGCGGACCCATGAGGTCGCAAGTTATTCTATGGATAGAGATTCCGTAGGATGCAACCCGTCATGGGGGTTGCGTAAAGGGAGGCCTTCAGAGTTGGTTTCGGTATGAACATGGAGTTCCTCTGGCCGTGTGTCTATGTGATGATTGAGAATGGCGGGGTTGAACCCAGGCATTCTGTTAGAGGGCCAAGCAAAGACATCACGGAACTCTTGGAAGAGTTGTATATAATCCTCAAGCTCCCGCTCGCTGCAGGAGGCTCCTAAAGTGATGAATTCAGGGGCATATCCTGGGAACGTTGAGGGAGGAAAAGGATGTTGTTTCTGACGAACGGGGGTTACATCAGGCCATGTGTCAATGTGGTGCTCTATAATTGCGGGGTCAAGACCAGGCATTTCGGTATAGGACCAGGCAAAGACATCACGGAATTCTTTGAAAAGGTTTATGTAGTCCTCAATCTCTTGCTTACTGCAAAATGCTCCTAAGGTAATGAGTTCAGGGGCACGACCTGGAGCAGCAATATCAACTTGGATGACAGGTGAGATGTTGGCCATGTTGCCCTCCTCGAAGGCATCAGGAGCAGGAATAGGGTCCTTGAACCAGTCAACCTTAGTGGGGAGGAAGTCTTTGGATTCAACCGCGTATTGGGTAGCGGAGCTAGAGGAAGACGCTTCTGGGATGAAGTAGGAACGATGATGCATATCATCCCATGGATAATCCGGGGCGGTAAGGGCCTCAAGAATCTCCTCATCGGTACGGAAAATTTGCGTCGTCAAATCGGTTGACGAGGGGGTAGTGGTGGAAGAGATCATATAGATGGTATTAACCTCTCCGGAAGGTGAAGAGTCTGGGGGGTAGATCTCCTCAATGGTAGGTGGTGCCGTCTCAAGATCCAGATTGTTCATCTCATAGAGAGCCGCTCTGTAATCCGGGAGATCGGGACAATGATGTGAATAGTGCCCGTAAATACCGCAGATGGCGCAGGAGTGGTTGGTACGTAGGGACTTATCTTTAGGCTTGGGAGTGGGGTTGAGTTCGACAGTTGGGATGTTGGGGTCATCATCGAGCATTTGCATGTGCTTCTGTAATGCGGGTAACTGTGGGCATTGGTGGGTGGCATGGCCCAACTCATCGCACAGCGAGCATTTGGGAGGAGCACGAAATACTGGAGGGTTTTTGACTGTCTTTGGAGGTGGTACAGCAGTGTAAGGTTGTGGACCTCTGCCCCCAGTGGGTGGGGGAGGAGGAGGGGGTGTCGTGGAGGACGAAGGGGTAGAGACACCGGGAGGTGGCTGAGTGGTAGTAGCCATGGGTTGCACCGGTTGGAGGACGACATCTGGTGTCGGCGGGCGAACGGGAGGCGAAAGATACCAGACAGGTAATCCCAAGGTTAACCCAGGGAGGCTAAGGGTAGCCATGACCGGGGCGTTTACTACTCCTGCTGGAGGAACTAGGAAGGGGATCGTATGGATCGGTGTAACACCAATGTGGCTAGGTACCAATGGTGGTTTAGGCAACAAGGATGGTTGATTGTTAGGTGGTAGGATGTCATGGGACAAGGTACATAAGTCATACATTTCGGGCGTAGATGACGGCGGAGGAATGGAATGAAAGGTGGAAGTCATCGGCGCGTCTGAGTAGACTCCAGGACCCGTAGAGGAAACAAACGAGGTGGAGGCAGGAGAAACAGGTTGTTCAACCATGGGGAGAACATTTTCAGGTGCCGCGGGAGCACTGGGATCATAGTAGGTGAGCTGGTCAATCTTAACCACGCGTCCCTCGTGGGGGAACATCATGGTGCGAAAGACAGAAGAGGCAACTGCCCGCATGGCATACATGTAGCTACGGCCAAGTAAAAGGTTATAATCCAATTGGGCATTGATTACCTCTATGTCAATAAGGACTGTTTTACCACCTAACTGGACTGGAACGTTGGGTAGAAGGCCTTGGGGCTGGGCCGAACGACCGTCGTAGGCACGTAACGCAGTGGTGGACTGCTGGAGAGGAGGGGATCCTAACTTCTGCCATACAAATGTAGACATAACGCATGTGGAGGCACCCTCATCGATGATGCACCGATGGATAACAAGGTTCCTAACGGAGACAGTAACTTGGAATGCTAAGCTGGAAGGTAGGCGTGGTTCAGACTGGTCTAAATCAAAGGCCATCAAATGCGAATCGGTTGGGTCAATCCCCCCAATGGCGGAGAGTAAAGTCTTGCGCTGGGAAGGGCAGTTCTTCAAGACTTCTAACGCAGACATGGCTGCGGGAGATTGGGCTAGGTCGTCTACGATGTTGTAGTTTGACGCAGCGCGCGCGTTAGGGTTATTGTTGATTCGGCGAAGTGGAAAACGAGGTGCTTTCGCAGCGCCGTCTATGGGAGGCGTAGGTATACGTAACGCCTGATCGGTGGGATGAGCGTTAGTAGGTTTATCCATGGGAGTGGCTTCAGAGGTGGAGCCATATTGGTTCCGACGGGTCTGTAGGTTGACGTCAGCAGATGACATCATCAGCAAGTGGTGGGTACCTGAGTCAAACATGGGTTGATCAGGGGCAGCGTAAGTGATCTGTTGTTGTTGGGGTTGTACGTTAGCTTGAGGGGCCAACGGCTGAGTGTTCACCACGCCTTGGGTTGGAAAGGGGTTTTGCAGCACCAAAGGGGGTTGCTGAGGTTGGGGGGGGTTGGGCGGTGCTTGGGGAGCCGCATGCCCTTGGCGATGGGCCTCGTCAACCCAGAGCTGCCGAGCTCGCTCCAAGTGTGGGCAAGCGTGTGTGTAGTGTCCATAGACCCCGCAAATAGAACAAGGGTGGTTCGTTCGCAAATTGGGGTTTTTGGCCTGCTTGGGCGGGCGATCAGGGTTTTGATTAGCGGGAGCCGCATTGTTGTTGTCAGGGGGATTAGCCGGTTGACCAGCTTGGTCTGTAGGTTGGTTGTTCCCCCGATTACGACCCTTGCCGCGGTTCTGTTGGCCCTGGTTACGTTGGTTGTTCTGGTTTTGCTGCGGGTTCTGTTGGGCATAAACTTGCCCTTGGGCAGCAGGTGGATTCTGAGATTGCGCAGGTGCTGGAGCAGGCTGCGGAGGATGATATGTAGGCTGAGGCTGAGCAGGTGCAGCAACTTGAGGGGGTTGCTGATAGGTCTGCGGAGCAGGTTGTGGGTGTGCCGCAGGGGCTTCCTGTGGCGGATAATATGCTGGTGGGGCTGGTGAAGGCGCAGGAGCTGAGGCAGCCTACTGATGGTAGTAAGGCTGAGGGGCGACTGGAGGAGCATAAGCAGGAGTCGCATACCCGAAGCACTGAGGTGGACATGAGGGTCCATGGGAATGGTGATGTGTCATGGGAGCATATGATTTGGTGGCTCCAGACTGGGAGGTAGCCCTCGACAGGTCGGGGCCAGGGGTAGGACGTGCTATAGAAAATGGTTGGGGATGCGAAGAAACACGGCCAATGATACCATCTGCAGCGTGGGATGCCCCCGGCGCATCATGATGGGACGACTCGCCGCGAGGGGCGTCAGGTATAATGGTATAAAGGTAACCCGACTGGGCGTAAATGAGGTCGAACTGCTGTGCCTTAAGGATGGCCTCTTCTTCAGACTGGGGTCTTTCTGAAGCTACATCCTTAGCAATAACAGGAAGCAGGGACTTGAGGAACCAATCGAGGAAGATACGGTCGTCTAGTTTGATCTTGCATAAGCTACGGCGTCTACGCCACTCATGGATGTGGTCCGTGATATGGGTAGCCGTGTTTTGTCTACAAGATAGAAGGATCTCAATGCCTGCGTCATAGCGGACTGGCAACTGGAAGAACTGCAGGAAGGTCGAGGCCAGGGAAGAAAAGGTGGCGTGGGTCCCATGAGGCTGCTCAATATACCACTTGGCTGCAGAGCCAGTGAAGGTGCGCTGTAAGAGACGGAGGCGAACAGAGTCATCCACGATGGAGTTAGAGGAACACCATAGGTGGAAAGACATGATGTGGTTCTGTGGGTCCTCACCGGCCTTGCCCTCGAACTTTGGGATGTCCGAGGGGAGCTTGGTAGGCATATGAGGCCATGTAGGGTCGTGTCGAATAGGATCGTTGGTCAATCTGGCCAAGTCAGGTAGGTTGAGGCTAGCCATGAATGGCAAACTGGAAGAAGGCTGTGACACGGTAGTGCTATGGACCAAGTTGGGGCCAGTGCCCCCAAGTGGAGGGACAAGATTTAGGGTGGTGCCCCCAAGTGGGGGAACTGAGGTAGTGGAGGATGGTCCAGCACCACCATGGGTAGTGTGAGCCACTGATGTAGTGGGCATGGGTATTCCCGCTGTGGGTATAGGTACCGTGATGGGAACAGTAGATGGTTGCCCCATGGAGGGCATACCAAAAACAGGTGTAGTCACTGCTGTAGTGGTGGATGTGCCACCAATGGTCCCTATGACAAATGGAGTGGAAGTCGTGCCAGCCATGGGGCTAGTAGGGGCAGTATAAATAGGGTTCTCAGACTCTTCGTCAGAATCAGAGGTAAAGTAAGGTGCGTCACTATCTGGTGACGGAGACCTACGTCGCTGACGAGTGGAGTCAAGTGACAAGGCTCTAGATCTGTGATGAGTGGTATCAGCGGACAATGATCGGAATCTGTGATGAGTGGTGTCAAGAGAACCGTGCTGTGGGGGCTCGCCCCTGAGGCGCCGAGAATGTCTCGGGGACTCAATGGTGACGGATGGTGTCAAATCTCTGTGGGTTGAGGTGAGTATAAAAACAGCTCAAAAAATCCTAATGCAATCGAGTGTGCAGAAGGAGAGCTAAAAAACAAGGCACTCAGGCCAACAACCAACTCAAAACACCCACTGCAACAGCTGTGCTACAATGGGTGGAGTAACAACAAAGATGGTCAGAATACCAACAAGCAGCAGGTTTCCTAAAAAAGAAAAATGGTGGACTCACTAGACCAAAGGGAGGTAAAGGAGCATGCAAACACCTAACTAAAAGTATTCTGACTTAACTAAACATATCCTCTGCAAGGTGATGAAATCCAAGTCATACAATATGAGTAGGAAAGCCAAGTGGCTATGATATCCCCCTACCGGGAGGGACACCGGGTAGTCAATCCTAGAAGAATGGCAACTAAGATACACCGTTCATGACACGTCCAGAAAGGTGAATCTGCCGTTTAGTTCGTTGACCGCAATACCCCTATACAGGGATATCCCGCGAACCGCGAAAGGTAGCCCTTCGGTTACTGAATGGAGTGCGGTATTCCACTCAGGCCTCCGGAACCAGTCTCCCGACTTCAACCCTCCTAAGGGAGAGGCCCTCTGATAAACTGGTCGTGACCGTGCCAAAAAGTACTAGGGGATTTTGGTTCCCTAGTTGGACAACAACTATGTCTCAAGTGAAATAACCAAGGGGTGTTATTGGAAGCCTATCCCCCTGATTCTACCTAACTACAATGATTCTTTTGTGTTCCCCAAGTGGGGTTAGAATGTTGGTTTAATTAGGTACTTTTTAAGGCTCACTTGATTTTATGTGACAGAGTGTGTGCTCGTGAGGTAATGATCCCAAAAATAGAAGTGCCACAAGGGAGGGCAACTTCCAATCTATCAATAATGCTGAAATTGATTCTTTGAACTTGCAAAATTTTCTGAAAATAAAAATACTGAAATTTTAAAAAGATTCTGTAAAAGGAACAGAAATTATGTTGCAGAAAGGCTGTAAGGAAGTCGGCTGCAGGTGGGATAGAGGGCTGTTCAAATGCAGAAAATATTGCAGCAAGAGGGGCTGGGCTCAAAACAGGAAAAGAGCAGAAATCAGACCGCGGGTCTGTGGCGGATCAGAACAGGCCGACCGCGGGTTTGAGGGAAACAGCGACGGTCAGGTCGCGGCTATCGGGCCAACAGAGGCAGTCGGGACGCAGGAAACAGGGGAAAAGACACAGTCGGGTCGCGGCTATCGGGCCAACAGTGGCAGTCGGGACGCAGGAAAAATGGAAAAAGACACAGTCGGGTCGCGGCAAAAAGGCTAACAGGCGCAGTCGGGACGCCCGAAAGAGGCAGAAAGCCGCAGTTGGGACGCGTGAAAAAGGCCGACAGGCGCAGTCAGATCGCGGCAAACAGGCTGATTAGCCACGGTCGGATCGCAGGTAACAGACTTGAATCCGCCGGCGGAGCGTCGGAAGCAGTCTGAGAGCCACGGTCGGATCGCGGGTAAAGGCCTGAAAGGCGCGGTCGGGACGCGACTGCAGAGGGAAAAAACGCGGTATGCGGCGGCCGAAAGGGACAGCCGAAAAGAAAAAATTTAAAAAACGGAAACCAGAAATTCGAAAACTAGGGGAGTCGCCAAAACTGTAGCTAGGGTTTTACCCCTAGCTTGTGCCAATGAGCACCTACTAAGGAGAATGGACTCCTTAGTAGCAGTTCAATAATGATTAAATGATTAAGCTAAAACAACAATTAACAAACTACTTTAAACATTGCATGAGACATAAATAAAAGATGTAAAAAATGGTTTTATATTAATGTTACCTTGAGTGTCAAGGTTGATGAAGCCCTTTGCAGTGTCCAAGAGGATGCTCCAAGCTTCAGAATGCTCCTTCTCCTTCTCCAATGATGGGAATGGGCCAAAGGTGGCTCTCAAGGTGAAAATAGTTCAAAGGTGAACTAGGGTTTCGAGAGAGATTTTGGCAGAGTAAGGGTGCTTGTGATTGTGGATATGGAATAAGGGATCTCCATCACCTATTTATAGTTTTTTGGTGGTGGAGTGCTGACCCATGGTTTTAGGAAACACATGGTTTTGGGCAGCTGTATAGGGTTTTTTCCTCCTTTTCCTCATTATTTTATATTTTTTATTCCCTTTTTAGGGGATTGTTGCTATTTTTGGAGGAAAAGGGGGTTTTTTAGCCATTTTTAGGCTATTTTGAGGGTTTTTTGGCCTTTTGGAGGCATTTTAGGCCTTTTGGAGGCTTTTTAATGGGATTTTTGGGATTTTTAATGGAAATATGGTAGGAAAATGGACAAATGAGTCATATAATGTGGTAAATGAGCTAGTGAGCACTTTTTGGGTGTTAACAATGACGATGAAGGACTTCAACAGTAAGTTCTTAAGTCTGTTAAGGTATGTGCCGTATTTTGTCGAAGAGAAACCAAAAATACAGCGGTTTCTTAGCTGCCCGCCCTATCATATCAAGGACAGAATTGAATATGATAACCCCAAAACGCTGGAAGAGGCTATGCGAAAGGCTAATTTCTGTTATGAACAGAATAAAAAGAAAGAAGGGATAGCTAGCTGGAAAGCTAAAAAGAACAGCAATCAGCCTGAGTACAGGAAAAAGGAGTTTGTACCCCTGAAAAACTTCAAAAATAACAAGAACGGAAACCATTTTAATGGTAAAAGCTTTCAGGGAAACAAAAATGGAGCTGCTAATCACTCCAACAATTTCAAAAGCAGCAAGGAGGCTCCTAACAATCATGGAAACTACACTAAGAATTTTGAGTGTAAGGAACCTGTTAAGTGTTGGGAATGCAATGGCCCACACTATGCTTCCGTTTGCCCAAACCGAAAGAAACCAAACAACAACATTCACACCATACAAGATGAAATGACTGTTGGAGACTTTGCAGGGACTATGCCCCGAATCAACGCAGCGTTGGAGAAATGCCAAGCTGACTATCAAACTTCCATGGTGGAAGTAGGAGGTATGATTAACAAAATCCCTGTAACTATTTTAATAGATCCGGGTGCTAGTCTTAGTTATATTTCACCCCAGCTAGTATAATTTGACTGTTGAACGGTTTGATAATTCTTGGTCTGTACAACTAGCTACTGGGGCAAAAAGGAAAGTAAACTGTTATGTTAAGGAATGTATCCTAGATATGAATGATTTTAAGACTACAGTTAAATTAAATGTTTTGCCACTTGGCTCTTATGACATACTTATCGGAACGGACTGGTTGGAACAGCATAGGGTAGTTTTAAACTGTTTTGACAAACTTTTAGATGTTTAAACAGTAATGGACAGCCTGTAACTGTCAGGGGTATTCCTAGGAAAACAGTAGTTAGGCAGATTTCTGCATTACAACTTAAGAGGGCAGTCAGAAAAGGGTGCAAAGCCTATGCTGTAACTATTAAAGATGAGACAGATAAGTCTGAAAGCAGCAAGATAACAGTAGAGAACATCCCTGTAGTCAATGAATTTATGGATGTTTTTCCTGAGGAAATCCCAGAATTACCTCCCAAGAGGGAGCTGGACTTTACAATTGAGCTGATACCAGGTGCTGTACCCAGTTCAAAAGCCCCGTATCGTATGAATATTTTGGAGCTTAACGAATTGAAAACTCAGTTAAAGGAGTTAATAGACAAGAATTACATTCGACCCAGTGTATCCCCTTGGGGAGCACCAGTAATTTTTGTTAAAAAGAAGGATGAAACTATGCGACTTTGCATAGATTACCGTCAGCTGAACAAGATGACGATTAAAAATAGGTATCCGTTACCTCGTATAGATGATCTTTTTGATCAACTACGTGGAGCTACGGTGTTCTCTAAGATAGACCTGAGATCGGGTTATCATCAGGTGAGGATTAAAGAAGAAGACATTTTCAAAACATCTTTTAGAACAAGGTACGGACATTACGAATTTGTCGTAATGCCATTTGGGCTTACTAATGCCCCAGCTGTCTTTATGTGCTTAATGAATAACATAATGCATAAGTACTTAGATAAATTTGTTGTCGTATTCATCGATGACATTTTAGTTTATTCTAAGAATGAAGAGGAGCATAAAGAACACTTACGTATAGTCTTACAAGAACTAAGAGAGCAGCAGCTCTTTGTGAAGTTCAGTAAGTGTGACTTCTTTAAAGACGAAATCCAGTACTTAGGACATGTAGTCACCAAGGAAGGGATTTCAGTTGATCCTGAAAAGATTCGGGCAATTGAAGAGTGGCCAGTACGAAATGATGTAACAGATGTTTACAGATCCTTCATGGGAATTACCGGTTACTACCGGAGATTATTTGAAGGTTTTTCAAAAATAACCAACCCAATTACTTCCTTGCAAAAGAAAGGCAAGAAGTTTGATTGGAACGTGAAGTGTGAAGAAAGCTTTAAGAAACTTAAGACTTTATTAACAACTGCGCCTATTCTCATAATAGAGGACCCTAATAAATATTTCGTGGTTTGCACCGATGCTTGTAATGATGGTCTAGGCGGATTGTTGACTCAGGATGGACATGTCATTGCCTACGAATCTAGGAAACTGAAAATTCATGAAAAGAATTATGCCACTTATGATTTGGAACTGGCTACTGTTATCCATGCTTTAAAGATGTGGCGACACCACTTAATAGGCAGAAAATTCACTCTACTGACTGATAATAAGGGTCTGAAATACCTTTTAGATCATCCTAATTTAAATGCAAGACAAGCCAGGTGGTTGGCCTTCTTAAGTGAATACGATTTTGAAATTCAGCACATAAAAGGAAAGGAAAATAAGGTGGCTGATGCCTTGAGCGGAAATGCAAGGCTGAATTTTGTATCAGCTAGCAGCACTCATACCTCGGATTTGAATGAACAATTGGCTGAAGGGGTAAAATCAGATGAAAATTATCAACACTTACAAGCTACAGCTAAAGAAGCACCTATAGAAAGTTTGATAAAGGGTTATAGTCTAAATGAAGATGGATTTTTATTGTTAAAAGACAGGCTGTATGTTCCAAATGTACCCAAAGTTAAACTGTTAATCCTGGATGAAGTTCATAAAACCCCTTACTCAGGGCATCCAGGCTACCAGAAGACTGTCACCATGTTGAGAAAAGAATATTTTTGGCCTAATATGAAATCTGAAATAGCTGAGTATATAGCTAAATGTTTGGACTGCCAACAAGTGAAAACAAAACACCAACATCCAGCTGGGTTGCTGCAACCTTTACCTATTCCTAGCTAGAAGTGGGAAATAATCAGCCTAGATTTCATTACGGGATTACCCAAAAATCAGCATCAGAATGATTCAATTATGGTAGTGGTAGATAAATTAAGTAAATCAGCACCCTTTATTCCTGTTAAAACCACTTACAAGGCTACAAACATAGCTGATATATTTCCGAAATAGATTTTTCGGTTACATGGTGTCCCAAAAGTTATTATTTCAGACAGGGATCCTAAATTCACAGGGAATTTTTGGAAATCCTTGTTTAAAGGATTAAACACAACTCTGAACTTCAGCACATCCTTCCATCCTCAGACGGACAGACAAACTGAAAGAGTTAATTAGGTATTAGAAGATCTAGTAAGGATGTATGTTAAAGATCAACCAGGTAAGTGGGAGGATTATTTACATTTAGCAGAATTTGCATACAATAACAGTTATCAATCGCCAGCTAAGTTTAGTCCTTTTGAAATTTTGTATGGACGTAAATGTAACACACCTATCTCTTGGAGTAATCCAGTAGATATACTAGTGTTAGGTCCTGATTTGTTAAAAGAGATGGAACAGATTGTGAAACAAGTGCAAGTAAATTTGAAGATTGCCCAGTATCGGCAAAAGAGTCAAGCAGATTTGAAAAGAACTCCTAAAGAGTTCCAGGTAGGTGAAAATGTGTTCATCAAGGTAAGACCAAAGAAGAGCTCCCTAAGGCTGGGGAGTTGTGCAAAATTAGCGCCAAGTTACTGTGGTCCATTTGAAATTTTATCTAGAATTGGTCAAGTTGCTTATCAGCTAGCATTACCACCTAATTTAAAGGTACACAACGCTTTTCATATTTCTGTTCTGAAAAAGTATGTTCATGATACTGCTCATGTTATTGATTGGAACATTTTACAGGAAGAACCAGAAGGGGAAGTTCTGGTGGAACCGGATTGTATCCTCGGGAGGAGGGAAATTACTCTGCGGAACCGCACAATTGGACAGCTGAAGGTGCAATGGAAGCACCTTAGTCCTGAAGAAGCTACCTAGGAACTGGAAAGTAAGATGCGGGAAGCATACCCAAATCTATTTCAGCAGGTGGCTGAAGATGAAGAATAAGTAACATCGAAGACGATGTTACATTTTAAGGGGGTGTGTATGTCACATACCCCAATTTTGAAAAATTAATGTAATTATTTTATTATATTCCTGAGACATTATGTTAAATTTAATGCTAAGTAGGAATTGATGACTCAGCAGAGTCACCAGAAGTGGAATGTAATTCTGAATATTTTATTATTAATAAATAAATTATGGAGACAACAGCATGGGAGAGCTGTTAAAAGAGGTTACTAGTCTAACTGGTGGATGGAACTAGGTGGAAAGGCAAAAAGACAAGTGGCAGCATCCTCAAACACTTCCTAAGTTGCAGGTGGCAACTTCCCTATATTTTGGGGTCATGATTCCCCAAGAAAGTGGAATCTTCGCAGGTGGCTCATTAATGACAGTTAACCCAACTAATACCTGGGCAATCTTTTAAATAGTACTCAATGAACTGAGCTGGGGGTTCAACATAGTTCTGGAGGGAGAATACATTCAGGTGAATGTTATTCAGGAGTCCCATTGAGGAAGAGGGAAAAACAGTAAGGAAGTGTTTTGAGATAGGAAGCTGCAGTAACTTGGTTCTAGTGTAGCTGTTTGGCTGAGTGAATTGTTTTGCTGCACCTAGTTCCAGCCAGGGAGACCAGAGCGAGCTCGGGGGTCCTGAGAAGTGTTGTTTGGGCACTCTCCAGGAAATTGGTAGGGAGCAACAGCCTCCCATTGCTGTTGTTGTCCATGAATCAAGACAAGTTCTGTTAATTTCTCCTCTATGTTCTTTAACGATGAATGAATGTATGCTGCATTTATTATTAAAATGTTTGAATAGAGATTAGTTAATTAGCAGGTCAAATATCCTAGAATATCAGAAGTAAGATTTGTTAACAAATACTGTGTTTTCTGCATTGTCAGTATGATTTTAATCTCTGTTCTAATTATATTTACGTATTTATAATTTCCCTGAGAAAAATGTACATATTTATGGTAATGATGTATAAGTCATAATTGTAGAACTAGTTAATTATATTTTTGTTTGTGTTTTATAAACAAATAGGGGTAGCATGTCAGGAACTGGTACCCTGTATAGAATAAAATTTATTATTCAGTCATAGGATACAAACAGAAAATCTAAACATAGATATTATAACAATTCATATCTAGGTCGATAAACCTTATAGGAGATGTTGTAAACATAAATAAAATCTCCATCTCAGAATGCAAATCCCAGTCAAGAGTTACCCCTTTTATTTCACGAAAACATAGTTAACATTTCTTTATTTATTTATTATCAAATAAAACGATTATGTAAAAACCCTACAGAACTCTATTGTCGAGTTAAACATCACCATAATATTCTACTCCAAGCTCACTATAAGAACAGAATCTTAGAAACATGACACTAGATGACATTACGAATGAGGAGTGACTTGAAACTGATCATTCCAATGTTTAAACAGTAAAAATATATTTAGCAGAGAAATTATAAACCAAACAACACAGATAGCATGGATTTACAGTTCAGTGTCGAGTCCCCTTTTTCACAAAACCCTACTTATTATTTCCAAGCGATACATTACAATCCTCTTATCAAACCCTACTGAGAAGTTTTTAAAACAATAAGTTTAGCAGGAACCTCTTAGGCTTGGCATCGAGCTCATTAAAGATAGTATTATTAACTTTCTTCGACTCACTCATTGACAGAGTTTATTTACAACACTAAACACTCAGAATAGTAATTTTTGTTCAATTGCCGAGCGTCTGTATTATTACATTATCTCTTGTTAGCTTCATGACTTTCAACAGAAGGAAATCACAACGATAGCATCATCTAGTAAAAACAAAACATGAAAACAGTGTAACCCTTATTCCGAACTCAGAAGCGAGTTCTTTTATTTCATTTTTCACAACCACAAAAACCATCCACGACAGCAGAGGTCGGGTAGAACCCTATTATCCTTCTACGTGCTTCTCCTTTCTAAAGATAAACACCAGGATTGCAAACCCTAAGTTTTACTTACGGCAGCAGTATAAGTACCTTATATAAACATCTACGAGAGTATAGAAAATCATAAACTTATGTATCAACACCAATTAAAGACATACAGGAGAAACACACACAAGTTTTCAATAGAACTCGTTTTACAGGTATTGTTAATACCAACACGCATTATTAAACCCTGAAGGCTTTTGTTTGAGCCGGCATTAAAAACTACGAGGCCATACTGCCACCTACAGGCTCTCTCTAAAATTTACACAGTAATTCCTCCACAGGAGTTATCAACATAGTAATGAAAACTAAAAATTACAATTTGAACCATAGCTGTAATATTCTATACGACCCGGGATCTACGCCCTTAACTCATCAATACAACGCATAACAAACCCTGCTGAAAAACCCTATATCCTCTTATGCAACACAGACCCAAAACCTACAACCAACAAGAAGGATTGCCATGGCTATCGACCAGGCTTACTCAGACAAGCCCAATGATTTGAAGAAAGCGCCCTGTACACCATCACGAGCAGACAGGTCCTGTATTCACATGTTGCTACTAGTTAATAAATGCGGAGATATAAGAAATCCAATCTGTAAATATAAACACAATGAAGACGACCTGTAACCTACCGAGATTGGTAATGGTTGAAGCACAGTATTCAGTATGGAGACCGCAAGTATGATGAGTGTGAGAAACCCATTATCATTAATACAAACCACAAGCTGGTAGGGACTAGGGTAGCTATGCAAATGGAAGCTCAAACCGGATTTAGCCGAGGGTTGTTGAAACGCAGAGGCAAGGTGAACTCGACATTTAAAAAGGATAAAAACCCTGGGATATCAGTGCCATTAACATAGTATATTGACACTCTTATAACATAGACCACAAGCCTGAAGGATCACGGATCCAGTAAAACCATACTCATAACGTATCGATGGGGTTTTGACAGGAGGGTTTCACAGGGAGGCCGAGCCCGAGGGTGAGGGAAATGTGCCCAGTTAGGGTTGAGCCACGCTTAAATATTCCCAACACTTGGCGTAGAAACAAACACGTCGCCATTTAAATTTTTGCATGCTGTGGGTCAAACACCTATAGTCCATGAACAGATCCCAAATCATTCTTACAATCATTTAAAAGTTGCAAATTGACAAACCTAATCATAGTAGGGGTGACTTTACAAGGTCGTGATACCATGCATAAGACTATTGTGTAATTATAAATTGAAACCATCGTTATCGAACTTGTATGGTGCACAATTAAATTATATACCTGCCATAAAATCAATTGATTTATACATATGACAATAGTATCCGAGACACCAAAGGTGTATCCCTTAAGTTGTAAATAAAAATAATAAATAAGCATGAGTCATAGAATTTTTGCATGGAATCCTTATAGGAGGGATCGATACAATTATCCTAGGTCATCCTTTAATAACCAAGACAAAGGGTAATAATCCTTGAATCCCTAATTTTTGGTGTAGATTAAACCTTGACTCCGTAATTCATACAATATGTGAATGGAACAAAACTCAGACTGGTGTTACTCCAGAACCAGAGGAAGAAAGAAGTTATGAACTGACAGAATCTTATACAAGTAATAAGTTATTTATACATTGCAAAACTTCTAGATCCTTGTAAGTGTAATCATACATCACACAGTAACAACAGATAAGCACAAGAGTTTAAATTCCAATTGCCCGTGACATTTCATGATGCGAGATAAAAGATATTATTGCGACACAATAATAATAGCAAGAACAATACTCCATGAGGGTAAGTAAGACAGTCTGAAAAAGAATAATACCTATCATATTACCATGCAAAATGATCAACTCTCTAACAGTGAGATTATATGAATATTACAGGAATAAAACTTCTACCTTTTTCAGTTGACAACCTGCCTCTCATGTTTAAATTTTACTGGGCATTTTGGTACAGCGAAAGGAATTAAAATGCTTTAAAAAAAATTATTTGTAGCAACCGTATTTTACCTGTATACCTGTAAATGAAAGACATTTGGATGCATTAGCTCGGGAGCTAAGTAAGCCCAGTCGGCAATGACAACTCCCCCTTGTGGTTGAAAACAGAAAAACAATCAACAACAATTGAGAAACTCATAATAATATTTAAGTACAACAAAGACCATTTAGACATCCATACAATCGCATAAGTTTAACATATAGCTAATTGACTGCATTTAATAATATTTAATGCTATCTTAAATTTTTTTTTATTTTCTGAAATTTTGGGTTTTGACATGTGGTATCAGAGCATGGTTTAGACACTAGGCCTTCATATGGCTCCACTAGTTTCCACAGAACAGTGCAAATGACAATAAAATTATATATATATATGTTATGTACTAACTTATACTTTCTGTTTCGTAAAGACAAACAGAGCAGAAAATTTCTTTTCTGAATCTAACAGGCTAGTATGGAAAAACTGGGAGAATATGCTGAGGAGGAATCTCCAAACACTGCGACAAGACAGATGTCGAGAGAACCTGAGACAGAGGAGGTAATTTCTCACTCCACTGAACTGATGCAGACCATAAAACGTTTAAAGACAGAGATAGAAACAGTCAAGAAGGATAATGAAAGGATTCTGAAAACGCAAGAGCAGCTAAATCAGCTATTGATAGAAAAATTTCAGACAGAAGGAAGGAGCAAACAAGCTGACTCAGAAGAAGCTAGTCATCAAAGAGGGTCTAAAAGGATGAAACCAGCTCAATCTGACAGCAGTTCATCATCTGAAGAAAGAAGGGAACAACACAGTTATCGCACTACTAGTGACAGCAGTGAAGCTGAGCTGCACAACAGAAGGAAAAAGTATAGGCCTTATGAAGAGATTTCCGGGGAGTTTAAGAAAATAAAACCCCCAACTTTCAATGGAGAATCTGAGATAGGAGAAGAGGCAGAATCCTGGTTATCTGGGATGAGAAAATATTTCCAGATTTACAACTATTCAAATCAGCTGAAGGTACGAATGGCCATCTACAACCTTTCTGGAAAGGCGGACATATGGTGGCAAGACCTGAAAAGGGTCAAGGGGATTAAAGAAAAAGAAGTTAATTGGAGTACCTTTAAACGATACTTCAAGAAGAAATTTCTGTCTGAACAGTACTATGAGGAGAGGGCCAAGGAATTTTATGAAGTGAAGCTAGGATCTATGACGATGAAGGACTTAAACAGTAAGTTCTTAAGTATGTTAAGGTATGTGTCGTATTTTGTCGAAGAGAAACCAAAAATACATCGGTTTCTTAGCTGCCTGCCCTATCATATCAAGGACAGAATTGAATATGATAACCCCAAAATGCTGGAAGAGGCTATGCGAAAGGCTAATTTCTGTTATGAACAGAATAAAAAGAAAGAAGGGATAGCTAGCTGGAAAGCTAAAAAGAACAGCAATCAACCTGAGTACAGGAAAAAGGAGTTTGTACCCCAGAAAAACTTCAAAAATAACAAGAACGGAAACCATTTTAATGGTAAAATCTTTCAAGGAAACAAAAATGGAGCTGCTAATCATTCCAACAATTTCAAAAGCAGCAAGGAGGCTCCTAACAATCATGGAAACTACACTAAGAATTTTGAGCGTAAGGAACCTGTTAAGTGTTGGGAATGCAATGGCCCACACTATGCTTCAGTTTGCCCAAAATGAAAGAAACCAAACAGCAACATTCACACCATACAAGAAATTGGGGTCCTGAGAAGTGTTGTTTGGGCACTCTCCAGGAAATTGGTAGGGAGGAACAGCCTCCCATTGCTGTTGTTGTCCACGAATCAAGACAGGTTCTGTTAATTTCTCCTCTATGTTCTTTAAGGATGAATGAATGTATGCTGCATTTATTATTAAAATGTTTGAATAGAGATTAGTTAATTAGCAGGTGAAATATCCTAGAATATCAGAAGTAAGATTTGTTAACAGATACTGTGTTTTCTGCATTGTCAGTATGATTTTAATCTCTGTTCTAATTATATTGATGTATTTATAATTTCCCTGAGAAAACTGTAAATATTTATGGTAATGATGTATAAGTCATAATTGTAGAACTAGTTAATTATATTTTTGTTTGTGTTTTATAAACAAATAGGGTTAGCAGGTCAGGAACTGGTACCCTGTATAAAATAACATTTATTATACAGTCATAGGATACAAACAGAAAATCTAAACATAGATATTATAACAATTCATATCTAGGTCGATAAACCTTATAGGAGATGTTGTAAACATAAATAAAATCTCCATCTCAGAATGCAAATCCCAGTCAAGAGTTACCCCTTTTATTTCACAAAAACATAGTTAACATTTCTTTATTTATTTATTATCAAATAAAACGATTATGTAAAAACCCTACAGAACTCTGTTGTCGAGTTAAACATCAACATAATATTCTACTCCAAGCTCACTATAAGAACAAAATCTTAGAAACGTGACACTAGATGACATTACGAATGAGGAGTGACTTGAAACTGATCATTCCAATGTTTAAACAGTAAAAATATATTTAGCAAAGAAATTATAAACCAAACAACACAAATAGCACGGATTTACAGCTCAGTGTGGAGTCCCCTTTTTCACAAAACCCTACTTATTATTTCCAAGCGATACATTACAATCCTCTTATCAAACCCTACTAAGAAGTTTTTAAAACAATAAGTTTAGCAAGAACCTCTTAGGCTCGGCATCGAGCTCATTAAAGATAGTATTATTAACTGTCTTCGACTCACTCATTGACAGAGTTTATTTACAACACTAAACACTCAGAATAGTAATTTTTGTTCAATTGTCGAGCGTCTGTATTATTACATTATCTCTTGTTAGCTTCATGACTTTCAACAGAAGGAAATCACAACGATAGCATCATCTAGTAAAAACAAAACACGAAAACAGCGTAACCCTTATTCCGAACTCAGAAGCGAGTTCTTTTATTTCATTTTTCACAACCACAAAAACCATCCACGACAGCAGAGGTCGGCTAGAACCCTATTATCCTTCTACGTGCTTCTCCTTTCTAAAGATAAACACCGGGATTGCAAACCCTAAGTTTTACTTACGGCAGCAGTATAAGTACCTTATATAAACATCTACGAGAGTATAGAAAATCATAAACTTATGTATCAACACCAATTAAAGACATATAGGAGAAACACACACAAGTTTTCAATAGAACTCGTTTTACAGGTATTGTTAATACCAACACGCATTATTAAACCCTGAAGGCTTTTGTTTGAGCCGTCATTAAAAACTACGAGGCCATACTGCCACCTACAGGCTCTCTCTAAAATTTACACAGTAATTCCTCCACAGGAGTTATCAACATAGTAATAAAAACTAAAAATTACAATTTGAACCATAGCTGTAATATTCTATACGACCCGGGATCTACGCCCTTAACTCATCAATACAACGCATAACAAACCCTGCTGAAAAACCCTATATCCTCTTATGCAACACAGACCCAAAACCTACAACCAACAAGAAGGATTGCCATGGCTATCGACCAGGCTTACCCGGATAAGCCCACTGATTTGAAGAAAGCGCCCTGTACGCCATCACGAGCAGACAGGTCCTGTATTCACATGTTGCTACTAGTTAATAAACGCGGAGATATAAGAAATCCAATCTGTAAATATAAACACAATGAAGATGACCTGTAACCTACCGAGCTTGGTAATGGTTGAAGCACAGTATTCAGTATGGAGACCGCAAGTATGATGAGTGTGAGAAACCCATTATCATTAATACAAACCACAAGCTGGTAGGGACTAGGGTAGCTATCCAAATGGAAGCTCAAACCGGATTTAGCCGAGGGTTGTTGAAACGTAGAGGCAAGGTGAACTCGACATTTAAAAAGGATAAAAACCCTGGGATATCAACCGACTACAGTGCCATTAACACAGTATATTGACACTCTTATAACATAGACCACAAGCCTGAAGGATCACAGATCCAGTAAAACATACTCATAACGTATCGATGGGGTTTGGAAAGGAGGGTTTCACAGGGAGGCCGAGCCCGAGGGTGAGGGAAATGTGCCCAGTTAGGGTTGAGCCACGCTTAAATATTCCCAACACTTGGCGTAGAAACAAACACGTCACCCTTTAAATTTTTGCATGCTGTGGGTCGAACACCTATAGTCCATGAACAGATCCCAAATCATTCTTACAATCATTTAAAAGTTGCAAATTGACAAACCTAATCATAGTAGGGGTGACTTTACAAGGTCGTGATACCATGCATAAGACTATTGTGTAATTATATATTGAAACCAACGTTATCGAACTTGTATGGTGCACAATTAAATTATATACCTGCCATAAAATCAATTGATTTATACATATGACAATAGTATCCGAGACACCAAAGGTGTATCCCTTAAGTTGTAAATAAAAATAATAAATAAGCATGAGTCATAGAATTTTTGCATGGAATCCTTATAGGAGGGATCGATACAATTATCCTAGGTCATCCTTTAATAACCAAGACAAAGGGTAATAATCCTTGAATCCCTAATTTTTGGTGTAGATTAAACCTTGACTCCGTAATTCATACAATATGTGAATGGAACAAAACTCAGACTGGTGTTACTCCAGAACCAGAGGAAGAAAGAAGTTATGAACTAACAGAATCTTATACAGGTAATAAGTTATTTATACATTGCAAAACTTCTAGATCCTTGTAAGTGTAATCATACATCACACAGTAACAATAGATAAGCACAATAGTTTAAATTCCAATTGCCCGTGACATTTCATGGTGCGAGATAAAAGATATTATTGCGACACAATAATAATAGCAAGAACAATACTCCATGAGGGTAAGTAAGACAGTCTGAAAAATAATAATACCTATCATATTACCATGCAAAATGATCAACTCTCTAACAGTAAGATTATATGAATATTACAAGAATAACACTTCTACCTTTTTCAGTTGACAACCTGCCTCGCATGTTTAAATTTTACTGGGCATTTTGGTACAGCGAAAGGAATTAAAATGCTTTAAAAAAAATTATTTGTAGCAACCGTATTTTACCTGTATACCTGTAAATGAAAGACATTTGGATGCATTAGCTCGGGAGCTAAGTAAGCCCAGTCGGCAATGACAACTCCCCCTTGTGGTTGAAAACAGAAAAACAATCAGCACCAATTGAGAAACTCATAATAATATTTAAGTACAACAAAGACCATTTAGACATCCGTACAATCGCATAAGTTTAACATATAGTTAATTGACTGCATTTAATAACATTTAATGCTATCTTAATTTTTTTTTTTTTTTTTTTTTTTTTTTTTTTTTTTTTTTTTTTTTTTTTTTTTTTTTTTTTTTTTTTTTTTTTTTTTTTTTTTTTTTTTTTTTTTTTTTTTCTGAAATTTTGGGTTTTGACAATAGACATCCATACAAAGATCTTAACATATTCTTTCTATAAAGAAAGTTTCATTAGTGGTATAAAGGAGGTGATTAAATCAACAATCACAACTCAAAATATTACTACCTGGTTAGGGGGATCTAAGAGGACTCTAGAAGTAGATACAATGATTAATGAATAAACCAACAAAAGATATTTCATTCCCTGATCACACCCTATGCAGGTCAATTCTTCAAGCACGATTCCTTCCCTTCTCGTGAAATTACATAGGTTGTCAACCATAGAAACGAAAGATTGATAAAGACTGACTCTACTAATTATGATGAAAAGTATGTCTCATGTCATAAATGTAATGAAGATAAGTTTTTTCAAATTTATATGATCACTTATACCCATTCCAAAGAAATCATTATGGAAGACACCTCTAAGTTTGACATTGTTGACCAAATTCCTCCCATGCAAGAAGAAGTGGAACCTGAAGTCAATGAAGAAGAACCTTCCATCTCTTTTCATGTTTTATATGGTATTTTAGACCCAAAAATATTGAAACTTCTAGGTTGCATCAAGCACTACAAAGTGGTAATCTTGGTTGACTATGGAAGCAACCACAACTTTATTCACTAGTGAGTGGCTAAATAATTATACTATTATGTACACCTAGACTGTGCCCAAATTTCAAATTATGATATCCATTGGTGGGATGATGAAATGTTGGGGGTGTTGTGAAAATGTCAGACTCCAATTGGGTCACTATCATTATAAAAAATATATATTGGCCATATATATGGGTGGTTGTGATATAGTTTTATGGGAACAATTGTTCTGCACATTGGGGCTAGTTACCATGGACTTCAAGGAATTATACTTGAGCTTTACTCTTGAGACTCTCAGACTCACACCTTCAAAGGTATCCAGGAAGGATCCCCTGAAAGAATAAGTTTTAATCAGATGGAAACATTAGTAATGAGAGAACACTCTATAATTATTGCTCACTTCCATGCCATCCAATCCCTACATAGTACCACACCCAAAATCAATCCGTACTTGTAGAGGGTTTTGGACAAACATCATCAATTCTTTAAGACACCGGAGGGTTTACCCCATCCAAAGGAGGGCATGATCATGCAAGTAGTCCCCTGATTAGAAGTAGTAAACCACCAACTATATACCCATATAGGCACAGATTTGCATAAAATAATGGAATTAAAAAGATCATTTAGGAGCTATTGGTGGTAGGAGTCATTCGTACTAGCACTAGCATGATTTCATCCCTAGTGGTCATGGTTTTAAAGAAAGAAGGAAAATGGAGCATGTGTCCTAATTTTCATGCCATCAATAAGTTTCCCATGAAAGATGAATTTTCCCATCCCAACCATTGTTAATCCTTTGGATGAGATCCACGATGCCAAAATTTTCACCAAACTCGACCTTCATTTAGCATATACCCAAATCAGAATTAAAGAGGATGATATTCTGAAGACAACTTTCCATACACATCAAGGCCATTACAAGTTTTTGATAATGCCCTTTAGAATTTGTAATTCCCCCTCTACCTTTTTTATCCTTATGATTGAAATTTTGAGTCCATATCTTCGTAATTTTGTATTGGCTTTCTTTGAAGACATCTTGATTTATAGTAAAAACTTGGGATTCCCATGTACAAGATGTTGATAAACCATTGAAACTCCTTTAGACCATCATTTGTTCATCAAACACTCTAAAATTTCCTTTTAGATCTCATAGGTTGAATACTTGGGTCACATTATTGGACATGATATAAGAGTAGACCACAAGAAGATTGCGATAATGCAAGAATGAATGGCACTGCCCTAAAACCTTGAAGATATTACATGGATTTTTAGGCCTTATGAACTACTATATGAAGTTTGTGAAGAACTATGATAAAATTGCATCCCTATTGGAAACAATTCTAGTAAAAAATCCTTTGCATGGAACCAAGTGGCAGGACAAGCATTCTCATCTTTAAAAAAAGCCATGTACACCACCCCAATCTCAACTATGCTTAATTTTACAAAGAATTTTGTATTAAAATTTGATTCCTATGGAAAATGTTTGGATGTGGTTTTAATGAAAGATGGAAGACCTTTAGCATTCATTAGTAAGAATTTTTGTGATAGGAATATGGGAAAGTCTACCTATGAAAAATAAATGATGGCCATCCTACGTCATGTAGTTAACACATGGTGGTCGCATATCATAGGGCGATGCTTCTATATCAAGACTGATAAACACAACCTAAAGAATTTTTTGTAATAGAGGTTTTCATCCCCAAAGAAAAATAAATGTGTCACTAAGATGATTGTATATTATTATGAGATCATCTACAAAACATGAAAGGAAAATTTTGTGGCAGATGCATTATCAACAAAACATGAGGAATAGGGTGATTTATTTTTCTTATCCTCTCTAGTACCTAAATAATTAAAGGAATCACGAGAAGAATGGATAATCGATATTTCCAAAGGAAAATGCAAATATTAAATACAGTGTTGATATTTATCTAAAGGAAAATGCAAATCTTAAATATAAACTGAAATTGAATTGTGGCAGGGTTCCAATACAAGGGGAGAGCTTCTTGCTCTTTGGGATTTATTATATTTTGCAAAATTAAAGAATTTGACTCGGTTGCATGTAGTTGGTGATTCACAAGTCATTATTGATTGGGTTTTACACAATTGCTCTCTTCAGGATGCCTCTTTGGAAGGTTGGAAACTAAAGATTAGAAGACTTTAGGATGACTTTTCAGCGATTCAGTTCAAACACATTTTGTGAAAGTTAAATGAAGTTGTAGATTCACTCTCTAAAGATGCTTTATGATTAATGGAAGGTGACTTACATGGGTTGGTGATGAAAGACTCCTCTTTAATAAATGAATATAAGTTTTTAATTTATTTTGATTTTCCTTTGATGTATCATTTTTATTTTTATTATGAAGAGATGGGGTTCCACGTAGAGATATTAGGCTCTCTTTATTTTTAGGGCCAAGTTTTTAAGAGACGGTGTTCCACTTAGAGATATTAGGCTCTCTTTGTATTTATAGGGCCAAGTTTTTAAGAGACGGGTTCCACTTATAGATATTAGGCTCTCTTTGTATTTTTAGGGTTAACTTTTAATATGGTGTATAATTGTGTCAAGAGGCGCTCTACAACCCAGTGTGGGGGAAATCTTGTTAGTCAAATGTTTGTTGAGTTTGTGGAGTGTTTGTCGAGTAACAAAATAATACAAAGTAGGCAAAAAAAGAACAATACAAAGTAATAAGTAATAAATATTATGTCGGCCATAAACAAAAAAGAATAATACAAAGTAGAAAGTAAATATGAGACTTAAACTAGAGACTTTAGAACTTAGGATTAGGTGGTAAATATTATGTCGGCCATAAACAAAAAAAATAATACAAAGTAAAAAGTAAATATGAGACTTAAACTATAGACTTTACTTTTTACTTTTAATACAAAGTAAAAAGTAAATATGAGACTTTAAAGTGTTTGTTGAGTAACAAAGTGTGTTTGTCGAGTAACAAAATAATACAAAGTAAACAAAAAATAATAATACAAATTAAAAAGTAATAAATATTATGTCGGCCATAAACAAAATAGAATAATGCAAAGTAAAAAGTAAATATGAGACTTAAACTAGAGAGTTTAGAGCTTAGGATTATGTGGCTTAGGTATTGCACTCAAGGAGCTATTCAAGGAGAGATTTGCACTTCAGGAGATTTGATCCCTCTCGACGCTTGATAGAGCTTAGGATTTGGATCTAGGCTACTGTAGAAGCTCCTATGTAAAAGACAAATCACTTAATTTAGTTTAGTAAAGCGATATAATCTTATACTTTTGTTTTTTCTTCAAATAAAGGAAATAAGGGGTGGTGCTGATACTACCATTATACCACCACGTAATATTTTTATTAGTTGGAAGGATAACAAAACTTGTGATAAGGTAAGTGATGTTAACTTGTGATACTAAACATGTGATAAGATAAGTGATTGTAACTTTGATCCTGACAAAACTTGTGATAAAATAAAGTGATGTTTAAACTTGTGGTACATAATATTTTTATTATTTGGAAGGATAAAAAAAGATAAGTGATGTTAACTTGTGAGTTGTGATACTAAACGTGTGATAAGATAAGTGATGTTAACTTTGATACTAACAAAACTTGTGATAAAATAAAGTGATGTTTAAACTTGTGGTACGTAATATTTTTATTATTTGGAAATTTGGAAGGATAACAAAACTTGTGATAAGATAAGTGATGTTAACTTTGATACTAACAAAACTTGTGATAAAATAAAGTGATGTTTAAACTTGTGGTACTAAAAACTTGTGATAAGATAAAGGTAAATGATGTTACCTTGTGATACTAAAAGATGAATTTTGTTGTTATGATTCCCATACCAGAGATTTCGTATTCACAGGACCAAAGATGAATTTTGTTTGATTCCCATACCAGAGATTTCTTAGGTTTCTTATTACACTGGACCGATGACGGAAGTCTACCGTTTTTCACTTCTGGCTATTATGGCGGCTGTCGGTCTTGCAGCTGACGATCCCTCGTCGAAATTGGTGGGCAGTGGGTGCAGCCCCCACATGTATATTAGTGCTACAGCGTTTACAGACAATCTGGAATCCGTTTTGCAATCCCTCCGCTCAAATCTCTCAGATGGCTTCGCTACTGCAATGCAAAACAAATCTGGCAAAATGGATCCTGTATATGGTCTTGCAGTATGTCGAAAGTATTTAAACGCCAGCGAGTGCTTACAATGCGTGCAGAAAGCGGCGACAGAAGCAAAATCACTCTGTTCCGATGTTAATGGTGCTCGGGTTCACTTAGACGGTTGTCTTCTCCGCTATGAGAATAATAGTTTTAATAGTCAGGCTGTAGACGGTGGGAATTACGTTTATTGTGCCTCCACAAATGACAGCGATCCAAAGACATTCCTTGGAAAAGCCCTGGACTTATCCGCGCAACTCATAACTAACGCTACCGCAAAGAATCGTTACGCAGTTGGATCCATTGACGGTTCCTTATATGGTCTCGCTCAGTGTTGGCCCTCCCTTACCAGTATTAGTTGCCAAGCATGCTTGACTGAAGCTCAGAATCGATTACTCACCTGTACTCCGAAGCATGAAGCTCGGGGTCTCGAGGCGGGCTGTTTCATGCGCTACTCGACTAACTCGTTTTTCACAGATAACACGACTTTGCGTATGAGTTTCTAGATTTGCTGCAAGAATTTGCTGTTTGATTCTCATATAACATGTATGTTGATTGCTTTGTTTTCGTTTTAAACTTGCAGCATCACCGAATTTATCACCGTCTTCGGTGCAATCGTCATCGAAAATCGTGCCTATATTGTTAGGAAGCATTGGCGCAGCAGCTCTGGTTGCGGTGATCATGAACTCGATACTCTTCCGTCGACGTACTAGACTGCGACAAAAGAACTATGATCGAACAGGTGATTATATAGCCTTTCATTATAGTCTTTTCCCTGCTAAATTCTTCCAAGTTCCTTAACTTGGTCATATTCGACTGTTGTGATAAAATGGTTTATATGATGCTCCGCGCAGATGAGAATCAAGCTGCGCTGGGAAATTTCGAGCAATTCATCTTTGATTATGAGGTTCTAAGAGATTCGACAGCAAACTTTGACAGAAACAACATGCTTGGCAAAGGAGGATTCGGTGAAGTCTATAAGGTATAATATCAAACGTGGATTTGATGTCTCTGTCCAACTATGTCCGTTGTTTGCAGATCAATTATAATGAGTTTGATGAGCAGGGAAGACTTCCGGATGGAAAGGTTGTTGCTGTTAAGAAACTGACAGGAAGGCATGAGACTACTCGAGCAGCCGAGGAGTTTCTGACAGAAGTGAGGGTCCTTACCAGCGTTCGTCACCGAAATCTTGTTCGTTTATTGGGATGTTGCACGCGAGGGGACGAACGCTTGCTCGTTTACGAATTTATGTCCAATAACAGTCTAAACAAGCATTTGTTTGGTACGCTGCTCTTATTAATTCTATTGTTTTAGGGTTCAATTTGTGAATTCCTGAAATCATGTCTATTAGTGGTTTGAATTTGTAGGAAGCTTTGAGTTACTAATATTGGAGCTACGCAGGAGACATAAGAAGTTCTTTGAGCTGGGAAACGCGTTTAAACATTATAGCGGGAACAGCTCGAGGACTTGCATATCTGCACGGGGATTCCGAAGTTCGCATTATACATAGAGATATCAAATGTGGGAATATACTTTTAGATGATAATTTTTGTCCTAAAATAGCAGATTTTGGTTTGGCTAGATTCTTCCCAGAAGACGAAACACACGTTTCTACCAGAGTCGGAGGAACAATGTAAGTTGTGCAATTCTTTTGATGATCCTCTTTTTAAGGTGTCAAATCCAGGGCTTAATTTCTGGTTTCCACTAATTTATTATGAGTCAGAGGTTACACTGCGCCGGAGTATGCCGTCCACGGACAATTAACAGTAAAGGCGGACGTTTATAGTTATGGGATTGTTGTTCTTGAGATCGTGAGTGGGAGAAAGTGTGTGGATGCAAGGCTGCCAGAGCCTATGCAGGTTCTTCTCCACTGGGTGCGTCTTTTTTTTTAAGAAATGGTTTATTTAATAGTTATGGTTTGATGATTATATTTTAAACTCATTTAAGGAAATATAAATATATAATTCAAAATATGAGCTTGATGTTAATACAGGTTTGGAATCAATACGAACAAGATCAAGCTTTGGATATTGTTGATCCAACCATAGAGGGTAAATACCCAAGAGAAGAAGCGTTGAGGGTAATATCAATTGCACTTCTTTGCACTCAAGGCTCCTTGGCGCTACGGCCGACAATGTCAGAGGCTTTGTCGATGTTAACCAACAATTTAGAGATTATTGTTGAGCCTACACAACCAGCGTTTATAAATGCTTTTTCCGGCAAATCTACTAAACCCTCTGTTATGTCCAACTCTGCAACCTCAGCTTCAACTTCGGTTGGATCTATAACCGTGTCTCAAAATCCACGTTAGTCTAACTGACCAGCGGTCGTAGGGGCAAACTTTCGTTTTAGCATATAGAAGCATGCGTTGAATGCATCTCTTTTTCATCCACTGTATCTTTAGGTTCTATGAACTAGCGCAGAAGCTTAGACTACAAGTTACATAGCACATTATATGGAATTTAACAGGTTGAATTGTTTGAATTTATGTAAGGGATCAGTTGTTACATTGCACATTAAATGGAATGTAGCAGGTTAAATTGTTTGAATTTATGTAAGTGATCAGTGTTTTAGCTCTGCCACCACTCTGTAAATTTGGTTTTCTCTACTCTATTCATCGAAATGCACATTGAATATTTTGACACAGTTCAAGATGATTCTCGCTGTTTTCTGTTTGAAGTCTGCAAAAACATCAAATTGCACCCACATTTTCCTCAAATTTGTGTGATCCTTAAATTTAGTAATATGTAAATAGGTATGATACTTATATTATCTACTAGCACAGTTACATAACTTGTGGTTGGTGAATAGCACAGTTACATAACTTGTGGCTGGTGAATACAGATAGGGCACAAGTTAAGTGCCATGAATAAGTTATATGTTACCTGTTTCTTTTTTTCTAGTTAAACTCTGCCATGAACTGTCCTTTATCAACTCTGCCATGAACTCTCCGTTGTCTATGCACCACAAATTGACATTAATCCATGCATCAGCTACACCAAGTTATTTATATATTTTTATAATTGTTTATTTTGAATTTAGAAGGATACCATAAAATCAATTTGAACAGTACACTTGTCTGTGTAATCTAGGAAAAACCATAAGTGTTAATCCACCCCAAATTCTAAAATAAAAACACTTATCTGAAAACGAAATTGTCTTTTAACTTTATTAAGAAAATAGGTTAACAATAATAAATTAATTAAATTCGTTATGATATTTAAAAATTAAGTTATAATAAAATACCATTAATTGTTTTAAGCTTTTTATTATACCGACGTTATATTGTAATCACTTTGAAGTAAAACTACTTTGACTTCATAATAATTTTCTTTGTTCTAAAGTATAAAGTTGTGATTATGGCTAACACGCGTCGCTCGCCATTTGGCAAATTAAGGTTGCTAGCCAGGCATTCCCTATCATTATGGCGAGCCTCCCATACGAATTCCTTGCCTCCCAGTTATTATGGAAAGCCTCCCATACAGATGCGATGCCTCCCACTGTGATTATGGCGAGCGAGGCATTTCATAAACTTGGCACTGATATTTGAAGATCCTTGAAACCTGCAAAACCTGAAACCCGCTATGGAAACAACTTTCCACAACGTGGCAGGACATTCTTAATTCGCCTCATTAATGGAAACAACTTTCCACAACGTGGCAGGACATTCTTAATTCGCCTCATTAATGAGAAACTGCATAATATAAAGATAGAAGATTTTAAATGGAAAATTTTGAAAAGATTGGACATTAATTTTTAAAAAAAATTGTTACAATTGTCAAACTTTCAAACTTTTAAATTTTGAGTATTCAGTAATAGTTTTTTTTAATGATTTTGAATCTATTTCTAAGATCAAAACTACCATTAAAATTCACTTAAATTTAATTTTTGCAAAATAAAAATGGAAACGTGACAAGACATTCTTAATTCCACTCACAAATGAGAAACGACTTGATTAAAATGTGTGACGAGGTTAAGTTATTCAACTTGATCCTTTGATATATTAAGCGCGATGAAGCATAACAGCATATCAAACTTTAACATTAAGATGATAATTTAGTATTGAAAGATAATTAAATATACCACATCTTACTAAATGTATTGAAATAAGAATGTCTACTCGATTTAATGAGTATATTTGAGTTTTTCTTAATGTTTAGTGAGGAGGAGCTAATAACGTGTTTGTTTATAAATTAATTTATGTATTTTGAACGTGAGGAGCTTGCAAGAAGTTGTTTCCCTTTTTTCGTTGTAATAGGAACGCACATGTGTTGAAAAGACAATAACGAGTACATGTTCTTGTTTAAACAAGCTCAGGTCCCTTCTGAACCTCCATGCAGCAATGCCACTTTTTAAAGTGGAAAACACTTCGATGCAAGAATGCGCATGTGTTCCTAAGCATGCATGCACAAGAACGCGCGTGCATTCCCGTTTGTTTAAAAAAGAAGGGCCAACCAATTCACATTAGTTGAATCGGATTTGCCTCCCCAAGAGTGACAACAAAACCCCTAAGAGAGAACATGAGCGTGTTCTAGTTTGGAGAATCCACCCAAACATCCACTGTAATCATCATCTATTGCAGGTTTGGTTAATTTTTCTCATTAATTTTATTTTAGAATTTTGTTTGTTTGAAAATGTTTTCATTCTTTACTTGCAAAATTATTATTCAATAAATATGGTGGAAAACCCAAACCCAAATCTAAACCAAAATCCTAACACCCCAGAAAACCCAATTAATGAATTAAATCAATGTTTAGATGAGTTGAAAACCCTGATAGTTGAACTTCAAAACATAAGAGAACCAACCTGCGAGTCATTAGCCACTTCCATTGACTCCATTGTGGTTTCCATTGACCATGCCCGAGTGTAATTATACGATATGTCTCACTATATTTCCAGGATGAGGGAATTTTACTCAACTGAAATTAGCAAGGAAGAATTTAAAATATTAAATATAACCAAACGATCCATCTTTTTGTAGTTCACTAACCCAAGAACCAACCAGCCACATAATCCAAGAAAGAGGCATCTCTGCATGGATTGGTGCACATTTTAACCATGGAGAGATCACTAGATGGATCAATGGTTTATGGTCTTTGATAAACCTCCCTACAATAACAAGGAGGTTTCCTTGTATTTTCTTATAAAATTATGGTTTGAGTTCATTCTTGGTCTCCATGTCAATTATTTTGACATTGGTGAAATCTAGGGGTTGGTCTTGACTCGGCTTAGGATCGAGAAATGCCAAAGAAAACCAATTGAAAGAGTTGCTTGCTCCTAGGTGCATCTCAAAAAGGTGATGTTAAAAATAGGTTTCCATATATTGACATATTTTTTAAAAAGATAGAAACAAAAGTCAAAACATACCATACCTCCTATTTTCTACCATTCTTACGAAAAATACCTTCATTGTTCTCTTCCTTACCCACAAAAAGTTCTTTTTAACAATGTCTCATTACCATTTTGAGGTGTTTTTGTGGGTGACTTCAACTTGTGGTATCTTTAACATTTACAACAAAAATAAAATAAAAAATTATCCCCTTCGTATTCAAAACTTAGTGATAGAAACGTATTTCACACCTTGTTGATATTCGACGACCTTGGTATTCATTTGAAGAGAGTTATCCCATAATATTTTCTCATAGTTGGAATCATAGCATCATGGAGCATCTAATCCAAGTACGACAACACTCTTAAACAATCCACTAGCATGGGAATTATAGGGACCCTCAGCTACAAAATCCTTTTGACAACCTTTTTTGGGATAACTTATCAAAATGGTTGCCAACATAAATCATGTGAAAATCATTGTGGATGTCATCTTTTGTTTCCTTAATTAAATGCCATGGAAACATGTCCTCGAGAACTATAAAGCAATGAAATGTGAAAAGTGTAGTGTGAGAGAGTATGGAGGAAGAACAGATATATCAAATGACTCCCCTCGTTTATTCTATTATTAGTCCCTCGTCTATTCTATTATTAGTCCCTATCGGCCTGCCAAGCAGAGAAATCGGTTTTCATATTAATCTTGCACTGTTTTCAAAAAATTATATACTAAGTTTTTGGCTTACTTTTACTTTCGGACTAATCGCCGATTTAGAAACCTTATTTGGCCTCATATTGAGGTAGGCTCTCCCCGGTTAATATGTAATGTAATGGCTTAGGTATAAACCCTTAACTACCCCGAATCGGTACAAGATACATAAACATGGAAGTGGTACATGATACATAAACATGGAAGTGAATGCATGAAGACACGTGGGAGACATGCGCCTGCATGCATGCATGTAGTTGAAGTGGCAATATACAACCATACAACACAAGTGGCAATTTATAACCATACAGCACTATACGGTATACTTTAGATGTAAGGTGATCAGTGACCATTGGAAATATGTTCTATCAGAATTTCTAGCAGTTCCAGTTGCCTATCTATTTATTATCTTCCGTTAGCTTCCAACATTAGTTCAAATAGGAGGTGGAGCAGTATCCCCTTAACTTCCCAACATCCCTTCAACTTCAAGCAGCTGGACCAGATACGCTTTCCGTATTCCTTCAAGCAGCTAGTGGAGTTCAACATCAGTACAATCCCATAGCATCCGCCCCAATAGTGGTCCTGCAAAGTATCGTTATTAACCATACTCAAAGGAATATCAGTAAATGCAAGATGCAATTTATGTATATATAACTAGGTATGCTCATTTAATAAAAAAGCAAAAACAAAACATATATGAGTAGCAGTAAATTTTTTAAAGGCCAAATAACAACAGATGATTTCATCGTATGTCCACTCACCAACAATACTTTCGATAATTTCATCTTATGTCCACTCACCGACAATAGTTCTGATAGAAGCTATCAATCTCGTAATATACATAAATTGGATGTTTCATATTCTTCAGCACCTGTAGAATGAGAGAAATATACTATGCCATTATTTCTATATATGTGTTCATGATAATATATTTACCTTCAGGGCCTAAATGTCAAACAACTAAAATTCATCCATTTTTTCACTTGATAAATTTCACAGAAGAAAAATTAAACATTTATAGAAATTAAAACTAATTATGAGTAATCGGGATCAACCCCTCACATTTACTGTTTGAGTACAGGTCAGGCGAGGATTACGACATGAGCTACACCTGCTCGACATATCCTTTCAATCAAGGGAAAAGGACTTCACGCAGTAAATAAATAATATAATTTTTTTTTGCTTTAGAGTTGCACT
Source organism: Larix kaempferi (assembly GCA_027924585.1). Taxonomy (NCBI): domain Eukaryota; kingdom Viridiplantae; phylum Streptophyta; class Pinopsida; order Pinales; family Pinaceae; genus Larix; species Larix kaempferi. The sequence goes on from BSBM01000017.1 coordinate 56,981,004, forward strand.
CCACTTAGCAAATACTTTGCTCTAATTATTTTTGCGAACACTTTTCTTCACAAATTAACTGCGCTGAAATTACCTGCACGATTCCACTTTTTGCTACACGGTGATTACCTGTGCATTTCGACTTTCTACTGCGCAGGTGAACTTTGCATAAATGCGCAGTTCTCTAACTTTGCGGAATACTTTACTTTGCATGAGCTTCGCACTTCATACAAATTACTTTTTGCAAACTTCTTTAACTTTACCAATATTAACTGTGCACAAGTTAACTTCTCATACCTATTTAACTGCGCACAACCCAATCTTAAAAAACCTTTATATAAATGTATTTCATGCTAAAACATAAGAACCGAAACATATGTTGAAGTTGTTGTGCGTTAACCTAGGTCATTTACCACCGTGAAATACTTGGAATCTTGATTTGATTCACAGACCGTAAATGTAAACAATATTTATGTAGGTCAATATGAAGTAGATGTGCAGGATGCATAAACCAAAATTCTTGAGAATGGATACATAAAACTAAAGACTTATTTATTACCACTGTAAAACAGAGTAACTTTGAGGTTTACTTCAATCTTTCACAATCTTACAGAGCTTGGGCTCTTCATACATTTCATGGGATGAGCTTCTCCTCCTTTCACTCTTCTTCCCTCACATACATCTCTATCTCTATTTAATCTTCTGTGAGTGATTTTCATTTATACACACACTTGGTTTGGCTTCTCCTGGAAGCTACAGGGTTTCATTAAAGACTGTAATAAATTTCTACCTAATAATTTTTGGGCCTGCGAAATACAAACGTTGCTACATAAATACTAACTTGTCGTGAGCTGGATTAGCGACAAACTAACTGACTATCTGACATTGCAGACTGACAAAAGGACTGACTTGGAATCTGACAGAGCCGGCGCATATCAGATACGCTATCAGCTCATAAATACAATATTTCCAACACTCCCCCTTAATTATGAGCGGATGGGGATAATTAACCAAAAAATTAAATTTTACAAAATATTTTAGAGCTGAAAACATGCTCTGTTCATGACAAAGTTCACTGTGCAGAACTTGTCACTCCCAAACAACTTCGCAGATATTGGAATGTGTCCCTTGCTAATGGTTTTGTAAATATGTCTACTACTTGATCTCCAGACCTGCAAAATTCTGAACATATTTCTTTGTTGTTTATCAATTCTCTGATAAAATGATACCGTGTGTCGATGTGCTTGGTTCTCTTGTGGAACACGTGGTTCTTTGATAGTGTGATAGATGAATTGTTGTCGCAGTAAATAACTGTGGGTTCTTGTTGGTTCTGCGACAGATCACTTAACATCCTCCGCATCCAAATTGCTTGACATGCAGCGCTTGTAGCTGCGACATACTCTGCTTCTGCTGAAGAAAGAGTCACTATGGGCTGTTTATTTTAAGCCCATGATACAACACTTGTTCCTACATGAAATGTATTCCCAAATGTTCTTTTTCTGCCATCTATGTTGCCTCCATTGTCACTGTCAGTGTATCCAATGAGTTTGAAATTTTCTGAGGTTGAATACAAAATACCAAAGTCTTTTGTTCCACTTACATACCTCAGAATTCTTTTACCTGCTTGCCAATGAGAATCTTTTGGTGACTCCATGAATCTTGAGATTAAACTGACTCCATACATGATGTTTGGCCTTGTTGTTGTAAGATACATAAGGCTTCCAACAAGCCTTTTAAACAACTTAGGATCTACATTGGATCCATCATCATCCTTGCTCAATTTCAAACCTGTTATCACTGGTGTTGGAGCTGTCTTACAGTTTAACATCTTAAATCTGTTCAAGACATCACTTGCATACTTTGACTGTGATATAAATATACCATTTTCAGTCTGTTGGACTTCAATGCCCAGAAAATACTTCATAAGCCCCAAATTAGTCATTTCAAATTCACTTTCCATGACTGTTCTGAATTCTTCTATGCCAAAATCACTAGTAAATATTAAATCATCTACATACAAGCAGACAATTAGCTTATTACCTTGCTGGATGATTTTTGTGTACAACGTTGGCTCACATTCACTTCTATGAAATCCATTCTGAATGAGATATGAGTCCGTGCGACTGTACCAAGCTCTAGGAGCTTGCTTCAAACCATAGAGTGCCTTTTTCAGACTGTATACTCTGTGTCCTTGTCTTGGAACTTCATAGCCTTGTGGCTGCTCAACATATACTTCTTCCTCCAATAGCCATTTAAAAATGCAAACTTAACATCCATTTGATAAACATGCCATTTCTTATGTGTTGCGATGGCCAAAGCTGTTCTGATAGTGTCCATTCGTGCTACAGGTGCAAAATTTTCATTGAAGTCTGTTCCAGGTTGCTGTGTGAATCCTCTTTCTACCAATATTTCCTTGTGCTTTTGCACATTTCCATCAGCATCTTGCTTGGTCTTATAAATCCATTTCACGCTTATCACATCCTTGTCCTTAGGAACATCAACTAGTTCCCATGTTTGATTCTTCTCAATGCATTCTATTTCTTCATCCATGGCTTGTGCCCACACTTTATCTTCAACAGCTTCTTCAAATGTTAGAGGATCATTAAATTGAGAAAATAATGCAAAAATTGAGAATGAATTAGGTGTACCAGTCTCATATATCTCACGTAAATTTCTTGTCTTTGTCGGAGTTGCTGGTACCGAACTGTGTGAGCTGCTTGATGGAGTTTGTTGCGCACTTGGTGTGCTTGTCGGAGTAGCTTGAACTGCGACTTGTGTCGGAGTTGCTTGTACTGAAACATGCTGCGCAATCCTGGGAGTAGATGGAGTTGTGCAGTTCTGATTCACATGCGGAGTCTCAAACACATCTTCTGCGATGTCATCATGTTCAACATGTGACATGATTTTGACATTCGTCTCTATGGTTCCATCCCATGCTTCATTTTCTACAAACTGAACATCTTGACTGATAATAACTTTTTTTGAAACATGATCATACAACTTGTATGCTTTTGTGTCTTCAGAATAACCAATAAAAATGCATTTCTGTCCTTTATTGTCTAATTTTCTTCTTAGCTCATTTGGAACATGTGCGTATGCTACACAACCAAAAAATTTTAAATGTGAAACACTATGTTTCATACCTGCCCATGCTGGCTGTGGAACTTTGTTCTTCATGCTCTTCGTCGGACATCGATTCATGATGTATACAACAGTTGCCACTGCTTCAACCCAGTATTCATTTGACAGATGCATGGCTGCCAACATACTGCGCGCCATCTCCATAATGGTTCTGTTCTTCCTCTCTGCGATACCATTCTGCTGCGGTGTATACTACGCAATGAATTGCTTCTATATGACATGATTTTCTGAAAAATTTAAGAAATCATTTGAGACATACTCGCCACCCCTGTCTATTCTTAAGATCTTGATTTTGTAAGCACTCTGATTCTCCACGAGTGCTTTGAATTGCTGAAAACATCCAAATGCATCAGATTTATGTTTTAGAAAATAGAACCATGTTTTTCTTGTGAAATCATCAATAAATGTGAGAAGATAAGTGCATTGTCCCATGGACGGTGTTTGCATCGGTCCAAAAATATCAGAATGCACAATTTCAAGTGGTGTGCGAGCTCTGTATGACTTTTCGACTGGAAAAGTCTCTCTGTGTTGTTTTCCAAAAATAGAGCCTTCACAAATTCTCTCTGGTTTTTCAATCAATGACAATCCTTTCACCATGTTCTTCATGTGTAGTAGCTTCAGCCCACCAAAATTCAGATGTCCAAATCTGAAGTGCCATAACCATGATTCATCCTTTATTTCTGTCTGAAACGCAGCTTGCATTTCTTTGCTGTCTTTTTCTTCCTTGTTGAGTGAATGTCTACTTATTTACTTTATGCTTTGAATGCAGATCTAGAAATTTCATTATGATTTCTATGAACAACTTGAGTTGTTTTTCCTTTTATGTTTGGCCTTATCCTTAAAGGAAACAAGCGATTGCTTGCCATTTGTACTTCGACAATTAACTGATTGCTTGGATATATGTCTTTAATCACACAATGCTTTCCTATCATGTGAACTCCGTAACCTTTTTCCATCAGTTGTCCAATGCTCATCAAATTATGCTTCAAACCTTGAACACAATAAACATTAGGCATATATTTCTGCTCCCCCTGTTTGTTTAGAATATCAACATTACCCTTACCCAAAACAGTGACTTGAATATTGTTTCCAAGTGTGACATCAGTTTGAACTGATTTATGTAGACTAGAAAATAGATTTAAATTACCAGTCATATGATTACTACAACCCGAGTCTAAATACCATATGTCATTTGGACTTTCTTGGACAGCATTGCATTCAAGTGGAGATGCACATGCTAAGAACAGTGAGCTGTTTGGAGTGCTGCTATTGCTTGACTGTGTTTGTCCTTGCTTTCCTTGGTCATACTGCTTCTTCCTGCATTCATATGCAAAGTGTCCATACTTCTTACAGTAATGACATTGAATTTTTGATTTATCATACCTTTGTCCACTTGGCTGACTGGGGATCTGATTCTGGCTTCTACCAGTGACATGCGCAGGGCTGCTGTTGCGACCTCCTTTGAAAGAGCTATTTCCTCTACCTCTAGAGTTTGATATTCCTCTGCCTCTTCCATGACTTATGGATGACTGTGCTGCGAATGCACCTTCTAGTGACGTTTCTGAACTGCTGATTCTATGTTCATGATTGAGTAATGAGGCTTGAAACTCATCAATAGTAAATTGGGATAGATCTTTGTTTTCCTCCCCGGTTACATGTAACAACTCCGAAAAAGAACTAAAATTTCGGAAATAAGAAAAAAAACTTGGGATGCAAAACTGAAAAGTAAATTATATCTTGAATGTGCATGTTTATAGTATTTTGATGTCAACTATCGTACTTATGCTTCTTTCGATATAGGGGTTCTTTGAGAAGAGATCCCAAGGCTTACTTAGCTTGCAAAGCTAATGTTGCACTTGATACTTTAACAGATCCGTCGTCGGAGTGAGGGCTTTCATCAACAATGGTATGACCACTTATCGACCTTCATGAATTAGTTACTTGTGCTTAGAAGACACTATGATTGTCCAGTCTCTGTCGAGGTATCCTAAAAGGTACTAACCCTGCTTGAATTCTAAAGGTCCTAAGAGATACATTAAGCACCATAAAATTTGATACTACGTGCATGATGAAAATATCACCAAGGTCAATACACTTATTAATCTTTTTATGAGTTTACTATCCTAAAATTTAAATGTTGATGGGAAAACTATAATAGCATTGCAATATACATATCCTATGGTCTAAACACTTAAATGATTTTCTTAGCAGGCTAAGGTATGTATCAGGCCCTAGCTAGGGTTGGAAAAACACAACATTGCTTACGAGGGGGACATGATGGACAAAGTCTTGTCAATTCAATGCACGAGTATTGGCATTTATGATGACTGGAGGATTTGATTGTGGTGATCTTTGCATGGTTTCGAATTGGTTGTGGGTGTGAGTAGAATATCGAGGTCTTAACTTCAACTTTTTGGACTGTCTGAGTCACATTAATGTTCTCGTCCACATGGCATATTTGAACCCTAACTCCCTTATCGATGTGTTTCTCATCATTTTTGTTGTTTGGAAAGTTGTGGACTGTCTCCTCTGGCTCTTTGGTTCTCAGTGGCCTCGGCTTCGGCCTTTATCTTTGGCCTTGGCATGTTCGTGAAAGCTCGAAAGAACTCCTGCCAGGTAATGTATTCATAACATGTCAACACTTCATTTTGTTTTGTCATTGTTTGCATGCAACTAAAACTAGTTACTGACTGATTCTTGGTTTTTCTAGTGGCTGCAAGCTCCGGTATCAAGGAAAGGTGGAGAGGTTTTCAAGAAAAGACGAAGGGAGCTTGACCCTGGAAAGCCCCTGGTCCCCCATGGGAGATATCGGTATTTGCAACCCGCAGTAACATGGGTTAAAAAGAGACAGACTTTACTTGACCGTTCTGGGGTGAGTTAGATGTATGGATCTGTCGCACCCTTTGGTAGTTATGTTGGAGTCCAAGTCTTTGTTAAAGTTTAGCATGCATTTTTGGTTGGGGGTTGTTCATATGAACTCGGTTGATTATTGCAGTTTTAGTCTCAGTCCTTAAATGATGGGCTTCGTTGTGAAAATACACTCGTGTCATTCTTGGAATAGTCCTTGGATTGTTTATGATGGACATTTAAATGCCATGGTTCGATTGTTGGTAAAATTTGTTGATGGTCCTCTCGGCCTGTTTGGATAAATGAAAATGGAGAAATGCCAAGATCTTACAGTGCTTGCTTGTTGGTTTAACTGTGTGATTTTGGCCGTGGGAGAGTTTCTAATGCTCGGCTTTCATGCATGGTAGTTGATCACTTCGAATTTCTACTGCGCAGGTGAACTTCGCATAAATGCGCAGTTCTCTAACTTGGCGGAATACTTTACTTTGCATGAGATTCGCACTTCATACAAATTACTTTTTGCAAACTTCTTTAACTTTACCAAGATTAACTGTGCACAAGTTAACTTCGCATACCTATTTAACTGCGCACAACCCAATCTTAAACAACCTTTGTATAAATGTATTCGTAAATGTAAACAATATTTACGCAGGTCAATATGAAGTAGATGTGTCGGATGCATAAACCAACATTCTTGAGAATGAATACATAAAACTAAAGACTTATATATTACCATTGTAAAACAGAATAACTTTGCTGCACTTACAGAGAGATGAGTTTTACTTCAATCTTTCACAATTTTACAGAGCTTGGGCTCTTCATACATTTCACGGGATGAGCTTCTCCTGCTTTCACTCTTCTTCCGTCACATAAATCTCTATCTCTATTTAATATTCTATGAGTGATTTTCATTTATACACACACTTGGTTTAGCTTCTCCTGGAAGCTACAAGGTTTCATTAAATACTGTAATAAATTTCTACCTAAGAAGTTTTGGGCCTGCGAAATACAAACGCGGCTACATAAATACTAACTTGCCATGAGACGGATTGGCTGCAACTGACTGATTGTCTGACATTGTAGACTGACAAAAGGACTGACTTGGAATCTGACAGAGTCGACGCATATCATATACGCTATCAGCTCATAAATACAATATTCCAACATTCAAGTGCTCATCCTTATGTATAGGCACCCGTACATAAAGTCTCTCTTTTGGGAAAACTAGGTTCCACAACTTAGGATGGCAGCCTTCTCCCCTCTCAGCTTATTCTTCTAGTTCTTTCTATCCAGTAAGCCTTCCCCTTGAATCGTATAACAAGAGAATATCAGACATTACTTTCCGGCTTGCTTGCTTTGATTCACATACCTACAATATACATTTAAGATTCTAAATTTCCATGCAAATCATTATTAAATATCATAGGTCAATATCCACCTAAAATTGACTACACAGATTTGACTGCTAATAAAAATGGAAGGTGGATAATAATTGATATTTCAAGAGATCTGGACAAATACTGTAATGAAACACAAGACACATACTTGCATAAAATACTCTGTTTCATGAATTCCATTTGACTTTGTATAAACTAGGAACAAAAAGAAAAATGCTGCTATTTAGAGTTGATACTCTCACTAAATTAGCATCATTATCATGGCATTATTGTGGACGTAAGCAGGTTGTCTCATACTGGTGCACAATTTCAACGACTCAAAGAAACTGAAAAATGTTATTTGTGGGTCTTCTAGTGGTTAAAATAAAACTTTAAATTGACATAAATTTCAAGATGAAAGAGTACACACTTTATTTGAGGCAGCCAGAGAAATAAATCCAATGGGGATGAAGAAAGAACCCACCCCTCTCAATCTCCTATTTCCAGCTGAGTAAAACCATTATCGTCTTCGTTGTTTTCCAGAGTCGAATCTGTGGCCATTAATGTATATATACATTAATTTCACATACACAAATATCAAATTCTTCTAAGGACCGAACTCCTGTATGTATTCAGAAAACAAAAATGAAGCAATCCTGCAAACTTCAACGCTAAGGAAACTTCACAATATGAAACTCCCCAGGTTGAAAAATATATGAAATTAAACGGCGTGGAGAGGAATCGAACGGGTGAATTTAATGAAAGAGAATAGAGTTGTGTTATGCTTCCAATACAATAACATCGGAAAACTCATTCATGTAGTACAACTAAGTTGTTTACCCTCTGCATAGGATTCCGCATTAGAAAATATATCGAAGTGGCATTATGCCCTTTTTTGTTTCCTCATCACTTGACACGCAGGTATCCTCCCAGTGATCTAAACAAGTGTAGATGTAAAGCACGCTAAACATTTGTCGAACAGAAATTCATCATATTATAAATTAGTCTATTTATATTTGTATACTCTTCAAATATACGTCAGCCATGGGGAGCAACTTCTTCGCAATAATCATTAAAGTGCATGGGCTTATCAAGTGAGAAAAAGCCATAAAATTTTGTGGATTAATTTCTACCTTTACCTAACGAGGCAAACATATTATCACCTGGCACAGTATTTAACTGTGATTAATTAGGATATGATATGAATAGGTCTTAGTCTTGTTCACCATCTACGCCTTACTCGGGCCCAGGCTTCGTAGGAAAAAACAATAGCAATAAAATTTACAAATATAGAAGATTGATGGACTGGCATAAGAACTTGGCATGATTCTGTTGTGCCATCTAAATAAATCGCACACCAATAGCCTTTCCTTATCATCCTCTAACTATGTTCGAAACCTTTTCAGTTGTGTGTGTGTGGGGATATATATATATTCCAGTCGTAGTCAACTAGGTAATAACTAGCATAAACCTAGTAGCGCTGGTTAAGGCGAGGATACAAAAGTACCCCTACGGTACCAAGGGGACATTCAAAATGAAGGTTGTAGCACCACTGCAATGGTATACCTACGGGGCATAATAAACTTAGAAATAATTAGCTAACACTAACTGGTAAACATTCTATGCCTCAATGAGGCGAGCGAAGTGAGACCTGAAACCATTTATAGGTAGTTTCATTCAGGAAGGTGGAAGATAAGCTCCCATCCAATCAAAAGCACACATAGAAGTTATATAAAGATTTTAACTAGTAAGTTATAATGATATCCTTTGGATGCCCACCTTTTGAGAAGGTTGGTTTTATAATGATGGGAACATATAATATAAGTAAAATAGCGTTGCAAATTAAAATGAGGAAATCTTCCAGGACCTTATTGAACCACGCTTACAGCGCATTTCCATTTAACAAACTTGCATTTGATTCTATTTAACTATCTTCAATGCATCATGCCAAACCATAAAAGATATAAATACATACTTTGTGAACTGATACAAGAGAGACACTTTAAACCCAATTAATCAGCCAGCAAAAGATAGACACTTTAAACCCAATTAATCAGCAAATGAAGATATATTGGGCAGGATATTCTTTGAGCAATAACGAGCAAACCCTAACCTCGAGCCTTGAGTTGGATTAAACTCACTTGTATCCTGATCGGGAAATCTGGTCGAGAAATGTCCTGGTCACACTACCTGTTCTAGGTTGGGAGGCTCTTGAGATAAAAACAACTTATTTCGCACCTCGTCCTACTATTTTCCTCCTTGCCTCGTGCTAGCTCTTATGCTGGAAGCTTTCAAAGCTTTTAACCCGTGTATGATAAATACTTAACCCATAGATTTATCTACGTTGTTTACCCGCTCTTTTAGGGAAAAACTAGAGTCACTTCCTTCCTTATAGCTCAAGTTAGGTTATAACTTACTTGAGTATAGATCTTTGAGCGAAAAAGAGAAAAGGTAGGCGGGACCTTACCAAGCGTTACTTTCCAAGGCAGGCGTGACCTTTCCAAGTGTAACTTTAGGTAGGTTAGGCCAAATGACATGTAGAAAAACCTGACCTTCTTCTCCTTCTCCCTACGGGGTGCATTTCATCAATACGAGTTTTTTAGGTCCTTCGGCTGAAAGAGCCAAAAAAAACTGCAGTACTGTACTGCATATCTCCATATCCGAAATGGAACTTAGAATTACTAGGGGCTAGATACTTGGGTTAGTTTTATGCCTACCGGGAGGCGAGAAGAACTTTTAGTGTTATTTTTTGCCAGAATCACTTGCATTCCAAACTCATACTTCAGTAGACTAGAATGTGCTTCTTGAAAACGTTCGTGGGTCTGGAAGATATACAGCTAAGCATCCGTCATTCAAAAACATAAAACCTTAACTTATCCACGAAAGCGCAACATGTTTATTTGGAAATTATAAAATAAGCCCCTATTAGATGTTCCCCCACCATAGAAACCCAAATCAAATGGAAGTGGTAATAGCTGGAGTTAAAACCCACGTCCCCTTGTAAAGAGATAGTGCTAAAAACATATATAACAGTCCATTATATGCTTTAAACTTTTTAATAATCCAAACAAAAAAATGACCTCATTCAACAACCATATCAATGCAAAGTAAGGGATTAAAGTAGGTTTTTAGGTAACCATACTGTTGCTCATTTTAAGCAATTGCAACAGACTACAAATCAATATTTGAAACTGCACACTAGTAAATTATGTAAATGTCGCCTCATGCCCAAAATATCTTTACAATAAACAAAGTTGAGTGAGTTGTAACTTTCATCCCATATATGCACATGCCTATAGCCAAAGTGCTAAGACTAAAACTATTAAATGTTATACTTGGAATTATTTAGAAGTGCTATGATTTATTGAGAATTTCATAACGAAAATAGTGCATATCGTGCTTAATATGATTATGATGGTTCTTGCACAAACATGCAAAAGGACAAAGTCATATGAACCATACCAAGGTTAAAGTAAATTATTTCAATTTATTCTATCTTATATAAGGCATAAGGCAGGGACTTGAAGCTTAGCTTCTATCTACCTTGTTGAGAATGGAATGGAGTTGTAACTTGTAAAGAATGTTTTTTTATTAGATAAATCCTCAATAAATCGACGATAATAACCTGCATGTCCAAGAAAACTATGTACCTCTTTTTGTAACTTGGGAACTCGAAGATTAACTATTACCTTAATTTTCTCTAGATCTACCTTGATTCCCTCAACTAAAATATGATGTCCAAGTAAAATTCCCTAAGTTAATAGCATACGACATTTTTCACGGCTAAGTGAGAGGTTAGTCTCCTTGCATATTTTCAATACCTTCTCAAGATTGGATAAAGCTTCTTCAAAAGTCTTATCGTAAATGGTGAAGTTGTCCATGTAGATTTCCGTACAGTTATGAGTTAGATCAAAGAAGATCCCCAAAACATCCCTACGAAACGTAGCAGGGGCATTGCACAACCCAAAAGAAAAACCCTATAAGTGAAGGTGGTTTTGTCCTAGTCTTCCAAAGCAATCTGGATTTGGTTATATCCAATAAACCTTTCTAATAAGGAAAATAACCTTTTCCCTGTCAAGGTGTCAAGTACTTGATCGATAAAAGGCTATGGGTAAGGGTTGTATTAACTTCTTCTTATTAAATATCACTATGCTCGTAATTATGCCAGCATCGTAATCACCCTAAGCTCATGTATCCATTGAACTAAGCTTCATATTATATTGGTACTAGTTTCACCATAGATAACAAGGGTAATCATTGAGGTTACACATGTTTGTAATTAATAATAGTATAAGCATAATAAAGTTGAAGAGGTAAGAGTCTGTAGTATTTAAACAATTTGCTTGTAACTAAGTTCAACAATAACATATTTAAACTACATGGAGTTGTAACTTGTAAAGAATTTTCTTTTTTTCTTATATTTATTGTATTCATTTATGTAATTGTCAGGATAAAAACTTTCCATTAGAGTTTTTTAGTCCCCCAGGAGACTATATCTTCTGCCTTTTGCAATTAATTTGAAAATCAAACATTACAAGACATTATGTTTTATAAAGTCACTACATATAATATTATTTTTGAATTTTGGTTTATATGTTTTTTCTCAAAATTCATTGGGTAAGAGCTCTAGATTTGACAATTTTTATCATTGCACGGATTACATAAAATTATAAAATAAATATAATTTTCACATACATTATAACTAAACTATAACTTAGTTGAAATATTTTAGTGACTTTATATTCATCTGTCATTTTATGACATCTGTCAATCTCAAGTTTGTTTTTCCTGTATCAATGACTTCTCTTAGGACACTTGTTGAGTAGACTATGTTGTATGACACATTACATCCAGAAAAATTGAAAGGAAATATCAGTTCTTGTGTATGCATTGTCTGCTTGTTAGGTTTATTCAGCATTTACTCTAGCTCTGTGTTTTGTTGTTCCAATTTACAGTAATTTGCTGTAGCCTGGTTTCTTATGGTAATATATGCTGCGAGTGGTGACCGGTATCGGTGTGAAAGTGAGGCTGTGATTTCTCGTGTTGGAGCAATTCCTGGAGCTCTGCAATTGTTGGAGGTATGCAAAATTCTTGAACCCGTGGCTTGAAAATTTCCTAGTTTCATTTATCTTATGGTTGTGGATGGTATGGAAAATGTGCGTATTTCACAGTGGGAATGTCCCTGTTGCAATGGGCATGTATGCATTTATTGAGAATGTGCAAGTGGGAATTTTGCGGGCTTCTGCCACTGTTCCTTCTGATTTTGCTCTCTTGTTGTTGAGGGTTGGATGAAGTAGCTTGTTGTTTTTGCATTCAATAGAGTGTGTGAATGGTTTTGTTGCGAGCTTGTGCTGCTGCACCTTCTCGTGTCGCTCTCTTGTTGTCGAGGGTTGGATTGATTTTTGAACCGGTGGGAATTGGAGCTGTGCAATTCTTGGAGGTGTGGACAATTCTTGAACCTATGGCTCAAAAATTACCTTGTTTTGGATTTTTGCGGGTTTCTGCCACTATTCCTTCTGTTTTTTTTGTCTTGTTGTCGAGGGTTGGGTGAAGTAGCTTGTTGTCTATGCATTTGGCGGTGTAGCTTTTGCCACTACTACTTCTGGTTTTGCTCTTGTTGTCAAGGGTTGGATTGATTTTTGAACTGGTGGGAATTGGAGTTGTTCAAGTCCTGGAGGTATGAAAAATTCTTGAACCCGTGGCTTGAAAAGGCACTTGGTATATATACCCGTGGAGATGGTATATATACATTTGCAATTGAGTATTCAATTAAAAGCAGTTTTCTCTTTCTTTTATTATGTTGGGAAAGGTTTTACAGGAGGTGTCCCGAGTTCCGACACTTAGTAATGTTAGATTCATTTTAATTAAATTTATCTTCGCATTCTGCAGCCAATCCGATTCATGCAGTGCTGGAGTTTACTGCGTAGTTACAGATATTGGAACTACTGGAACATAAAGTATGTGCAACTTATATTTATTTTTAATTTATTTCTTTATGGTGGGATCTGATAATTATAGTAACTTTTCCCTTGATCCATTTATATTGTTTTTCTGAAGTCAATATTCATGTCATCGTTATCTTGTCTGAAAACTATTTGCTGAGGTGATGTTGTATCTTTTCAGGCAATACTTACTGCAGGTTATAAAGCTGTACTGCATATTCATTCTGTTGTTAAGGAATGTGAGATAATGGAGCTGTTAGAGCAAATTGATCCAAGGCCAAAAAAGCCAATAAAAAAGAACACTCTTTTTGTTAAAACTGGAGCAGTTGTGTTGTGTTGCATCCAGGTAGATTACATTCTCTGGTTAATGTCATAACATATCTATTTTTCTTTGCTGTTGAAATGTTTCTTAATGGCTTACCAATTTTGTTATTTCAGGTAAATGACACTATCTATGTTGAGAAGTTCTCTGATTTTCCTCAACTCGGAAGGTTCACACTTCGCGATGAAGGTAAATAACTGCAAATAACTATGTTGAGCTAGTGCTTGAATTTGGAAGATTTGTAAATTGTTTTTCCATATTATTTATGGTGGCCCAGAGAATTTCAACCATATCATTTTTTTCAGGTAAAACAGTCGCAATTGGAAAAGTCATGAAGCTCCCAACTGTTGTAGGCAGTAGTGCATAACAACCAAACGGAAATTTATTAAGATTATCCCTCGGCAATGATTCCATATGCACGAGTAGTACGTCTCCTGCATCAATGCATTTGTTCTTCTTAAGATTTTTGGAATGGTTAATGTAAGAGGAACATAATGTACAGGCTAAATACGAGAAATTTAGTTTTATATTACTTGCAATCTTTCATAATATCATAAATTATAGGTAGCACTCTATTATTTTACATTAGAAACGGTTTTGGTGTTTCATTCTTATGAATTACACTTTGTTAGTGTATTACATAAACAAAATAAAGTAGCAATAACCTTTCGGAATCCTTGATCATCTCTATGTTCATTAATATCCCTTCCAAAATATAATAACGAACCAAAGATAGATGCCTATTCTTGAGTGAGGTTGTTTAGAGTAGTGGAGAATGGTGTGAAATCTACTTGATTTTGCACTCTGTTGTCTTTGATTTGTTTGCAAGTATACCTGTTGCTTGCATCTTTGTTCCATTAGAATCCTTTATTTAATGTAAATTGGGTTTTATAGAGAATGCCAAAAGATTCCACAACATTCTGTGTCGAAATGTGATGTGATATCTCCTTTAATATTGAATTTTATGGTGAAAATTTGGAGATTTATGTACCATACAGGGTAAAGATTGCGGCAACATACCCTACCAATCTTTTTGCGAACTGAAATGGAACTCATTTTAGCAACTGAATTGAAAAATGTTGAAGAAATCATTTCACATGTACTTACGGTGAACTTTCATGGTCTACATCACATTCACATGCATAATTGTAGATCATTGGTGAAACAGATGCACTTTTAAAGTTTTTTCCCTTGTTAGCTTCCACATAAATAAAGACTTATTGATCTTGCTATGTTTTTGACATATTTCTACAGAAACGAGAGGGGCCTAGAGGGATTTTTTAGTTCATCTTTCTGCACAGATCATGTGAGTCAACCTGTGAAATCGTTTCAGTGTTCTGGTGCAAGGTGAACTATTTATGACTAGAACTCTGTCTTCAAGTGAAGAATGATGCAAGCGATGGATAAAGCTTTTCATTGTGGGAGCTCTGAAGGGTTAAATATATAGAATGCTTGCAGTTTTTGCAAGCCTGAATTCTACCATGTCATGAAGGCATTAAAACACGAATACACAAATTTAACACAATTAGGTGTTACTATATAATGCGAACCTCAATTATAGGTCTGTTTGTAACTGGTTTATATTTGTTCAATGATCATGTGATTTATTTGGTCTTACATAAGTGTTGTAACATTTTCAGTGATTTCTTGCAATGGAATGGCTTCAACATTATTTGTTCAGCTTATATTAAAGATACGGAATTATTTGTTTATCAGCATTCTATGGTTCAGCCTTTTCTAGTGATCTTATGGCTTGAACGTTATTACTGAATGGCTTTTTATATCAACATTTATTTTGTTTCATGTTCTTTTGAATATTTGGTACTATGATTTGCTCTGGTTGCTCTATGTATGTAAGATAACCATTTTTCATTATAAGCATATTTTGTTGTGGTGAGAAAATGTTATAACTACTGTCTTTCACTCTAGGAGTAAACCTAGAAATCCCGGTGCCACGATTTTTTATATAAAGAATATATCAGGTTTGTGTACTGAGAGCTTGGTTATAGTATTTACTGTTTATGATTGCTCTTCGATTTCCCTAAGCTGGAAATCCTGGTGCCGTGATTTTTTATTTTGAGAATTTGAGGTTTGTGGGAATTCGGGGAAAGGTCTGACTTGGTTTTAGCTATTGGAATTAAGTTCATTGCTGGTTTATAGTTTTTAAGTGTGATGATTGTTCTAGGTATAACTTAGTTTTAGCTATTCATTCCTTGCAGTTTTCGAACTTGGGTTATGATATTTACCGGTGAAGATTGCTCTTCAGTTTGTCCTAGCAATATAGAGCTTACGTGGTATTTTTGGGCTTCAGATCTTATTAATTCGTATACATTGTAAAATAAAAACATTTTGCAATCAGTAAACGACTGTGTTTCAAATTCTGCGATTTTCAAAGTAGGTTACTTTATTTATTTTAATGATTGTTCTTCAACATGTCAGAGAAATTTAGGGCTTTATCGGAGTTTTGGGTGTCAGCTCGTCTACAAACTCTCACCTTTTGCATAAAAACATTATATTCAAATTAATAAAATAAACTTATGTGTGTTTAATATTTTGCAATGTTTGAAGTTGGGTTATGTTGTGTACTTTGAGGATCGCCCTTTTGTTTGTCCTAGCAATTTAGGGCTTTCTTGGTTTTCTGACTCCAGTTTTCATCTACCATTACATCCTCTATTGCAAAATAAAAACACGCAATTAACAATGGACATGCATATGTGTGATAGTCAGTGAAATTTAGAAAACTGGTACGGAATATAACAGGGTATTTATTGATATTATCAGAGATCGTTTCCTGAACCAGAGTTCTTATCGACTAGGGAATGAAAATGGAAACGCATAGAGTATCTTATACATCAATGTTATTTCATCACATGGAAACGTCTCTTACCACTAAAGCATCTTTTTTGAAGCTTTTTTATTTAGAACTATAATGTTGTTTCTATAACTCTAATGACGAACCCCGAAACATATTTATTATAAATCCTCGTCCTGGAACATTAATGTAACCATGTGGGTGCTACTCTCTCCACAATTTTAAATTCCTCTCTTGCAACTTTTATGTAGCCTACCGGTCCTGCTTTCTCTACTATTTCAATGTAGTCTATGTCTAATTGAGAATCTGTGGTTAAGGTGGATTTTAAATCCCTCTCCCGGAACAATTATCTATGCTTAAGGTGGAATTACTAATATATGCCTTTTCCCCATTGTTGTATGGAATGGTATTTGAATTTCCAATCATGTTAGGGACAATAGTATGCATGTATTTTGTGCTCTATAACGTGATACAATTTACTCTTTATATGATCTTTACCATTTTCATTATTCTCATGTTCACATGATATGCTGGCTTTATACCCATTGTTTAATGGTATAGGATCTGAATTTCCAATGATGTTAGAGACAGTATAATGCATGCATTTTGTGCTCTATACAAAATGATATGATTCAAGTCATTATCGGTTTTCTTCGAATTTTGTTGAGGAAGAATGGCGGCAGTGTTTTGGACGGGATAGTCGTGTTGGTTTTAGAAGGTTGATCAATTAATGCATTTAAAGGATCGGGATGATTGGGGCATGCTTTTGTGTTGAGAGGTGAATGTGAAGTGAAGAAAATCGGGGATGATTGGGGCATGCTTTTGCTTTGAGAGGTGGATGTGAAGTTAATTTCTTAGTTGTATTTGACATGAAAGCCTTTGTTAGACTGTTTTATTTTATGAAGGTGCTTTTCTATACTACATGGTCAAATTCTCTGTTATACATGTTGTTTGTTATTTTTTTTTATATTCCAAGTAATTATTACATGTTTAGGGCATAATAAAAGTCAAGTAATTACAATAATATATATTTATTATGAAATTAATTTATTTTTATGATGGAAATAGAACTTGGGTTGGAATAAACACTCCATTCCACATCCCACTTGAACTAGGCTCAAATATCTATATTATTTGTTATGGGAGTGATTTATATTTTATTTGTTATGGAAGTGATTTAGTTGCATTTGATTCTTGTATATAGAAACTCACTTTAAATCTATATGATATTTATCATATAGTAAATAAAATGTTGCAATCTTTACAACATGTACATTTTAATTTCACATGTAAATTTTATTTTCACAATGGCTTATTGAGTTTTCTTTAATTGTAACTAGTGTATGATGAATACCAAATGAGTATTGTAATGTTATTTGTTTTCATAGGTTTATATCTTGTTTTTAGTTTTGTTTATGAAGTCTTTGTCTAGAAGCATAGCTTGGTTTTATTTGGAAAAAAGTTGGCTACACACTTAAATATTCGATGTTTTGATTAGTTTTTGTTTTTCGTTTAGTTTATGAAGCCTTTTTTTTATGAGTAAGAGTAATCACATTGTATTAAAATTTATAAAGAGAAACTGTACGTAGTTTTAAAAAATTGGTTATCATGGATCATATCAAAAAGAGCCTCTCATTACAATCTAGAGTCAGTTGCTTGATTGACATATTAACCCATACCCCATATTTTTTGAATTTTACAAAATCCAAAATTGGACCAAGAGTCTTTCAACAAATTTCTAAAAAAGGCCATACTACCTAGTATGACATTGCCCAGGATAACCCCGAAACCTTCCAGTATATTCCCATCAAAACCCAAAAGTCTACCAGCCCAATTTCAACATAGACGTTTGAAAATTCTAAACATCCGTTCCAAACTAAACAAAATAAATTTAAGGCCAAAACAGAGCCAACGACCTCAAAAATCCCCACTCGGATAACCAGAGCCAAAACAGAAACAAGACCAACCATTCAACATTGAAAAGGTCTTACCCTGCTCTCGCTGCTCCTATTGTTGTCGATGTTCCTCCTTCCGAAGGATTCTCTTGTTGGTCTAGTGGTGGATGGGCCTTGTCCTCTAGTGGAGGGCCACTAGGAGGAGAGCCTACATTCTCCCCATTTTTGTTGAACATAGCTCTGGCTATGTCCATGACCCCTCTAGTATCAATTAGTTTTATGAATAAATCTTCTCTAAGATTGTTCAAGACTTACTTAACGAGGTCACCGACACTTTCCCTCTCCATGAGAGTTTTCGCAAGCACCTTCCTCAAGACCAAGTAAGGATTTAGTATTGCCTCCATTCCATGCTCCTCAACTCTTCTATGTTTTTCCTCCTCCATCGCAGTCATGGTGGCCTCAATGTGGGGGAGGATCCCTTCTAACTGTTCTTCCCAAAGGTCGGTCTCCTTCACCTTCCGCTCATTTCTCCCTGAACCACTACGACAGAAATGCATACGATGGTTGGGGGCCATCTTGACAGCACTCAAGAATCTCTGCACCCACAAAGTTTCCAAGATATTTTGCAGTTGCTCTATAGAAGCCAAATTCCTTAAATGAAATTCAAGCTTCACTCCTACATCCCTATCATTCGCCCTCATCATCATTGCTTCCCAGAAGTAGTTAAAGTCAGGGTTAATGGCGTCCTCCCTCATCTGTCTTGTCTCTGCTTTCGTCATGGTGGAAATCATTCCCCCTCGATACAATTCCTTCGTCACCATGAAATTTCTTGACTCTTCATGCAGAAACTTCACTCCTCTCCTCGAATGGTCTACTCTACATAAGATACTGAATGCCTGTTAGTCAATCCCACTTCGCATGCATAATCATTAAACATTCCCACACTTCGCCACCTTCCTTCTTATTATTGACATCCATCCTCTGTCCTTGCTACAGGTGGTGTTTACGTAGGTGCCACCCCTGAGCCTCCGTCATCCTCAACATTTTGAGGTGCATGTATCCTCATGGCCCCATAAGCACCCGCATCTGGGATAGTTTATGAAGCCTTTGTCTAGAAGCATAGCCTAGTTTTATTTGGAAACAAATTTAAATATTTGATGTATTGAGTAGTTTTTTAAATTAAGTTTAAATATTTGATGTTTTGAGTAGTTTTTAACTTTTTAAATTAAGTTTAAATATTTGATGTTTTCAGTAGTTTTTTAAATTCAAATATTTGATATTTTGAGTAATTTTTAATGTTTAAATATTTGATGTTCATATTTTTTTTAGCAATTACTCATAATTTTGGAAAAAATTTGAAAATAATTTTCAAAAGAATATCTTGGAAATGGTTTGTGGTTATGTTTTTGAAAAGAACTAGATCTTACGAGTTGACACTCAACCTATTTAGGGATTGATCATAAACTTTAAAAAAATAGAAAAGAGTAAATCCTTTAAATAAGTTGAGGGTAAATCTTAATAAATATTGAAAACTAAAGATGGATTTTAGCTAAATAAATGTGTTATTAATGATAGGAAGGAATATGGTCAAGTACACTGTATTAAGACGGATGTAGAAAATATTAAACTATCAAAAATCACTAAACAAAAATATGGGGTATATTTCAGAAATTGAGAAGGTACAGTATTAAGACGGATGTAGAAAATATTCAACTATCAAAAAACACTAAACAAAAAGTAGGTAAGAGAAATATTGTTTTTTTTTAATTTCAAATTATTATAGGTAGGGACTAAGCTCCATGTAGCTCTTGTTTTTTAAATATGGATAACATAAATATTATGAAAGTTTTTTTTGGTTAAATACGGATATATTTTTCAATTGGAA
Source organism: Larix kaempferi (assembly GCA_027924585.1). NCBI lineage: Eukaryota > Viridiplantae > Streptophyta > Pinopsida > Pinales > Pinaceae > Larix > Larix kaempferi. The sequence continues at coordinate 57,001,203 of BSBM01000017.1, forward strand.
AGTTAACTATCATATAAAAAAATGTTTAAATATTTTGTATGAAAAATATGGATGAATAATTGTTATCTTTGTAATGAAATAGCAAATATTCAACACCTTTATAGATTCAACTCAGACAAATAATTAAGATGGCCATAGCATTCCTTTGTATGAGAAATATGGATGAATAATTGTTATCTTTATAATGAAATAGAAAATATTCAACACCCTAATAGATTCAACTTAGCCAAATAATTAAGATGGCCATAACATTCTAAGAGGCTTTTTTTTTCAATAAACCTTAACATCTCTATAAAAAGATTTGAAGGTAAGTGGAACCCTCCCAACCTTTCAATCTACCCTTTAGTTAACACCATTCTAGAAGTTTAAATAGGCTTCCACTCCTAGCACTTTTAAACTTACTAATTCCCACATATAATTATTATAATGTTTATTTAAACTTACTAATTCCCAAATATAATTATTATAATATTTATTTAAATTTACTAATTCCTAAATATAATTATTATAATATTTATTTTCATTAAAAAGGTCATAAATAATCTTCTTAAAATATTGAAATAATTATAACTTAAAATTACTAAAAAAAATATATAAATTAAAAAATAAATATAATTGTTTACTTTCGAAAAGGTTTTATGATAAAATATTAAAATATTGTGAAAATATTTTAAATGATTTAATATTATAAAAATGAAAAATAAATTTATATATAGAGAAACAAGTGGAATGAATCACAAAGTTACTTATTACCTAGTTTTAAGAAAAGAAAGAAAAAATTAATAAATGGAAAATGAAAAGTTAATATATAGAGATAGAGTTTTTGCATTTTGCTTATATAGATTTAGATTTTTTTATCTATATATTTCATTAATTACAAATAACCCTTTGATTAACAATATATGAATTTTATGAAAGGTTGGGAGGGTTCCACTTACCTTCAAATCTTTTTATAGAGATGTTAAGGTTTATTGAAAAAAAAATGGAAAAGCGGACGGAATGAGAGCTCGCGTCCTGGCGAATCTCTGCGGCTAGGGCATAAACCCTAGCCGCCTCTGGTTTTTTATTTCGTTTGCAGGTCGCAGCAGTTCAGGGACGCGTCGCTCGTCCCCCACGCTCGCAGGGCCAGAAGTTGCCTGCGTTATTGTGCTCGCCGCCTCATTGCTGGTGGTCGCCGCCTCCAGGATGGCCCCAGACAGGTTTGCTGAGATGGATAATGAAACTTTGGAAGCTTTCACAGCATTAGTCCGCTCGGCTGGACCTAAAGCCAAGCCTTCTCTCTCGTCTAAGTTTGTTAAGAAGATGGAGGAGATCCCCTCTCTGGAACTCTCTCCAGAAGAGCCATGCAATCTTGCCCTCCTTCTAGCAGAAAAAGCCCTCATAGGAAAGTTCACGGGGTTATGGCCTAGCCCCAAATCGGTGGAGGCTTGGATGGAAGAACGCTGGAAACCGCTGATTCATGGAAACGTCTCTCTATGTGCAGTAGGCAGGGGCTTTTTTGTTTTCAGCTTCTCTAGCAAAGTGGATCGAGATCTAGTCTTCAGATCTGGTCCCTATTTCATGGGACCGAGGGGGCTGTTCTTAGCCCCCTGGACTCTTGACTTTAATCCCGGAGCTGAGATCACTGCAGCCCCTGTTTGGGTAAGGCTGCCTCATCTCCCCCTGCATCTATGGGGGAAAAGTTCTCTGAAGGACATTGGAAATAAGCTTGGGCGTTTCCTGGACAGTGTGGAGCCGAAAGGGGACCAATTTACTTGTGCTCGAGTTTGTGTTGAGGTTAACCTCGAGAAAGGACTCTCGGAAGCCATTCAGCTCTCCCTGGGGGATTGGAGCCATATCCAAGAGCTGGACTACGAGCAGATCCCTTTTAAGTGCCTTCGGTGCCATTCTTATGGTCACTTCGCAAAATGCTGCCCCAAAGCCTCAGAAGTGGCAGAACCAACTAAAGGAGATGATTTTCAGCCAGTAACTAACCGGCGAAGGCAGCCAAGGAGAAAGGAATCACTAGCCCAGGTTCCGAAGGTCACTCCTTCAGCGGAGGCAACTCTTGAAAATAAAAACAGCTTTGAAGCACTGCAAGAAGAAGAAGCCCTAGACCCTGAAGCAACAACAGTTGTGGAAGACACTCCGGTAGACGATAGACTTCCGGATCCTGCCCTCCCTGGCTCAGTGGATTCGAAGGAAGCCAAGGCTTCTGATCCTGAACCTCCTGCCCCTGCAGATCCGGCTGTTTCAGTCCCCTCCAGCGGCTCTGTGGGAATTATGGAACCTGAAGACAACTCAGTCCCGTCACCACCCCTTACCAGAGGACGAAGAACCAACAAGGCACGCAGAGAAAAGGAGACGGCTTCCAACATCTCTCTTGGATCTCAGAAAAAGCTGGATCCCTACTTTAAAGGGCAAATTTCATCCCCCTGAATCTAAATGCTTTGCTTTTGTCTTCTACTTTGCTCACAGTTTGTGAGAATTTACCCCTGTAAGCTCCTTTTGTCAGTATCTCGAATTAGCTCAAGAATCAGATGGGATTTGTCTCCCAAGACTTTCAGAAGAAGGTTGGCAGCACTGTTAGAGGTCACCAACCTTCTTCCGATTTGTAACTTTTTGGTTCTGGCTTCCCAGAATGCAGATTAATTCAACCTAACCGTTCTTGTCAAAAAAAAAAAAACAATATATGATTTTTAATAAAAGTATTTAATAAAATACTTTAAAAAAATCAAGTTTAAATATAAGTTTGACCTTAACATACAATATAGTTAAATGTAATTAATATTTCAATATATATTAATTTTAATATTAATATTTGGATTTCTTTAACTTTTATTTTATTGATTAAGTTTGTAAATCAAAATTTATGATGTAATTAAAGAGGTCTAGGGATAATGATATTAGGCATAATACCATCTGGATAAGTGGCTAAACTGCAACCGAGAACTGTGGGCTCTTTATGCCACATGACACCTTTGGAGGTAGCCTTCTGCTTGGCTAAAGCGCTCATCTTCCTCAGACGTTATGCACGGGTGGCTAAGAGGCATCTGGCAAGAGTGAAAGCTTGCTTCCTTATGGACCACCAGCGGGTTATGTAAGGTGGCCAGGTTTCTAGCCTTTGTTTCATTTCTTGGAGTCACAACTAGAGGGCTAAAGGGTTGGCTTTACCAAGGTTTCCAGGGAAGGAAATGTTCAGTGAATTTGTTTTGCTCAACTGATTTTTGTCATGATATGGTTGTGTCCCCTTGTTAGGTAAATTTAACTTGGTCATGTTTTTTTGCCACATGATATTTGGTGGCCTATTTGAAGGTTTCCAGGATAAACCTTCTTGGTGATTATGTGTGTGTTTGGTTTAATCATTATGTTTATTATGTTATTTTTGTTAACTTTTTACTTTTGCATTATATGAAACAAGATATTATAAATTTTATTTTAAAAAAAAATCAACTATTATTATGATGGATAAAACTAAGATTTAAATGTCAAATGAAAGGCAATATTAAAATTAAAAAGTCATATAAAATTTTTTGACAACAAACCTTGTTTTGATGGCTTTGCATTTTGTTTATACAAATTTACATATTACTTATAACTCAATGTCTCATCAATTAAGATTGAGCATTTGTTTGATTAGTAATACACTGCTATATATAATTAATTAAAATAACTTATTATAATATTGAAATAGTTTTAATTAGTTTATAATTTATCAAATTATTTATATTATCAAACAAATTTGAAATGGATTTTACATAACATGGATAAATACTTTTACACCTATTTGAAATCAGATTAAATTTATTTTGTATGAAATTTGCATATTCATTTTTAAAAATGATTTACTTTAAATTTCCTATTTAAAATAAGATTAAATTTATTTCGTATGAAACTTGCATATTCTTTTTTTAAAATGATTTACTTTAAATTTCATCCTTTTAACCATAATAGCATTGTAGAAGAGAGTAAGAATTTTAAAAATACTCCACATTAAAGAAGAAAATGAATGCAAGTTTAAATTCAACTTTGATAGAAGTTAATTTGAAATGCATTACTTTAAATTTAAATTTAGTTAATAATATCAATTACATAGATATATAAGATATTTATAATATATATTAATATAAGAAAAAGACAAATATTTATTTTGGAATTACATAGATATATAAGATATATATTAATATAAGAAAAAAATATTTATTTTCGAATCAATCATCTTTAGGGTAAAGATGTCTTCAAAACAAAAGACCAAAATGACATGTTTGGTTATGTTCTAAAACCCCAAAAGAATCAAACGTGGAGGCAATAAAGTGTTGAATGGTGTACACTAAACGTTAAATGTGGATACATTCAAAATAATTTCTGTAGATATTCAAAATAAGTTGCGTGTTTGAATGTTCTTCATTCGTTCTAGATAAAACTTGACTTCATCGGCGTGCGGAGACCAGTAGTCCCTTGTTCTTTGAACGTATCCCGTCAAAAGTAAATGGTAACCTTCCTCCCGTCGTCCCTTGCTCTTTGATCATCGAATCAGGTCAACAGTAAATACTAGACTTCAGACATTTCCTCACCACTGCAATCGAATTTCCTCCAGGCGGCTATAAATCTGGGCAGGACAGCTATCTAGGTCATTTGCATGCAGCCATTGGGTTCCAATTTCAATCTCTAAATTGGTATTATTGGCGGGACCTATGGGGAAAGTTTCCGAGTTTTCACTTCTGGCTTTTATGGGGGCGGCTGTGATGATTGTTGCAGTCGGCCTTGCAACCGACGATCCCGATACTGCATTGGCGGGCTTTGGGTGCAGCCCCTTGCCAGCATATGCGTACATCAATGCCACAGCGTTTACAGAAAATCTGGATTCTGTTTTGCTCTCCCTCCGCTCAAATCTTTCGGATGGCTTCGCTACTTCAATGCAAAGCAAATATGGCAAAACGGATCCTGTCTATGGTCTTGCAGTGTGTCGGAAGTATTTAAGCGCCCAAGAGTGTTCAAAATGCATCGAGGAAGCGGCGATAGAAGTAAGTGTATCATGTCCTCAATCTAACGGTGCCCGGATTCATCTGGATGGTTGCTTGTTCCGCTATGAGAATTCTTCTTTCTATAACCAGGCTGTCGACGGTGGGACTTCCTCTAACTGTTCCTCCACAAAGGACAGCGATCGAAACACATTCTCTCAAAAGATTCAGGAACTATCCGCGCAACTCATAACCAACGCTTCTGCAAATAACTTACTCTATAATAGAGGACCATGCTCTTATACCACTATAATGTACCAATTATGATCAAAGGCACATTAATTCAAAACTTGCAAAATTTAAACACAATAGTAGATAGTATAGGCACTAAAACTAACTAGTTTGACTAGTACTCACGAAGAAAATTTCAAACAACAATAGAATTTTCCTAATTTCTCCTTAGATGAATTTTATGATCTACTAAGGATGCAAGTAATATGAAAAACATACCAATACTTTGACAATGACACATTTATGGGTGCTTCACGCTTGGGAATATTTCCTTGGAAGAGCCAAAGCTATCAATGCATATTCCCCGAGGACTTATGTGGAAAACCAAGGCTTCTTGTCCTCAATGAAAGTAATCACGCCTTTGGTATACTATATGTAACATCCCCACCCTGATAAAATATTAATACCAAGGTTTAGAAGCAATTTGACACGGTTTGGAGGCCAAACAAGCAAGTGCACTACCTAGGATTGCTTGAGAAGTTAACTTTTCAGACTTTTCCAAATGCTCTCATAGGGCCATGAATTCCTGAATTAATTTCGGGGATGGATTCAGTAGAGACTTAAGAATCCATAGTAACTTACAAACTAAGAAATGGACTCACAAAAAACATTTTATAACAAATTCTGTAAAACTAGTCAATTTTCTAGGCATAGGGAGCAAGCTTGAAAACACTAAATTACAAACTGACTCAGGGGCTCCCGAATTCATCCAAAATATTGATATATTAAATAAAATACATATATATTAGAAGAATCAATTTTATATCGGATTTATATAGCAACAAAAGATATAAAACTTGAACCAAACTCACAAAGAGTCCTCAATCCTTAGGATTTTTACAATATAGAAGCAGAATATTGAGTATGAGGAAGAATAAAAGGGATGTCACCATCATATCAGAGCTATGTAAAGGAAATTATAATGTTTTATTTCATTTATGTCATGATATGCAACTGATACAACTCAATGGGGTGCAATTCCTCAGATTGCTTACTCTATTGGCCAGATCTCATCACAAACACAAGCACTCATGCCTCAATCTTTGCACCAACTATGGATATTCAAATTATTTAGTATATGAAGTGGATTAGATCTAAAAATTAATAATATAATTCCTGTACTGACACTATGTAGTTGAATGGAACAAATTTGCAATGGGGCACATCACCAAAGCCGGCTAGGGGCACATCTCCCAAGCCTTTGAAAAGAAAATCTCTCAAGACAAATAAAAAGAGTGACAAAAGATGTGCATTGGGGCGCACCACCTTATTTTATAACATGAATTTTCTTCAAGGCACAATGAATGTGGTCATACACCTCAACCAATTTGCACTCTTTGACTAAATTTGAACCCGTAGCTTTTATGCCACCCTTTTTAGACTTGCCATTGAGGAAATTCGAACCATAAGTGCAATGGATGTTTCTTTGGCAAATTGCTTTTGCCTTGGACCTACGTGCCTTCATGAATTCTCCCTCTTGGGATAAAATTAGCTTCTGGATATTTCCTAAGGATTTCATCTTGCTTTCCTACTTTTTCTAATCTTCCTTGAGCCTTATCTCTCAAAATCAGGAAACTCCTATCTTCACTATTTTTCTGTTGGTTTTCCTGCTTTTCCTGCTTTTCTTATTTCTTCTGATTTTAGGAATTTTCTGCTTTTCTACTTTCTTATGCTTTTAGGACTTTTCTACTTTTCTTCTGCTTTTTTGCTTTTCTGAGTTTTTTTTCTTTTATTCTGCCTTCCGTCTTTTTAGTGGCTTTATTGATTTTCTCTTCTTTTCTTCTATTTGCTATTGTGGATGAGAACTCATTGGGTCCAAAATATCTCTTGTTTTCCCTCCTGTGCCACTTAAGAATATCCACTCATTACAAAATTAAATAATAATAAAATATTTACATTTAATACATTGCACACTATCCTATGTTTCACAATTAATTAAACTTTGACAATTGATGCATTCAAAAATTACCCCTTGCGCTTATTAATTTTTGGTAGAACCTATAGGGGTTGAGAAGGTAGTAGGATGACCATGGAGCCTCAGTGAGGGAACATTACACTAGCATTGCCTTGAACATTTGGTCCTTTTCCTCTTGTACTGCTAGCAACTTAGCAGTTTGGACATGTTCTATTTCCTGAACCTCCATCTTCTTCTTCAATATATTGATTACATTGTGTTTGTCCTTCAAAAAAATTTGCACAAGAGTTGGATTTGAAGGATACGCTCCTAGCTGAACGATCTTTTGTTAAAGTTCTGTGATTCTCAATTGTTTGGATTTGTTAGCGACTTTTTATTGCTTGATCTATCTTCCAATTTATTCACCATGCTTTGAATGTTATTCACTTTCATAGTGGATTTCAGCACATCTCTAAAGACTACCTCACTAATTTACATATTCCATTCCATCTTGTCAGTTGGACTCTAGGAATCTAGGTCAATAGTAAACTCAATGGCTTTATAGTAGGAAACTATATTTTTCCCTCCAATGACTATGGGTTGAGGGATAGCCATTTTGAAAGTTCCTTGCTTTAATTCAACACCAGATAATAATATGGACTATTCCCCTATGGAGATTAGTGATTTAGGGTACATATCTCTGCTTAAATTGATATTGTCACTTATAATTTGAGAATAAATACCAAACAGTATAGACTTGAATTTTGGAGAAGACTGAATTGTTGAGGCTTCCTGTTGAGACGATGATTGTTATTCTTGGTGTCAGTGATTTGTTGGAAAGTTTTCAATGGTGAACATTGGTCTTCTTGATGAGGTGCCTAGATATTGATGTTCAATCATGACTGTCTGCAACTCATTTTTTTGCTTCTTAGTATTTGGTTGATATTGTTATGCTTTTTCCATATATACATCAAAATCTATCTCAACTATAGTTCTTTTGACCTCTGCTTCTTTCTTTTGGAGGGTAAGGATTACCTATGATTTTTTTTGGCTATCCTAGTGTAATATTTTTTGTACATCTTCCCATTTCTCCAAATTGGAAATCTTATCTAATTTCCCATTGGGTTGATGTGCACATTAAGACAAATTTACCTTCCTTATTTTCTCTGATATGGCCCCATGTGGGTCATACATCCATTCTGTACCTAGAGGGAAATTCAAACTTTTGGACATATATTCAACTATGGATTGGGTTGTTGATATGGATTTGACAATAAAAGGGCCAACTTCTTTCTAGGAAGTTTGAAGGTAATAACACTTTTGTTTTTCACAAAATGAATGTGGGCATAGTTAAATCTTTGCTTTATATATTGCAAGGAAAGCAATTTAGGGGTTAGGAATACAAGGAGTTGGTAAGGGTGAAGCTCAGAACCATATATCCTAATTTCAATATGGTTCTTGTATAGGAACTAGTCCCCTATTAACAAATCAGGGCTTAATTTCAATAATTGTTTAGATTCAGGAAACAATCTAGTGGGCAAGCCATACAACAAAGAGTATATCACATACATGACATTATTTACAAATTCAGGAAATCCTTCATTTCTAGGTTGGGCCTTTACTATTTTTAGGTTATATGGTCTAAAGAAACGTTGGTGCTGGTATATGATCATGTATAAAAGTAGGACTGGTACCTAAAAAAATTCATAGTTGAAGAACTATTTAATTGATCATGTATCATTTTGGATAGTGAGAGGGAAAAGTTGAACTTATCAAAGGGTGCTCCAAATGGGGGACACATTGTAATGTCCCTTTTTGGAAAAATTAGGCGCACTATCACAAAACATTTCAATAGAAGCTTAAAACTTTAGACAATGGAAGCATTATTTCTCAAAACCCTCATTGAGAATGAATTTGACACTGATTCCATGGTTTTGAGACAACTGAGGCAACCTTAGGAGAGTGATATGGATATTTTGATTAGATTGAAAAGATTATATGCGTGTCTGCTTAATATTGTGTGCCTAAGTACTTTTTACAAACACTTCACATACATACTCCTTCAGTACTTTATCTAGTTTCGAAACTAGGAAAACTATGAAACTAGTCTTTCTTTGTCTTGTTCCAAACACCTCCATACCTTTCCAAATTTATTCTAGAATAAAACGATGGGATTTAAAACATCCTAACAGATATAAAACACTCAGTGGTAGAATCATAAAACTCCTTTTGACATGTTATTCAATTCTGCTCAAATTTGGCCAATTTTGAACCTTGGACTAGTGAACCCAAACTGCTATAAATGCACCCAAATGCTTTTGAATTCTGTATGGATGGGATTAAGGGGTATTATAACATACTAATACATATATTAGACACTTATACATTCATTAAATACATTCATGTATTTCATTTCTCAAGAAGGAATGAAGGGGAAAAACACTAGTGAATTTGAGGGTTAAAACCCCACTAGTCAATGACATTTTTGGCTTCCCAAAAACTGTACGACCTTCCCTAATTTATGAAAAGAGACTTGTATTTGATTAAGAACCTCAATGTAAACAAAAATGAATCATTATTCAGGTTCTATAATATGCTATCACTCCCATAAAACAGAATGTTGTGAGACATAAAAATTGCTTGGAAAAGTTAACAATGGACATGGAACTTGCTTCACAAAATTTAATAAAAAACCAAAGGTTCCTGAATATAGTATATTTGTCATCAAAATTAAATAATAGGCTGATATAAACATCAACAAAATATCAGATAACTTCTGATACAAACTTATATAAAATTATTCCAAAAAGTACATATGAAAGTAGAGGGGAAACTAGCTCGAATTGATGGTTTGCTTGCAATGTTGACACAAAATACATGGAATTTCTAGATATGGCTAAAAGGTGCAGCTCAATACAGTTCTATACATCAGATATCATCACAATTGATTCACAAAATCATTTTCCACAAATTTTATACAACTATGAGTGCGCCATCAGCAATAGAACATGGACATTGAGAGAAGATTGTGAGAAGAGATAGTGGAGAAAGACATGAGATATGAAATAAAACTGTAAAGGGAATATAACCTGAAAAAAAAAACACGTTCATTAAGCTCTGATAAGAGGTTTGAATTGCCTCTCCTCCAACCAACTTGGACAGGGATATTTCACCTTTGAAATTGGTTCAATGACAGGGAAGATGAACATCCACCATGCAAGGACAAGATAAAGCTCTCCCAAATTGAAAAGATGAAAATGAAAAATGACCAAAAGCTGACCCAATTCAACTTGCTCTCTCTTCATAACCTCCTTGGCCTCCATTGCCTACAAGAAAGTCGAATTTCCCTCCTCTTGGTTCATTAACGCGAATTAGTGTTAATGTTGGTTGTTACATTAACCCAAGTGACGCTTGTCTTGATTTTGCTTGATATCCTTCATGAATTTCAACTTGGAATCCTTCATGAATCTTCCTTGGGCCCAACACACCTCATGCACCCTCTTTGGGTCTATTTTTAGCTCTTACATGTCATAAATGTCATAGAATCTGTCATATTGTCATCATAGTTGTAAGAGAATATATCATAAGTGTCATAAGGTTTCATAGCGTTGTCATAGAATCCGTCATTGACTAAAAATAGCCCTGTGAATTTTCACCTTCCCCATGGAAGTTACTTATCCCTCCAAATTCGAATTTGAGGATGGTGCCATGTGTAAAGGAGGAATATTCCATCATGTGGACCCCACATATCCACTTATTCACCCCCAATTCCAACTAGGACCCAATGCCACTTCATTCTGTAGCAATTAATCACTTTTCCATAATTTATTGGCCTATTTTCCACCATCAATTTAGAATTATGAATTTCCAGGAGAAACTATAGGCCTTGGGGTTAAATATCAATATTTATTTTTCCCACATAACCCTTAGGAATTGAATAGGCCAAATTAATTGTTTATTTGAAAATTATTTAATTGGGGACATTATAGTCCTCCCCACCCAAGATTGCTTGTCCTCAATCAATTTCAAACATGGATGTTGAATAACCTACTTTCATTCCCTTGTTCCATTAGGGGGGTGGAGGCTTTACCCACTGTTTATCCCTGAAACCCAAAGTCATGGGAGGGTTATGCTACGACACGCTCCCCAAGGTGTGTGATGATGACTGGTGGTTTCCTGTTGGGGAAGCTTGGTTGATGTAGTCGACACTTCCGCTTATAGGTTCTAGCTGGAGCTGGTCATGGCTTGACACTTCAGGGTAGTCCAGCAAAGGAAAGGATAGGATGTGGAAGTTAGTTGTGATGTAGGTAGATAGGTGTAGCTTGAAGTCGGGATGGAAACAAGATCTAACTGTGTCTATGGAAAACCCTTGATTGATTATGTGTCGTAACTCAGTAATGTATGAAGTGTCGTAATTTAATAAAATGCAGTTAGGTAAAAGACGAGACCTTGCAAACTATGTTAAAACATGTGTTAGTAAACAATAATTTTCGTGATTATGATTGATGTGTATGAATTATTATTGTTAGTGTACTTACGCGAGGTGTGTATGCAGTAGCTACGCTTACGTAACTTACCTAATAATAATGTTAACTATTGTCGATTAATAATTAATTATTGTTGATTAATAAACAAAGCTATGGTTAACCTAGTTAGTGACTAATGCAATTGATTAGAATGCTTGATTGATTGTTAATGAGTTTAATTAACCAGGACTAAGGGTTGAAATGTTAAACTGTAATTATAATGTTAAATAAGTTAATAATAACTTGATCCCTTAAATCAATTATGTGTTAATGATGTTAATTAATTTTAGTGAGACTATGCTTATCTTTAGTAATGATTGTTATTTAGTTTAATTACAAACTAAGGTGTAATTAAAATGGAACCACGTAAATGAGTCGATTAAATATTAGTTAATTTTATTTAATTAATATAATTACACATTGATAATGATATGATTTACATTGATAGGATTATTGTTCATAATTGATAAATTGAATTAGTTGAATCTATAATTATAGGGAATTAGCATATTATAAATATTATAAATCATTAATTAAATGATTAGGTTAATAGTAATTAATCAATTGACAATTATTGTTAATTAATTGAATTGGTGAAGCATGTAAGTTTAAAACTCTTACGATTGGTGGGTGAACCAACCCCAACCCCAAACTTTATTATAAAAATAATATAACATTTATTATTAATTAAAATTGTACTTTGAATAAGAAACAAATGTTTAAAAATGATTGTTGTAAGTTGTGTCGGTAAACCTCATAAAGAGGGGTAAATATTAAAATGATGGATTATTAAATTAATAATATTTCCATGGATTGGTTTGAGGGAGCCTCACTGAGTAGGCATGAGGGGGTTGGGACTCCATTAATGAGGGGATAGGGGTATTAATGAGGAGGATAGAGTTGACAGGAACGGGGGGATAAGGGGGAAGAAGAGTAGGAGAATTGGGATCTTTCACCTTGGGAGATTTTGGGGGAGAAGTTTTCATAGCAAAGATAGAATATTTCAGAGCAGAGCTGAAAGGGGGTTTTTGTTGGAGATTTTCTGAAGGGATATAACAGGTTGGCTTGTACTCGGTTTGGGATCGGGGGTCCAAAGAGGTACCTTTGGAGCTGGGTGGTCGGTGAGACCCCTCTGGTTGGCAGGGTGGCAGCTCAGTTTAGGCTGGTTGAGTTTCAGGGTGTTGGGAAGATTTTGGTTGCAGGGCTAGCAAGCAAGGCAAAGGAAGCAACAACCATTAGAGAAATTTTGAGGTAAAAAAATGGCCTCAAAACAAAGAAAATGTACTATAAAAAACAACCAATCACATTCTAGTAGATGACATCATCCCCCTTGGTGAGGTGGCATTGCATGAGTTAAGAATGTTTATTTGTCAAATTTTCTATGGTGGATGAAAACACATAGTTAGCCAAGGTAGTGGTGTAAGTACTTTTAAGTCATAAAGTAAAGTACTCATAATGATAGTCTTTTCATAAAATAATATTATTTTCATTTTCAAGTAAAATACTCATAATGAATGTATTTTCACACTTTCTCATAAAATAATATTATTGTCATTTTCAAGTGAAGTACTCTTAAATCATAAATAAAGTCTTTTCACATTTTTTTATAAAATAATATATTATCATTTTTATGTTTTTAATTTTAAATTATATATTCACTCCATTCTATTTAATAACATAATGTCAAACTAATAAAGAATAATAATATATTTAATAAATAATAATAATAATCATGCAATGTGGATTATAATAATATTATTAACATTTTACATGTAAATAAATTCTCAATTAAATTCATGAGAAAAGTACTAAATATAAAAAGTCAACATAAAATTAAAAAAATAGCTCTTAAAAATATTTTTTATTATTTAATTTTATTTGCAAGTTCAAGACAAATAAATGCTAAATGACAATAAATTTTTAGGAATTTACAATGAATCTTAGTCACATCAATGTAGACTTATTTCATTAATTTTATTTCTAGTGAATTTTGAAAAGCAACTCAACTATGGTTATTTATATTGTGCATAGAAAATAGTGTGGGAGGTGACTTGTCATATATACCTACCCCATAAAACCCCCAATTCATAATATTTTAATATATCTCATATTTTTGTAGTACATCTCTTAGGAGGCCATTTTTTGACCTCAAAATCTCTCTAATGAATAAAGGGGTTCTACTAGTTATTGGCTAGCAAGCAGGGAAAAGGAAGGAGCAACAACAAAGGGGTTCTACTAGCTATTGTGAGGTAATTTTCAGTCAGATATATAATCCATTATTAACTCTGTTTCAATTTTTACTATGATAAAGTTATATGATAATGGATTATTTGTAATTTAGTACACATATTCATATATGCTATGGAACCTGCACAATTGGTAAATGTTAGAAACATAAATGATATAACCTGTAAATGTTAGAAATAGTGAATATTTTATAGCAACCAGTAAATATAAATGTTATTTTTGCAGACCTGAAACTGAACACAAACCAACAAAACAGAAACGTAAATTGACACAGTATGTAAACATAAATAAATGAGTAGTTTTATTGTTAAACTCAGAAAAATCAAGGACTGGGGTCCTACACATGGTATCAAAGCCATGGTTCCAAATCTGGAACCAGAGGGCTCACGCAGTGAAAAGACTTATATATATATATATATATATAATGGACATTTACCCTGCTGTAAACTATATGCTAATTGGCATGAAAATTTCCAAATGATAACGAGAAATCTCTTAAGGGGAAAAGTACGAAAAGAAGTACTCACGAATATAAAGATAAATGTTAGACATATATATATATATATATATATATAACAAATTTTGCTACTACAATTTTATTTATGATACATATAAACAAATTCATCTTTTGTGCATACAAACAAATAAGTTTTACAAACAAAGAAATTTTATATATAGATAAAAGGGAAATTATATATGTATATGGACAATAATTTAAATTTAAATTTAATTTAGATTAAAAGAAAACAAAACAAAAAAAATTAATTTTAAATTGGGATTTATAACCAAAAAAAATGTAGAACAAAACCATAATATTTATTTATGGATATATATAAATGAGAAAGATGAAAAAAAAAAACATACTGCAAACTATATTATCTATATATATAAAGGTAATTTTTTTTATATATAACCGACATTTTCTCATACATATATATATATATATATATATAAGGAATTCTATGTACATATATAAACGGAAATTTATATATGGGAACAAGAGTTTTATATATAAAAAAATCTATAAACAAGACGTGTGTGTATATACATATATATATATATATGAACAAAAAGAATCTCTAAACTTAGTTTAAATTAATTTAAATTAGCATTAAACAAAAAAAAATGAGATTTGAAATTTTAAATCAAAATTGAAAATATATATATATATATATATATAATTTAAATTTTAAAAACAAAACTAGAAAAAAAAATATTTGAAACAAAACTAAAACAAAACAAAAAAAACTTGTAAACGTTGAAATACGAGCTATATGACCGAATGAAAACAAAAATGAATTATTTGAAATAGTTGTAAAAAATATATATATATATATTTAATGAAAATGAAAATAAATTGTTTTTTTTTTGCGTTGGAATTAATTTGGGCCAAGCCCAAGGGCTGCGGCCATGGGTGGCCGGCCAATGACTAGGCTTTGCAGCCTTGGCTTGCGGCCAGGCTTACAGCCTTGGCCTGCGGCTAGGCTAGCAGCCTTGACCCGCGACCATTCTAGCAGCCTTGTTTCACGGCCTCGGCGCAGCCAGGCTTGCGGCCTTGGCATGTGGCCTCGGCCAGTGGGGGAGAGCCCTATTATGTATAGAGGAGAAGGAGGGGGCACCCAGCTGGGCTACCACCGCTCTAAGCTCCAAAAAAAAAAAAAAAAAAAAAAATCATTACAAAAATAACCTTCTTAATAAGTAAATTAATCTTCGGAAACTGTCTCTAAATCTCTCTTAACTAAGCAAAATAATTTTTTCAAACAAGCTTCCCATGCCATTAAATTTAACTTGTGCTGCCATTAACAAGGCTGGCCAGCAGCCAACGAGAAAAAAAAGGAAAAATAAATAAATTTTTATATATATGAATAAATACATATATGGTTTGCGCTCAAGGGAAAGAAGGAATTTTATACCTTCGAGGAGAGGCCTATAGACAGGGAGTGAGATGTGTCCTTATTAGGTCGTCTGTAGCGCACCTTGCTGAGAGCTCCAAAGATATCCATGTTTCCATACTTAGTGGTTCTTTCGAAAAAAAAATGGGGATAGTAACTTCCAAGTCCACAAACCCTAGAACCTGAGCCTTCAAAGGAAAGCCAATGCCCACTAGGAGCACCACGCGGATCCACAAGGGGCAAAGCCGCACTCTACCTCTAACTCACTGAAGTTGAAGCCATGTTGCTCAGTGGAGCTCTTGCACTGAGTTGCAGAGCGGGTTCCTAGAAAATTCGGTGGAGGATAATGGGGAAGGGTTTACCCCCTGGTCATTTTCTTGTTGAGTGGGATGCCCAGATAAGGACACGTGGGCCTCATGCAAGGATGCCACAGGTCCACTAAGATATTAGGGTTAGGTTATTATTTGAACAATTTATAATTATTATTTAAATTTTGTAATTGTATAAATTGTTAAATATTTAATAATATTATTATAATTCAATGTTGTCGATTATTGAATGGTAAATATTTAAAGTTATCTTTTCTTCAAATTAAATTAGGTTAAATTTATTTAGCAAAATTATCAAATTATTTAAAATTTAACAAAATTATAATTCCATTTTAGTGTTATTACATGAATTATAAATTAGAATTAATAATTAATATGAATTATGGTTTAGTTTTATAATATATATATATATATATATTATTAATTATTAAAATTAATTCAGGTTTACATCTCATGTTAGGATTATAAAATTGTATTTCCTTAATTAATCAACTCTATAATTTAAAAACCTTATAATAAAATTTTAGGTTTAAATTGTTAAGTAATTTGAATTGGTTATAGGATTAGGAGTTGACCCAAGTTAGATTGAGTGACATAAGAGAGTTCATGCATGGGATCACGGCAAGTGTAACCTCGCAGTAGATATGGCCATACATGACTGCCTAAGACATGAGAGCAATCCAATGCCTTGCATTTTACCAAAGACATATTATCTTACCTCACGAATCACATGATTGATACCCGTTGTGGGATCATGTAGCCCATCATCCTCGTACCTTCTCCATATAAAGAGGTTCCTTAAATTCTATAATCAATGAAAGAGATATTTTTCTATACCAAGGAGTGTCGCATTTGATGACATGTCATCAAGGATTCTACTTAAGTATCATAGGGAAAATTATATCGTTGTACATAAGATATAACAGTAGAATAAACACATTAAATGGAAGAAGGGAGATTGTCGTGTAAGGGAGGGGATGAAATTTTAGGGCAAATTGTCTACTTATTGCATGACGTATCATGATGTGTGACATGGTGTCTAGACCAAATTATTAAAAGCTCTGTAATGTTGAGCTTACTCATGTTGAGTGTGCATCAATTTGTTAGAGATTCGTTTTGTTCACACACACACACACACACACATATATATATATATATTATTTAAATTTTAAAAACAAAACTAAAAAAAAAATATTTAAAACGAAACCAAAAAAACTTGTAAACGTTGAAATACGAGCTATATGACCGAATGAAAACAAAAACAAATTATTTGAAATAGTTGTTTTGGGACAATCCCAAGGGTTGCGGCCATAGATAGCCGACCAACGACCAGGCTTTGTAGCCTTGGCTTGTGGCCAGGCTTACAGCCTTGGCCTGCGGCCAGGCTAGCAGCCTTGACCCGCGACCATTCTAGCAGCCTTGGCCCGTGGCCTCGGCGCAGCCAGGCTTGCGGCCTTGGAATGTGGCCTCGTCTAGTGGGGGAGAGCCCTATTATGTGAAGAGGAGAAGGAGGGGGCACCCAGCTGGGCTGCCGACGCTCCGAGCTCCAGAAAAAAGAAAAAAAAAAAAGAATCATTACAAAAAAAAACCTTCTTAATAAGTAAATCAATCTTCGAAAACTATCTCTAAATCTCTCTTAACTAAGAAAAATAAATTTTTTAAACAAGCTTCCCGTGACATTAAATTTAACTCGTGCTGCCCTTAACAAGGTCATCCAGCAGCCGCAGGACGTGGCCATGGTAGCTCAGCCAACATCCTGTGCTGCGGCAAGCATGCAACTGATGAGAGAAAAAAAGGAAAAATAAATAAATTTTTATACATATGAATAAATACATATATGGTTTGCGCTCAAGCGAAAGAAGGAATTTTATACCTTCAAGGAGAGGCCTATAGATAAGGAGTGAGCTGTGTCCTTATCAGGTCATCTGTAGCATGCCTTGCTGAGAGCTCCAAAGATATCCATGTTTCCATACTTGGTGGTTCTTTCGAAAAAAAATGGGGATAGTAACTTCCAAGTCCACAAACCCTAGAACCTGAGCCTTCAAAGGAAAGCCAATGCCCACTAGGAGCACCACGCGGATCCACAAGGGGAAGATCCGTACTCTACCTGTAACTCGCTGAAGCTGAAGCCATGTTGCTTGGTGGAGCTCTTGCACTGAGTTGCAGAGCGGGTTCCTAGAAAATTCAGTGGAGGATAATGGGGAAGGTTTTACCCCCTGGTCGTTTTCTTGTTGAGTGGGATGCCCAGATGAGGACGCGTGGGCCTCATGCAAGGATACCACGGGTCCATTAAGATATTAGGGTTAGGTTATTATTTGAACAATTTATAATTATTATTTAAATTTTGTAATTGTATAAATTGTTAAATATTTAATAATATTATTATAATTCAATGTTGTCGATTATTGAATGGTAAATATTTAAAGTATCTTTTTTTCAAATTAAATTTCGTTAAATTTATTTAGCAAAATTATCAAATTATTTAAAATTTAACAAAATTATAATTCCATTTTAGTGTTATTACATGAATTATAAATTAGAATTAATAATTAATATGAATTATGGTTTAATTTTATAATATATATATATATATATTAATTATTAAAATTAATTAAGGTTTACATCGCATGTTAGGATTATAAAATTTTATTTCCTTAATTAATTAACTCTATAATCTAAAAACCTTATAATAAAATTTTAGGTTTAAATTGTTAAGTAATTTGAATTGGTTATAGGATTAGGAGTTGACTCAAGTTAGATTGAGTGACATAAGAGGGTTCATGCATGGGATCAGGGCAAGTGTAACCTCGCAGTAGATATGGCCGTAGATGATTGCCCAAGACATGAGAGCAATCCAATGCCTTGCATTTTACCAAAGACATATTATCTTACCTCATGAATCACATGATTGATGCCGGTTGTGGGATCATGTAACCCATCATCCTCGTACCTTCTCCATATAAATAGGTTCCTTAAATTCTATAATGAATGAAAGAGACATTTTCTATACCAAGGAGTGTCGCATTTGATGACATGTTGTCGAGGATTCTACTTAAGTATCATAGGGAAAACTATATCGTTGTACATAAGCTATAAGAGTAGAATAAACACATTAAATGGAAGAAGGGAGATTGTCGTGTAAGGGAGGGGGTGAAATTTTAGGGAAAATTGTCTACGTATTGCATGATGTATCATGATGTGTGACATGGTGTTTAGACCAAATTATTAAAAGCTCTATAATGTTGAGCTTACTCACGTTGAGTGTGCATCAGTTTGTGGAGTAATCTATGTTCAATTGTTGAGGGAGGACAACACTTGGTATACTTAATGAAATAAAATTGCTTCTACCACCTTATAAGTAGGTGACCCTTTTGGTTAATCTAAAGAATTACAAGAAGAGATCCATATAGCAATTTCAATGTTCACACGGGTTACCTCTATACCTGAGTGTGAGTGGGAAGGAGTCTTGACGTAATGAAGGTGGGGCATCGAGTCCAAAATAGCTAGTGTTGTGAGTGGAATATCTTGGTGTCATTTGGTTTATATAAAAACATTTGCATAATTACCACTAAATTGATGACTTCTGTTCGATATTAGGTCCCATGTGTGTGTTTTCTTATGATGATTTAAAACGAGGCTATGTATTGTGTCGAATTCCCTAATGCAAAAGGATGAGAGGGATGCCATATGTTCTATTATTATGAATGAGGTAGCCTGTGAACTAGTGAAAAAATTAAAACTACTAAGGATACATTTTGAAGAGCTTTAAATGTAGTGATGCATTATAACGATTATACATGTAAATTGGTAGGGACTAAGATGTTTGAGAGTGATAATGATATCAGTAGGTATATATGCGACAAGTAAGGACAACATAAATTCAAGTAGGTGAAAGACAAGATGTTTCAACGACACATGATTACCATAAGAGTGTTAGTGATAGAAAGAGTGGTACCAAAGGAAGAAGTATTTGAAACCTAGTGTGGAAGGAGGTGAATGGATAAATGAAATATAAATTTCGTTATGACAAAATGATATGGTACACATGCAAGCTAACAACTAAACGAAATAATATAGAAGGTGTGGTCGCTATTGAAGTTACTAATAGATATGTAGTAATTGTTGTATGACATTATAGAAGTAATATGAGAGGTGATAGTTGTAATGAAGGTGGAGAATGACACTAACACCACATCATAGGATAGAGTTAGGCAATAAAAGTACTCAAAATCATGGGTGGGCTAGGAGTTGATAATAACATAAACGTTGAGATAATCAAATAAGGAGCAGTAATTGGCGAATGATGTACATATAATGACTACAAATAACAAAATACGTGGAAATATCATTATGTCTAGGATGTGTGGAGCATATAGATATCAAACCAACGATTATATGAGGTAGCAATAGTGTAAGGTAACATAAATTCATTTTGGACATTTAACTTAGTCCTTCATTGAAAGAGTATAATGACACCCGATATATTAGTGAGAGGTTGTGGAAACTAAAGTAGTTCGAAGTAATAATAAAGAGAAGTTCGTAATAGAAGAATATGTGCATGTTTTGTCAAGTCCTGGTAGGAAATAAAATTAAGTTTGGTACGTCGAATAAATACATGATCTTCATCTTCACTCTATAAGGATAAATTAAAAATTGATCGACAATAGATGGGGTTGTAAAAAAACAATAAGTAAAAAAAATAAAAAATAAAATTTTTGAGGAACCTAGATAGTCATGCTATGAGGAAATTCGTGAGGGTGTGATGCTATCCTGTGAGGGAATGACCTTATGTCATAATTTAAGTTGTAAACAAAAAAAATGATATATCGCAAGATGCATAAGTCAGATTTCTTGAAAGTGGTTCATAGAGTAATACATTGATGGGAAAATGGTGTGTGATGTATGACTTAGAATTAGTCATTTACTTAATGGATAGTTGGGATTTTCGAACGAATTCGACTTGATTTTTAAACTAATTGTTAGCCTTAAGTATGGTGTTATAGTGTTTTGAAGGACATTGTTGAGTGTGCCTAGTTTGGAATTACCTAAGGTACCTCACATTAGCATATGTTGTTGATGATGAGTTAGTTTTGAGCTTTCTCCTATTCATGTATGAGTAATAAAAGGTATCACACAACAAATAATATTGGACATTGAATGAATTTATGTATGTTTAAAAACAACAAAAAACACAATTGCAATGTATCAATTATAGGTGAAGCAATGACAAATGGTCGTTAAGATAAGTAAAGTGGAATAAAGCACATGAGCAACAACCTTAGTAATTGATAAGGTGTGATAAAAACACATGAGCTCATTTGCATATTGTGATGAGAGTATTGTTAATGCTGTATAGGTAATGATGAGTAAGGACTATAATGTTAGTATGCACAAATGAGTAAGAGTCATCGTCTTGTGTAGTTAATGGATTATACATAAGAAGAACTGATAAGCGTAACTTAGATATTGAAAGTATTAGAGTAGATAGGATTAGTGGATTAACATAGATATGCAAATGAAGGGCATGGGTATGTTAAGGTAAGGGATAGTTAGAGAAATAGTACCAAACATAGGAAAATGATGTAAGGATTACAAGATATATGGAAATGCAGTAGAAGATAAGTTCTAGTTGAACTTCGAAGGTTGTTAATGATGATATGGAAATTTCTCCATAATGTTTAAACTACAGTCTCAATGGATGTATCATTTAAAACAACAATCTTTAAATAATGAGCATGATGTCTTGATAATTTATCATTAATAATCAATCTTGATATAGAGAAATGGTGTAAGTCAAAGTGAAATTAACTAAGGATGAGATCCGATTAAAATTCATGACAATGACTTAGAATCAAATTAGAAGTGATATATAAGACAAGGTATCCTTATGAATCACATTATAGAACGTGCAAATTAATTTAGTTTAACAAGGATGTTGAATGTTCTATGGATTAAGTATGGTAATGAACCTTGAATAGTCAAACCAACAACCTATGTGAATGATAAACAAAATATAGGAACACCTCCAATAAGATTAAGTGAGTAAATTTTGTAGATGTTGTTATGAATCATTACGAGGTGGCCTGGTAAGGCAAGCATACCCTAGGTTCTGCTACGTAGGAGGACGCAGAGACTATGTGTCGTGATTATCCCACACTATTTTGATCATAACTTCGGGACGAAGTTTCCAGGAGGGTGGGTGTATGTAACGCCCCGTTTTGACATTACTACCTGAACTACTATTATATGTTGTATTTGTTTGATTGTGAGACTTCGTCAGATTGACGACACTGTGGACATATGGTTTTATCTTTTTGTTGATATATATATATGTGTGTGTGTAATGTTAGTATTATGATCGGTAGTCATGTTTAGATATGTATCATGTGTTAATTACATATGCAAATTATTGAATGATGGGTACATGGATACCGTTATAGTTATATGTTAAATAAATGAATGTTATGCCAGGTGCATGGCGAATAAATGAATTTATTGTTGTTATGTTATGATGAAATGTATGTGTACATGTTGAGGATTTATGCACGATATGCTCGACTGTATGTTAGAGACTAACTTACAGGTTAAAAGGTTAGTAATAGCTGGATCCTATGAGGTGGGAGAGCCTCGGGGACATGAACTTCGAAAGATAAATGGTATGCGAGTGATGCATTATTTACTTTCGCATGATTATTATTATGATGTATATTATGACATGGGTAGGGTAGGGTTTCAGGAAAATCAACCACCCAGATTGGTTATACGATTACAAACCAAGTACAGGTGTAACGCAGTTATTATGTCGGGTAGACATAGTCCCTTGTTCCATTAGGGGGGTGGAGGCTTTACCCACCGTTTATCCCCGAAACCCAGAGTCATGGGAGGGTTGTGCTACGGCGCAATCCCTAAGGTGTGTGGTGATGACTGGTGCTTTCCTGCTGGGGAAGCTTGGTTGATGTAGTCGACACTTCCGCTTACGGGTTCTAGCTGGAGCCGATCATGGATTGACACTTCAGGGTAGTCCAACAGAGGAAAGGATAGGATGTGGAAGTTAGTTGTGATGTAGGTAGATAGGTGTAGCTTGAAGTCGGGATGGAAACAAGATCTAACTGTGTCTGTGGAAAACCCTTGATTGATTATGTGTCATAACTCAGTAATGTATGAAGTGTCGTAACTTAATAAAATGCAGTTAGGTAAAAGACGACACCTTGCAAACTATGTTAAAACATGTGTCAGTAAACAATAAGTTTCATGATTATGATTGATGTGTATGAATTATTATTGTTAGTGTACTTACGTGAGGTGTGTAAGCAGTAGCTACACTTACGTAACTCGCCTACATATTTATAAATTTCATGAAATAATACTGAATAATAATGTTAACTATTGTCGATTAATAATTAATTGTTGTTGATTAATAAGCAAAGCTATGGTTAACCTAGGTAGTGACTAATGCAATTGATTAGAATGCTTGTTTGATTGTTAATGATTTTAATTAGCCAAGACTAAGGGTTGAAATGTTAAAATGTAATTATAATGTTAAATAAGTTAATAGTAATTTGATCCCTTAAATTAATTATGTGTTAATGATGTTAATTAATTTTAATGAGACTATGCTTATCTTTAGTAATGATTGTTAATTAGTTTAATTACAACATAAGGTGTAACTAAAATGGAACTAGGTAAATGAGTCAATTAAATCTTAGTTAATTTTATTTAATTAATATAATTACACATTGATAATGATATGATTTACATTGAGAGGATTATTGTTCATAATTGATAAATTGAATTAGTTGAATTTATAATTAGAGGGAATTAGCATATTAGAAATATTATAAATCATTAATTGAATGATTAGGTTAATAGTAATTATTCAATTGACAATTATTGTTAATTAATTGAATTGGTGAAGCATGTAAGTTTAAAACTCTTACGGTTGGTGGGTGAACCAAACCCAATCCCAAACTTTATTATAAAAATAATATAACATTTATTATTAATTAAAATTGTACTTTGAATAAGAAACAAATGTTTAAAAATGATTGTTGTAAGTTGTGTCGGTAAACCTCATAAAGAGGGGTAAATATTAAAATGATGGATTATTAAATTAGTAATATTTCCATGGATTGGTTCGAGGGACCCTTTCTTAGTAGGCATGAGGGGGTTGGGACCCCATTAATGAGGGTTTAGGGGTATTAATGAGGAGGATAGAGTCGGCACGAACGGGGGGATAAGGGGGAAGAAGAGTAGGAGAATGGGGATCTTTCACCTTGGGAGATTTTGGGGGAGAATTTTTCATAGCAGTGATAGAATATTTCAGAGTAGAGTTGAAAGGGGGGTTTTGTTGGATATTTTCTGAAGGGATATAACAGGTTGTCTTGTACTCAGTTTGGGCTTGGGGGTCCAAAGGGGTACCTTTGGAGCTGGGTGGTCGGCGAGACCTCTCCGGTTGGCTGGCAGCTCAGTTTAGGCTGGTTGAGTTTCAAGGTTTTGAAAATATTTTGGTTGCAGGGCTAGCAAGCAAGGAAAATGAAGTGCAGCAATAGTAAAGGGGTTCTACTAGCTATTGGGATAGCAAGCAGGGCAAAGGAAGCAGCAACAACAAAGGGGTTCTACTAGCTATTGTGAGGTAATTTTCAGTCAGGTATATAATCCATTATTAACTCCGTTTCAATTTTTACTATGATAAAGTTATATGATAATGGATTATTTGTAATTTAGTACACATATTCATATATGCTATGGAACCTGCACAATTGGTAAATGTTAGAAACATAAATGATATATCCTATAAATGTTAGAAATAATGAATATTTTATATCAACCATTAAATATAAATGTTATTTTTGTAGACCTGTAACTGAACACAAACAAACAAAACAGAAACATAAACTGACACAGTATGTAAACATAAATAAATGAGTAGTTTTATTGTTAAACTCAGAAAAATCAAGGTCCGGGGTCCTACACATGGTATCAGAGCCATGGTTCCAAATCTGGAACCAAAGGGCTCACGTAGTGAAAAGACTTTATATATATATATAATGGGCATTTACCCTGCTATAAACTATATGCTAATTAGCATGAAAATTTCCAAATGATAATAAGAAATCTCTTAAGGGGAAAAGTACGAAAAGAAGTGCGGAGCAACCTAAGTCTTGAAAAAAAAATTGCACCTGCAAAAGAGAGACAATAAATAATTAATGAATTTGCTATACTTACGAATATAAAGATAAACGTTAGACATATATATATATATATATAACAAATTTTGCTACTACAATTTTATTTATGATACATATAAACAAATTCTTCTTTTGTGCATACAAACAAAGAAATTTTTTATATAGATAAAAGGGAAAGTATATATGTATATGGACAATAATTTAAATTTAAATTTAATTTAGATTAAAACAAAAAATATATATATTTTTAAATTTTAAATTGGGATTTATAAAAAAAAAAATGTAGAACAAAACCATAATATTTATTTATGGATATATATAAATGAGAAAGATGAAAAAAAAACATAGTGCAAACTATATTATCTATATATATAAAGGTAAACTTTTTTATATATAAACACAAATTCATATATGGGGACAAGAGTTTTATATATAAAAAAAAACTATAAACAAGACGTATATATATATAAACTCTAAATTTAATTTAAATTAACACTAAACAAAAAAAATGAGATTTGAAACTATATATATAAAATCAAAATTGAATATATATATATATATATATATATATATATATCTTTTAAAAACAAAACTATGAATATATATATATATATAAAGCAAAATAAAAAAACTTGTAAATGTTGAAATACGAGCTATATGACCGAATGAAAAAGAAAACAAATTATTTGAAATAGTTGTAAATATATATATAATGAAAATGAAAAAATATATATATATATATATATATATTGCGTTGGAATTGTTTTGGGCAAAGCCCAAGGGCTACGCCGAGCGACCAGGCTTGTAGCCTTGGACTGCGGCCAGTCTAGCAGCCTTGACCCGCGAACATTCTAGCAGCCTTGGCTTGCGGCCTCGACGCAACCAGGCTTGCGGCCTCGGCGTAACCAGGCTTGCGGCCTCGGCCTGTGGGGGAGAGCCCTGTTATGCAGAGAGGAGAAGGAGGGGGCGCCCAGCTGGGCTGCTGCCACTTCAAGCTCCAATCTTTGTAACTAAGAATGTAAATTTTATGTACTAGTCTGGTGAGGATCCCAAGGCCAAGGCCCCACCAGGGAAACATGGTAAATTGTGTCATTTAATTCTTAAGTTATATTTTGAATATTAGAATTAGGACATTGACATGGTTGACGCAACAAAAATGACGGAGCAAGAAATCCACTAGGGAAGGTAAGTGGTTGAGAAACTAAGATCTGGACGAGACGGGACATCACAGTCCCATGGACCCTAAATGTGGAGATCCGCTTGATGACTTAAGATTGTAGGATTTGTTCTAAGTAGAGCAATGATTAATATGCAAACTAATGGGGAACTCATATATCCTACCTTTTTAGCTTGAACTAAATATTTCCTTTCCATAATTCCTTCCCTAGAAGTCTTCTAGGAGAAGAGTAGTCCTTGACAATAATGATATATCTATAAGATAGATATATAGGCAAAAAAATTCTATTTGGATAAATTCCTTTATAGAAAAGAATGAATTATCTTTTGAATGGGTTAAGATAGGGTAAAGGAATGATTTAAAAAAAAAAAGAAAAAGAAAAAGTGTAGTGGTCTCTCCACTATTTACCTAGGGGTGCTTTTTACCTACTTATGAGAAATGTTTTAAGACAAGTTGTTAGGCTAGGGAGTCCACCAAGGAAAAACAAAAAAAAAGAAGAACTCGATATGTTCTTATAGAGTATATTTACATACATACATAGAGGAAGAACTTGATAGGTTCTTATAGGATATATTTATATATATGGAGAACCTTATCTAAAAGGGTAAAAGATTTGTATTTAGATTTGACTTAGTGGAAGAAATTTCTCTTAATCACTTAGCTAAGGCCCTCCCAGTTATAGAGGACATCCATGCTCATTTTTTGGGGAATTTGTTGCTGACATGTCCCTCTTATGATGATGAACGTTTATTAAAAAATATATCTTTTAGAGCTCAGCTTTAACTAGCCAAATCCCACGATTTCCATGGAATCCGGTTAAGATTGTCTTTTGTTAAATTACTTCTTACGTGGAACGCCGAGAAGGGGGTTCACTCTCATGGGCGGACTCCCCAACACAAAAAGGAGCTTACGTCATATATATTTTATTTGCTTGAAGAATGCGGAGGAGTTGCCAGAACTATCGGAGTCCTTACCTCTACTTGTTTCCTTTATTTTTTGAAATCAGAGTTTAATTCTGTTGGAGATGACTGCGTGGGGAAGGGAATCCGATTAAGATTTGTCTTTGGTTAATTACCTCTTACGTGGAATGCCGAGAAGGGGGTTTCCCTCTCATGGGCGGACTCCCCAACACAAAAAAGACACGGACCTATATAGGAGAGTAAAAAGACCTGAAAAAGGGAGGAGGGGGTTTTAAGTGAACTCCAGGGAGAAGAACGTTGGTGTGATGTGACGGGAAAGGACGGGAAGAAGGTTTCTTGCTCGCTTTTCGATAGATTCTAAAATAGGATACTCACCGAGTTCATGAGGAGAGGATGGCTTAAAACCAATGCATGCGTTCTCCACTGAGTTTACAGATATACATCCATTGCTGTGTTGTATACTTTACTACAGATCTTATGGATCGACGCCACCATTAGCCTCTGTCGAGCTCGGGGAAAAACACCTAGGTTTGGAAAAGGATCCGGCTGATGCGATCGTTGTTGTGGATGCTCACACCTTCTTAGATCCAAGTTAACCACGGAAAATTGTTAGAAAGGATTGATGGATATTTTTGGGGAAAATGGAAGGAGCACGGAAGGGCCGTGGGAAGGAAACGTTGTGGTAAGCGACGATTTGTCTTATGAGCAGGTAAGCTCTACGCAGATCATTTACATTCGAAACAATATTTCTCTGCCTGGCGATTTGATGTTACTGCGTTTAGAGGTAACTGTTCTTATCCATTTATGAATGATGCGTGTATTTATACAGAGCTGTTTCCTAACCATAATAGTGGATATAATTATAGATTTGGTCTTTGGCAAGACGTAATGAAAACATATAGAGATAAACTCCGGCTAAAACTCTGATAAAGTTTAGATCCGAGTGTTGGCTACAACGCCGATTAAGGTTTAGATTTGATCCCTGGACTGAATATGATCTTAGGGTAAGATTCGAACCTGACTGAGTGTCATGAGTTTAAACTTGATCTATGTAAATAGAGATAGCTCCCATGTCGTGAGTGTAGTGCCCCTAGACTACTATAGACATTGAGGGCACCTGCTGAGTCACCTGACTGTTTGAAACATTAATAAAATAACCCTATGATTTTATTTTGAGTATATTTATGATTATGATTGATTGATATATGTGCATTTGGGTAGTTATTGTGAATGGACAATTTCATGTTGTTTAACGATTAACTTTGATATGAAAACTGTACATATGAATGATGCTTAACGACTAGCTGTGCAATTGATTATGTGATTAGACGAAAGAGTAATGATTAAGTAAATTATAGATGCTTAATGAAGCAACAGATTTATAAACCAAATTGTGATTATTGAGGACAGTGCTACTAATTTACGTTTGTGAGAAATGTGTGTAGCGACAGGTGAAACGGTTCACCTACGGACACACAAAGGAATATGAAGGGTCGTAGAGTATGAGTAAATCACACATAGGGAGAGCGACGACGATGTCGACTTCCGACGGAATACCACGCTTGAGCAGATAAGCACTGATCCGCTTGCTCAAGAGGAAAGCGTGAGGGCGTACGAGGTGGGCCACGACGGAGCTGGTCACGTACGAGTTGGGGGGCGCGCAGTGAGAACGGACTCACTCCTCAACGCCATTAGTCCCTAATAGCGTGTAGACGGAGGATGGAAGGTAACGGCTCTTGAAATCCCTACATGAAGTTCCCGCAAGTCAAAACGGAAGGATGATGGCAGAAGGGCCCGACGGTGCGGTACCCTGCCGAGAACGGAAAGAGTGAATGCAAGGACCCAACGATGTGGTGCCTTGTCGAGGAATGGAAACTATGGATGACTGGACTCGACGAAGTGGTGCCATGTCAGAGAAATTAAATTAAGGAACAAGGAGGCCCAACGACGCGACACCGGGTCCCTAGTAAAAGTTGATTGCTAAACTTAACTGTGTTGAAACGTATAATTTTGCACCTAGAACTTTACTTAGAAATGCATTTAAGTACTTTAGGCATTTGCACATAAATGATTACTTTGGCATTTAAATAATATTAAGTGTTATTTAGGCATTGCACATGAAAGGATATTCCTGATTACTTAAAAATATTATAAATATTTATTTAGGAGCAAAATGGAATCCTAGGCATGGACACCTAGTCAACTCCACCTACACCACAAATCTAGGAGTTAAGTGAAATATCTAGGGGACAAACATGAGCAAACTTAGGGATGTTGGTGCATCTCCCAGAGAAACTGACACTTGGATGGGTGAGTTGTTTTTCATTAAAGAATTAATTAAATAATTATTTATGCATGAAGCGACATGTGTCACAGGGGATTTTCCTTTAAAAGGGAGACTTTGGGGATGGGTAAAGGACCCAGACCCTGGATGACTATCGTAATATTGAGTTACCTCATGACTTGCTGCTATTAAGGGTTTGGCCAGAAATCTTGGTGGGGGGGAATCCCAAGCTGGGTTTCTTGATTTTTGTGTGTGAGCTCTATGACCCAAAGCTCGGGGGAGGCCATGCGACTGAAAGCATGAGCCTATGGTTGGGTGGCGAAGCTAACGGTTGCTTCGCCAATGGTTAAACGAGCTTTGCTGGAGGGATCCTACGGAAGACACGGATGGCAGTGGACAAGATGGTATCAGAGACAGGTTATGGTTTGTTTTAATTTGATAAGTTATTCATTTATTCAGTTTATTTATCTAGTCATTATGTTTTCTAATCTCTTTTGTATCAAGTGGTTGAGTTTCAGGTTAAGCACGAAGGACCCTACAGAAGGGGCTCTACATTTGGTATCAGAGCCGGTCGAGCCTTGAGGGCACCGGACTCATATTTTTTTTGGTTCGTCGATGACTGCTGGTGATCTGTAGCGGGATTGGAACAACGAGCATAGAGGAATTTCGCCTTCGACTGGAGTAGCTATTCCTACAGGTTCTTCATTACCTAAATATTTCATATTTATTGATGTTTTATTTGAGAAGTTATAGATTTGGAATATCATGTAAAAAAAATAAATGTGAATTGGTGATTAAACAATGTTGTACATTTCAGTATTCAAAAACGCTGTACATTCCAAGTAATTTTAGTTAAATAAACTGCTGTGTATTTCATAGCTTAAAACGCTGTACATTCAAAGTTTTTTTTTTTTTTGTTAAATGATCTGCTGTGTATTTCTTAACTTGAAATGTAGTACATTTGAAGTACTGTTAATTAAAGGATTTAATGTACCTTTCATCATTTAAAAACGATGTACATTCGAAGTAATTTTAGTTGAATGAACTCTTGTATATTTCAAACATATTGAAGTAAATTAAGTTTAAAAAAAAAAACTACTGTATATCCCATAGTTCGATACGCTGTATATTTGAAGTATTTTAAATTAAAGGAGCTACTGTACACTCCATTATTCAATGGCTCTGTATTCAAAGAATTTAATTTTGGGAAGTTACTGTGTTTCCCTTGGAATTCTAAAAAAAAACCCTTGTGTAGTGAGGTGATCTGTTCTCTGGGCACCATGATCCGACTCTGTATTTAGGAATTAAATTGATCACTGTAAAATCGTTGCACTGTACATTGTTCTCTAAATCTCGGTACAGGAATGAGTTTAGAAGTGAAATTGTTGTCGATCCGTGTGACTATAGGTCATAACCGCAGATCTGGCACCCAGTTTCCACAAGTAGAATTGTATTAACCGTTGTGAATCTGTAAAGCCATGACTCTGTCTACCATCTCTTTTCTGGCGCGACCCTCTGTTCACCTCTGTACACTGGGGATTCTTGGATTCACTGTTGAAAGAATCTTTCTGCTTTCACATTCTCTGTTGAACTTGTAATCTCCCATTCCACTCACGGCGTGGTGATGAAAAACTCTATGATGTTCCTTAGCAATCCCTGCCGGTTAAATTTTTGCTATCCTCATCTTCTTTTATCTTGGACGATCCACTTGATCTCTGTATTACCTTGTTAAAATACTTCCTTCTAATCCTTGTACTGTGGATTGCATTTCTGCTTAGCATTCACATGAGATCTGTCCAAATTTTATTTTTAATTTGAAATCGATATGCAGAGCATCGAGGTCTGGATCTGTTCCAATGTCATTTTATTTTAAATCAAGATCATATTGTTGCCGTATGCATTCCAGAGAACGATTTCTGAATTCAGATCGCGGCGTGAATGTCATTTAAAGTTTCAGAGTTCAATCTTTTAGAATACGCAGATCTTATCACTGCACTTCGGGTTCAAGATCAGGACTCTGTATTCTTCATTACAATTGTTCAATCCTGATACGCAGGGCATATCATGGTCATATGGTACCCAATATCATTTTATTTTGAATCCTGATCGTATTTCTTTTTTTTTCACCTCCATAATGAACACGCCGAGCGTGGATCGTGAACCCTTGGGCGAGAAAGCCATTTTCGATTGACTTGCCATATTCCGATGTTGTTCTGCTCCAATTCAACTTTAGTATTGTGTTGCAATTCAACTTTAGTATTGTGCTGCCCCCTCCTTGGTTGTATGACGTTGCATGTCAATGTTCGATCTGTTGTTTACATTTCTGCTATGAGGAGGTTTTAACCCTCAGGTTTATGATCCCCTGTTCAGATCCCTGCAAACACCCTACCTTCCTCGCCTCACGCGCAGACCACCATACATTGTGTCATTACGCATCATTGCGTAGGGATGTCGCATAACTATGTTCATAAACAGTCCTACAAATTGTAAAAGAAACTATGTCGATGAATTAAAAGATGTTGAGAGTTTAGTTAATTTCATAAATAGTTTTATGAAATAGTTAATTTCATAAATAGTTAATTTCGTGAAAACTATGTTGATCGATTCAATATCTGATACTAATGTTATGTTTATAACCAGTAATATGTTTGCATGATAGCTTAGACTTATCTCATGTGACACCTGGTTTTTGCTTGAGTTAGTGCGGTAGTTGAAGTAGGGATGCCGCATATCTTTTAATTAACAGGTTATCAATTGTGGAAACTCTAAACTTAATACAACCAACACCTGGCCAGCGTTACTCAGTGGAGTTTTGTGGTTTAGTATTTTAGCATAAAAGAGCAAATATGCCGGCTGATACCTTGCCTTATGAGCTGAAAACCCGGCTGTAAAACTATTAATTTTCCCTAAATTGTAGCAACTGCTAGCTCGCCAATTTTATAACCACTTCGAGAGTAAGTATCGCCTCATACCTTAGAGTATTCGCTCAAGTGCTCTTCTTCGACATCTGTCTTGATCTCTCTCTTAAAACTTAAATCGACCTTTGTCGAGTCAGCAAACATAAGCTTATGAAATTATAGAGGTCTTGGAAACAACGAGTAATTTTTGCATAAGTTAAATGAAGTTAGTTATTAATTAAAGGTTTTAAAAATTATGTGCTGATCATATAATTTTAGGATAAACCAGACTTGTGAATTAGAAGTAAATCGCATAAAATGGAAAAGGTTGTCAGTTAGAGAAGTACGCCGATCCCCCACGATATCGGTGGATCCTACCGAATCCGCCAAAAATCCTGTCTTCACCTGTGATTACGGAATTAATTGGACTGTCTACCTAACCCAATATTTCAAAAGTTGAGCACTCTATCTTTTTCGTAACTTCTCCATTCGTAGTATCACTTGACAGATGTCAATTATGAACGGTGAATTAAATTTAAACCTCTGCGGCTATCTCTTTAACCACCCATGTCTAAAGTCAGGAGGGGCGACTGATCTCGGTCGACTGATGGTTTTAATAAACTGGATTTATGGTATTACTTATACCTACTTCCTCCACTTTTAGCATTGTTAAAAAAAAAAAAAACGTAGCGACTCATTGGCATTAACTGGGAGTCCGGACAAGTAAAACTTATTACTCTGTTTGTCATTCCTAATTAACTAATCTGTGCAGCAGATAATTAAATGTTTACCTCCTTACCGGTCTTCTGGCACGTCATTGCTACCGCAGATCGGAGGGCACATTGTAGAGTCAAATGGTGGAATACTCAGTTTAAAGTAAGTTCCTTGCATAGATAATGTAATCGACCGAATATTTATTGGTAGCTTATTCGGTGAGTTTACAAAGGTTACTTATTCATTGAGTCGTAATAAAATGCTAGGTGGATCGTTGCAATTGTTAGATCGCATGTTACTTTATTTTTATTTT
The DNA here is from genome assembly GCA_027924585.1 of Larix kaempferi. Lineage (NCBI taxonomy): Eukaryota > Viridiplantae > Streptophyta > Pinopsida > Pinales > Pinaceae > Larix > Larix kaempferi. Next base: position 57,034,815 of record BSBM01000017.1, read on the forward strand.
GTTTATGATAGAATCTATATGATATAGTTGTAATCTTTATTAAAGTGGAAAAAGTTATTTAAATGTTAAAATTACATACTATGTATTTTACATACATCAATAAAAAAAAAGGGACCAGAATACATGATGGATTTCCATAAGAGAGGGATGCGTCAATATAAGTAAATATGTAATGGTTTAAATGGTTAACATGTATATATATATATATGTAAATAATTTGAATTGATTATATGTGGATTAATTTATAGATGATTTAAAAGGTATATTTATGTGGATTAGTTTATAAAAAAAACAAAAAAATGATAATGGTTGCTAAAATTGTCTTTCATTTAATTTATTAGTGGAAAGAAAAGTAATTATAATGCTATCACAATAATAGTTTCAAAAGGATATTATTATGAAAGAAAAGTAATTATAATATTATCACAATAATAGTTTCATAAGGATATATAATAATATGATGATTACTATTGTTGTGCAATACCTTTGTGATTTTAAATGTTTTAGGGATAGAATAAAGGTTATCTAAATATTACGAAATGTTCATGTTAGGAATTTTTTTTTTTCTCTTTCTATTTATGTATATTATTTAAAAAAAAAGAAGAAAAGAAAAAAAAAAAATGGCCTCTTAAATCATTTAGCTTGTGAAAGAATTACAAATTTTGTAACTTGAAGAATTATAAATTATATACTTAATACGAACTATAATTTATGCATTGTATGACATTCTATATATGACAATATGAGTGTATTTAGGGACATTGGAAGGGTTGCATTTTTCTGTTTTTGTATTAATTAGAAATTATGGAACAATTGAATTGTGCATAGTATAGGTAGGTGACGCTTTATATGTTGGCATACCATAGTACTTATAAAAGTTGGGAGATGGGAAATTATATGGATTGAGATGTCAAAAAGATTGGGGTAGTTAGGTATTGAGTAATCAATTTGTTATTTTTCTTGTGTAAATAGAAATAAATTAAATTTCTCTTGCAAAATACCATCATTTATATATTCTCTACTGACATTGGAGAGAATTGGGAATTAAGCTTGAGTTGTAAGATCGCTTAATACCTAGCTCCTTCTTGTATTGTAATTTTTTTGAATTTTCCAAAATTTAAGATGTTGGGCATAATAGGAATTATGCCATTGGAACTTTATCATATTATCATATTTTGTGCATACGTGATAATGTAATGCTACTTGCATACCCTCTAATGTTATGTAACATACCTATCATATGTTATATATACATACATGCAATATGTTATATATACATACATATACGAGTGAAGATTAGATGTTAGAATGATGTTAAATGGTTTGAATAAACTCTTGCGAAATTAATTTATTTCTAGAAGGTTAAAAGTATGCATCTTAAACATGTATGAGATATGGGGTGTGCTGGGAATATTATGATTCATGTATTATAAATTGTGTCCTCAAAAGAAACGATGTGACCATTAATGTCTGTTTAGATCTTAGTAGAGGTTTACTTTGATGCTTGAGATTATCCAACATATGTTCATTAGACCATACTCTAATTGATTGCATATTTGGAAAGTATGACATTGACGAATCTAACAAAGTGGTCTTATGCCAACATGAATGATGAAAGGAGGTAAGGATGTGATAATCTCATTAACCTCGAGTAATGATACTGATGAAAGAACTATGAGATAAATTTTAATATGTTCGACTAAACCGCTAAGTTCCGACCCTAGGAATCCTATCGAATTGAGAATCGACATTTGGGGATTTGGAAGCAGTCTTATGGAATTTGGATTTGGGACAATTTGAGGGTCTCTCCTGATTTGTTAAATCGTGATTATATCTTACCTATCTATATTTGACTACATATCTTATGATGTTTACCTTCTCATCCGGGGAAGGAGGATAACCTATTAGATTGGAACCCTTACTTGGATTCGTTATGTTGATAAATTATTAGGTGGCTATTGACGCAATGCAGCTTGTTGAAATTTTGGACATTGTAGACCCTCGTGAATGAATAAGAGATATAGGAGATCTAGTTGATGCTGAAGATTACTAAATTGATATTATGCGAAGTTCCTTAGGATGTATTGGAACCATGTTGGATGAAAAAAAACAAAAAAAACAAAAAAACAAAGAAACAAAAAAAAAAACTAATAATTAGGACCACGAGTGCTTATGGCCATGATTGTTGGAGAAAAATAGAATAGAATTACAAGAAGGTAAGAATAAGAAATCAAAGTTAAGCCTAGTGTTGGAAGTACGAGAACAAAAATTAACTTCGGGACGAAGTTCTATTTATGAGGGGGTGTATGTAATGCCCCTAGAATGACTGTGGACCTTAAGGGCACCTGTCGAGTGACCCGGTTGAACAACTTCGATATAATGGTCTCTTGAGCCTTGTTATGTATTAAATGATTGAGGAAAACCTGAAGATGGGAATGACGACAATAATTGATAAATGAATTAAAGAATTAAATTATATGTGTGGAGTGGTATATTTGATTGGTTAGTTCTTGCTTAATGATTAGCCTGGATTGATCAAGTCAAAGTGCAGTAGGACAGTTACAGTCCTAGCTCTGCAACTTGGGAGGATGCAACTGAGATGCGTCATAGCTTTCCATTTTTTATTCTGAACTTCGGGACGAAGTTCTAAATAAGTAGGGGTGTATGTAGTGCCCCTAGACTACTATAGACATTGAGGGCACCTGCTGAGTCACCTGACTGTTTGAAACATTAATAAAATAACCCTATGATTTTATTTTGAGTATATTTATGATTATGATTGATTGATATATGTGCATTTGGGTAGTTATTGTGAATGGACAATTTCATGTTGTTTAACGATTAACTTTGATATGAAAACTGTACATATGAATGATGCTTAACGACTAGCTGTGCAATTGATTATGTGATTAGACGAAAGAGTAATGATTAAGTAAATTATAGATGCTTAATGAAGCAACAGATTTATAAACCAAATTGTGATTATTGAGGACAGTGCTACTAATTTACGTTTGTGAGAAATGTGTGTAGCGACAGGTGAAACGGTTCACCTACGGACACACAAAGGAATATGAAGGGTCGTAGAGTATGAGTAAATCACACATAGGGAGAGCGACGACGATGTCGACTTCCGACGGAATACCACGCTTGAGCAGATAAGCACTGATCCGCTTGCTCAAGAGGAAAGCGTGAGGGCGTACGAGGTGGGCCACGACGGAGCTGGTCACGTACGAGTTGGGGGGCGCGCAGTGAGAACGGACTCACTCCTCAACGCCATTAGTCCCTAATAGCGTGTAGACGGAGGATGGAAGGTAACGGCTCTTGAAATCCCTACATGAAGTTCCCGCAAGTCAAAACGGAAGGATGATGGCAGAAGGGCCCGACGGTGCGGTACCCTGCCGAGAACGGAAAGAGTGAATGCAAGGACCCAACGATGTGGTGCCTTGTCGAGGAATGGAAACTATGGATGACTGGACTCGACGAAGTGGTGCCATGTCAGAGAAATTAAATTAAGGAACAAGGAGGCCCAACGACGCGACACCGGGTCCCTAGTAAAAGTTGATTGCTAAACTTAACTGTGTTGAAACGTATAATTTTGCACCTAGAACTTTACTTAGAAATGCATTTAAGTACTTTAGGCATTTGCACATAAATGATTACTTTGGCATTTAAATAATATTAAGTGTTATTTAGGCATTGCACATGAAAGGATATTCCTGATTACTTAAAAATATTATAAATATTTATTTAGGAGCAAAATGGAATCCTAGGCATGGACACCTAGTCAACTCCACCTACACCACAAATCTAGGAGTTAAGTGAAATATCTAGGGGACAAACATGAGCAAACTTAGGGATGTTGGTGCATCTCCCAGAGAAACTGACACTTGGATGGGTGAGTTGTTTTTCATTAAAGAATTAATTAAATAATTATTTATGCATGAAGCGACATGTGTCACAGGGGATTTTCCTTTAAAAGGGAGACTTTGGGGATGGGTAAAGGACCCAGACCCTGGATGACTATCGTAATATTGAGTTACCTCATGACTTGCTGCTATTAAGGGTTTGGCCAGAAATCTTGGTGGGGGGGAATCCCAAGCTGGGTTTCTTGATTTTTGTGTGTGAGCTCTATGACCCAAAGCTCGGGGGAGGCCATGCGACTGAAAGCATGAGCCTATGGTTGGGTGGCGAAGCTAACGGTTGCTTCGCCAATGGTTAAACGAGCTTTGCTGGAGGGATCCTACGGAAGACACGGATGGCAGTGGACAAGATGGTATCAGAGACAGGTTATGGTTTGTTTTAATTTGATAAGTTATTCATTTATTCAGTTTATTTATCTAGTCATTATGTTTTCTAATCTCTTTTGTATCAAGTGGTTGAGTTTCAGGTTAAGCACGAAGGACCCTACAGAAGGGGCTCTACAGTGAGACTCTGTGTGAACAGAGTTTGTAATGTTTCTTTTAAATTACCTTTGCGGTATTAAGCTTGATCCCTGAAAATAGAGATATCGCCAAGTCGTGAGACTCTGTGTAAACAGAGTTTGTAACGTTTCTTGTAAATTACCTTCGTTGTGTCAATTTGATCTCTGAAAATAGAGATAACGCCCAAGTCATGAAACTCCTTGTGGACATATTTGTATTGCTTCTTTAAATTACCTCTGTTGTGCTAAATTTTGATTCATGCGCATGTTTAAGATAGTGCTCAGATCAGGGTATCTTTTAAAATACTCCTGCTTTGCTTAAACTTTGATCCCCGAATGAACAAAGTGGCGTAGTGTAGATCTATTTTGATCGGAGTTGAACTCTGCTAGGGAAAAGCATAATGTAGGTAAGTATTTTCAGAATTGATGTCTGCTAAAGAAATGTGATATGCATTTAGATCTAGTCTGGTCCCTGTAAAGTCGTTGCTTAATAAGTGGTATACAGGCCTGATTTGATCTCGGCTAATAATTATTAAATCTTAGCTTCAGCTCTTGATTTAGGAAATAATATTATGTAGATATTTATATTACAAGGGCATTGACTATCCCGAAAGTAGTGAGAAATAATAAGAGAAACAAATGGATGCGAACCTTAAACTTAGTTAGAGATCTTGGTGAGGAATAGTTTCTTGACTACGACTTGTTTTGTTATGTTAAGATCTAGTTTTGTTAAGTTGGAAGAATTTTTCTGTATTAGTGATGCAGCGTCGAAAGCCTTGGAAGTGTAATGTGGCTGCCTCTGCGTGGCAGGATTGTAATCATGTCGGTTGGATGATAATACAATTTTTGACTTCCTTGTGGACGTAGCCCAAAGAGTTGGGTGAACCACCTATATATGTTTTCTCATGCGTGTTATATTGTTCTCTTATGTTGTTTTCTTATGTGTATTACATGGATGGCATTGTTGTTATGAATAAGTGTATTTCAAGTCTGAAATTGATTGAGCATGAACTAATGTGTGAGATGAATTTTTATTGTGGAAATCTTTATGGTGTAAAAGTATTTATTGAAAACCCGCTTAAATAATAATTAAGTCTTCGGGGTGTCATATTGTTTCAAAGTAATGATAATAAAATCACATATGAGTAATATCCTAGAGGAAGCTTTGAATTATACAATGTTTCAAGGAAATTGGTGATGGTTAAATATGGGGTATAGTTGAAATACTTTTGTTCATGTATCATCCTAATTCTGATAAAAAGGGGGCTAAATTTTATTGAATGTGGTAAGGGAATTAATATGATATAAATATGTAAACTACTCTTTAAGGCCTTTGTATAAAGTGAGTAGGGTTTATGAGTAAGATGATTGTGGGAATTGTTGTAAATCCATGAATGTGAATTGTCGATATGGTTAATTAATTTTCCTTTGGTTATTGGTAAAGGAAGAAGATATTTTCTTTTTACAAATGGCTTCAGTGTAAAGAATTTTTAGGGTATGTGAAATGTGATATCAATACTATATATTTTGAAATTCTTTTATATAATGCAAAAAGAAAATCTTTTCGAGGCAATTCATTCATATAAATACTAAGCGAATTTGTTGGAGATGTTACAAGTGAGCTGCGTCCTTATCAGGTCGTCTGTAGCACGCCTTGATGAGAGCTCCAAAGATATCCATGTTTCCATATTTAGTGGTTCTTTCAGAAAAAAAATGGGATAGTAACTCCCAAGTCCACAAACCCTAGAACCCGAGCCTTCAAAGGAAAGCCAATGCTCACTAGGATCACCACGCGGATCCACAAGGGGCAGAGCCGTACTCTACCTGTAACTCATTGAAGCTGAAGCCATGTTGCTTGGTGGAGCTCTTGCACTGAGTTGCAGAGCGGGTTCCTAGAAAATTCGGTGGAGGATAATGGGGAAGGGTTTACCCCCTGGTCGTTTTCCTATTCAATGGTATGCCCAGATGAGGATGCGTGGGCCTCATGCAAGGATGCCACGGGTCCATTAAGATATCAGGTTAGGTTATTATTTGAACAATTTACAATTATTATTTAAATTTTGTAATTGTATAAATTGTTAAATATTTAATAATATTATTATTATTCAATGTTGTCGATAATTGAATGGTAAATATTTAAAGTTATCTTTTCTTCAAATTAAATTGGGTTAAATTTATTTAGCGAAATTATCACATTATTTAAAATTTAACAAAATTATAATTCCATTTTAGTGTTATTACATGAATTATAAATTAGAATTAATAATTAATATGAATTATGGTTTAGTTTTATAATATATATATATATATATATTATTAATGATTAAATTTAATTAAGGTTTACACCTCATGTTAGGATTATAAAATTCTATTTCCTTAATTAATTAACTCTATAATTTAAAAACCTTATAATAAAATTTTAGGTTTAATTGTTATGTAATTTGAATTGGTTATAGGATTAGGAGTTGACTCAAGTTAGATTGAGTGACATAAGAGGGTTCATGCACGGGATCACGGCAAATGTAACCTTGCAGTAGATATGGCCATAGATGACTGCCTAAGACATGAGAGCAATCCAATGCCTTGCATTTTACCAAAGACATATTATCTTACCTCACGAATCACATGATTGATGTCGGTTGTGGGCTCATGTAGCCCATCATCCTTGTACCTTATCCATATAAAGAGGTTCCTTAAATTCTATAATCAATGAAAGAGGCATTTTTCTATACCAAGGAGTGTTGCATTTGATGACATGCCATCGAGGATTCTACTTAAGTATCATAGGGAAAATTATATCCTTGTACATAAGCTATAAGAGTAGAATAAATGCATTAAATGGAAGAAGGGAGATTGTCGTGTAAGGGAGGGGGTGAAATTTTAGGGAAAATTGTCTACTTATTTCATGATGTATCATGATGTGTGACATGGTGTTTAGACCAAATTATTAAAATCTCTGTAATGTTGAGCTTACTCACGTTAAGTGTGCATCATTTTGTGGAGTAATCTGTGTTCAATTGTTGAGGGAGGAAAACACTTGGTATACTTAATTAAATAAAATTGCTTCTACCACCTTATAAGTAGGTGACCCTTTTGGTTAATCTAAATAATTACAAGAAGAGATCCATATAGCAATTTCAATGTTCACACGGGTTACCTCTATACCTGAGTGCGAGTGGGAAGGAGTCTTGACGTAATGAACGTGTGGCATCGAGTCCAAAACAACTAGTGTTGTGAGTGGGATATCTTGGTGTCATTTGGTTTATATAAAAACTTTTGCATAATTATCACTAAATTGATGACTTATGTTCGATATTAGGTCCCATGTGTGTGTTTTCTTATGATGATTTAAGACGAGGCTATGTATTGTGCCGAATTCCCAAATGCAAAAGGATGAGAGGGATGCCATATGTTCTATTATTATGAATGAGGTAGCTTGTGAACTAGTGAAAACATTAAAAGTACTAAGGATACATTTTGAAGAGCATTAAATGTAGTGATGCATTATAACGATTAGACATGTAAATTGGTAAGGACTAAGATGTTTGAAAGTGATAAGGATATCAGTAGGTATATATGCGATAAGTAAGGACAACATAAATTCAAGTAGGTGAAAGAAAAGATGTTTCAATGACACATGATTACCATAAGAGTGTTAATGATAAAAAGAGTGGTACCAAAGGAAGAAGTATTTCAAACCTAGTGTGGAAGGAGGTGAATGTATAAATGAAATATAAATTTCGTTATGACAAAATGATATGGTAGGCATGCAAGCTAACAACTAAACGAAATAATATAGAAGGTGTGGTCATTATTGAAGTTACTAATAGATATGTAGTAACTGTTGTATGACATTATAGAAGTAATATGAGAGGTGATAGTTGTAATGAAGGTGGAGAACGACACTAACACCACATCATAGGATAGAGTTAGGCAAGAAAAGTACTCAAAATCATGGGTGGGATAGGAGTTGATAATAACATAAATGTTGAGATAATCAAATAAGGAGCAGTAATTGGCGAATGATGTACATATAATGACTACGAATAACAAAATAAGTGGCATTAATCATTATGTCTAGGATGTGTGGAGCATATAGATATCAAACCAACTATTGTATGAGTTAGCAATAGTGTAAGGTAACATAAATGCATTTTGGACATTTAACTTAATCCTTCACTGAAAGAGTATAATGACACCGGATATATTAGTGAGAGGTTTTGAAAACTAAAGTAGTTGGCATTAATAATAAAGAGAAGTTCGTAATAGAAGAATATGTGCATGTTTTGTCAAGTCCTGGTAGGACATGAAATTAAGTTTGGTACGTCGAATAAATACATGATCTTCATCTTCACTCTATAAGGATAAATTTAAAAATTGATCAACAATAGATGGGGTTGTAAAAAAAAAAAAAATTAAAAATTATGAGGAACCTAGATAGTCATGCTACGAGGAAATTCATGAGGGTGTGATGCTATCCTGTGAGGGAATGACCTTATGTCATAATTTAATTTGTAAACAAAAAAAATGATATATCGCAAGATGCATAATTCAAATTTCTTGAAAGTGGTTCATAATGTAATACATTGATGGGAAAATGGTGTGTGATGTATGATTTAGAATTAGTCGTTTACTTAATGGATAGTTGGGATTTTGGAACGAATTTGACTTGGTTTTTAAACTAATTGTTAGCCTTAAGTATGGTTTTATAGTGTTTTGAAGGACATTGTTGAGTGTGCCTAGTTTGGAATTACCTAAGGTACCTCACATTAGCATATGTTTTTGATGATGAGTTAGTTTCGAGCTTTCTCCTATTCATGTATGAGTAATAAAATGTATCGCACAACAAATAATATTGGACATTGAATGAATTTATGTATGTTTAAAACAACAAACAACACAATTGCAATGTATCAATTATAGGCGAAGCAATGACAAATGGTCGTTAAGATAAATAAATGGGAGTAAAGCACATGAGCAACAACCTTAGTAATTGATAAGGTGTGATAAAAACACATGAGCTCATTTGCATATTGTAATGAGAGTATTGTTAATGCAGTATAAGTAATGATGAGTAAGGACTAGAATGTTAGTATGCACAAATGAGTAAGAGTCATCATCTTGTGTAGTTAATGGATTATACATAAGAAGATCTAAGAAGCATAAATTAGATACTGAAAGTATTAGAGTAGATAGGATTAGTGGATTAACATAGATATGCGAATGAAGGAAATGGCTATGCAAAGGTAAGGGATAGTTAGAGAAATAGCACCAAACATAGGACAATGATGTAAGGATTACAATATAGATGGAAATGCAGTAGAAGATAAGTTCTAGTTGAACTTGGAAGGTTGTTAATGATGATATGGAAATTTCTCCAGAATGTTTAAAATGCAGTCTCGATGGATGTATCATTTAAAACAACAACCTTTAGATAATGAGCATGATGGTTTCATAATTTATAATTAATAATCAATCTTGATATAGAGAAATGGCGTAAGTCAAAGTGAAATTAACTAAGGGTGAGATCCGATTAAAATTCGTGACAATGACTTAGAATCAAATTAGAAGTGATATATAAGACAAGGTATCCTTATGAATCACATTATAGAAAGTGCAAATTAATTTAGTTTAACAAGGATGTTGAATGTTCTATGGATTATGTATGGTAATTAACCTTGAATAGTCAAACCAACAACCTATGTGAATGATAAACAAAATATAACAACACCTCCAATAAGATTAAGTGAGTAAATTTTGTAGATGTCGTTATGAAGTCTACCCTAGGTTCTGCTACCTGAGAGGATGCTGAGACTATGTGTTGTGATTATCCCATACTATTTTGACAATAACTTGGGGAGAAAGTTTCCTGAAGGGTGGGTGCATGTAACGCCCCGTTTTGACATTACTACTTGAACTACTATTATATGTTGTATTTGTTTGATTGTGAGACTTTGTCAGATTGACGACACTGTGGACATATGGTTCTATCATTTTGCTGATATATATATATATATATGTGTGTGTGTGTGATGTTAGTATTATGATCGATAGTCATGTTTAGATATGTATCATGTGTTAATTATATATGCAAATTACTGAATGATGGGTAGGTGGATACCATTACAGTTACATGTTGAATAAATGAATGTTATGCCAGGTGCATGGTGAATAAATGAATTTATTGTTGTTATGTTATGATGAAATGTATGTGTACATGTTGAGGATTTATGCACGATATACTAGACTATATGTCAGAGACGAACTTATAGGTTAAAAGGCTAGTAATAGCTGGATCCTACGAGGTGGGAGAGCCTCAAGGACTAGACTTCGAAAGATAAATGGTATGTGAGTGATGCATTATTTAATTTCGCATGATTATTATTATGATGTATATTATGACATGGGTGGGGTAGGGTTTTAGGAAACTCAACCGCCCAGTTTGGTTATACGATGAAAAACCGAGTACAGGTGCAACGCCGTTATTATGTCGGGTAGACATAGTCCCTTGTTCCATTAGGGGGGTGGAGGCTTTACCCACCGTTTATCCCCGAAATACAAAGTCATGGGAGGGTTGTGCTATGGCGCACTCCCCAAGGTGTGTGGTGATGGCTGGTGGTTTCCTGCTGGGGAAGCTTGGTCGATGTAGTCGACACTTCCACTTACGGGTTCTAGCTGGAGCCGATCATGGCTTGACACTTCAGGGTAGTCTAGTAGAGGAAAGGATAGGATGTGGAAGTTAGTTGTGATGTAGGTAGATAGGTGTAGCTTGAAGTTGGGATGGAAAATAGATCTAACTGTGTCTGTGGAAAATGCTTGATTAATTATGTGTCGTAACTCAGTAATGTATGAAGTGTCGTAACTTAATAAACTGTAGTTAGGTAAAAGACGACACCTTGCAAACTATGTTAAAACATGTGTCAGTAAACAATAAGTTTCGTGATTATGATTGATGTGTATGAATTATTATTGTTAGTGTACTTACGTGAGGTGTGTAAGTAGTAGCTCCGCTTACGTAACTCGCCTACATATTTATAAATTTCGTGAAATAATACTGAATAATAATGATAACTATTGTCGATTAATAATTAATTATTTTTGATTAATAAACAAAGCTATCGTTAACCTAGGTAGTGACTAATGCAATTGATTAGAATGCTTGATTGATTGTTAATGAGTTTAATTAGCCACGACTAAGGGATGAAATGTTAAAATGTATTTATAATGTTAAATATGTTAATAGTAACTTGATCCCTTAAATTAATTATGTGTCAATGATGTTAATTAATTTTAATGAGACTATGCTTATCTTTAGTAATGATTGTTAATTACTTTAATTACAAACTAAGGTGTAATTAAAATGGAACTAGGTAAATGAGTCGATTAAATCTTAGTTAATTTTATTTAATTAATATAATTACAAATTTATAATGATATGATTTACATTGATAGGATTATTGTTCATAATTGATCAATTGAATTAGTTGAATTTATAATTAGTGGGAATTAGCATATTATAAATATTATAAATCATTAATTAAATGATTAGGTTAATAGTAATTAATCAATTGACAATTATTGTTAATTAATTGAATTGGTGAAGAATGTAAGTTTAAAACTCTTATGGCCGGTCGGTGAACCAACCCCAACCCCAAACTTTATTATAAAAATAATATAACATTTATTATTAATTAAAATTGTAGTTTGAATAAGAAACAAATGTTTAAAAATGATTGTTGTAAGTTGTGTCGGTAAACCTCATAAAGAGAGGTAAATATTAAAATGATGGATTACTAAATTAATAATATTTCCATGGATTGGTTTGAGGGAGCCTCACTGAGTAGGCATGAGGGGGTTGGGACCCCATTAATGAGGGGATAGGGTTATTATTGAGGGGATAGGGTTATTAATGAGGAGGATAGAGTCAACAGGAATGGGGGGATGAGGGGGAAGAAGAGTAGGACAATGGGGATCTTTCATCTTGGGAGATTTTGGGGGAGAAGTTTTCATAACAGAGATAGAATATTTCAGAGCAGAGCTGAAAGGGGTTTTTTTTTTTAGATTTTCTGAAGGGATATAACAGGTTTGCTTGTACTCGGTTTGGGTTCGGGGGTCCAAAGGGGTACCTTTGGAGCTGGGTGGTCGGAGAGACCTCTCTGGTTGGAAAGGTGGCTGCTCAGTTTAGGCTGGTTGAGTTTCAGGGTTTTGGGAAGATTTTGGTTGCAGGGATAGCAATCCGGGAAAAGGAAGCAACATTAGTAAAGGGTTTCTACTAGCTATTGGGATAGAAAGTAGGGAAAATGAAGCAACAACAACACAGGGGTTCTACTAGCTATTGTGAGGTAATTTTCAGTCAGGTATATAATCCATGATTAACTATGTTTCAATTTTTACTATGATAAAGTTATATGATAATGGATTATTTGTAATTTAGTATACATATTCATATATGCTATGGAACCTGCACAATTAGTAAATGTTAGAAACATAAATGATATAACCTGTAAATGTTAGAAATAGTGAATATTTTATAGCAACCAGTAAATATAAATGTTATTTTTACAGACCTGAAACTGAACACAAATCAACAAAATAGAAACAGAAATTGACATAGTATGTAAACAAAAATAAATGAGTAGTTTTATTGTTAAACTCAGAAAAATCAAGGACCGGGGTCCTACACATAATCCCTCTGAACAAGAACACGTGCTTGGATTCCCTCTTATTTGAATGTAGCCTCTTCAAGCGCATGCATATCAACATGTACCTCATGTTCTAGCATCACATGAGGTTCCTCCTTTGTAACATAAATGCTTTAAACCATTGATTGACTATCTGATGGGTGTAAAGGACCTTTTCAACCTCTCTTGAAGTTGCTCAATCTGCACCATAGATTTTTGGAGTGCATTTTGGGTGGGCTCCAACTCATTTGAGATATTTTCATTCTCTTCTGCATCCTTCAAGGTTATTCCATGTTACAAACCAACAAGCTCAATTAAATAATCTCTATTAGAAAGAAAACTCAAAAAATTACCTCTGGTGTCCAACATTGCCTTATGGATTTTCTTAATGTCTCCAGGGGAAGGTTTCTCCTCCACACACCAATTTTTTTTTTAAACCAATGCTTGTGTGTCATGGAGAGTCTTTAAGGCCTCTTGAATGTTCTTTTAATCCATCTTCCAGGACCCTACAAGAAAATGAGGTTCTTGCAAATGAACCTCCTCTTCTTCTTCCTTCTTGCTTGGACAAACTTCATGAAGCTCAAGTGGTGATGGGGAATTTGATCTTGGTTCTTATTCAACTGCTACAAGGTATTCATCTCCATGGTCAATGGAACTTTGGCTTACAACAACACATTCAAAAGTGATCTCTATGTCACCAACATAGAGGTGTGAGCACTCATAAATAGGTACTCCTTCATAGTTCAAGCATCTATCACTAGATGCTCTTTGACCCATGTCCAAAGTATAATGTGTCTCGGAATGATCTTCAATAGTTTCAATGGAATATTTTTCATGCTCATGTGTTGTTTTTTCATCTTTTTCAAATTCACTTGGGATTGACTTTCGATCCTCTTCATGTAATGATTCTTCTGCTTCACCACCTAGATAACTAGGTGACTCATGGGTCTCCTCAATGTTTGTGGATGGTTGATTGTTCCTTACTAAGTTCACATCTGCACTCTTATTCCTATATCAAAATACCCATTCGACAAAGTCATCAAAAGGAATGGCCTTTTGTGTCTTTCCCATCAAATCAAGATAATATGCATGATATTGCTAAGGCAAAGTCATGTTGCTCTCAATATTTCTAATTCATTCATAGGATTAGCCTTTGACGGTCTAGCACATACATATTCATCATACACAGGTTCATAAGAATCACCCTCATCCCTTATTAGATCCTAATAAATGTTTCAAGATGGCACCTCTTCCTCATACCATTCACATTCTTCTTCATATTGCTCACAATCATCTTCATACTCCCCATAGGAGTCATCATAATAGTAAGACATGGCTACAACTTTTTCTTCAACGGATGATCTTAATGCACATGTGAAAGGACCATGCTCTAATACCAATGTAATGTACCTTTTTGGAAAATTAGGCACACTATCACAAAATATTTCAATAGAGACTTAAAACTTTAGACAGTGCAAGCATTCTTTCTCAAAACCCTCATTAACAATGAATTTCAAACTGATTCCATGGTTATGAGACAACTGAGGAATCTCTAGGAGAATGATATGGATATTTTTATTGGATTGAAAAGATGATATATGTGGATTCTTAATTTTGTGCGGCTGAGGAATTTTTACAAACACTTCACATACAGTATCCTTCAATACTTTGTCTAGTTTTGAAACTAGGAAAACTAGGAAACTAGTCTTTCTTTGTCTTGTTCCAAACACCTCCAGAACTTTCCAAATTTATACTGGAAGTAAAATTGTTAAATTTTGAGCATTAATTCACAATACTCTAGGATCTTCACTGAGAGAATAACATATACAGTATATCAATGCATAGCAATCACAATAAGCATGAAAAGCATCACAAGAATCAAAAGCATGAGAGACAAGAGACACAGAGTTTCCGTGGGGAAAACCCTAGGGTGAAAAACCCCACAACTTCCTCAGAGATAGAGACAGCAATGGCTCAACCAAAGTACAACCAAAATACACTGAGATAGTCTCCTAGTAGCAGATGATTTTCCTCCTCGCTAGTGCGCCAATTTCTGAGTGAGAGAAATGTGACTTTCCGAATGATTTAAATAGAGATCACCTGATCTCTATTTATACTAACCTGTTTTCCCAGTGACCTTATGGGGACGACTTGTCTAGCTAGGTACATCCACATTATAATATATATTTCATGGCCGACCCCACACATGGTGGTCTAATAACCCATCGGCAAGTACACACACTTGCGACACTTGTCAATCCACATGACGACACTTCCTTAAAGAGGAATGACACATCTCTTATAAGGGTACAATAAAGATATATAAAATACACAGATGAAATACATTCCGAAGTTACATATACATCAACAAAAATATGGGATTTAAAACATCCTAAAAGACCTCAAACACTCAATGGTAGAATAAAAAAACTCCTTTTGACATGTTATTCAAGTCTGCTCAAATTTGGCCAATTTTTGAACCTTGGACTAGTGAACCCAAACTGCTCCAAATGTACCCAAATGATTTTGAATTATATATAGAGGCGATTGAGGGGTCTTAGGAAATAATAATACAACTATTAGACACTTAGACATTCATTAAAGTCATTCATGGCTTGCATTTATCAAGAAGGAAAGAAGGGGAAAAACAATAGTGAATTCGATGGTTAAAACCCCACTAGTCAATGACCTTATTGGCTTCCCAAACACTGTAGGAACTTCCATAATTTCTGAAAAAATAATTGGATATGATTAAGGACCTCAAGGGAAACAGAAATTCATCATTAATAAGGTTCTATAATCTTCTATCACTCCCATAAAACAAAATGTTGTGAAACATAGAAATTGCTTAGAAAAGTTAACGATGGACATGGAACTTGCTTCACAAACTTTAATAAAAAAACAAAGGGGCATGCATATATTATATTGGTCATCAACGTTACATAATAGGATTCTAAAAAAATCAGCAAAATCTCAGACAAAGTCTGATACAAACAGATATAAAATTATTACAAAAAGCCCATATGAAAGTAGAGGGGAAACTAGCTCGAATTGATGGTTTACTTGAAATGTTTACATAAAAGACATGGAATTTCGAGCTATGGCTCAAAGTTGCAGCTCAATATAGTTCTATACAACATATATCAACACAATGGAGGCATAAAATCATTTCCCACAAATTTTACACAATTTCATCAATTATCTTATTGTGGTCATATCCCGAGACTTTTCATACCATTGCCATTGGTGTCTGAGTCAACCCTAAAAATGCTTCCAGCCTGTAGGGACGGAGATGAGAATGCTTCCAACCTATAGAGGAGGGGCCCTGAGAATTCTTAACACTTATAGGGGAGGCTCCTTGAGGTAAATTCTACGTATGGAGGTAGCAGTGTCAAGAATTAATCCCTTTCCTTTGGACTTAGTTCATGGAACTTAACACTTAGAGATTCCTCATTAAACTCTTTGTTGAGATATGGTAACTTCTAAGAATATTATATTTGTACTTTATTATTCCGGAGATGTTTTATTCCTCTATGGAGACTCTATTGTATATCCAGAGATGTTTTATTCCTCCGTGGAGAATGTGGTAACTTGGGTTATTAGACTTCCCTAGTGGGGTCGGCCTTGTATGAGTGATGTGGGTTAAAGGGTTATTATACCACCCTAGTGGGGTCGGCCCAATCAACATTATTTTAAGTGGTTAAGTTGGGGCCGACCTAGTTAGTGTAAAAGTCAAGTTGGAGTTGTGTATAAATAGAGGAGGTGTGTTCCTCATTTAACACACATTCACCCACTTATGAATTGCGCATAGGAGAGAGAGAGATATGATATGGAGGAGAAGGAGATCATGTTTGGGGATTACATATTTGTATTTGCTGGTCATCTATATTAAGGAAGCTTTGCTGGGTTTTCTACCCCATGAGGATTTCCCAGGATAATTCTGTGTCTCTTGTGTTTATGTTGTGCTTGTTGTTCTTTCAGTGATCCTGTATATGCTATTGTTGTGAAATGGAATGTAATACTGATATTTTCTATCTTAGCATATTGAATCTTAACATAGTATCAGATCTAGCCTGAAGGAAGACAATGTATGGCACTTACGACACTTGTCTCACTTGCGACAATTTGAAAGTTAGGGTTTTGAATAGAAAACCCTAGTCATCATGGCACTTTCGATATAAATCTATTTTGGAGAAGGTTCAGGTTTTGAAACTTGTACAGGTCGAAGATAAAATCCCCATGTATCTTGTGTCTGAAGCACAACACCTAATTCGTTGTACTTTGTGATTTATGATCCGTACAAGTTAGGGTTTTTGCCTCCTCCAGATCTCAGTCATAAACATGTGACCTAGGAAAAAAGGTCACAACTTGGGCTAGGAAGCTCCAAATGAAATTCTGTAAAAATTGATAGTAAGAGAATGGACTGTAGTTTCACAAGTCCAGGTTTTAGAGGCCGAAGTTGAAACAGTGACACGTGGCACTCCGTACAAGTTCGCTATACTGTTTAATCCCATAAACAGGTCACGTTGCGACATTTGGCATATCTCTCTCTTAGAGAATCCATTTGAGGTCATAATTATGGGGTTGGAAATATGACAGGTTATGCTACCATAGGACGAAGTTTCAGTCCCTGTAGATCCGAAATTTCAGAGATGCACCAGAAACAATACGGCACATCTAAAATGGCTAAACGGAGGAAATCTAAGATGAGGAGGAAGAAGCTCTCACTTAGGTTTTTCAGTTCTTAGGTCTGGAAGGACCCGATACAATGTTGGAGACACCTGATACAACATTGGAAGTTTTGATAATGGATTTGGAATCCATTCATCATAGATATTGATCCTCCATCAAAATGTTTTGGGAGGAAGGAGATTGAAAATATGGGTTTCCAAGTAAGAAGAAACCCTAGCAAAGTTGGGAGACTCATAGGGAAGCGATGAAGAAGGTTTAAATGGCACTGATATTTATAATCCTAGCACCATGAACCTATAAAAGATGTTTTACAAGTAATCTACCTTGGATGGTTAGGGTTTTACCCCTATAGAGAAGACTACTCGTCAGGTATGACTTGAGAAGACACAGGTATGTTTTGAAATCTGATTCTTGATTAAGTTCATAATATGTTTGTCTTCATGTTATGGAGGTTAGTACAATTATGATTGTTTTATAATGAATGCATGTGAGTGATATAAGACATTCATTGATTAGGGTTATGACACTTATGATTGTACTAATGCACCTTTGGTGTTGTATGAGGATGATGTTGTTTGCTAACAAGATACAGGTACATCAAAGAAAGACAAATCAAGTTCTATGACCATGATGACATGAATACAAAGACCCATCCATATTCTTTGATCACATAGAAGCTCTACTTACGAGGTATGCATGACTTTACTATACTTAACTTATGAGATATGCATGTCCTGCCACAAGATCTCTAAGTCATTAAAGAGAACAAAGAAGATATTGTTTGGGTATGCTAGACATAACCAAGCATGATAATCCACGTATGTTTTCCTATATCAAGTTAGAATCCTACTTTGTGTTAGGATATTAGGTAAGTATACCTATGTATGAAATGATCATGACCATACATACTTAATGTTATTTATAATCATAATGTTTTGATAGTATTAAGACTATACTAATGAATGTATGATTATGTATGAGATCATGAGGATGACACTAGTGCACACTTAAGCATGCATAGTGGTCCAGGATGGATACAAGTTCAAAGACATATAATCATGAAGGGAAAATAGAGATCAAGCGGGAGACAACCACACCAACATAAAAGATAAGTATTTGAGTTGTTATTTGAATTACCGCTTGAATCTCTGAATAGTCAATGATATTGCTTGTAATAGTTGTATGCATATTTGTATTCCTAGAATATATCATGCTGAGTGTAAGCATTCATATAGCATTGAACAGTATATGATTGGTAAGTTGGACAAACATTCCATTGTTGCTTGTCTAGAATGAAACCTCTTTGCTGACATGCTGAGAGCTGTGCACGCTCTTGATAGTATGTTCTGGTAGAGATGGAAGGCATCTATACAACCACTGTATGCATACAGGATATGGAAAAATGTTGTGCCAAAGTATTGGTCAAGATAGTTGCATGACTATGTGAATCATATCAGTATGCATAATAGGTTATCATTGAAATGTCAACATGATTTGATGATTATGAAGTATTACTAATCATGTAATTAAATTTTATTTGTAGGAAAGATCATGAAGAATGATGAACACCGAACAAGTGATGGATGTTCAACAAGAAGACTTACAAATCAAACATCCTATAGAAGGCTTGTGGATAGAATATTCTCTTAGAAAGAGGAAGAGGATCATGACGAGATGTTTGCTCCAAGTGGATAGATAAGACCATTCTCTTAATGGTATAATTGAATAATAAGTGTGAATCAAGAAAACTCCCAGGATTCAATTGAAGAAAGCTCTATATGGGTACCTAGGATCGATAGTCATTTGATGAGCTTAATGATCACCATGGGTGATGCAGATTTCAACCTTTGCTACAAGGTTGAAGATGGTGTCTATACATAGATGACATTCTTGTCTTAAATGGATGCAAGAAGGAACTCACCACATAGTTCGAATGATATTGAGGCTCATATCAGTAGACCCATCTGATGGGAGATGGCACGGATAGATATGCAGAAGATCACTCAATGCAAAGTGTGAATGATGTTCAGTCATAGAGGGAAAATTGATAGCTTCTTGACAAGCTTGGGCTTTACCAAAATGAAAGTTGATCCTAACCTTTACCTTAAGGTTATGGATGATGAACCTGTCATACTATTAATGTATGTGGATGATCTCTTTCTGACAGGGAATGAGAAACAGATCATGGAAAGCAAGAAGAAGCTAGCTCTCGGATTGATGCATTACTTCCTAGGTCTGGAAGTATAGCAAGGCCCAGAGGGAATATTTCTCAACAAGGGAAAGTATGCTATGGAAATCTTGAGAAGATTTGATATGTTGGAATGTAAAGCCATGACCACTCCCATGGATTCCAACTTGAAGATGTTAGCCGATGACTCATCAGAGTTAGTGGATGTGACTCTGTACAGACATATTATTGGGTCATTGATCTGTATCTGACGAATACCAGGCTAGATATATGCTTTGCTGTGAACACCTTGAGTCAGTATCTAGTAGAACCTAGACGTGTTCACCTGATAGCATGTGATGAGGTACCTAAAGGGTACGATAGACTTTGGTATATGTTAACTTGGAGATCATGACTTTAGATTGTATGGCTACACAGATGTTGACTAGGAAGGAAGTGTATCAGACAAGAAGAGCACATCGAGCGGATGTTATTGTCTGGGATCTTCCATGATCTCGTGGTTTAGCAGGAAGCAGTCTAGTGTGGATCTCAGCACATCTTAAGCAAAATATATAGCTGCTTTATCATCTAGTTGTGAAGCGATATGGCTTCGGAAGTTTTTATCAGGATTATTTGACTTAGAGATGGACTCCACTGTGATTATGTGTGACAACCAAAGTTGTATCAAGATGACAGAAGAATCCAGTGTTCCATGATACGTCAAAGCACATAGAGATCTGATATTTCTATATACAAGATATGGTGTAGAAAGGAGGTATCAAATGTGAGCACTGACGAACAAGTTGCTAATATATTGACCAAACCTCTGTCTTGAGTAAAGTTTGAGTATTTCCGATACAAGCTTGGTGTCGATCAAAAGGACCCTCCTTGAAATGGGGAGTGATATGGTCGACGACGATGTGGATACTGTATCGATGATGAGGATGCTTGTATCGATGATGTGGATACTTGTATCTATGATGAGGATACCTGTATCGATGATATGGATACTTGTATCGATGATGAGGATACCTGTTCTGATGATGAGGTCGATGATGAGGATTCCTATAGCGACGATGAGGTCGATGAATGGTCCCTAGGGGATGAGAGGGATTGTATCATCCTCGGACTTTGGTCCCTGAATTGATACGTAAACTCTTGTCTTCGAGAAAGATGTTGGTGAATGATGTAATGTGCACTCCTGGACTGCTTAGCATAGCAGTAGATGATCATTCACAAAACCTGTAATGATGTAATGTTCACTCCTGGATTAGCAAGTGATCACTCACAGGTTGTAAATCCTAGATCTGATCTAGGTCACACCCCAGTTGAAATAGTACTGGCTTTGTGGTTGATTGGAATGATGTAATGTGTGCTCCTGGACTGCTCAGTGTAACAGCAGGTGATCATTCGCAGGTCCTGTAATGATGTAATGTTCGCTCCTGGACTCCTCAGTGCAGCAGTAGGTGATCATCCACAAGTGGTAAAATCCTAGATTTAATCTAGGTCACATCCAGTATGAAAAAGGACTGGCATTGATTAGCTTAGGAAATATGACATGTATTTCATTAAATTATTAGTCATTAAAGGTGTGCAAGTAGAGAGCACTGACTTGTTCAAATTGTGATGACGTGATCTGCCATCACATCTAATACAACAAGCGATATGGGAAGTTTCAGGCTTGAGAAAAAGGCAATATTGCTTTACTGCTTATGCGAGCTTGAATGCACAAGAAGCTACCATGCCAAAATTGTGGTATCGTCTTTCATGGTTGTGCACTTTAAATTAACTGTAGAGCAGTTTGGCGAGCCTGAAGACTTCTCTGTCATTCATCTTGATGTGAGTATTTTTTATCGCATGCACAACTGGTCAGAGTTCCCTTATGTATACCATTGGTCATAAAACCCACGGCCACATTAGTAAAATTTTCACTAGTACATCAAAGGATCTCGGACCTACCATATCTAGTAAGTGGTTTTAGGCTAACAACTTAAGTGGTTTCAAAATCATGTTGATTAGAGCCTAAAAGCGCAAGGTGTCGACACGTCACAAGGGTGGTATTACATTTCAGGATCGTGCAATTTAATTAATTCCCAAGCAACTTCCCAATCCTGAATGCCTGTTTCTTGTTGATCTGCATCTGACTTTCGATTACGCTCGCTTGTTTCCCTTAGCGCCTTTCAAGCACTGGACCTCGATCATAACCCTTAGTCATATGGCTACTACTTTCGTGACCAAGGGATCAAAATAATGTCGACCAAATTTGAATGGGATTACGGGTGGCTTAACAATAATAATGATCAGACCTTCCCATCATGTTCTTTCAACATTGCACCTCAAAACTTGCACCATCGAACTTGTTCAAATCTGTACTAACAAATTTAATATCCAAATCTCTCACATTTTCCGATAGAGTAGTACATGACTATCTTATTATGCAATTTGTATGCATTAGGTGTGCAGTGGTGGTCAAGTCATAACTAAGCTCTCTGTCAAGGGGTGTGGAGGTAGAGCCTCCAATGTAACAATTTTTAGACCTTGCTAGTGTATTTCCATATCCTTTTAAAACTCTCATATGTATTGTATAAAAAGGAAGTGAACTCTCACTTTAATGACAAAAAAAAAAAACATTATAAAAATTTTGCCAAGTAAAAAAAAATCAAATCTACCTATAATTTTACATGTGCACAATAAGTTCTTATATTTTATTTTTATTATTATTATTGTTTATTTTTATTTTTACATTTTAATTTAACATTTAACATTTAAATGAATATGAACCTATATATATGTATGGAGTTGACTAATCCCTTTGTAAAAAATGGAGGTGAAGTATGTCAAAATTTTAAGGTAGGATTATTATAATATTAACATATTCCTATTCCTATATGTATATCTTTACCACGCCAAAAGAGCTTTCAATAAATTTTTGTTGTCTAAATAATTATAAATTTAGATGGATAGAAATGCAGGTCTTTTTTACACCAATACTTTTTTTTTTTTACAACAATACTCTTTATTTTTTGGTTTGATCAGGGATCGCCATCGCTCTGGACTTGATTCCCATCAAAATGAACCCTCTGTTGTGCACTATAGATACAATATAGATACAATATGTAAAAATGCTATATAGGAATTTGTAAATATTAATAATTTTTATATTAAAATAAATAAACTAAAATTATATTTTATGTGAATAACTAATGTAATGATTAAACAAGTGAAATTAGAAGCAAAGCTACTTATATCTATCTCTTAAATATGCTTTAATGTAATAGTTTAGAGATGTTTTAATATAATAATGTAATAGTTTAGAGATGTTTTAATATAGTAGTTGATGAGAGGAATGGTAAATGAAATTAAGATAATCTAAGAGATAAAGAGTACAGAAAGAGGGTCACGGCTTAGTTTTATTATAAATTAAGAAAATGAGAAAAAGAGGAGGGAAGGTGGTAAAAAAAGGATTAAGAATGATTGAGTAAGTTAGTGTAAGTTAGTGTAGCTTGATGTGACTTCTCTATAGGCAAGTTTGAGTTGAAATGCAAGTAGCTCTTCATTATAGTTTTCGACCAAAGTCTTATTGGTATTTTTAGTCAATTTGATGGCTAGTGTATGAAGAAAATGCCCCCGTATAGCCCTCTATTCTTTGGAGCTATGTCAACTAATGTTGATCCAAACATTTTGATTAATTAGTCATTTGTGTGTCATAACATTATGTGTTTCTATTTATGAATGTCTATTTAGTTCAACTTAATAAGATGTGATTGCTTCTTCATCTAGTTTTTGTAAATAAACTCTAAAATGCTCAATTGTTCCTATTCTAATTTCTATAGTAAACAATCTCCTAAAACATTATTTAATAAGTAATAAATAAAATAATTTGTGTTCTTTTTGTTCTGAATTTCCTTACATTACAGGAACTCCTCCCATATAGACAAATTATACTACTATGATATATATATATATATATATATATATTTAATTTCTTTCAAATAAATCTTACCATTAATTTATAATTTTGTAGCTTTGTATTTTGTTTATCTACATTTTTGAGCTTTAAACATAACATATTTAAATATACATTTCAAATATATATTTGACATATTTGAAAATATATAAAATATATATTTTTTTTTAATCAACAATTTCCATACCTATTAAAAAATATAAAAATAAATCCATAAATTTATCATTTAATTCATAAGTCTATGCCAATGTGCCATCATCATTTTAGGAAGGATATTCTTAAGCATTTGCATAAGAATTTAGAATGGTAAATACATATTGGATTAAAATCGCTTTTAATCTATTGAATATATAAAATAGATACGAGCTTGTGATACAACAATGACATCACGATTGTGCGGAGCATACGTTTTTAAGTTGTGCGGAGCATACGTTTTTAAGTCACGACTGACGAGGATGTGGAACATAGCTTTCGAGCCGTATATGCATTTAATGTAAACTTTCATTTGGCAATTTATAAAAAAAAAATATTTTTTTGTTTGTATTTAATTTTTTAATTTGAAAAAAATACAGAAAACCACATATAATTTGTTATGTCTAACTTTTGAACTAATCAAATAAGATATAAATATAAAATAAAGAGATTTATAATAAATAAAAAATGATTATTTTTAGAATTTCAGAGTTAAATATTAGGTAATTTTTTTTTGCAAACTAATACAAAGTCATAAATATTTGACCATGCAACATTGCTATATACCGATAGTTTGAAATAAAACATAATTTATTATTTACTTTGTAAAATAGTGTTACTATAGACTTATTTGAGAAATTATTTTTGTATCGAGATTTATTTTTTGTGGTTTCGGGATCATCACCATAAAATGGGGGCTTTGAGTGGAGTTATGGGCGTAGTAAATATTAATTTACCAACATGTGAGAAGAATAAACCACAAATTGAAAATTGGTAGTGTTCTGTTTGGTGGCCGCATTCTATTTAAGGCTCATGGAGAAGAAAGAGGTATTCGACCGAGTTACACCTTTGCCGCTTGAAGCAGCCGTCAGCATTTTGCAGAATGCAATGTCAAAGGGCGAGTAATTTTAGAGGAGAGATAATGCATGTGTACTGGAAAAATGGCAATAATATATTAAATTAAATCTTTTTATCACATCATATTATGATATCGAAGTACAAGTAATTAAGTAAAAATTAAGTATGAGGGCATGAGGACAGGTGTTAATAACAGATTTATCACCAGAGTTTTTTAAAGTTTTTATTTATTTTAAATTATTCTGATGAAAACCAAATGAAATTTGAGTCAATTATAAAAAATAATTCAATTTTTCAAAAATTAAAAAAACATTTTAAATTTTTTACACTATTTAGTTTAATATAATATGTTTATACAACTTAGTAAAACAATATAATTTTTTTAATAAACCTGAAAAACTAATTAAAAGGCAAAGAAGTTTGAATGGCAATCAATTAGTATATATATACTGCCGCGACAGGTATAATAAATGTGAACTTTAGTTCGGTACATTATTGCTTGGGTAAACTTATTCCAAACGGGAATCTCGTATGGGTAAAACGGTAGGTTGAACATTCTATGTGGTCCAAATTGATACGTGTTGGGGCAGTGGATGTCCGAGATCTAAGTAGAGCAACTTAATCAAAGTACGATCCGTTAGTGGGCAATTATTTCATGTTTTTTTCTCGAAGCATCACTCAAATTTGACAAAAATGTGGATGCGAGTTGATGTTCTTGCTACATGTCGATGTGCATTTGGATGAACAGAGTAGAGAAGACGAAATTCACAGAGTGGTGGATGAACTAAACCGCTGATCAGTTACATAAATTCAATCAATTCAATCTCCTAAATTCCATTTAATGTGCTATGTAACCTGCATAACTTGCATTCGAAGCTTCTACGCTTGTTCTTCAAACCTGAAGATACATTGGATGATGAAAAAGTGACTCATTCCTCGCATGAAAATCAAAGTTTGCCCCAGTCCTACGACGGCCGGTCAATTAGGCTAACGTGGACTTAGTGACACGGTTATAGATCCATGAGATTCTTGAGCTGCAGCCGCCGGATTTGAACCTGAGTTTGGAGAGTTGGACGTAGCCGAGGATTTCGTAAGACTGCGTGAAAATGCGCTATCTATAAACGCTGGCTGTGTTGGCTGACCGAGAATCTCTAAATTATTGGTTAACATCGACGCAACCTCTGACATTGTCGGCCGTAGCGCGAGGAGCCTTGAGTGCAAAGAAGTGCAATTGCTATTACCCTCGGGCCTCAACCCTTCTTCTCTTGGGTATTTACCCTCTAATCTTAGATCAACAATATCCAAAACTTGATCGTGTTCGTATTTATTCCAAACCTGTATTAACATCAAGCTCATGTTTTGAATTCTATGTTTCTAAATGAGTTTAACTTATAATTATCAAATCATAACTATTTAATAAACCAATTCTTAAAAACAAAGACGCACCCATTGAAGGAGAATCTGCATAGGCTCTGGCAGACTTGCATCGATACACTTTCTCCCTCTCACTATCTCAAGAATCACAATCCCATAACTATAAACGTCTGCTTTTCTGTTAATTGTCCGTGGACAGCATACTCCGGCGCAGTGTAACCTCTGTCTCATAGTAAATTAGTGGAAACCAGAAATTAAGCTCTGGATTTGACACCTTATAAAGATCATCATAGAATTTGTTAAACAAATTGCACAACTTACATTGTTCCTCCGACTCTGGTAGAAACATGTGTTTCGTCTTCTGGGAAGAATCTAGCCAAACCAAAATCTGCTATTTTAGGGCAAAAGTTGACATCTAAAAGTATATTCCCACATTTGATATCTCTATGTATAATGCAAACTTCTGAATCCTCGTGTAGATATGCAATCCCTCGAGCTGTGCCCACTATAATGTTTAAACGCCTTTCCCAGCTCAAAGAACTTCTTATCTCTCCTGCATAGCTCCAATATTAGTATCTCAAAGTTTCATATAAGTTAAAACCAGTAGACATGATTTCAGGAATTAACAAACTGAACCCTAAAATAATAGAATTAATAAGAGCAACGTACCAAACAAATGCTTGTTACGTCGATAGGTGTATTCTTTTTAACTTTTAGGGGTGGGAGCTGGGTGGCTGATTTATTGTATTTTTAATAACTGATGGCCAGATTTTAATAATCAGAGAATATGTTTCGTCTTACGCCCAAATGAAGCATCCTTAATATAAACAATTAAATTTATTTAAACTGCAACTGTGGATGGAAGATTGAAACGTTTAGGTATCTTTATCCGTTTCACATCTGTGCAGCCACGTTATCGGACAGTTTTCAAAGCCATGTTATCGAACAGTTTTCACATCTGTGCAGCCACGTTATCGAAGAGTTAATATTCCCTCACTCTGTTAACAAACCTATCAAGCAGTTGTTTGTTTAAATGTTGAGGTTCACGCCTATATGGTGCTAGATTGAACAATATTCATTGATGGAGGTTATGCATGGATTTGGGGATTTGAATTTGTCCATTGAGGAACGCCACCAACGAAGAAGGCATTGCAGTGATTGCATTTCGCCCAACATAAATGTCAGCACTGAAAATTGCTACTATTGTTGAACCTATAGTACCATAGCCTTGGACGCTTATCCATATATCCAATCCTGCTCATTTCTCATATTGTTTGAGTTTTCAGTGGTGGATGTTTCGATTGAAGCTGGGTTATGGCGATTTTCCTTTCGTTTGTTTGGTTGTTCTATGCGCAACGCCAACACTAAGACTGCTACAGGTACATTTAGTTTTTCCTCTGCATTTTGACATTTTCCTCGGTATTCATTAGCTTGGCATGATTTTCATGCATGGTTTCCTTCTACTTAAAGCACCCAATGGATCATTCTTTTGTAAATATCACTAGATAATATTAGGGTTACTGTCTTTTTATCGGATCTTCGATTAGAAAAGTTTTCTGTATTCGTTGTTGATACAGTCATGAGAAGGTCTACGCGAGTCCGTCCCCTTTTTATAATATCCAATTACATAAAAACAAACCAACATAATAACCAAAACCTATTTCCAGTAGTAAAAAATAACTAAAACCTATTTTCACTTCATCAAATTTTTAAGACTCCTACGTAGAAAAAGATAATAAGATAATAACTCCACTTCAAAATAACAAAATAACAATGCAAAATTAAAATAGAAACTACACCATAGTGCTGATTAACAATGTGAGTGATACTTGTCGTTCTCATACTTCGAAATCTACTTTCCCCTATAATCTTTAAAAACCACTCTATGAGAGATTTGGTTATAATATAAAGGTTTATGTCTTATTTATTAGGTTTATTTTAATGATAATAAAACAAGATTGTTTATAATGATTTTTTTTATTTAATCTAAACTTCCATAAGGCATGAAATATGTATTACCTTGGATTAGGTTACATAAGGAAGGAAATATGTATTACCTTGGATTAGGTTACATGATGGAGGAGATTAAGTAGCCTACATTAGGTGTATATGTGAAGGTTGGAAGAGTGAAGACTTTTTTAAAGAAGTGAAAGTATATAAATTTTATCAAAATTTTATTATATATAGAAATTAAGATAGATAATTAACACATAAATCATTGTGAAACGATATAAAGTATATAAGTCTATGAGAGGTAGAGTAATCGGTAATGTGTAATTGAGATGAGAAGATGTAAATATAATGTCAAAATTTTACTTGAGTACATAAGAATTATTTTTTAGATTGTATGTTTTAGTGTACATTAGTGCACAATATAATTTATTTCTAAATGGTTAAGGAAAAAAAAAGTTGTAAAAATAAAAGAGGTATGCAATTTAAGATTATATATGTCAAGACAAAAATATAATAAAAACACCAAACAATATTATTATTTTTAAAATTTTATATACTTGGAATTTACATTCTCAACCCTACATGCTTGTGTAACTTCATCATGATGGATTTGTGTAGCTTATTCAAAAAGTCATGAATATATTTAGAAACATTTGGAAAAATGGACGTTTTGTTGATTTTACAGTCTGAACCATAGGATTGTCATACCGAACCTAAATCTAGCAAATATGTGGGTGAGTGGAAGTTGTCTAGCCCAAAACAAAATGAATTTAAAATAACACATGTTCACTTCTAAAGTAAGTGCGTGCTCTAGAAGCACATGCGTGTTCTTTTTAATATAAAAATCCACTTTACTACGTTGGCCATAACTTTCTATCAAAGCATCAATTTTTTGACTTCTTTAACTCATTGGAAAGATCTTGAAGAGATATGCATCATTATGCTATAATAATTTTATGTTTATATATATATATATATATATATATATATATATATATATTTTAAAAAGAATATAAAATAAATATATGAGCAATGATCAATACCCAAAGCCACCACATAATCTCTCTAATGGGAATATTCATCGCCCACTAGTAATTTGGGCACTCTATAGACCACAACACCTAGATACTAGATACATATCACCATGGATACCATTTCTAAGTCATGCGTGATGCTTCAAGGTATTATTCATGGATTTGTATACTTTAATGGTTCACTTAGGGCCAAAATCATGGTCTTCTTCCTTGGAACATCATCCCCAATGCCCTAGGACACCTACTTACTACATAAAACCACTTATTGGCATCAAAATCCTCAATCATAGGCCATTGATACTCTCATGAGGCCATGTGCGGTTGGTGGAGGAAACCTTCTTATCCATGGATGGTTGAAAGATTCCTTTAAGGCCCAAGGTTTAAGTCTCCTCCACTAACCATGCCAAATGCTCCAAGGTCCTAAGACTTGGATACATAATGCCATGGATACACATATAAAGTAATGCACCATGCTTCAGGTATTATTGATGGCTCCATATGCCTCAATGGTTTCTTTAGGGCTAAAGGAATGGTCTTTTCCTCGGAATGACATTCCCAAGGCCTTGAAGCACCTACATACTACTCAAAACCACCTAATGGAATTAGCATCCTCAATCATATTCCAATGATAACCTTGGGAGGAAATTTGTGGTTGGTGGAGGAAACCTTCTTATCCCTAGATGGCTAGAATATTCCTTTAGGGCCCAATGTTAAGGTCTTCTCCATTGACCATGTCCAACACCCCAAGGCCACAATACCTAGATACATTGTGCCATGGATACCTCTATGAAGTCATGCATGGTTTTTTAAGTAATTTTCCATGGCTTTGGATGCCTCAATGATATATATAGGGACAAAGGAATTGTCTCCTTCCCTAGAACATCATTTCGATGTCCCTGATACATGCACACACTACTAAAAACCACCTAATGTCATTAACATCCTCATTCATAGGCCAATGATACTCTTAGGAAGTCACGAGTGGTTGGTGGAAGTAACCTATTTATCCCTAGATGGATAGAATATCCATTTAGGGGCCAAGGATTAGATCTCCTCTACTAACCATGTCCAAGGCCCCTTACCCCCAAGACTTGGAAACATGGTGGCATGGACACCCCTTCAAAGTCATGACCAGTGCTTCAAGGCATTATTCACAATTTTGAATGACTCAATGGTTTATTTAGGGCCAAAGGCATATTTTTCTTCCCTAAAAATTAATTTCCAAGGCCCTAACACATGTACATATTGCTCAAAACCACCTAATGGCACATATATCATCAATCATATGCCTGTGATACCCCCAAGAGGCCATGTGTAGTTGATGGAGGCAAAATTCTTAGCCTTGGATGGCTAGAAGATTCCTTTAGGGCTCGAGGTTCAATTCTCCTCCACTAACCATGTCCAAATCCCTAAGTCCCCAACTTGGATACATGGTGTTGGGGATAGCCTTCCGAATTCATGCGTCATTCTTCAAGGCATTATTCATGGTTATAGATGCCTCAATGGTTTCTTTAGGGATAAAGGCATGGTATCCTTTCTTCAAATGACATTCCCAATCGCTAGAGTCACCTATATACTACTCAAAAACACCTAATGGCATAGACATCCTCAATCACAGGCTAGTGATACCCTTAGCAAACCATGTTTGGTTGTTGGAGGAAACCTTCATGGACCTAGATAGCTAGAAGATTCATTTAGGGATTGATCCTTAGGTCTCCTCCACTAACCATGTCTAATTCTCAAAGGCCACAAAACCTAGAGCGATAGTAGTGTGGAAGAAGGAGATCCTCAATCATAAGCCAATGATACCCTTAAAAGACCATGTTTGGTTGGTGGAGGCAACGTACTTATACATAGATAGCTAGAAGATTTGTTTAGGGCCAAAGATTCAAGTATGCTCCTATAACCATGTCCAAGGCCACAAGTCCCAAAATTTTATACATAGTGCCATGGATACCCTTGTGAAGTCATGCATCATACCTTGAGGCATTTTTCATGGATTTATATACCTCAATAGTTTCTTCAAGGCCAAAGGAATGATCATATTCCTTGGAACATCATTCTCGAGGTCATGAGACACCTACAAATAGCTTAAAACCACATAATGTCACCAATATACTCAATCATATGAGAATCATACCCTCAGGAGGCCATCTGTGGTCATTGGAGGTCACCTTCTTAGCCCTGGATGGCTAGAATATTCCATTAGGGCCCAAGCTTTAGGTCTCATCCATTGACTATGTCTAAGGTGCCACCACAAACCTAGATACATAGTGTCGTTAATACCTGTATGAAGTCATGTGTGGTTCTGTGAGGAATTCTTCATGGCTTTGGATGCCTCAATGATACCTTTAGGGTCGAACACTTGGTCTTCTTTGTTGGAACCTCATTCCCAAGGCCCTAAAACATATAGGTACTACTCAAAACCACCTAATAGCACAAACATAATCAATCATATGCCCATGATTCCCTCGAGAGGCCATGTGTTGTTGGCTGAGGAAAAATTCTTAGCCCTAGATGGATAGAATATTTCTTTATGGCTCGACGATATTATAGACTAGGATGACAAAATTTCAGCCATCGCATGGGATTATAGAACAACATATAAGAAATAAAATGGGTAGACACCATTCGAGTAGGTATATGGACACGAAGCAGTTGTGCCTTTGAATTTCAAGCAATAAGCCTCAATAATTACATAAGGATTACACTTGGACACGTACAAGCCACTCAACATAGGTTATTTGAGCTACAGAAACTAGAAGAGTCTTGACTAGTGTCTATACATCACCAGGAAGTACGAA
This sequence comes from Larix kaempferi, assembly GCA_027924585.1. Lineage (NCBI taxonomy): Eukaryota > Viridiplantae > Streptophyta > Pinopsida > Pinales > Pinaceae > Larix > Larix kaempferi. The sequence goes on from BSBM01000017.1 coordinate 57,066,957, forward strand.
AGAAACAACAAAAAGCTTTGAATGAAAGAAATATTAGGAAATTGGACATTTTAGTCGATGACCCACTACTTTTGCAAGAAAGAAAGATAAAAGGAAAACCAAGAAATTTAGAGACCGCATGGATGGTTTTATATATAGTTGAAGAAATGAACCACAATGGATCTGTTTGATTAAAAATGCTTCAGGGTCACGCGTAAATTTCAACCCAAAATCCGAAGGCATATATGTTTGAATTTCGACAACACACCATCGCAAATCCGAGAAAGTATTCTTTTTTTAAACGTCGGTAAAACTTTGATGGATATATGACAACAACAACGTCTCGTCGAATCACCGACAACACATTGTTGAATAACCTATGCATTTCTTTTAATCTAAACGTCATATAACCAATGCCAATTACATCAAATATCCTTCAACCTGTGTTTACCACAAGGTCAGATATTTGACCCAAGAACACGTCGAATATCCGACAAATGATTGGTTGATTAACTGGCACATTTTACTTACCACAAGGTCATATATTCGACCAAGAGTACGTCGAATATCCGACAACAGTTACTTACCATATGGTCGGATAACCGACAAAGGAGCCATCGAATATCCAACATATCTAACCACATCCGGAAGACAAAATCCGACGACAATCGCCATTGGAGGTATAGAAGCCTCGTCGGAGCTAGTAGAGTGGGCATCGTATTTGTGACAGGATTGAGGAATTAAAAAAAAAAATCTTTGGAATTCTTTGAAAAACTTATGCCCAAAATAATGACTACATGTCCCAAAATATGCACTTTCACAATTCTACCCTCATATTATTCATCATCACATTTGATATGAAAATTTAAAATATTGTTAGAACAAATATCTAGTGGAGATAGGTCTGTGAATATAATTTTATCTCCTAGTGGAATCATATCAATTTGACACCAAATGAAATATTTATGCCCAAAATAGTGACTATTGGTCCAAGATGGAAATTGAAAACCATGCTAGTTGTTCCTTAGTATTTTTGAGATAGAATTTCAATGCAGATTAAAAATATGTTTCTAATAGAGATATCCAGAGGAATCTACTTCAATCTGAATTTGGAATCACTTCAATCAAATGTAGCATGACAAAATTATCATCAAAACAATGTTGGGTAGTCTATGTTGGCCACCACTCCTTGGCATGTTAAAAATGAAAATTTCCTAATGACTCTCTTTAGATCTATATTATATGAAATATTGACGATTATTTTTCTATATCCATTTGAATGAGAAATTTATTACATTTCTATTCTTCCATAATCTCACCTTGCATTGCATAATAAGTGCTAGAATTTTTTCTGCAGGTCACCAGAGGATCAACAATTTCAATGTATTCATAAAGAAGTTCTTATTGAAGAGTTCTAGGGATCTATAAAAGAAGGTAAAATCACCAATACATCGAAAAATTGCAATGCTATATGCTTATACTATGTCATCAAAAAAATTATTACTCATATAGTTCCCACAATAAACCTTAATTTAGTGGCTTTGCATTTTGTTTATATAGATTTACATTTTTTTTTGCACAAGAAAAAACTATACTTTATTAAAAGTATTTAAGAAGTACAGATATCACCTAAGAGTTCATCACTACATCCATCAAGGGTTAATAAAAAATGAGACCAATCCATATCTCCCAAGACAGTACCCATGCCAATAACAAGATGTATCGGGATATACTAATCCCCCTGAGAGTTTAATAACAAAAGTAAGATCCAAAATGCATAAAGAAACCAATAGAAAGGAGAAGAAGTAAACTAATCTACCTATGTCTAGAACCGCACAAAAAATACACAACAGATAATCTAAACAACAAAAATGTGCCAAAAACCCCTAGAGGGAGGAAGGGTACCCTTCAGGATTTTATAATATATATGGCCAACAGTCGCCTCAAGTCCACGTCAGGAAAGTGACTCTGCCATGGTGTTATGTTCCCGATAAATATGGACAATAGAAGTCTGTGGGAAAAGACGAAGAAGTGACATAGTTTTCTCTAGCCAAAATGAGAGTGCCAACGCTAGATGATGGTCGCACAAGAGTTTTCCCAATTATAATGATCATTGAATCGCCTGCAATATGTTGCAGATGAATGTTGGCCTTTGCAGTAAAATATAAAACAAGCCATAAAGCAACAAGTTCCCCTTTCGTATTGGTGCCATCGTCGCCATGTAACCATAGTTTATTCACATCCCCATTATATAGTTCAATGAAGGCCCCAAAACCACATTGACCAGATGATCTCAGGGCAGCACCATCAAATCTAGCCCTATTGCCGCTTCAGAGTAGATTAGGAGATAAAGGATTACGAACAGTGATCATCAAGGGCATGTTCATAGAGCATCCATAATCAATAGATAGCAAGTGGACATCGCATGCAACTTTGCAAACCTCCAAAAGTCTATTTTCAAATATAACCAGTTTCCTCGTTTTCCAAATTGTCAAAGATAATAAGCATGCCAACAGGACCAATTGCTTGTTTTGTGTGTAAATACAATGAAACCATGACTGGATGGATATGTCACGGCCAAAATTGATCATAGCAAATGGATAACCTAGAATCTTACACACCTGCTGAGTATAAGGGAATCTAACAAATAGATGTAATAACATTTCTGGAGCCTGTGAACATAGAGAGCAAACACCCGAACCACTGAAGCCACGCTTCTATAGGTTGGACCATATCAAAATTTTATCCTCCAATAGTAGCCAAATGAAGATGCGGACCCGCGGTGGCATGCACCAACTCCACACAAGCACATGCCACCACCTAGCAGACCAATTCGATTGCGAGCACAACGCCATATAAGCCAATTTTACCGAGAGAAAATCATCCACCGTGTTATATAGATTTACATATTTCTTAGATCTCTCTTCTCATCAATTACAATTGAACATTTTTTTGATTAAAAATATGGTGGTACGTATATTTAATTAAAATGACTTAATGTAATATTGAAATACTTTTAATTAGTTTATAATTTATAAAATTATTTATATATTATTTTAGCTAGCAAAATCAAGTGGAAAGTGTCTAATCAACAATGATGCAAGAATTCTTATTGAATATGTGATGTTTCCAACGATCATAATTCATTCGTTTTATGTGGATTTGGGAGATATTAAATAAATTTGGAATGAATTTTCCATAAAATTATGGATAAATACTTTTGCACTATTTGAAATAAGATTAAATTCAAATTTGATAATTAAATGCATTTCTTTAAATTTAAATTTAGTCAATAATATCAATGACATAGGTAAATAAAATATTTATAATAATATTAATATAAGTAAAAAACAAATATTTATTTTCTAATGAATCATCAATCATCTTTAGGTAAAGGTGTCTTCAAAACAAAAAGACGAAAAATGCATGTTTGGTAAAGATGTATCAAAAACAAAAAGACGAAAAATACATGTTTGGTAAAGATGTATCAAAAACAAAAAAACGAAAATGACATGTTTGGTTATGGTCTAAAATCCCAAAAGAATCAAAAGTGGACTCAACCAAGTTTTGAATTATGTGCACTAACGGTTAAGTATGGATACATTCAAAATAATGGCAGTAGATATTCAAAGTGGTCATTGTTTTCAATGGTAGTCTTCTTCCCCAGTACCACCACCGCAATAGAATTTCCTCCCGTCGTCCCTTGCTCTTTGATGATCGAATCAGGTCAGCTGTAAATGCTAGACTTCAGAATTTTCCTCACCACTGCAATCGAATTCCTCCAGGCGGCTATAAATCTGGGCAGGAAAGCTATCCAGGTCATTTGCATGCAGCCATTGGGTTCCAATTTCAATCTCTAAATTGGTGTTATTGGCGGGACTGATGGGGAAAGTTTCCCAGTTTTCACTTCTGCCTTTTATGGCTGCGTCTGTGATGATTGTTGCAGTAGGCCTTGCAACCGACGATCCATCCCTTTGCCAGCATATGCGTACATCAATGCCACAGCGTTTACAGAAAATCTGGATTCTGTTTTGCAATCCCTCCGCTCAAATCTTTCGGATGGCTTCGCTACTTCAATGCAAAGCAAATATGGCAAAACGGATCCTGTCTATGGTCTTGCAGTGTGTCGGAAGTATCTAAGTGCCCAAGAGTGTTCAAAATGCATCACTGAAGCGGCGATAGAAGTAAATGTATTATGTCCCCAATCTAACGGTGCCCGGATTCATCTGGATGGTTGTTTGTTCCGCTATGAGAATTCTTCTTTCTATAACCAGGCTGTCGACGGTGGGACTTCCTCTAACTGTTCCTTCACAAAGGACAGCGATCGAAACACATTCTCTCAAGAGATTCAGGAACTATCCGCGCAACTCATAACCAACGCTTCTGCAAATAACAATTATGCCGTTGGCTCCATTGATGGAGGCTCATTATATGGTCTCGCTCAGTGTTGGCCCTCCCTTACCACTAGTAGTTGCGAAACATGCTTGACACATGCTCAGAATCATTTACTCTTGTGTTCTTGTGTAATCCAAGTCGTGAAGGTCGAGGTCTCGAGGCTGGCTGCTATTCAACTTACTCCTTCTTCACTCATAACCAGACTTCCAGCTGTATGAGTTTTCTAAATTTGATGCATTCAAATATTTGTTAGTTAATTATGACAGAAACATGTTTATGGATTGTTTTGTTTTCATTTTAATTGCAGCATCCAGCAATTCGACACCGTCTTCGTCAGGTAAAACGTCATCGAAAATAGGAAGAGTATGGGGAACAGCTCTGATTGCGGTGCTGTGTTTCTTGCTTTGCGGACGTATCTCTGTCGATTGATCTCGTTACAGCACCTGTCGACTTCAGCTTAGTGTAGGCCTTTTATATGCCTTCTTCTTCTTCATCTCTCACCTCAATCTGTAAATACTAAGTTTATGCAATAAACGATCAATCTATATTTATATAATTTGTATTGTATTTTGGTGAGTTTTGTTGGAATCCAATTTCTCTTGAAATTTGTTGAAATTCTGAAATTCTGATTTAGGTTGTTTTAAATGTAATTTTAATTGTGGAAATAAATTCTGTTTTTTTAATTGACATTTCAATTATGCGATTTTCACAATTCTGTTATTTTAATAATCTTATTAATGCAATTTCAACAATTAGAACTAGCCAAAAAATTAACAAAATATTAAATACAAATAAAATTTAATATACGCATATCATTGAATTGAATATGTAATAAATGAGGTATATGATTGAATATGCAATGACTGATGTATATGTTTTCGAAATACATTTTTTGGATTTGTAATCTGGATAGATATATACAAATTTATTTCAGTGATATAATATTCAAAGATGTCAGTCGGTAAACATCATTCCAAACAATATATCCCCCTCGTCAATGGAATGCCTCCACATCGAATAAAAGTAAAGTTGTTTATTTTGCTTTTTCAATAAAGGGTATTATGTTTTGATTCATGTATATAATAATTGCTGTTTTGAATTAGAATGTGGGATACTGTGCAGCAAAGTTTTTAATGTTATTTATTCGATTTGGATTTAAAAGTTTATAATTTGGTATAACAATAACAAGGATAGTGGGTATCTTGGGATTAACAGTTTGTCTATCTTCATAAATAAATATGTTTGGAAAACTGAAATTTATTTGATTGCAGCAAAGTTTTTAGCAAAGTTTTTAATGGTATTTATTGATTTGGATTTAAAAGTTTATAATCTTGTATAATAATAACAAGGATAATGGATATTTTGGGACTAAGAGTTTGTCTATCTTCATAAATAAATATGTTTGGAAGAATGAAATTTATTTGATGCATTGTATTTTTGTTTAATATTTAATATTAATTAAGTTATTAGTATTGTAACAATCAGATTATATAACATATTATATAGTTAGATTTGAATTTCCAAAATATAATAAGATTATTTTCCAATCACTTTATCTATATAAAGACTTTTTTTATCATTTCATTTAAAAATTAAATAAAAGAAATTCAAAAAGATAAACTTATCAAACATAAATGAAATTTTATGTAAATCTAAAATTATACTAAAGAAAATTAATATTTCTACGTTAAAAAAGCAAATTTATAATTAAAAATTTAATTTTTATTTATTAAAAATTTGTATTAAATTATATAATTTAATTATAACTTAGTTTGAGTTCACAAATTTAATTATTAAACAATAATTGTTTAGCTTTTTGTTTATGTTTACATTAAAATTTAGTGGAATATTTTATTAAATTAACATGTCATATAATTTTATCATATGAAACAACATTACATTATAATAAATTGTATTGGATTTATATATTCAAAAATATTTTAATTAAGTTTGGGTTATTTAATTTATATAATAGTTAAAAAATCTAACTATGTTAAGGGTTGGTGTTGTCTATGTCTAGATAATGTTAAGGGCTTAAATGCCATTAATTCTTGGTTTCTTAACCAAAATAAAACCTACAAGTAAAAGTACCACTTTGTAACAAAAAAAAATATTTAAGAATTATTTTTTAAATATTTAAATTTTATTTATTTTTAAAAGTTTTATAAATCTCTTTATATATAACAAGTGATTTTTACGCCGTAGGCGTTCACCAAGGAGAATCATTACTTCCACATCAGCAAGATTCCTCGCTCATGGAGCGAATGGAATTTTGCCGTGTGGATGGCAATGCTTCTCCGCGACTTGCCTTCTGCAACGCGATGATGTCTCGTTGAATGAACAATTTCGCCCTTTATTTTCAACTTTATCGTGTCCTAGCTCGTCGGCGACCAGTGCAAGTGGTGCGCACATTCTCTTTTAGTTTTTCTTGCCATTGCAAAGCGACCACCGACCGCTAACCAGCAACACAACCAGCCGCAGATAGTGTTTTCCTCCGATCTCGTCAGCGACCGTCGACCAGCGTGATTACTCTATTCGTCAGGTTTCCATTTTCGTTGCTGCAAAATGATCTTGCGATTCATATTTTCATCAATCTCATACCTTAATCTGAGGAACAGTAAAGCGCATTCCTGGTCTCTCAGCTAAACCAGTCAGATCATGATCCATGTATTCAAATACCATGTATATATGAATTTATTCTATCAGTATCTCCTATGTTGCTCTGATGGCAATAATATCAACTATGGATTCATTTATTTTAACAATTTACGAATTAAAACAAACTGATGCAACTCTGCATGAACAAATATTATGAGATATAGATTTTTTTTTCTACAGTTGAGCATTCAATTACGGATTGGACATCGAACAACTTTCCATCGGGTTTGCCACGGAAAAATTTATTTCTTTCGGTCTACTCAATTACGAATTTATGAATCTTGATTCAATAGTACTCATTTCTGCCTATGGACGTATTTGTGAATTTGACGGATTGGACCTTCTGCACATTCTATCTTCTGCAGATACGAGAACAGATTTCAATGCAATAATGGTTAAATCTGCTCAGACACCAATGCACCGCCTTTAATCTTCTGCAGATACGAGAACAGATTTCAATGCAACAATGGTTAAATGTGCTCAGACACCAATGCACCGCCTTTAGCTGCAATCGTTTATAAATTTGGATGGATGAAGCTTATGTGATTGTATTCTTGTTTGCTGTTGTTATTGTATCTCAGCTTTTTCTTTAGTTCAACGACCCTCTTCAAGAGATCAAGTTTCTTGTTTTCTATTGAAAATCAAGGTTCTTTACTAAAACCAAAGTTATATTTGTTGTTATAATAACTCATATTTCTTGTTTAATGTCTCAACTGCGATTTATTTACTCGTTTTACTTGTATGTTCAACCTTTAAAGTTATAATTTAATCATACATCTTATTTATTTACTGATTTAAGATGAAACGATGCTTCATTGACATTTGTGTTGCAACAGATATTTTCTCCTAGATAAAATGCCCGTTCCAAAAACAAAACAAAACAAAACAAAACTTTTTTACTCACAATTGTGTTTTTCCCTCCTCTGAACTAATTTTCTCTGGTCTAAGATGTTTTTCCCTTTTCACAATTGTGTTTTAATTTGTCTATGTTCATATTCTGCTTTTTTACTACAACAGGTTTTGTCTCCTATTCTTAATGTATCTTTTATTGTCTAATGTATATTTTTGTCTATATATGCTTTATTGTATGCTTTCTAAGACCATGCAATTTCTTCCTTTTGATTAACCAGGTCGTCAACAACTTTGTAAAGCAATTGGTTTTAGCCTAGATGCAGTAGCTCGTACTGGGAATAGCCTTGCGTTGTCATAATTGTCTTTGAAGTAACATGCACCTTTAAAGTAATTTTCCCTGCTCTAAGGGTTTTTCTCTTTTCACAGTTGTGTTTTTCTTTGTCTATGTTCCTATTCTGCTTTTTGCTGCAACAGGTTTTGTCTCCTAAAGAAGTTATCCATTCTAGAAATTATTTCTTTAATTTTTTTAGAATTGTGTTCTTGTTTGCTATTGTTATTATGTCTCAGTTTTTTCTTCATCTCAATCAAGCTCTTCAGGAGATAAAGCTTCTTATTTTCTACTGAAAATCAATTGTGTTTAATTTGTCTATGTTCCCATTCTGCGTTTTTGCTGCAACAGGTTTTGTCTCTTATTCTTAATGTATATTTTTGTCTATATATGCTTTATTGTATGCTTTCTAAGACCATGGAATTTCTTCCTTTTGATTAACCAGGTCGTCAACAAATTTGTAAAGCAATTGGTTTTAGCACAGATGCAGTAGCTCGTACTGGGAATAGCCTTGCATTGTCAGAATTATCTTTGAAGTAACTTGCACCTCTAAAGTAATTTTCCCTGCTCTGAGGTGTTTTTCCCTTTTCAAAACTGTGTTTTTCTTTGTCTATGTTCCTATTCTACTTTTTGCCGCAACAGGTTTTGTCTCCTAAAGAAGTTATCCATTCCATAAATTATTTCTTTAATTTTGTCAGAATTGTGTTCTTGTTTTCTATTGTTATTGTGTCTCAGTTTTTTCTTCATCTCAACCAAGCTCTTAAGGAGATAAAGCTTCTTGTTTTGTACTGAAAATCAAGGTTCTTTTCTGAACCAAATTTATATTTGTTGTTATAATAACTCATATTTTTTGTTTGGTGTCTGGACGGTGGTTTATTTACTTGTTTTACTTGTATGTTCAACGTTTAAAGTCACAATTTAATCATGCATGTCATTTATTTACTGGTTTCAAATGTTTTCTGTTGCAATAGATATTGTCTCCTAGATAAATTGTCTGCTCCAGGAAATAACTCTTTTCTTTACTAACAATTGTATTTTTCCCTGCTCTAAAGTAACCATATACTTCCTGTTCACTCCCTCTTCAAATTCCTTGTTCATCCCTATTCTCAAATAACCTATACGTGTTGTTGACCCTTACTCACAATTGTGTTTTTCCCTGCTCTGAAGTAACCTATACTTCTTGTTCACTCCCTATTAAAATTAGTTGCTCTGTCTGTTCCTGTTCTTCTTTCTGCTGCAACATGTTTTATCTCCCAAACAACTTGTCCATTTCACAAAATAATTCTTTTATTTTCTCACAATTGTGTCCATCCCTGTTCTGGAATAACATATATCTGCTACTGCCTCTGCTCCTTTACTGATTTTTGCTTCAAAACCATGTCGTCTCTTCTAAAATACTGCGAAATTTTAGACTTACTAAATAAATTGCTCCTTTGTTGTGACTGGTATATATTCAGTTCTCTAAGTTTACTAATATAGATTCTTCCAATATAGTTCTTTTTCAGTAAATGATTCTATCATTTTCTTAGAATTCAGGTTTTTCCTGCTCTAAAATAAACTATACCTGTTGCTCACACCCTGCTGAAATTCCTTGTCTATTCTGGACTTTTGCTAGTATATATTTAGTTCTTCAAGATTTAAGCAAAGTAATAAAAACTTAGCAAACCTTCATTACTTGGATACACAGTTATCGGTCTGCCCCAACATGAGCATGCATCATAGGTTTTTTACCAAATTGTTATTCAACATTTGATAAGTTTACCAATATAGATTGAAGAAAAAATCACATTTAAGAGAAGTCATCCAAAAATTAGTAAACCTTCATTACCTGCATACACAATTATGACTATCCCCCAACATGAGCATCCATTATAGGTACAAATCAAAGACAATAGACTGAAAACAAAAAACATAGCAAACCTTCATTACTTGGATACACAGTTATCGACGTCCCCCAACATGAGCATTTATCATAGGTTTTTTTACAAATTGTTATTCAACATTTGATAAGTTTACCAATATAAATTGAAGAAAAAATCACATTTAAGAGAAGTAATCCAAAAATTAGCAAACCTTCATTACCTATAAACACAATTATGAGTATCCCCCAACATGAGCATCCATTATAGGTACAATAGTTCCAATTTGACTGATCATTACTACTTCTTATTGGATCATTTCTTTTCTTCTTATAAACAAAATATTGTTTACTCAAAAGGGGTTTAGCTCCATTCTGCTTCAAGTTCACTAACCTTGGGCATTCAATTCTCCCTTTTTCTATCATCATCTTAAAAATAGGGCTTAAAGAACTGAAAATCACCCCATAGAGTTTTATAAATAAATAGACATGCGCAGAAAGAAAAAAAAAAAAATGCCCCATCAAAAACAATAGACTATTCAGGTTTTTCCTGCTCTAAAATAAACTATACCTGCTGCTCACACCCTGCTGAAATTCCTTGTCTATTCTGGACTGTTGCTGGTATATATTTAGTTCTTCAAGATTTAAGCAAAGTAATAAAAACTTAGCAAACCTTCATTACTTGGATACATAGTTATCGACCTCCCCCAACATGAGTATTCATCATAGGTTTTTTTTACAAATTATTATTCAACATTTGATAAGTTTAGCTCCATTTTCCTTCAAGTTCACTGAACTTGGGCATTCAATTTTTCCTTTTTTCTATCATCGTCTTAAAAATAGGGCTCAAAGGACTGAAAATCACCCCATAGAGTTTTACAAATAAATTGACATGCGTGGAAAAAAAATGCCCCATCAAAAACAATAGACTGAAAACAAAAAACTTAACAAACCTTCATTACGTGGATACACAGTTATCAACCTACCCCAACATGAGCATTCATCATAGGTTTTTTTACAAATTGTTATTCAACATTTGATAAGTTTACCAATATAAATTGAAGAAAAAATCACATTTAAGAGAAGTAATCCAAAAATTAGCAAACCTTCATTACCTGCATACACAATTATGAGTATCCCCCAACATGAGCATCCATTATAGGTACAATAGTTCCAATTTGACTGATCATTACTACTTCTTATTGGATCATTTTTTTTCTTCTAATAAACAAAATATTGTTTGCTCAAAAGAGGTTTAGCTCCATTCTCCTTCAAGTTCATTGACCTTGGGCATTAAATTTTCCCTTTTTCTATCACCATCTTAAAAATAGGGCTCAAAGGACTGAAAATCACCCCATAGAGTTTTAGAAATAAATAGACATGTGCAGAAAAAAATGCCCCATCAAAAACAATAGACTGAAAACCAAAATGATATCATTAACATATATGCAATCATATATTTCAGACACTATTTCTTGTTATGAATTACTAGCTTGAACACTTCAAATAAGTATCCACTTCATAATCGCTTAACAAAACATCCTTATAGCACTTAAACAATAAAACAAATTCCTGTTCCTACTATCTTTTGGCACTTGAAGGTCGCAAGACAGCTCACAAAATAAGACCTGCAAACATTTCTAGCTACAAGAGAACCAAATAGTTTTTCAACCGTTTTGCACTAACCCATGCTGTTTCTATTTTCTATATACTCAGTAGTCCTATTGACTTCTTATCTTTCTACCAGAGTACCCTTTGTTTCATGGTAGATATGTTTAGCTGGTTTCTTTTTTCAAAATACTTGTTCCAAGTTCACCTAAACTATGGTATTGTTATAACCAACCGTGATATCAATTTTTAAATGAGTACTCCCCATAGGGAATATTCCCAACCTGAATCAGAATTAACAAAAAATTATTGTTCACATTCCACAAAGTTCATTGCTCTTAACTTGCTACCTAGAATCTAACAATGTAAGTTTCAAAAACAAATAAACAATCTCTGATGTTGTTTGTACATGTTTCCTTATTACTTTAATAGGCACGTTCGTTGCTAAAAGCAAACCAATTTGAAACTTTTCATTTGTTTATTCTTCTATGTTCTACATGTTCTCATACATGTTTTATATTTACACTTAATATTAATTTCATCCATTTTCCAGGTTGCTTTTGAATTGCAACTATTTTCAATACAACATTATGGACACTCTATTGATCGAAAACGCAGTTTCACTTCTAATGAATGGTGCTGTTGACCTATGTCCACTTGTACAAGTTTTTTCTCTTGATCGAGTAAGCTCTCTTAATTCAACAACTACTCACTAATGAATCACTATCTCAGATGGAATTCATAGCCACGATACATTGCTTCCAAGTAGCTACAATAGCGTTGTGGAAAACCACCAACTCCAAGTAAATTCAATCATCAAAGTCATCAAGTGTACATGCAACACTATGCATAATGCGACGTAAGGTTTGCTTATTGCATTTTATTGTAACTTGATTTCAATTGCACTCCCAACAAATGTACCAATTTTTTTACTTTTACTTACTTACCTTAATTATTCTTGCTAGGATGATTGCACTGGACATAATCGAAATTGTCACATTGCAAACAGCGATAGTTGGAGACCCATCACCTTTCAACTTAACCCCCAACTTTACCTTCCCCCAGCAGTTCATCTGTTACAAGAATCAACACTCTTGATCCCGAAAACCCATCGGGTATCATACCTTGTTCGCAAAATGCAATTGGAAACCCTACTGAAGCTCCTCTTGCTTTTACATCACTCAACCCTTCCACCAAAACTTGGACCATTCAAGGTCGAGTTATTGCAAAAACAAATATGACTACCTACACCAATCAAAAAGGGCCTGGTCAACTTTTTGGCTTTGACCTTGTTAGTGCTACCAAAGATGAGCTTCATATCTCTTCTTTCAATGAACTAGCCACCTTATTATATGACAAAATAAATGTTGGCATAGTCTACACTATCTCAAATGGCACAATTAAATTGGCCAACCCAACATACAACCATTTGACAAGCCCCTTCGAGGTTTTTCTTAACCCCTCGTCAACCATTCAACCATGTTTGGAAGAATGTCCATTAATCCATTTTCATTGCTTCCACTTTAAATCTATCCATGACATCAAAACTACACCCCTCAATTCCATGGTTGACATTATTGGAATTGTCATTTCTGTTTGCCCTGCATCAACTATACGCAAAAGAGATGGCTCTGAAAGCATTCGACGAACAGTTGATTTAAGGGACATGTCTGGGTATAGCATACACATCACACTTTGGGGTCATCACTGCACAATGGAGGGTTCCCACCTTGCAAGCCTTCAAGGTTTTCCTACTCCCCCTATCCTTGCAATTAAAGGCGGGCATGTTATTGAGTTCAATGGAAAAACCATTGGAACCATATCCAACACCAACCTCCTTATAAACCCAAATATTGAGGAAGCTCAACTTCTCCAAACATGGTTTACTGACAATGGTTTCCGTTCAGCCTCGCCATCTTTGAGCCGAAAATCCACCTCGCCTTCTAAGTCTAGCTCTTGCAAACGCATTTCCATTTCTACTCTTCAAGCTCTCCAACCCTCTAAAAAAGCAACCTGGTATTCAATTATTGCTACAATCACCCATATTAACACCGATGACTTTCATTTCCTTGCATGTCCTTTGTTTGTCGATGGCATTCAATGCATGAAAAAAATTTCCCACAAAGTTGGTAATGTATGGCATTGTGCGAAATGTGATGGGGAATTTACAGAGTGTGCTTATCGATACATACTCAAACTTGACCTAATGGATGCCACTGGACAACTATACGGTGTCATAGCTTTTGACGATTCTACGCAGCAACTAATGGGCATCTCTACAAAAGATTTATGCCTTCTCTCAAATGATTCAACATCTATTTTGGAAATAGTTCAACGTGTCTGTGATCGAAAATACCTTTTAACCTTATCTGTACAAACATAGACTTTTATTTCAACATCTCGCTTGAAGGTGTTGCTCATCATGTCAGAGGAAGCTTCCTTATCATCTTCACCATCATCTTCATCTTCATCATCATCATCTTAAACATCTTCATCACCATCATCATCTTCATCACCAACATCATTATCATCATCATCATCGTCATCCTCGTCGTCGTCGTCGTATTCATCATCATCATCATCATGACGACGAAAACGATGATGATGATGATGATGATGATGATGATGGAGATGGTGAGGATGATGAAGATGATGATGATGATGATGATGATGATGAAGATCATAATGAATATGTTGATGATGATGATGATGAAGATCATAATGAATATGTTGATGATGATGATGACGACGAGGAAGAGGGTGATGACGATGACGACGACGACGACGACGATGATGATGATGATGATGATGACGAATTTGATGATGATGATGATGATGATGATGAAGATGGTGATGATGAAGATGGGAATGATGATGATGATGAGGATGATGATGATGATGATGATGATGATGATGACGAGGATGATGATGATAATGAAGATGAAGATGAGGATTAGGATGATGAGGATGATGATGATGATGATGATTGTCGACGGTCATCATCATCATCATCATCATCATCCTCTTCTTTATCATCATCATCATCATCAGCATCAGCATCAGCATCATCTTCATCACCATCATCTTCATCTTCATCATCATCATCGTCATCTTCATCATCATCTTCATCCTCATCATCATCCTCATCACCATCTTCATCATCATGCCCCCTGTCTCGTATGTATCTTCTCTCTCTCACCCCCTTTATCTCCATCCAACACTTAAAAACATAAATTTGTGAAGTTTATAACGCGCACACGTTATGTATATACAAAACACACGCGTGTTTTTTAGTGATACCCGTACATGATTCCCAAGACATTGTAATGGAACTCACATTCAACTTTGATGCCAAAGACAACTTATAGAGGGCTCACGTTGTGCCTTTTAGGTTTTGATCATGGCACTTGAGGTTGAGAGGGTCATGTAGGGATAAAATCCCTTGTTTCAGTTTACAAAACCTACTCATGGCTCATGTATCCCACTGTTGTGACCACAACACCCCCCAGGGAAAATCCAAGGACCCCTTACAATTTTTTTTGAAAGTTGGACTTACGAGAGGGTTTTTTTGTATTATTTCCTTACTCAACCATGTTTGAGGCCCTATGGGTCGTCTTTGGTGTGAAAAACACACATATCCAAATGATTTAGGGCCTAGGGCCCAAATCATTTCATCCCCATATCATAGTTCATGAGCTATGAAACGTTAATTTGAGTCTCAATCCTCTTCTTTCACCCTCTAAGCATGTTTACATTTCAAATCCCATGTGGCGTTGCACCGGGCGCAACCCCTGCAGGTATGACGTGGGATGCTATTGCTCCCCCCTTAACCCCATGATCTCTTTCTCTCTATCTCTCCCATATCCCATCTCTCTCTCTCTATATATATCTCTACCTCTCACTCTCCCTAAAGCACTAGATCCCTTAACCCCTAAACCGTTGAACCATTCAACCTGTAATACCACAGCCCTAACTCCTAAAGAACCTAACCCACAATCCTTAAAGTCCAAATCCCTAAGACCTTACACCTTAAGTCCTAAACCCTTAAATACCTAGGAGCCTTAAACCCCCTCTCTTTAGCCATTCATTTATCCACTTTTGAAGTATAGTCCAATGTATGCAAATATTCATGAAGTATTGAACGTTTGGCATTAAATGGGGTAAACGTTGGTGAATTAATGGCGGGAACATTATGCAGGGGTGCGCACGTGTATTTTTTGCATACGGGTTAACAACGTGTGCGCGCTTTTTTTGCGTACGCATTAACAACACCTGCGTGCATAAGAGAGCGCACACACTTCTTTTTGCGTACGCGTTAACAACGCGTGCGCGGATAAGAGCGCAGATGTGCTTCTTTTATCCACATCAACTCACCGATGTGGAGGCTCGACATTGCCGAAGCAGGAGCGCGTACGCGTGTTTATATGCGTGTGTGTGTGTTTGTTTTTTTTGCACTCACGTGCTGTCATTGCGGTGTTTTTGGGTACCAGCTTCATGTGGGTACCCTTGAACATGGTTGACTATGTTTGACTATGGTTGACTTTGGATGTTCATGGTTAATGATGGTTAATTGTGGATAACTGTGGTTGACCATGGTTGACTATGATTGACTATGATTGACTATGGTTGAATTTGGATGTTCATCGTTGAAGATGGTTGCTCATGATTAAAAATGGTTAAGTATAGTTGATCCTAATTGGTTGACTGCATCTAAGTATGGTTGACTATGGTTTAGGATGATTGACCAAGGTTGACAACGGTTGCTTATGGTTGACCATGCTTGACTATGGTTGACCATGCTTGACTTTGGTTGAATGTAGTTGAATATGGTTGAGCATGGTTGACTTTGGTTGAATGTAGTTGAATATGGTTGAGCATGGTTGACTTTTGATTTTAATGGTTGGTGATGGTTGACCATGGTTGACCCTAGTTGACTTTGGTTCACCTTGGTTAAGCATGGTTGATTTTGGTTGAGCATGGTTAAATTTTGTTGACCATGCTTAACTATGGTTGAATTTGGCTGACCATGGTTCATTATGGTTAACCATTGTTTACTTTGGATGTTCATGGTTAAAAATAGTTGACCATGCTTAACTATGGTTGGCCATGGTTAACTATGGTTGACCATGTTAACTATAGTTGACCATGGTTGACCTTGCTTGACTTTGGTTGGCCATTTCTAACATTTGTTGACCATTTTGACCATAGGAAACATCGTTGACCATGCTTGACTATGGTTGACCATGGTTGAATTTGGTTGAGCATGGCTAACTATGGTTGAGCATGGTTGACTTTGGATGTTCATGGTTGATGATGGTTGAGCATGGTTAATTATGGTTGACTATGATTGATTATGGTTGGCCATGGTTTACTATGGTTAAGCATGGTTCACTATGGTTGACCATGCTTAACTATGGTTGACCATGGTTGACTCTAGTTGACATTTTTTATAATGGTTGACTTTGTGCAACCATGGTTGAATTTTGGTTCTTTATGGTTGCGCATGTTTCACCATGATTCAATTTTGATTGTGTATCTTTGACCATCGTTAACTTCTAATTGCACATGTTTGACCTCGGTTGACTATGGTTGTGCATGGTTCTCTATGGTTGACTTTTTATTTATAATGGTCAACCATGGTTGATTTTGGTTTATAATGTTCGACCATGGTGCACGCATGTTTGACCATGGTTCATTATGGTTGTGTTGCTCAACTTTTGGATGTGAATGTTTGACCATGGTTGACTTATGGTTATGCATGTTTGACAATGGTCGTCTTTTGGTTGACTATGGTTTAACTTGGTTCTCTATGGTTATGCATGGTTGAATTTTGGTTCTCTATGGTTGCACATGTTTGACCATGGTATACTTTGGTTCTCTAAGCTCGTGCGTATTTGACCATGGTTGAATTTTGGTTGTGCATGGTTTGTCCATGTTTTACCATAGTTTTCTATGGTTGACCTTGGTTGGACATGATTTAATGTAGTTGAGTATAATTGACCATGTTTTATTATGGTTATCCATAGTTGGCTTGGGAAAAAATATAATATGAACTATGAACATCTATAAACATGTGATATGAAAAAAAAAATATTCATAATTTTTGTTGACTATGGTTGACCATGGTTAACAAAAATTTAATATTCATAATTTTTCTTGACTAATTTTTGTTGACCATGGTTGGCCATGGTTGACTATGGTTGGCCATGGTTGACTAAGGTTTACCATGGTTGACCATGTTCACTATAGTTGACCATGGTTGAATTTGGTTGTCCATTGCTGACTTTTGTTGACCATGTTTAACCATAAGTAACCATGGTTAACTATGGTTGAGCATGGTTGACATTGGTTGAGCATGGTTGAATTTGGATGTTCATTGTTGATGATGGTTAACGATTGTTGACTATCATTTACCATGGTTGACCATGGTTAACATTGGATTTTCATGGTTGATGATGGTTGTTCATGGTTAACTGTGATTAAGAATGGTTGACCTTGATTGGTTAACAATGGTAAACAATGGTTGATTATGGTTAATTTTGTTTAACCATGGTTGAATGTGGTTGACTATGGTTGAATATGGTTGAGCACGATTTATTATGGTTGATTATGGTTAACGATGGTTGGCTATGGTAACCATGGTTGATTATGGTTGACTCTAGTTATTTATTGTTGACTATGAAGGTTGATTATGGTTGAATAGGGTTGATTCTGGTTCGTTGATTAAGGTTGGTTGACCATGGTTGACCACGGTTTACTATGGTTGACTGTAATGTCCCCATTCAAATAATTTCAGAGTAAGACAATCCCATCAATCCTACTAGTTTCCTAGGTTGGATGGGCACATGTGGAATGGTAATAAGGGAGATAATAAATGATGTTTAGACATTAGAAGGGTTCAAGTATTTAATAAATAGAGTGAATAAAGAAATTCAAGAGAAATCCTAGGTGGAAAATGGTTTTGGAGACATATGGAGGATGTGGGACCCACACTAGCTTGATTTTTCACAATACATGGTATCTCTCTCTTGCAAATTCGAATTAATGGGAAGATGAACACTCTTGGGTGAGTTGGTAAGTCATAACACATGTCATTGAGCATCTTAGGTCGAATTGGGAAGGATTGGTAACCTCCATGGAAGATAAAGAGTCAAATTGGGAGTTTGTGGACACTTGGGCTAGATTCCCTAGCCCCTATGACACCAATGATGGAGCATCTATGACAACTATGACAAATTGCAGACCTGACCTCTGACATCTGACAACTATGACATGTCAGCCCCAAAAATAGGCTCAAGGAAGGCACTCATGGGAGTTGGAGAAGCCAAAGAGACTCAAAATCGAATTTGGGAGAAGATGGAAGGTTGGAACTAGGAGACAAGTGGCAAATGTGGAATATTTCCTAAATAGAAATCTATTGAGAGGATTTCGACCCTTAGAAGGCTAATGTTGGGTATAAAATGTAGAAATCAAGTAGGATAATGGATTTTGATGATTTGAGAAAAATTGCATTTGTGAAGAGAGAGCTAGTGGATGACTAGTTTCTTGCCTTAGCCAATTTCGAGGGTAAAAGATTCCCATCCAAGTTGGTGTTTGGAGAGGCCACTCAGGTCTTTCATGGTGATTTAATGGAGTTTGTATTTGTAGGTAGCAACTAAAAGAATTTTCATGGTTTGGTTTAGTGCAGCACTTTCTCTCCATCGTTTCCAGTTTTGAAGGCATATTCATGCTCCTTGAGGGAGGGCGTTTTTGGTGAGCTCTTGTGCTTCTTGGGAGAGCTTCTCATTATATATTTATGATTGTAATAGATTCATATCCTCTGTTCTTAATATTCATAAATTCTCAGGTTGAAATACCCATTGGTTGTATGCAAAAATATTGATTAATGAGCAAACAATGTCCATTTCCCTAATGCATTGATGTATGACACTATAATGTTGATTATTTCGAATGGATGGATGATTGTCTGATATATTTGTGATAAATATACTGCCATGGATGTATTCTACAAGTTTCATGTACTGTACTTGAGCATTTGAAGCATTTTTACTCAGTTTAGTTGTATTGGGAGGTGAAATAGTGCCATTTCCCCAAGGGTCGAATTGGGGATTTTTGCAGTTGAATGGGAGAGGTTGAGAATAGTTGTAATAATCCATTAATGGTGCATATGAGACCTTAATAACATAATTAACACATTACATACCTCTGTTCAGAAATTTGAGGGATTTTAGAGGCATTTGGGAGGCCCTTTTCAGTGTTACCCCGGGGGGATTTGATGCACAAATTACTAGTCAAAATTGCATATATTGGTCAGAATATAAATAAAGTTTTCAGAAGTATTTGGAGGACCATAAAAAATCCCTGAACCTAATATTCAAGTCTAAATATCATTCATACACTCATACAGAAGATTTGGGAGCATTTGGGTTGATTTGGAGGTCAAAACATTAAAACTAGTCAAAGGTCGAAATTGGTAAAAAAGTGGAAAATTGGGCATTTTAATCAATTTTGAAAAAGGGTCATTACATTGACCATGCTTGACTTTGGATGTTCATGGTAGATGGTGGTTGACCATGGTTGACTATGATTAACCTGGTTGAATATGGTTGCTTATGGTTGACCATGGTTAGGTATGGTTAATTATTGTTGACCATGGTTGACTGTGATCAACCAAGGTTGATTATGGTTGTTTATGGTTGAATTTGGTTAACCATGGTTAAAAATAGTTGAATTTTTTCTTACCATGGTTGACCGTATTTGACCATCGTTAACCATGTTTGACTATGGTTGACCATGCTTGAGTTTGCTTGACAATGGTTGATTTTGGATATTCATGGTTGACGATGGTTGACCATGGTTGAGTTTGGATGTTCATGGTTGACGATGGTTTACTATAGTTGTCTTTTATTGATCTTGGTTGACTTTTGTTGACCATGGTTTACTATGGTAAACCATTGTTGGATTTGGATGTTCATGTCTAACAATGGTTGAATATGGTTGGCCATGGTTGAATAATGTTGACCATATTTGTCCATGGTTGACTATAGTTAACCATGATTGACCATTTTCATAATTAACACAAAATGGAAGCATTGGTGACTTCTTATTTGTGTAATAATGAAACCCCCCCATTAGTGAACAAATCTACGAATTTGATCTCTTTTATAATAGATTGTTCTTGATTTAAAAAATTGGTTTCACTAAAAAACTAAAGATTAATGAAAATAAAAATCCCACACAAATATATAGATGTAAATAAATAGAAAAAACATTGGCAATGACTTCAATAGAATTAAATGTGACACATAGTTAAATTTAATTGGTTAACAACAAAGAATAAAATTCATTCACCGACCTATCATGAATGAAATTGTAAGCAACTAAATAATGATGATATAAAATTCATAAGTAGGTAGTGTAGATCTCACAAGCCATGGTGAGAACATGGGTGCTTAATATAGCATGGAGTTACATGTGAGTTGTTAGTACCCAAACAAATCTTTGATTATTAGTACTCCATAGTATACAACCATAGCTGCCATAGGCCTTGCTGACTATAAGAATTTGTAAGTCTGGGTGGCTAGATGCATGTATCTATGAAAAAAGACTCATGAAATTTGATGCTATCCCACCTGTAGCTAACATGCTCCATGTCAGAATCTTCCCTTTTTCACCTGCAATTACACCCATATTCTTCAATGTTTTTAATCTCGAATGTTTGATCATTCCCTAGAAGGAGAAGCCAAAAAATGGTTCAAGAATTTGCTCGAGGTCACTCTTTTTTTCTTTAGCCAACTCAATGAATTAGTAATTGTCCTTCCGCCTTCATAAACGGGTCCCCCTCCCGATCTATGTTGAATCTTGTCTGATCAAGAAGTAAGATGACCACTTCGTCCCATGCCTTTCCCTGAAGCAAGATATATATATTATATCTATAATATAAAAGCAATGTCGGTCTCGTTGATACACATATAGAATCACAGAATAGAGGATTTGAGCATATGAGATCAAGTCAGCCACAAGTAGTAAACTCAGTACAAATCCATAAACATTGATGCCAAAATATTTTGTTTGTTTGCATGTATATCAACATGTTTCATGTACTCTTATTTCTGTCATGTAAAACTCATGAGCCATCAATGGAATCACTGTACGTGGCATCAAATATGATCAACTCAAATCAACTTGGAAACTTCATAAAGGGAAATTCTAAACCACAATTTTTTATTATTATTGAAACTGACTAATCAAACTTGAAAAGGTTAGAATGCATGTGAAGAAAAAGGCGAGGAATGTTGTGAATCTAGGATAGTTCCGAACCTTATGAAGTTCTCATATGGCATAGTTGAATTTGCGACCTCTCAGTGAAATGTTTTCTGGGTTTTTCATTTATTATTAGTATTATTATTTCTCAAAATTCATTTTAGTACTGAAGGTTGGACATTTTCACATCATGAAATTGGACCTACAGCTTCTCCCCAAAAAGCATAAAAGGCACGATTATCTAGATGTTGTAAAGGAACGGTTTAAGCATCTTCCATAAATTAAACACATTGAGAGGCATGTTGCTATATACAATAGATATTATGTCATAGCTTGTTCTAAAAGGGTTAGTACTAACAAGTAATTGACTTGACAAACATCGACACCTACCGAATCCTATATACAAAGCAGCCCTTCTACGACATACTACAAATACAACAACAAAGAGGAAAGAGGATCGTAAGAGAGCGCATACTATGCTCCTGGATCTGCGGTCACTGCTCCTCTTTGGAAACAACGAATTGCAGCAGAATTGGAGTGAAAATGTAATTCTAGCACAACATTTCAATGCAAGTTATACCATATATTCAACATTATGTTATTGGGAATTCATTATTGTTGTTGAATATTGCCAGCTAACCCTCCATCAGTTTAGTGTAATTTTGTGTAATTTTATCCTTAAAATTATATAGCCATTGCTATTTCTACCAATGGTTGTTCACCTTTATCTTCCAATGTTTTGAAGGATAGACATTAATACATGTAGGAAAATTTTTTTTATCCTTAAAATTATATATCTAATGGCATGTTAGAGGCGTTGCTAAAAAAAGGTGAAGTATGTATGATTATTTTTTTATTATTATATATAAAAAGGAAAGACAAAAAAGACAAACATAATAAACAAACCGTATAAGTAAACTCCCACCTGGATCATCGAGGTAAGCTTCCATGGTTCATCGACAACTGTTTGCATTCCAGGCGCTCTTCTCTATAACCTGTCGTGGAGGATCTAGAGGACGCCTTCTATCAAGGAGTTACAATATCGCATGGAGATCTAGATTGATCCTTATGTCTAGCAGAAGCTTGCGGCCATTAGTGGAATTTAAAGTTAAAATACTACACCTACGTTTTCATTCCCCTTGCATTCAAAATGGCTGCTTGTAAGTCAAATTCTGGTTTTCCTTATTTTCCCTTCATTCAAAATGACCGGTTGTAAGTTAATTCTATTTTTCTTGGCTTTTCGAGGCAGAAAAATACAAGTGGTTCGCCCCACACAACAGGTTTAGCAACCAAATAGGAGAGCTGAAGAATGCATTCATCATAGCGGTGATCCTCAACATGACTCTTATCATTCCGCCCATTTTGGATCACCATGTTGTGGCCTTGGGAAGCTGCCCAAATTCAGAGTTCATCCTACAAAAGATCTTCAGAATTCTGTATGAGATCATGTCATCCACCTTATGCAAAGTTCAAGGTCCATATTAGTTTTAACTCCTTCGTTGTTATCTTCCCAAATGCTCCAATTTTGTTTTCCAAGCATCCTTTGAATGTTTTTCCTCTGCAAAATAAGTGAATTAGTGTGTTTACTAGATGTAATTTGATTTTTTCTGAGATCCATACAGTAGGTATCCATTCAACCATGGTTTCAAGAGAACCTATTTATCTTTATCAAGGTCTTAACATAACAAATACTAGTTCTTGATTTTGGGGTTGTGTCAAATCCATTTTACAATGCACAATGCTTTGTCTGTAGATCCGATACACATGGGATGGCTGATTCAGATGTTGTTTCTCAGAGCAACGGCATCCCTTTGTCCCGCAATGTGATGGAGAGTGTTAATTTTGTAAACAAAAATTTCTGATTCTGAAAATGCGAAATAAAACTTTGATACAGAATCAAAATATCAACACCAAATAGATCATACCTCCAGCCATTGATGCTACTTGAGTTGCTGTAAAAGATTTCCCTATTCCACAACATTTAGCTTCTTGCACGGCACTTCCAAACTCTGCTTTCTCTTTCTTGATGGTGTAAAACTGAAGGGGATTGAGTTAGCGAGATTGGGGACCAAACAAGGGTTTTAATAGCCAAGCTTCCATCAAGCTTATGATGGCTATGTGTCAATCGTTCCACGGATCAAGATAGAGAACCGTTGAGGGAGTTATGGACCATTCCCGAAGCTCTCAACGAGAAATCAGTTATTTAGTTAAAGAGTTTTTAATATTAATTAAGAGAGCTTACATTCTCCCACTTGGTCCATACTTCCAAACTTAATGTCTCATCTTAAAACCTATTGACAATCTGTATTAAGTAATAGATACAAGAATCATGGCGATAAGTCCTCTTATGACAAGTATTACCTTCCATGTATTACTATGTATTTATTTCTATTTTAATTTATGTGGCAACAATTTCTTAATGAATAAACCTTATGTTTATTCTTGGTCCTCATAGATGAATTTTCTCAAATTAAATTAAGGTGCACATATGTATGAGAAAAAACAACACAGTAATTAAGAATTTCATTAAAAATAACATTGTTCATACAATGAGAAACTACATAATGGAACCAAGTCCCATATTCATTACATGATCCTTGAATTTAAACGGTGGCATGCCCTTAGTCAAAGGATCAGCGATCATAAACTCAGTGTTGACGTGCTCAATGACCACTTTCTTTTCTTTAACACGTTCCCTTATGGCTAAATACTTAATGTCGATGTGTTTATTTCGACTCCCACTTTTGTTGTTTTTAGCCATAAAAACAGCAGCTGAATTGTCGCAATACATTCTCAATGGCTTAGAGATAGAATCCATAATTCTAAGCCCAGAAATGAAACTCTTAAGCCATACACCATGTAAAGTAGCCTCAAAACAGGAGACGAACTCGGCTTCCATAGTGGAAGCGGCAATCAAGGTCTGCTTGGCACTCCTCCATGATACAGCTCCACCGGCCATCATAAAAATGTATCCTGATGTTGATTTGCGTGAATCAACACATCCAGCAAAGTCAGAATCTGAGTAGCCAATTACTTCCAAATTGTCCGTCCGTCTATACATAAGCATGTAGTCTTTAGTTCCTTGAAGATACCTCAGTACTTTCTTTGCAGCTCTCCAGTGGTCTATACCTGGATTACTCTGATATCGTCCCAACATTCCCACAACAAATGCAATGTCAGGTCTTGTGCAGACCTGAGCATACATTAGGCTTCCGACAACAGAAGCATATGGAATGTTCTTCATTTGTTCCCTTTCAAGGTCGTTCTTCGGGCATTGATTCAAATTGAACCTATCACCCTTCACAATAGGAGCTATACTTGGTGAACAATCCTTCATCCGAAATCTCTCTAAAATTTTATTAATATAGGTTTCCTGAGATAGACCCAAGATGCCTCGAAATCTGTTTCTATGGATCTTAATGCCAATGACATAAGATGCCTCACCCATATCCTTCATATCGAAATTTTTAGAGAGAAATTGTTTCACCTTATGCAGCAAACCCTTATCATTGGTTGCCAGCAAAATGTCATCCACATATAAAACAAGAAAACAAATTTTACTCCCACTAACTATCAGGTATATACATTGATCCATAATGTTTTCTACAAAACCAAAAGAAGAAATTACATTATGGAATTTCAAATACCATTGGCGGGATGCTTGTTTTAAACCGTATAAGGATTTCTTGAGCTTGCAAACCAATTGCTCACCATCACTAGAGGGGAATCCTTCAGGTTGTTTCATGTAAACCTCCTCCTCTAGATCTCCATTTAGAAAAGCCGTTTTCACATCCATTTGATGCAACTCCAAGTCGAAATGGGCTACTAATGCCATAATAACATGCAAGGAATCTTTCTTAGATACAGGAGAGAAAGTCTCTGTGTAGTCGATTCCTTCTTTCCGAGTGAATCCTTCAGCAACAAGTCTAGCCTTGTATCTCTCAATGTTTCCTAATGAGTCTTTCTTTGTCTTAAAGACCCATTTACATCCAATGGCTATTGCACCATTAGGCAACTCAACAAGATCCCAGACTTCGTTACTCTTCATAGAATTCATCTCTTCCTTCATGGCATCGTACCATAATTCTAATTCTTTGCAATTCATGGCTTGTGAAAAGGACTCGGGATCATTTTCGGCTCCAACGTTATAGTCAGATTCTTGCAGATACACAACATAATCATCAGGAATTGCTGATCTCCTTGGTCTAGTAGATCTTCTTAATGTTGTATCACTATCTTCTTGAGAAATATGTGGTTCAACTCGTTGTTCAAAAGTTCTTGGAAACTCTTGAACTACCTGATCCACTAGAATATCGTCAGCAGCTTGTGGAACTTCAACAATTGGTTGTTCAACACCAGTTTGTACTTGAGGGGTGCTGTGAACAATAACCAATCTATCACTTGAAGTGGAAGGTTGAGATTCTGAATGATCCTTCTCGGAAACTATGTTCCTGGTTAGATCGCTCCCACTGATCAAGTCATTTTCAAGAAATTTTGCATTTCTTGATTCCACAATCCTAATGCTGTGAGATGGACAATAAAATCTGTAACCTTTAGACCTTTCAGCATATCCAATGAAATACCCACTAATGGTCCTTGGGTCCAGCTTCTTTTCTTGTGGATTATATATTCTCACTTCAGACGGGCATCCCCAAACGCGCATATGTCGCAAACTCGGTTTCCAACCTTTCAATAATTCAAATGGCGTTTTAGGAACGGCCTTGGTTGGAACTCGGTTTAATATATACACTGCCGTCTTAAGTGCTTCAGTCCACAAGGATTTAGGAAGATTGGAGCTGCTAAGCATACTCCGCACCATGTCCAATAAAGTTCGGTTTCTTCTTTCTGCTACACCATTCTGGTCGGGTGAATAAGGCATGGTGTATTGAGCAACAATCCCATGCTCTTGAAGAAATTTTGCGAATGGCCCAGGTGCTTGTCCATCTTCTGTGTATCTACCATAATATTCTCCACCTCTATCTGATCTCACGATCTTAATTTGCTTGCCGCATTGTTTCTCTACTTCAGCCTTAAAGATCTTAAAGGCATCTAATGCTTCGTTCTTATTATGAAGCATGTAGAGATACATATATCGTGAGTAATCATCTATAAAAGAAATGAAGTATTTCTGACCATGTGAGTCCATGTCTGGACTACATATATTAGTATGTATGATCTCTAATATGTCTGAACTCCTATTGGCACCTTTCTTTGACTTGTTGGTCTGCTTTCCTTTTATGCAATCCACACAAGTCTCAAAATCAGTAAAATCTAGAGTATTAAGTATCCCTTCATTTACCAATCTTTTAATTCTTTCTATGGAGATATGACCTAGTCTCCGGTGCCATAATTTAGAGGAATCATCATTAATAACACATCTTTTAGTGCCAGTGTTAACATGCATTGAATCATAAGTGACATTGTTTTGTAAATTAATGCAGTAAAGACCATCAGACAAAATACCATTCCCAACATAATCAGATTTATAAAATAAACTGAAAGATATTTCTGAAAAGTTGAAGGAATATCCAAAAGGTACAAGCCTTGAAACTGAAATCAAGTTTCTAGAAAAACTTGGAACATAAAAGGTCTTTTCTAATTCTAAAACAAAACCACTGCTTAAAGTTAAACAACATGTTCCTATAGCTTCCACATGCGAGCCCATCTTGTTTCCTGATAAGATGCTTTGCTCACTTCCCACTGGCTTCCTTAGGCTTTGCAAACCCTGCAAGGAATTCGAAATGTGAATTGTTGATCCAGAATCAATCCACCAAGTGTTAATATTGACATTTACCATATTAGATTCATAACAAACAAACGAGATTTCATTACCTTTGTCCGCAAGCCATTTCTGAAATTTTTCGCATTCCTTCTTCATGTGTCCCTTCTTTTTACAGAAGAAACACTTGGAATCCTTCTTAATATTAGCTTGGGGAGGTACTTTACCTTTCCCTTTCTTATTGGCTTGAGATTTGCAATTGGCTTGAGATTTGCCCTTCCTATGCGTTGCCAGCATTGCACTTTCTCCCAGTTCCATTACCAGTCTTTCTTCCTCTTGAACACACATGGTCATAAGTTCATTAATTGACCATTTATCCTTATGTGTGTTGTATGAGATTTTGAAAGGTCCATATTGGTGCGGAAGGGTGTTCAGGATGTAGTGCACCAGGAAAGACTCCGATATTTCAACCTCGAGTTTCTTCAATTGAGCCACAGTGTCCCTCATCTGCATGATGTGCTCGCGCACACCTTTCACACTGGTGAGTCTTAGGGATGAGAACTTCATGATTAGGGTTCTTGCTAGTGCCTTGTCTGAAGTGACGAATTGATCATCAATGGCCTTCAGCAAGTCTCGGACCTTTTCATGCTGATCAACGGAACCACGAATACCAGCTGAAATTTTAGTCTTAATGAACATCATGCTAAGACGATTAGATCGTTCCCATCGTTCATAAAGCGTGATGTCCGCTGGAGTGCTGGTATCAGTGAGTGCTGGTGGTTCATTTTTCCTAATAGCATAATCTATGTCCATCCATCCCAAATGAAGGAGAATTCTCTCCTTCCAGACTTTATAGTTATCTCCCTTAAGTTCAGGGATATCAAAACGAATATCAGAGAAATTTGCAGGTTGTACAACTGCATAAAAAAATAAAGATCACATGCTTATGTTAAAATTTGAGACCAAATAAAATTTCATGTTTTACCAATGTAAATTCATGCTTTAATATTGAATCTAATGACATAAAAATTGCGTGTGGGCTAAATTTTTAATTCAAGCAGATTCAAATATTCTTTATAATAAAATTTAACTTCATGATAAAACTATTAATTCATAATTCCTGTGGGTAAGTTATGAATCATTTAATATTTTATCCTAATTAATTATATAAATATAATAAAAATTCCTGTGGGATAAAATTTATCATATTTAGTATAATTAATTATAATTAATGTCTAAATATTCTTTACATGATCTTAATCAAACATAATATATAATTTTATTTAATTAGAGGTGCCGTGGCTATTCTCTAATCAATTAAAATTATATAGATCACTAGACATTATTATTTTTATGCATAAAATTAACTTGATACTAATCATGCAAATGAAATATCAATATATATAAAACTTATATATATATATATATATATATATAAAACATCATCATTATGATATAAAAACTTAGGCATCTATCCATTATCTCACATAATAGTCTGCCACTCTCTTTATGCATTTATATATATATTCATATAACCCAACATATTTGACCATGTATAAATATAAATAAAGTTACCATGGTCTAATATATATATATATATATATTAACCATCAAAATATACATATATATATTTTTACTATTTGTACAACTATATCCAAGGACATCTCATATCAATATCTTTCCACAATATATAGATATGCATTGACAAATAAAAAACTTTAAGGACATCTCATATCAATATCTTTCCACAATATATAGATATGCATTGACAAATAAAAAACTTTAAGGTTTCTCATCCTTCAAAAGTAAATATACACCAAGTGAGATGCCTTCACAGTTGGCACTAAATTTCTGGCTATCTTACGAGTCTGAGGGTCCATCCATGCATTAAAAGCCGAAAGTGGTAGAGCATACAAGCTTCTAGCCAACAATGAAATAACACTCAGAAAAATAAGAGATACGATCGCCCCAGGCCGAAGAAATGCAAAATAAATTTGTGAATGGGGAGTTTTATGAGTTCTGGACTCGTTGGACGAGGCTTACACTATTTTCTGGATTCTATATGTGAAAGGAGAAGCAACGCCAGGCTTTGGCCACATCAGCTTTCCCACATGATACAAATATGCAGCACTTCGCAAAACTGGAAATCTGAGTTCAATTAATAAAAAAAAAAACACAGTCGATTTCCAATACACAAGCCAATTAAATCAGTGCCAAATGCGCAGTCTGATAAAAAACGGATAATAACTCTCCTCGAGAATGACTCACTGTATAATAAAATATATTTATGGTGCAGAGATTTTGCCTCAGCGGCAATCTCAGTTTATTAGTCGCCAAAAAAACTAATACTTGAAAAAGAACAGTTTTAGTTCAAAAGAGAAACTCGGAAACATATGAACCTGGACGTAAAAAGGACTAAGGTTACCACAAAAATAAGAACCAGGTTGGAACGGGTAGTGGACGGGTTATGAACTCGTGGCTTTAGGAATCCTGTAGATTCACACCGCTACTCATTACTCAAGCAAATCCACAAAAGAAACGCACACACAAATCCAGTCTAATAAAATCAATAAATTAAGAGTTTGTGTCTTGTCTTTTAGAGATTTGATGATAGAAAAATATTCTGGGTGCATTCAGTCAAATAGGAAAAATACAGCCACTCCGGGTTTAAACAATATAACGCATGAACAAACCAAACATCAAGGCAGAGATAAAATTTTGCTCTGATACCAACTGTAAACAAAAATTTCTGATTCTGAAAATGCGAAATAAAACTTTGATACAGAATCAAAATATCAACACCAAATAGATCATACCTCCAGCCATTGATGCTACTTGAGTTGCTGTAAAAGATTTCCCTATTCCACAACGTTTAGCTTCTTGCACAGCACTTCCAAACTCTGCTTTCTCTTTCTTGATGGTGTAAAACTGAAGGGGATTGAGTTAGCGAGATTGGGGACCAAACAAGGGTTTTAATAGCCAAGCTTCCATCAAGCTTATGATGGCTATGTGTCAATCGTTCCACAGATCAAGATAGAGAACCGTTGAGGGAGTTATGGACCATTCTCGAAGCTCTCAACGAGAAATCAGTTATTTAGTTAAAGAGTTTTTAATATTAATTAAGAGAGCTTACAAATTTTTCTAATGATCATAATACAGATTTGGGGATTCTTGTTATTCCAGAGGCCAAGAAACACAATGTTGAACCGCTTGCACAGGATGTCGACTGCATGTCTCTGCTCGATAGAATTGATGAGATGGATAGCTTCACAGATGAGGATGGCTTCTCAAGCGAAGCGCAGCTCAGAGAGAATGAGCGGAAATATTCTGGCATTCTGAAATCATCGGAAGAAGCTTCTGAAATGGGTGGAATATTGAAGCAGGTGAACTCATCTTCTTCTATTGGGGATGGGGCAGAGGACAGCGACAACAGCTAGTGGGTGGAAGCAGTTTTGTGGTAAGTGGGCTAGGAGAAAATGGGGCGTTTTGGTTTTCCCATATCCCACTCCGAATTTTTCGAATTGTCGAATTGTGATGACGTGATCTGCCATCACATCTTGTTACAACTAGCAGTATCACATCTTGTTACAACTAGCAGTATGGGAAGTTTCAGGGTTGAGACGAAGGCGATATTGTTTTCTTTCTTATGCGAGCTTGAAAGCACAAGAAGCTTCCACGCCAAAATCGTTGTGTGCTTTAAATTAACTACTGCACAGTTTGGAAATCCTGAAGACTTCTCTATTTTTTCATCTTGATGTGAGTATCTTTGATGATGTGCACAACAGGTCAGATCTCCCTTTACATACTCCATTGGTGATAGAACCCACGGTCACAACAGTAAACGTTTCACTGGTATGTCAAAGGATGTGGGACCTATCATATCCGATAAGTGGTTTCAGGCTAACGACTTAAGTGGTTCCAAAATCCTGCCGATTGGAGCCTGAAAGTGTGAGGAGTCGATACATCACAAGGGTGCGATTTAATTAACACCCAAGCAACCTTTCTAGCCTGAATGCCTCTCTGTCGTTGATTTGCATCTCACTTTCGATCACGCTTGCATGTTTCCCTTCGTGCCTTTCAAGTGCTAGCCCTTGGTCATAACCCTTAGTCACATGGCTACTACTTTCATGACCTAGGGATAAAAAGAACTTCGACCCTACTTTGAATGGGATTACAGGAGGCCTAGTGAGAACAATGATCGGACCTTTCCATCTTGTTCTTTCACCATTGCACCTCAAAACCTACACTATTGAAACTTGTTCAAATCTATATTAACAAATTCAATATCCACATCTCTCACATTTTCCTATAGAGTAGTACATGACTATCTTATCATGCAATTCGAATGCATTGGGTGTGCTAGGGTGGGGTCATAGCTAAGCTCCTTGTCAAGGGGTGGGGGGGTGGGGGGCTGGAGCACGGTTGGAGTCTCTAAAGCCAAAATTTATAGACCTTATTAGTGTATTTTTATATTCTTTTGGAACCCTCATATGTATTTTATAAAATAAAGAATGAACTTTGACTTTGATCACAAAAGGAGAAAACATTGTAAAATTTTCACCAAATAATAATAAAAGATTAAAGCTCCAAGTGATTTTACATGTGTATAAGAGATTTTCAACATAAATCTCATATTCTATTGTTATTATTGTTTGTTTAAGAACTAATTTTATATTTTTTTAAACATTTAAATGGACGTGAACCTATTGGTTAAATATTTGTAATTATATATATAGAAAAAGAGTTGAAAAATCTTATAGTTTTACTTCCATTACTAGAATGTATATCCACTCCATGTAATAAAAATTAAGTCAATATCCACATCTCTCACATTTTTCTATAAAACAGTACATAACTATCTTATTATGTAATTCATATGGTTAAATATTTATAATGATATATATAGAAAAAGAGTTGAAAATTTTTATAGTTTTACTTTCATTACTAGAATGTATATCCACTCCATGTAATAGAAATTAAGTCAATATCTACATCTCTCACATTTTTCTATAAAGCAGTACATAACTATCTCATTAACTATCTTATTATGTAATTCATATGCACAGAAATCACGGTCATAACATTTAAATTGATACAAACCTCTATATGTGTTTCTAATGTGATTAAATGTATCCACGAATATATATAAATATGGATTTGCCTAATATTGTGCTAAAAGGAACCCATTTTCAAGTTAAAAATCCAGGTGAAGTATGTCAAACTTTTAAGAGAGGATTGTTATAGGATTAACATATTCCTGTATGTATATCTGTATCACGCGAAAACAGCTTAATTTCAATAAAATTTAAATTCATAATCTAAATGCTTATGAATTGTTTTCTTTGTTTTTAACTTCGGGTTGTCTAAATAATTATAATTTAGATGGATTGAAATGGATAAAAATATTTTTGTTTTTTTTAAACATCTTTTTATGAAAATATATGTAAAAGTGTTTTTTTTAAACCACTTAACCCAGTTAAAGACTATCACCGGAAAAATGCTATAAAAGAATTTGAAAATATTGTATAAAATTTTATATTAGAAGAAATAATTTCAACCCTGAAAACTAAAATTACATTTTCTGTGAACAACTCATGTCATGATTAAGCATCACTCATGTGATGTGATATGTAACTTGCATAATTTGCTGTCGAAGCTTCTACGCTGATTCTTCAAACCTGAAGATACATTGGATGATGAAAAAGTGACGCATTCCCCGCATGCTTGTATATACTGAAAGTCAAAAAGTTTGCACCTAGTCCTACGACGGCCGGTCAATTAGGCTAACGTGGACTTAGTGACACGGTTATAGATCCATGAGATTCTTGAGCTGCAGCCGCCGGATTTGAACCTGAGTTTGTAGAGTTGGACGTAGCGCCATCTATAAACGCTGGCTGTGTTGGCTTATCGAGAATCTCTAAATTGTTGGTTAACATCGACGCAACCTCTGACATTGTCGGCCGTAGCTCCCAGGAGCCTTGAGTGCAAAGAAGTGCAATTGTTATTACCCTCAACGCTTCTTCTCTTGGGTATTTCCCCTCTAATCTTGGATCAAAAATATCCAAAACTTGATCGTGTTCGTATTTATTCCAAACCTGTATTAACATCAAGCTCATGTTTTGAATTCTATGTTTCTAAATGAGTTTAACTTATAATTATCAACTCATAACTATTTAATAAACCAATTCTTAAAAATAAAGACGCACCCATTGGAGAAGAATCTGCATAGGCTCTGGCAGCCTTGCATCGGTACACTTTCGCCCACTCACTATCTCAAGAATCACAATCCCATAACTATAAACGTCTGCCTTTTCTGTTAATTGTCCGTGGACGGCATACTCCGGCGCAGTGTAACCTCTGAGTCATAATAAATTAGTGGAAACCATAAATTAAAAGCTCTGGATTTGACACCTTATAAAGATCATGATAGAATTTGTCTCAAGAATTGCACAACTTACATTGTTCCTCCGACTCTGGTAGAAACATGTGTTTCGTCTTCTGGGAAGAATCTAGCCAAACCAAAATCTGCTATTTTAGGGCAAAAGTTGACATCTAAAAGTATATTCCCACATTTGATATCTCTATGTATAATGCGAACTTCTGAATCCTCGTGTAGATATGCAATCCCTCGAGCTGTGCCCACTATAATGTTTAAACGCCTTTCCCAGCTCAAAGAACTTCTTATCTCTCCTGCATAGCTCCAATATTAGTATCTCAAAGTTTCATATAAGTTAAAACCAGTAGACATGATTTCAGGAATTAACAAACTGAACCCTAAAATAATAGAATTAATAAGAGCAACGTACCAAACAAATGCTTGTCTAAACTGTTGTTAGACATAAATTCGTAAACCAGCAAACGTTCGTGCCCTCTTGTGCAGCATCCCAGTAAACGAACAAGATTACGGTGACGAACGCTGGTAAGGATACTCACTTCTCTCAGAAACTCCTCCTCGGCTTGAGTGGTCTCATGCCTTCCAATCAGTTTCTTAACAGCAACCAGCCTTCCATCTGGAAGTCTTCCCTGAACATTAAAGTCATTATTATTGATCTGAAAATATCGGACATAGTTGCACAGACTCATCGACAAATCCACGTTTGCTATTATACCTTATAAACTTCACCGAATCCTCCTTTGCCAAGCATGTTGTTTCTGTCAAAGTTTACAGTCGAATCCCTGAGAACCTCGTAATCAAAGATGAATTGCTCGAAATTTCCCCGCGCAGCGCCTTGACTCTCATCTGCGCAGAGCATCATATAATAAACAATTTTATCATAACAGTCGAATACGGCCGGCCAAGTTTAGGAACTACGAAGAATTTAGCAGGGAAACAACTATAATGAAAGGATATATAATCACATGTTGGATCATAGTTCTTTCGATGTCTAATACGTAGACAAAAGAGTATTAAGCACATCGCCGCAACCAGAGCTGCTCCGCCGATGCTTCCTAACAATATAAGCACTATTTTCGATGACGATTGCCCCGACGAAGATGTTAAATTCGGTGATGCTGCGTTTAAAACGAAAACAAGGCAATCAACATACTTGTTATATGAGAATCAAACAGATCAAAATAGTTGCATAAACTCTAGAAATTACTCATATGCGAAGTCTGGTTATCTGTGAAAAACGAGTAAGTCGAGTAGCGCATAAAACAGCCCGCCTCGAGACCTCGAGCTTCATGCTTCGGAGAACAGGTGAGTAATTGATTCTGAGCTTCAGTCAAGCATGCTTGGCAACTATTCTCGGTAAGG
Organism: Larix kaempferi; assembly: GCA_027924585.1. Lineage (NCBI taxonomy): Eukaryota > Viridiplantae > Streptophyta > Pinopsida > Pinales > Pinaceae > Larix > Larix kaempferi. The sequence goes on from BSBM01000017.1 coordinate 57,102,373, forward strand.
GAGGGCCAACACTGAGCGAGACCATATAAGGAGCCATCGATGGTCGATCCAACGGCATAACCATTATTTGCGGAAGCATTAGTTATGAGTTGCGTGGATAAGTCCTGGGCTTTTTGAAAGAATATCTGCGGATTGCTGTCAATTGGAGAGGCACAATAAACGTAATTCCCACCGTCCACGGCCTGATTAACAAAACTATTATTCTCATAGCGGAAAAGACAACCATCGTAATGAACCCGAGCACCATTATAATCATCGTGACAGAGTGCTTTTGCTTCTATCGCCGCTATCTTCACACATTGTGAGCACTCGCTGGCGTTTAAATACTTGCGACATACTGCAAGACCATAGACAGGATCTGTTTTGCCAAATTTGTTTTGCAATGCAGTAGCGAAGCCATCTGAGAGATTTGAAAGGAGGGATTGTAAAACGGACTCCAGATTGTCTGTAAACGCTGTAGCATTAACAGTCATGTGGGGGCTGCAGCCACTGCCCACCAATTTAGACGCGGGATCGTCAGCTGCAAGACCAACGTCTGCAATCACGATCCCCACCATAATAGCCAGAAGTGAAAAACGCTTGAGTTTCGCCATTGGTTCAGCAGAAGAAGAAAGAAGTTGGGATTCAGAAGAAGAAAATCCAATCTATCTTTTGATTATCTCAGCTGAGATTCGTAGGAGGAAACCCAAGTAAAGCCCACTTATATAATCATATCACAAATTTTAAGCTAACAATAATTATCTTAATTTATCACAATCCTTGTTGATTAAGCATCGTATCTTATCACAATCCTTGTCGATTAAGCTAGTAACAGACTATGAATGGTCATCGCAGGATATGGACCCTACTAATATCGAGAGGTCACAGATACGGATGAAATTTCATCAATCTCCACCAACCAAGACCACAATGTTCTATTATGACTTGACTTTTATTATATAAGTCAAGGGGGATGTACAGACTATGAATGGTCATCGCAGGCAGGCCTGGAATTTCAAATTAGAAGTGCCTGTCAACTGGAAATTTGATGACGGGTACATGTTTTGGGTACCTTTCATTTAACGTTTTATGCAAGGTCATAGACTGTCAATTTATTTTGACTAAAAACTATTACCAATTCCTTTCTTAACCGATTTCCAAATCCTCTTTTCTCTTTCCTGAATCCTCTTTTCTCTTTCAGTTCGAGGCTGTAACACTTTGTTTCCAATCCGGAGCATCTCATTGCATTTTCTTTATGCCAGCCTTCTGGTGCAGAGCAGATCCTGGGATTCTCTTATATAGATAATAGAAATAAAATAACTTAAATCATTATTTTACATTTGGAAACAGACAGATCAATCTCGATCCCTCATTTTTTTTTTTATCAGGAATTGAGTTTTTTAATAAGATGTTGTGTCATCGTAACTTGAATTTTTAATACAATATGAACATGGAGAGCAAACTTAAATAGTGTAAGGCTGCGCGTGCGTAAGATGCAGGACGTTGGCTCCCACTTGCTTCTTTTGTCAGTTGATGCCTCCTAATTTCCACAATGAATTGAATAAGAACGATCTCTTTTTGTTGGTGGACGCCACCTATTTTGCATAAAGAATTGGGTCCATCCTAATTTTCACAACGGTTTGGGTACGAATCATTTCTTTATGATGGTGGACGCCACCTATTTTCCATAAAGAATTGGGTCCAACTAAAGGGAATCATTTCTGTGGCAAAGAGATTGGCAGGATTCTGCAGGAACCTCATATAGTACTCATTAATGCAGTGACAAAAGGAAGAAATTCCAGGCCTGATTCCCTTTAGTTGGACCCAATTCCAGGCCTGATTCCCTTTAGTTGGACCCAATTCTTTATGGAAAATAGGTGGCGTCCACCATCATAAAGAAATGATTCGTACCCAAACCGTTGTGAAAATTAGGATGGACCCAATTCTTTATGCAAAATAGGTGGCCTCCACCAACAAAAAGAGATTGTTCGTATTCAATTCATTGTGGAAATTAGGAGGCATCAACTGACAAAAGAAGCAAGTGGGAGCCAACGTCCTGCATCTTAAGCACGCGCAGCCTTACACTATTTAAGTCTGCTCCAGAGGCCTTTACAGTAGATTAGAGTAGATTAGGAGATAAAGGATTACGAACAGTGATCGTCAAGGGCATGTTCATAGAGCATCCATAATCAATAGATAGCAAGTGGACATCGCATGCAAATTTGCAAACCTCCAAAAGTCTATTTTCAAATATGACCAGGTTCCTCGTTTTCCAAATTGTCCAAGATAATAAGCATGCCAACAGGACCAATTGCTTGTTTTGTGTGTAAATACAATGAAACCATGACTGGATGGATATGTCACGGCCAAAATTGATCATAGCAAATGGATAACCCAGAATCTTACACACTTGCTGAGTATAAGGGAATCTAACAAATAGATGTAATAACATTTCTGGAGCCTGTGAACATAGAGAGCAAACACCCGGACCACTGAAGCCATGCTTCTGCAGGTTGGACCATATCAAAATTTTATCCTCCAATAACAACCAAATGAAGATGCGGACCCACGATGGAATGCACCAACTCCACACAGACACATGCCACCACCTAACAGACCAATTCGATTGCAAGCACAACGCCATCTAAGCCAATTTTACCATGACAAAATCATCCACCGTGTTATATAGATTTACATATTTCTTAGATCTCGCTTCTCTTCAGTTACAATTGAACATTTTTTTGATTAGAAATATGGTGATATGTATATTTAATTAAAATGACTTAATGTAATATTGAAATACTTTTAATTAGTTTATAATTTATAAAATTATTTATATATTATTTTAGCTAGCAAAATCAAGTGGAAAGTGTCTAATCAACAATGATGCAAGAATTCTTATTGAATATGTGATGTTTCCAACGATCATAATTCATTCGTTTTATGTGGATTTGGGAGATATTAAATAAATTTGGAGTGAATTTTCCATAAAATTATCGATAAATACTTTTGCACTATTTGAAATAAGATTACATTTATTTAATATGGCATTTGCACATAAATCTTTCCCATCCCATTTTAAGAATGCTTTACTTTAAAATCTCATCTTGATGATAAATACTTTTGCACTATTTGAAATAAGATTAAATTTATTTTATATGACCTTTTCAAATTGTTTTTTCTTTTTTAAGAATGCTTTACTTTAAATTTCATCTTTTTAACCAAGATAGTGCTGCAATGAGAGTATAAGAATTTTAGAAATACTTAACTTTAAGTAAGAAAATGAATGGAAGTTTAAATTCAAATTTGATAAAATTTAATTAGCATGCATTTCTTTAAATTTAAATTTAGTCAATAATATCAATGACATAGGTAAATAAAATATTTATAATAATATTAATATAAGTAAAAAAAAATATTTATTTTCTAATGAATCATCAATCATCTTTAGGTAAAGGTGTCTTCAAAACAAAAAGACGAAAAATACATGTTTGGTAAAGATGTATAAAAAAAAAAAAGACGAAAAATACATGTTTGGTAAAGATGTATCAAAAACAAAAAGACGAAAATGACATGTTTGGTTATGGTCCAAAATCCAAAAAGAATCAAAAGTGGACTCAACCAAGTTTTGAATTATGTGCACTAACGGTTAAGTATGGATACATTCAAAACAAGAGCCACGTGGTGGCAATGTCCTTGACATTGCCACATGTTCTATTTGAAGAAAGTTGTATGGACGAGCTATTTGCTTTGAGTTGTAGACAATTGATGGAGGTATTTCGAATATTCTCAAGGATCTCTCGATTGTATGCCCATGCTGTGTGTACGACCTTCTCACATGCGAAGTAATTGGAGTGGGGGCCTTGGAAGACACCCCATTTTTTCCCTTACTATGACAAGCCATCAGAAACCAAACCCCAGAATCAGTTCCTTTCCTCTGCACCAAATTGCCATTCGTAGTCCCTACTCTCTAGGTGGTAGTTACAATGTCATGGAGCAGGTTGGAGCCAATGCAAGAGAGCTAGTCTGTCATATACCAAACCCCCGAATCAACCTGTGTGCTATAATTACCCATTACGATCATCATCATGGTGAGAAATGCCATGGTGATAGAGCTCTGTACCTTTACCTGAGATCATTGCCAGATCATTCGAGGAGCTAGCTTTCCATGCCATCGACTCATCTCAAGGAGTGAATGGATGCGTAAAAGCATCAATATAGAGCGTCTCATCGTTTGTGCATGAGATAATGCAAGGTACAGGGCCATTAGTGCCGATCGTGGAGAAGGTGGCGATCTGAGGATCTGAGTGATGCCTTGTATCACAAGGAGCCTCAAAATCATTACAATGAATGTGTTGGGTAAGCACCCTACTTGAAGTGTAAAGATATTACTTGAAAGTACCAGAGATACTTCTAAAAGTTTTAAAAAAAACTAAAAAACTAAAATTATAATAACTCAATATATAATTTATATTAGATTATAAGATTAAACTAATATATATGTGTATGTTTGTGTGTGCGGGGTCTAAATATTCTAAGTTTTCAACCTTTATTTTCGGTCTTATTTTGTTTGGATTCTAGTTGGAAATCTATAAAAAATCTTCGAATCACATATATTAGCTATGGAAATTGTATAATTTGGATGCCATGAGAGTATTGGAGGGTGCTAAATCTATTTATAGATTTAAAACACAATTTAAGCACTTCCAAATTTAGATTTTACCCAAAAAATTTACCAGATTCTGGCCAAAAATTTTCATAAAATTTCACCACTAACGTAACATTTACAAACCTATATATTTTAAATCCAACAAACTTTAAATTAACATATTAAACTTTACCACTCATAACATTTACGAACATTCTTATCTATCTAATATTTACGGTCAATTATAATCAATTAGATATGGACGTTTTACATTTACAAACCTTCTTATCTATTTAATATGGTCCATTAAATATTGATAATGATTATGATTTACATCAATGGGATACAAAATCCATCAAGGGCATAATTTGAAAAATGGAGACCTAATGGATAAAGTAAAAAATAATTTATTGAAACGGCTAAAAAATGAGATTTTTTTTTTAATAACGATGACAATGGGAAGATATATGGGATATATAAATGGTTAAGAATTTATCACTTATTTTGAAAAAACATTATGAGGGATGGGTATCACTTATTTCATTGTAGACACCCATAGCCTACTCCCATTTTTTATTCAATAGCAGCTGCTATGTTCTAAGCAAAAAGACAAGAAGGTAACCCAGCAAAAATGGAGCAGGTGTTCCCATGAGTTCACCATGCTAAGAGCTATTATAGAAGCATTAGCATAGACATCGATGCCAATTTGGCAGTAGATGGATTACAAGTGTCATTAACAAACACTTACGCTGTAGGATATGAAAGCTAGGCCCTTTAAGCTAGTAGAGGCTTAAAAAAGGATTCAAAACAGTAAGAGCTCAGTAAGAGAATATTAATTTTCTTCCTGTCATCTGCTTTTTTTCTGCCTGCTCCAAAAAAACATGAAGTTTAATTCCATAAGATCATCAGAATGCACAAGGCATATTATAATTTGGCTTGTCCAAGTTGCATGCAAAGACCATGTTAATGCACACGAAAGTTGCCTATCCTCTCAAAGACTCAAACTGTTATTGTTTTGGACATCCATCTTTTCGGTCAATCCTATTTCTGTAAATGGAGGTGATGAGTATGTTAATTTCCATACTAAAAGTTCCCATAAAAAAAAATGTGATCTTTTACATTCCTTAAAACCCTTTATTTACAAGAGCGTTTCATTATTCAATCATGTGACATGAGATAAGTGCCAGGTTTCCTTTACAAAAAAAGGAGGCACGCTTTAAAATTCCGCAGCAGGTCTTGAGTTCGAAACCCACAAAAAAGCCCTAATTCAAAAAGCCCGGGACTTTTTCCACCATGGTGAAGCTCCAGCGGCTTCGATTTAAACCCATTTCCTAAAAATGAATCACCTGTGCCATAACTAACTAATGTTATGCTGGCGGACTAGAAAAGAAGCAATTGACTTATATTCAAAATTGTGGTAAAATGCGAGGGAAACGGTGAAATGGGTACCTGCTTTTCCTTGCTTCGCTTGCCACTTCCTTCGACCTCGCCTTCTTCGTCGTCCTCTTCTTCATCGCCGGGCTGTTCAGAAGACTGTTCTTCCTCTTTAACCTCCACTTTAACCTCATTTTCTAAGCCCTCATCGTATTCTTGCTTGAACTCATTGTTCTCCAGTAGCTGCTGTTGCTGCAATAAATAAAGGTCTACTTGCTCTCTGATGAAGGCCTTCTTGTTCGTCAAATCAATTCCCAGTTCCTCTTCCAGCTTACATCGTATCCTCGCAGTCGTAGTGGTTGTTAAGTCCGCGGTCTGCAGAATTTCCTTCAGGCGCTCTGCGATTTCTTACATGTCAGATACCATGACAGATACCATGACATCCTCCCACCGCCACGCCCTAGGGAGGGAAAACCGAGACAGACATCATCATGTACACACCCAATCAAATTGAAGAAAAATCAGATTTAAAAAAAAAAAATTAGTTCAAAATTATGAATTCCAATGTTTGGACTATAGCTTAAAAAAATTTGATAACATCAACCAAACTAATATCCTTCACTCAAAAACTAGATGTCAAGGACTTTTTTAAAGAAGTGAAAGTATATAAATTTTATCAAAATTTTATTATATATAGAAATTAAGATAGGTAATTAACACATAAATCATTGTGAAACAATATAAAGTATATAAGTCCATGAGAGGTAGAGTAATCGGTAATGTGTAACTGAGATGAGAAGATGTAAATATAATGTCAAAATTTTACTTGAGTACACAAGAATTATTTTTTAGACTGTATGTTTTAGTGTACATTAGTGCACAATATAATTTATTTCTTAAATGGTTAAGGAAAAAAAAAGTTGTAGAAATAAAAGAGGTATGCATTTTAAGATTATATATGTCAAGACAAAAATATAATAAAAACACCAAACAATATTATTATTTTTAAAATTTTATATACTTGGAAATTACATTCTCAACCCTACATGCTTGTGTAACTTCATCGGGGATGGATTTTTGTAGCTTATTCAAAACGTCATGAATATATTTAGAAACATTTGGAAAAATGGACGTTTTGTTGATTTTACAGTCTGAACCATAGGATTGTCATACCGAACCTAAATCCAGCAAATATGTGGGTGAGTGGATGTTGTCTAGCCCAAAACAAAATGAATTTAAAATAACACATGTTCACTTCTAAAGTGTGTGCGTGCTCTAGAAGCACATGCGTGTTATTTTTAATATAAAAATCCACTTTACTACGTTGGCCATAACTTTCTATCAAAGCATCAATTTTTTGACTTCTTTAACTCATTGGAAAGATCTTGAAGAGATATGCATCATTATGCTATAATAATTTTATGTTTATATATATATATATATATATATATATATATATATATATATATATATATATATATTTATTTATTTATTTATTTTAAAAATAATATAAAATAAATATATGAGCAATGATCAATACCCAAAGCCACCACATAATCTCTCTAATGGGAATATTCATCCCCCACTAGTAATTTGGGCACTCTATAGACCACAACACCTAGATACATATCACCGTGGATACCATTTCTAAGTCATGCGTGATGCTTCAAGGTATTATTCATGGATTTGTATACTTTTATGGTTCACTTAGGGACAAAATCATGGTCTTAACACCTATTTCAATAAATCTAGAAAAAGTCTATTACAAGGACTTCTATGACATTGAATTTTTTTGTAAACATTTTATTTATTTCATTTAATTTGTAAAAATTATGCATTAAAGAAATATTCCATTAAAATTGGAAAAACTAATCCTAGAAAGAATGTTTTTATTGATCACAAATTTTATTTACTCCAAGTGTTTTTAATATACAATCATAAAAAATGAAATGTTGTATCATTTATAACTAGTTCGGTATGCCATAAATTAGGAGGAGTATATGAAAATCTGTAATTTGTTGAATCGTGAGAAAAAAATATTCATGAAGATATAAAATGTAGGATTAATGAAGTTAAGTTACACACATAATTGCATGTTTTATTACAAGAAGATCTTTATCTATATTTGAAGTGAACAAAGTATCATATTAAATATTTTTATTGTTAAATAACATATTATAATATAGCATGATTGGAAGGAAATCACAATATTAAATTAAAATAAAATAAATTATAAGAAATGTATTGATGTCGAACCAAATAATAACTATAAATTCGTCAAAATTGGGATAGTTGTTAGGTACAACATTATACATACACAATGAAAGTGTGAAGAAATCCAATTAAGAAATCATGGCCGAGAATTACTTTCACCAAAAGGCAAAGAAAATGATAAGATTTTTAAATGTCGAAGAAATAGATGTTGAAACATATTTTTTAAATATTTTAGTTGAACTTTATATATGACCCCATGCTCTTTTGAATTTATTTATGGCACATATCGAATGAGTCTAAATAGTCCACTTAGTACTCATTATCAATTAATTATATGGTTTTACATTGTATTTTATTCCAAAAATTACATACCACATTTATACATTCATTTAATGCATATAAGAAGATAAAAGATAGAACATATCTCGTGCTTTGCTGGCCTATAAGAGATTATTTCAGTTAATCATAATTGAGATAGTAATACAAACTTAGAAAAAAATGAATTGAGAAATCAAATTTCTTATAGTTCAATGTCACTCACTTATGACCAATCACGTACTACCCTTAATACCACTTAGCACTCATTAGCAATAAAAATTACATACTGCATTGATAAACTCCTCTTATTAATGAATATACGCAAATAAAAGTCAATAATTTATTTCATGCCTTGTTGGCTTATATGAGATTATTGCAATTATAAACTATTAACTTAAGAATACACATTTACAAAACTTTGTGCGTGCCTTGTTGGGTTTTATGAGATGATTTTAATTACAAATATTTGATTTAAGAACGCAAATTAAAAAAATATTTTGAATGGGGAAATCAAGTGGTGTATGATGCAAAAAAATGTCAAACTAGAGGCAATCATAAATAATATTAATAATTGTATTTAAATATTATTGTTAATTCTCATCTATCTATAAAAGTTTTAAAAACATACAAATTAATTCATCAAAAAATGTGTCCAACTTGTATTGAAATATTGCAATGTACGCGTTAACAAATTTCTAAAAATTAATATCTTCACCTACTATAAAGAACTCAATGTTCTATTGAACATTCGAATGTAGTTGCGTTTCTCTTTGATACGATGAAGTGTCTTAAAAAGGGGGAATAGAATTTGGACAAGCCAAGTATCAAGTTCATGTCCTATATAAGCCTTTGTTAAGATACAATTTGACCAGTATCCGGGGAATTGAGAAGTAAGCTTTGATGTATCTATTAGCAATATATTTGATTTTTCGTACATATTTCCATATTTGGACCACACATCACTTAACATTTTCTCATAAAATTGTATCACACTACATTATTTGAATTTTGTTTCCAAGTGACAATGAGACCTGTCCCATATGAATTCAAAGTCACTTGTATCAGTATTTGATTTTTCAACTACTTGTGGAATGTTTTTACATTGTATTTTATTCCAAAAAATACATATCACATTTATACATTCATTTAATGCATACAAGAAGATAAAAGATAGAGCGTATCTCATGCTTTGTTGGCTATTATGAGATTATTTCAATTAATCGTAATTGAGTTAATAATACAAACTTACAAAAAAATGAAATGAGAAATCAAATTTCTTATAGTTCAATGTCACTCACTTATGACCAATCTCGTACTACCCTTAATACCACTTAGCACTCATTAGCAATTAATTTTGTGTTTTAAAACAATTGCAACTTCAATTATATGGGGTTTTATTTCAAAAATTACATATTGCATTGATAAACTCCTCATATTAATGAATATAGGCTAATAACAGTCAATAATTTATTTCATGTCTTGTTGGCTTATATGAGATTATTGCAATTATAAACTATTAACTTAAGAATACACATTTACAATAAGTTATAGATTGGGAAATCAAATGCCTATACCTTTCAAAATCATTCATCTATGACTCATCATGCTTTAATCTAAATTCTAGTACACTTAGCACTCATTATCATTGAAGTAATATTTTTTGTAAGAAATGTGCTTTTATATAGATGGAGGTTTAATTCAAAATTTGTGTGTCACTTGTATTAATGCATATAGATCAATAAAAATAAAGAGAACTTCATTCCTTGTTGGCTTTTGTGAGATGATTTAAATTACAAATAATTGATTTAAGAGTATGTAATTTAAAAAATATTTTGAATAGAGAAATCAAGTGTTGTAATGCACTTGTATTAATACATATAGATAAATAAAACTAAAGAGAGTTTCTTGCATGCCTTGTTGGCTTTTATGAGATGATTTAAATTACAAATAGTTGATTTAAGAGCACAAATTTAGAAAATATTTTGAATGGGGAAATCAAGTGTTGTATGATGCAAAAACTTGTCAATCTAAAAGCAATCATAAATAATACTAATAATTGTATTTATATATCATTGTCAATTATCATCTATCTATAAAAGTTATAAAATCATACAAATTAATTCACCAAAAAATGTGTCCAACTTGTATTGAAATATTGCAATGTAATCGTCAACAAATTTCCATAAAATAATATCTTCACTTAATACAAAGAACTCAATGTTCTATTGAACATTCGAATGTAGTTGCGTTTCTGTTTGATGCGATGAAGTGTCTTTAAAAAGGGGAATAGAACTTGCACAAGCCAAGTATCGTGTTCATGTCCTATATAAGCCTTTATTAAGATACAGTTTGACCGATATCCGAGGAATTGAGAAGTAGGATTTGATGTATCTATTAGCAATACATTTGATTATGTGTACTTATTTCCATATTGGGACCACACGTCGCTTAGCCTTTTCTCATAAAACTGTATCATACTACATGTTTTGAATTTTGTTTTCAAGTGACAATGCGACCTATCCCATATGAATTCAAAGTCACTTGTATCAATATTTGAATTTTCAAGTACTTGTCGAATGTACTTGTTAGTAACATTTGATGTCCATATCGCAACATCATAATGTTTTAGGAAGTATTTTAATACTTCTAATTGGAAAGGCCTACAAAAGTAGGATCTATCACCAAGCTCCCAATCTGGTTTTCTTTGAATTTGACAACTCGTATCATCTTTGGAATACGACGAGAAGAATACTCCTTCCATTTCAAAGATCAACAAGATCTTCCGACTGATATTAACTCCCATCTGCATTGCTGCCACATATATAACATTAACATATTTTCACTTCTAAACTTCATTGCTTAATGGCATCAAAACATATCCAATTTATTTCCACTCCCAAACAAACAACTTAATGAAAAAAATAAAAGTAATTTCCGTGGAATAGTTTTTTTATACAAACACATTCAACTACTACTCAAATCACTAATTTTTAAGAATTGTAATGAGATAAACTACAATTTAAAAATATAATTACAATAGTCGAATTCATTTGAACTAATTATATGTTAATATCTACATACTACCTAAATTTACAGTTTTTAAGTTTAAATCAAGCAAACTATTTATATGTTCATTTTTACATACAACCTCATACGATATTTTAATTTTCAAGAAATTATAAGAAAAATTCATATAAGCACATTGCAATGAAATTCAAATCACAATTTAAAAATATAGTTACAATGGTCCAATTCAAACCAATTATATGTTAATTTATACACACCACCTAGATTTACAATTTTTTTAATTTCAATTAAACAAGCTAATTATAGGTAATTTTTACATACAACCTGATATGATTTTCCATTTTTTTAATTTCTAAGAAATAAGAAAATTTCATATGATAACATTGAACTAACATTCAAATCACTGATTTGTAAGAGTTATAATGATCAATTAAGACGCAATTGATAAATAAACTGCAATTGCTCAAACATAGTAATTGTACGTTAATTTATACATACAACCTAATACAATTATTTAATTAATATGGAATACTACATTTTTATGCAAACACATAAGACTATTATTCAAATCACTAACTTTTTATAACTCAATATCTCAATATAAATAAACAAAATAATAATATGTTAATTTATAATAATGACACGACAACAATCCTTATATGAGTATTATGAAATAATATTGACATTAAATTGATAATAAAATAAAACATAGTAATAACACATCACATGTAGAATTAAGTCATCAAATGTACAATGACCAAGAATTTATATTATAAACTTCAAGATTTTGTTTATAGAGGAAATGAATAACAGTCATCTTAATGTACTATTAAAAGTCATTGAAGATTCTTCAAAATATCTCGAACATCGGGTGCCTTGTAGAATTTATTCAATAAGCTCCACAGATCAGCGATCAACCATTTATCCTCATTCTTTCCATCAAACGAAGGGGCAATAATCACATTTTCTTTGGGATTTTCTTTCTTTGTCTCCATTGAACAATCCACTAGAATAGTGTTAGTAGCATCATATTGAGAATACATTCTCCACACTTTTTTCAGATGTTTTTTGTATATAACTTGTGTTGAATTATCAATGTCATTTTTTCCCTTTTGTTGTTTGCAATCTGAAGCAGTCCATGTAAACAAAAATTTAGCTTGTAATGTTTTTGAAACCAGCTTTTTCATAACTCTTGTTGTGTTTTGTTTCAAAGATGTCGTCCAAATTGCAATGTCAAGAGATTCTTTTCTGGAACACATTTCAAGAAATGTTTTTGCATGTGGACGAAACCAAAATGATTTTTTCTCTATCGTGTAATCTGCGGCCCTTCCCATTTTCTCGATAAATTCTTTTTGTGATGCATCACCATCAACGCTCTGATAGAAAATGTTATTCAATTCAAAAATAACTAATTTCTTTTGACTTATAATAGCTGCAAAACAACAATGGATATCATAGTAAATTCATTTTATTCATGCTACATAAATTATTATTAAAAAAAATTGTTGAAGAAATACACTCACTTTGAGTATTTTTTGTACTAGTTATTGATAAGCCACACTTCTCTTGTATTGTCTTCATAGAACCTAGAGACAAAATAACAAACCTTCAATCAAATACCAATAATACTTCTTTAAATCAATTTTTTTTTTATAAGACATATTTTATGTTTAATTGAAAATAAGAGACATGTGAAGTACCTGATATGATATCATGTTCTTGACTATGGCTTTCTGTCACATTCCCTTGATCACTGTCTTTTTTCTCCTCATTTTCCACTGTAATAAACATATGAAATGTTATAAAATGTATCAACGAATGAAATTCATTAAATAAATAGGCATAGAATCCAAAGAATCACTAGAGAAAGAACAAAACAAGTACAATACAACAAAAGAAACAAAATAAATTATGTACCTGGTATGGTATTTTCTTCGTCTTGTATTTGCATCTCGAAAACTTCTTCGACATTGTGCACACTATGTTGATCATTGCTTTGTTGCAAAGTGTTGTCGTTGTTTTCTTTACAATTTCTGCCATTAGTAGTTATAGTAAACATCTTGTTAATCAAGATTTATAAATAGCATAGAATCCAAAGAATCACTAGAGAAAGAACAAAACAAGTACAATACCTGGATATTCCAACAGCAATATATTAGACATTGGTTTTTCCAATTGGAAGGATTCTTGATTAGCCAGCATGGTAGTCCTTTGTAACTCGTTTTCTACGACACATGCCATTCTTCTTCCATATGTACAGCAAGCCTGCTGTAAATTTTTCCCCGCAAAAAGAGAAATAATCAAATTTAGATCACTATGTTGTTGATGCATTTGCAATAATTCTTCCCAGAATTCAAAATCTCTCTCCTTTTCATCAGATATGTCTCTAAAACTGTGAGAGTATCTTGAGGCCTCTAAAATTTTTGACTCTTCACTATAGAAATGTATAGTTAAAACTATATCATAACTATAGTTATTTTGTTCTTTATATTCATAAAGACCGGTAGCCATTTTATAGTTGACATTTGAGTCCTTGACAACAATCTCTAGAGCTTGGCATACATCCTTACAAGACCAAATTTGTACTAAGATAATCATAGTAAAATCTTTCAACCCATTTTTTTCGATTAAAAATCGAAACAATTCAATATAGTGATCCTTAAGGAATGATTCATCTTTCAAAGCCAATGTATCCAACACAACAAAGTCAGTGTATAACATTGGTTGAAACTAACAAGGAAAAGAGTGCAAAAGTGTTGACAAGAGGCTAGGACCCCCATAATGACAACCGAATTCAAAACTGTTCTCAATTTCCTGTATATCTGTCGATGCATCAATTATTCTATCAAGGACCACATTGGCTTGTGGAGAAAGGGACTCTATTTTTGTATTCCGTGATCCTTTTACATATCTACACCCTTCCATTGTCTTACAGAAGTTGGCAAATATGATATCAGTAATTCCATAATGCTCAAGAATATTGGATATTGTAAGAATCTTATCATTCAGATTCTTATCATGACTTTTGCAATATGTTACCATTGCCTCCAAAATTGTTCTTTTGGTTTTCAATTGTGAACAATAATCTTTCATTTTTATGGCCTTGGTTGGATGGTTCACTGGAATAGAAAACCAGACAGTTCCATCCAATAGTTTATCTGCTACAGAACACATTTCTTCAGCGGTTAGTCCCTGAAGGGGACGGAAAGAACTTGATACCAAACTATTCAGACTATTTGTCTTATAGTTTGGATCCTTAGGTTGGTTTGGAGAACACATTAATGTCCCTAGTTTGTAACAATTAAAAACAACTTCCCATTTATCCCAAGTAGTATCATCAAGATATAACAAGACTTTTTTTTCAGCAAAGTTTGTTAGTGGACAATCGAAGAAAGAGCACAACATTTCATCATCAACCTGTTAAAAAATAACAAATATAAATTAGTAAGAATGTGATATAAAAATAAAATAGCCATGAATTTAGTTATAACAATATAAACTAAGTGCAAAAAAAAAAATTGCATACCTTGTCTTCAGCCGTCTTAGAATTCCCACATTTTTGTTTCTTTAATTTATTTGTGGCAATTAGGAATTGTCTTGCAGATCGCACAGAATCAATGAATGGAGTTTTGAAGAACACTGTGTTTGCAGAATTTAACTGGCAGCAAATACGAATCACCACACTGGGAGCAACTAATGGATCTAAGAATCGAGCATTACGTTCTTTGTACTTCTGTTTTGCCTCCCCAGATAGACTGAATTTAGGATTTGATAATATTTCTTTTGCTGCTTGAATGGTGTGTTTCCCATCAACTATCCAAAAATTGATGTTCTTGGCATTTATATCCATTTCATTCATGATTTTCACAGGGTTTCCAATCGGATCAGACTCTTTTGTGTCAAATGGAATCAGAAGAGCATCAGGCAATGATGCTTGAAATTTCTGTAGGAATGATTTTACTAATACTCGAACATTTAAATCATCCCGTGATCTCAATTTATATAACTTGTGTGCTTCTACACATCTTCGAACATCCACCTTCATGGTAAAAGAGCTTGAAAATAAATAACTGTCCTTAAAATTTTCATGGATTTCATCACATTGGTCAGCAAGCTTCTCTATCTGAGAGTCTTCTTTTCAGGATTTTACAAACTCTGTAGTAGGCATGAACTCACTTTCTTTAATGCTCTGTTCTAGCTCAGCTAAATATACCCTTCTCAAAGCAAGCATTTGAGCCTCGAGTTTATCATCTGGTATTTTATCAAGTAGTTTACCTCTTTGTTGCAAATAAAGAAGCACGGATGATGTTTTCTTACATCTCACATAGCGATATTTCATAACGTTGGTAATACGTTGTACAAGATCATCACAACTCTTTAGACCAGATTCATTGAAGCTCTCAAAACTGTCCAACTTAAACTGTGACTTTTTTATTGACTCTGGAAATTCTGTATTAGTATCAATCAAATCTGGTCTAAATTTTGTGTAATCAACTTGGCAAGAAAATAATTTCACTTCATTTTCTTCAATTACCTCCATTTGAAAATCGATCTGACTATGATTGAGAGCATAGCAACTAACAATTATCCCTAGCCTTTTTATATCATTTCCATCCATGGATCCAAATAGATACATATCTGGAAACATATTCATGGGACTTTCAATCTCAACATACCAATCTTCGACATACTCATATGCAGCAGATGTTTTGAACTTTTTAATCATTTCAAAATTAGAACACATTGTTGAATTTATAATCTGAGTTGAATGACGCTTTTGTTTTTTGAATGCTGATTGTGGCATTTTACTTGCTTTGGAGACGACAGCTTCTAAAAACAATAATAAGCAATTATTACTATAAATAAAATGAAATCAAAATCACAAATATTACCATATAGTCTTCTAGTCTAACCATTTAGAAATGAGAGAATAATATTTAAAACCACCATACCACATGGGGGAGACGTTGTTTGTGTGTCACTTGCAATTCGTTTTTTCTTCAAATTATTCCTTGGAATTGTCATTGCACCAGAGTCCATAGCTTCTAAAAACAATAATAAATAGTCGACTATAAGTTTATTTTAAAAATACATGAAATAATGAGCATTATCAAACAATATTCTATTACATGTCTTTTATTCACATGCACAAGAATAATAAGGTTCATGTGTTATGGAAACATATTAAATACTTAGAGATAAATAAAAATCCATTGCATCTGGCACAAGTAGGGACTCATTAAAAAGAAAAGTTTTCCTTCTCAAAATTGCTAGAAGGAAATGCTTATGCTAGAAAGAAAGCTAGCAGTCGCTAGCTTTCATTGATCTTTTGCCATGTGCTTATTTCAAAATAGACCACATGGCACAAGCTCAAGGTATAAGCTAGCAACCACCAATCACCATGGACAGGATTTTTCTATTGGAAAGCTAGCCACTGCTAGCTTTCTTTCTAGCATAGGTATGTGTTTTTATCCTATAAGTAAATGCTTATGCTAAAAGGAAAGCTAGCAGTCGCTAGCTTTCCTTGATCTTATGCCATGTGCTTATTTGAAAATAGAGTACATGGCACAAGTTCAAGGCTTTCCTTACCTAACTAATTTATGTTTTGTGACCTCATGTGAAGCTTGGAGGCTACACCAAGAATATAATTTTTTGAGATAATTTCTATTGCTAATAACAAGTAAATTATACAAAGACACTACCTCTAGTTTTCTATTGCTAATAACAATTAAATGTTACACATATATTACCTCTAATGCGAAAATAGACATAAACATAGTAAAATATACATAAAGAAGACCTCCTTCATTATAGCTTTTATACCAAATTAAGTTTATTGTTTTACTTAAAGACCTGTGAAAAAAAAAAAAAAATTGAACCCATATAAATGATAGACTATAAATCATCATATATATTTTTTGAACAGAAACTAAAAAGGAGTATATTATAAAGGGGCTGTGCACAGCCATTCAATACATAGCAAAAAGAGAGGAAGGATAGTCCTGTAGAGCAGAGATAGAGCATTGTAGACTAAGCCTGCAAAGGGTCCAAAAAACTATATACAGAGTTCTTCCATGATGACTAACAGAACGGGCAGTATATACCCTTATATATTGCTTACATAATAAAGGACAAAAAAACATATATCCATAAAAACCAGATTACAGGTGGCCCCTGAAGTGGACTGGCTACACCACTGATTCTTCCTCCATCTGACGCTCCCCTTCAACAGTTACTGCATTGTTCCTGCTGCCCTGGTTCATGGAAATGAGTCGCGCAAGGTCCTCCTGGATCATATCCACCTTCCCCATCATCTCGCGCATGGAGCTTTCATTATCATCGATCCTGGAGTCATGGTTGCTGATTTGAAGGGAAGTGTAGCTCACAGTGTCCTCCATCTTTTTTATAACGCAGGCTATCTCCCTGTTATCCATAATTCCTATGGAGACTATCTCATACAGCCGCCCCAAACTTTTCTTGATGTCCTGGATTCCGGTACTGTCCCCTGGCTGAGCCATTCTGCCAAAATCAGAGGAACTAACAAGACAGTCAAACTGCCTGAGCAAAGAATCAGCAGTTAAATTACTACACGAACCCTCACGCGCTGAGAAATTAAGGATGCAACTGAGCACTAACAGTTCCTGATGGAGCACCGAACCCCCTTGTCCATCAGAGAAGACCTTTAAATCATCATATTTTTATGTCATTAACCAAGTAGTTCTTTTATCATTACATTTTGTTAACTCATTAAACAACATAAGGGTCATGTGTCCTGGAAACATATTAAATAATTAAAGATAAATAAAAATCCATTGCATCTATCACAAGTAGAGACTCATTAAAAAGAAAAGTTTTCCTTCTCAAAAATGCTAGAAGGAAATGCTTATGCTAGAAAGAAAGCTAGCAGTCGCTAGCTTTCCTTGATCCTTTTCCATGTGGTTATTTCAAAACAGAGCACATGGCACAAGCTCAAGGTATAAGCTAGCAACCACCAATCACCATGGACAGGATTTTTCTATTGGAAAGCTAGCGACTGCTAGCTTTCTTTCTAGCATAGTATGTGTTATTATCCTATAAGTAAATGCTTATGCTAGAAGGAAAGCTAGCAGCCGCTAGCTTTTCTTGATCTTGTGCCATGTGCTTATTTTAAAATAGAGTACATGGCACAAGTTCAAGGTATAAGCTAGCAACCACCAATCACCATGCCTAGGGTTTTTCTATTCGAAAGCCAGCGACTGCTAGCTTGGGGCCCACCGCTGCTTTCGCTTAGTCGTATGGATCACGTCCTTGCAGCCATTCTTCTTCAAAATCGTTTGAGTCATATGCATGATGACCAAACAATACATCTTCGTCCACGTGTTCATATGGCACAGGAGAAGGAGGCGGATACAGGAACTGAGAGAAACATCTTTCAATATCGGAGCCTTTAAACAAAGGATTCGGCTCTCACAGGAATTCACCTCTGAAATGTGATTCTACTTTATAGTCCAGTGGAATCTCTCTGGTTGTAACTCTGGACTCTATGTGTTCTCTAGCAATAGATCTTCGGATAAATTTTTGCTGGGCATAAATTCTGTGCTCAAGTGGTTGATAGGTTCCACCTTCGTGGATCAGTTTAAACTTAAACCACTAGAAGTTATGATGAGAAACTTCAAGATCGGCTTTAAGGTGCAGAATGAAATTTGCACGCTGATTCTCCCAATCTGTTCTTGGACAAAAGGTATCCAAGAAGACATCTATCCATCGAGACCATGTCTGATTATATGCAAGGTCGGCTGGATCTGCACAGATCATAAGGGTCATGTGTTATGCTAGAAGGAAATGCTTATGCTAGAAGGAGAGATAACATTCGTTCAAAATAGAGCACATGGCACAAGCTGAAGGTATAAGCTAGCAACCATCAATCACCATGGACAGGGTTTTTCTAATTGAAAGCTAGCGACTGTTAGCTTTCTTTCTAGTATAAGCATGTGTGTTTATTTTAGAAGGAAATGCTTATGCTAGAAGGAAAGCTAGCAGTCGCTAGCTTTCCTTGATCTTTTGCCATGTGCTTATTTCAAAATAGAGCAAATGGCACAAGCTCAAGGTATAAGCTAGCAACCACCAATCACTATGGACATGATTTTTCTATTGGAAAGCTAGCGACTGCTAGCTTTCCTTCTAGCATAAGTATGTGTTCTTATCCTAGAAGGAAATGCTTATGCTAGAAGGAAAGCTATCAGTCGCTAGCTTTCCTTGATCTTGTGCCATGTGCTTATTTGAAAATAGAGTGCATGGCACAAGCTCAAGGTATAAGCTAGCAACCACCAATCACCATGCCCAAGGTTTTTCTAATTGAAAGCTAGCGACTGCTAGCTTTCCTTCTAACATAAGCATGTGTGTTATGCTAGAAGGAAAGCTAGCATTCGTTCAAAATAGAGCACATGGCACAAGATCAAGGTATAAGCTGGCAACCACCAATCACCATGGATAGGGTTTTTTATTGGAAAGCTAGCGAATGTTAGCTTTCCTTCTAGCATAAGCATGTGTGTTTATACTAGAAGGAAATGCTTATGCTAGAAGGAAAGCTAGCAGTCGCTAGCTTTCCTTGATCTTTTTCCATGTGCTTATTTCAAAATACATCACATGGAACAAGCTCAAGGTATAAGCTAGCAACCACCAATCACCATGGACATGATTTTTCTATTGGAAAGCTAGCGATTGCTAGCTTTTCTTCTAGCATAAGCATGTGTAGGAAATGCTTATGCTAGAAGGAGAGCTAGCATTCGTTTAAAATAGAGCACATGGCACAAGCTGAAGGTATAAGATAGCAACCATCAATCACCATGGACAGGGTTTTTCTAATTGAAAGCTAGCGACTGTTAGCTTTCCTTCTAGTATAAGCATGTGTGTTTATTTTAGAAGGAAATGCTTATGCTAGAAGGAAAGCTAGCAGTCGCTAGCTTTCCTTGATCTTTTTCCATGTGCTTATTTCAAAATAGAGCAAATGGCACAAGCTCAAGGTATAAGCTAGCAACCACCAATCACTATGGACATGATTTTTCTATTGGAAAGCTAGCGACTGCTAGCTTTCCTTCTAGCATAAATATGTGTTCTTATCCTAGAAGAAAATGCTTATGCTATAAGGAAAGCTAGCAGTCGCTAGCTTTCCTTGATCTTGTGTCATGTGCTTATTTGAAAATAGAGTGCATGGCACAAGCTCAAGGTATAAGCTAGCAACCACCAATCACCATGCCCAAGGTTTTTCTACTGGAAAGCTAGCGACTGCTAGCTTTCCTTCTAACATAAGCATGTGTGTTATGCTAGAAGGAAAGCTAGCATTCGTTCAAAATAGAGCACATGGCACAAGCTCAAGGTATAAGCTAGCAACCACCAATCACCTTGGACATGGTTTTTTATTGGAAAGCTAGCAACTATTAGCTTTCCTTCTAGCATAAGCATGTGTGTTTATACTAGAAGGAAATGCTTATGCTAGAAGGAAAGCTAGCAGTCGCTAGCTTTCCTTGATCTTTTTCCATGTGCTTATTTCAAAATACATCACATGGAACAAGCTCAAGGTATAAGCTAGCAACCACCAATCACCATGGACATGATTTTTCTATTGGAAAGCTACTGACTGTTAGCTTTTCTTCTAGCATAAGTATGTGTTCTTATCCTAGAAGGAAATGCTTATGCTAGAAGGAAATCTAGCAGTCGCTAGCTTTCCTTGATCTTGTGACGTGTGCTTTCCTTGATCTTGTGACAAAATCTGTCTCAGGTACTGTCGGCTTCCACGACAGTCACCTAATAGGAATGACATCCTAAGTTGGTCACTAAGTACCTTCGTCAAGTGGATAAAGAGCAGTTATCCCTCGAACGGTATTGGGTCGTCTCCTTTTCAACAAGTGGTGGTGAGCCCACTTGAGAGAACATACACCCGCAACCTTGGGTTTGACCTCCTATGGCGCGGCGTCGCTCTTTCACTTGCCCCGTGTGGCTATACACGACCACTTGATTTAGAAGGATTTATAAAGCACCCTAAGGACAACAACTATGTTTTTGGATGCCTAGCCCCAAAATCCTACCTAAACTACAAGATTCTTTTGTGCCCTCCTATGGAGGTATTAAGTGAGTAGATTTAAGCTATTTTTGAACTTTGTTGGCTGCTTTTTGGACAGACCCGGGTTGAAGCGGAGCAACAAAACCCCTTGGCGCACTGGCCCTCTCGGCAACGAGCTGTGCAGCAGCTCGAGGTCTCACCCGAAGTGGCTATGGGGGGGCTAAGGAATCAGATTTCCTTAACCTAGGCGACGCGGACTGCTCTCTCTTCCTCGACGATTCCTCAAAGCGGAGTGTCAGACCCTTCTTCAAGCTCCTGAGCGCAACAGCGCTCGAACTCCCGCTCGGCAGCCTAGCTGCGCGTTATTTCCACTCCTGCGCTAGGACCAATTATCCTCTGCGCCGATACTCTATGTATCGTTTCCGCTTGCGCGCCCGGCGCAGCAATGCATTCCTCTATCGCTGCGGCGACAGCGTCTTACAGAATCCTACGACACTTAACGATGATAGTTACCAAGGAAGCTCCAAGAACTTACTTAACATACTCATAAAGATAATGCGACATTCATGTATACGCAGGTAGTGAACTAAAACAGGCAATCACTTCAATCACAGCATCATAACAATGAGAAATATGAATCCACCTCCATGGGGAAAACCACGTCCACGGGAGTATCTTATATCAACCAGAAAAATGATAGAATTACACAATATGCTGTGCACACAGCTACAGCCTTAGATCTTTCCAGGAAACTCCACGCACACAGCTGGGAGCCCTTCTCTCTATCTAGTCTCTTCCTCTACAGAGATTACAATAGTTCAGACGTCGACTCAAACTGTCTGCAACTCAAGGATTAGCTTCACTGTTATCCAGTTCTAACTCCTGTTTTCTAACAACACGGTAGAAAACAACCAACAGGATCATAACAGAGGATGATCAACTCGATCAATCCTTCTTACATCTAGTATCTACTATCTAGCTGGCTCACTCACAGGCTTAGCTAGCTGACTAACTAACATCTAACCTTTACAATTACACATATATATAGGTGGCCATGACGGTCGCACCTTTACAAAACTGTGGGCCTTTCCCAGCAGTAATCCCCAAAAACCGTAACCACAGACATGGCTAGGTGTACTGTAGGCGCCGCTTGCAGTCATGTCGCCACTTCCTGCAGGCTCCATGATTTTCGGCGCAAATTGCGGGTATGGGCGCCTTGTCCTTCGCCTTCAATGTTTTGGTCCGTTGCTCCTCCTTGATCCGAGCAACCATAACTTCTGTACTTAGCCTTAATGAGGGTAGCTGAGCCCTCTACTCCATTGCTTCATTCATTGTGGTAGCTGGGCTTTCCACTCAGCTACCTTCATTCTCTTCTGACGTGCGCGCGAGCTCCGCAGTTTCCGGTCCGTGATCTGCGCTGAGCTTATCCATCTGGCACCGTACTGCGCACCATTTACTTCTGTCCCAAAATTGGCGCTTACTCACAATTTAGCACTTTCTCTTCGACGCTTGTGCTTTTTCCTCAAAATTCGCAGCTTTCCCATAGCTGCGGCCTATCCTCAAAATTCGCAGCTTTCCCATAGCTGCGGCCTAGGCTCCAACAAACTTAGTGAGTGACGAGAGAGTTTCTTGTGTGTGTGTGTGTGCATCAAAGAAAGTGACGGTTTTGAACGCACATGAGATATTGCATATAAATGAAAAGACTTTTTCTTTTAAAATGAAAATAATGCAACTCAACCTAATAGAAAAACAACTAAATAAACCATGTAAACCATGTAAAAAAAACTAAATAAAATAAATTGTAAAAAAAAATTAAAAATCTATAAACAAAATTGTAAAAGTAAAAAAAAATCTATAAACTTACCAAGATTTTCAACCTCTTTTTAATCCAGTCTTCTTCTTTACTTTTTGTTTGGCTAAGACTAAAGCTAATGCCAATTCCAATGCCATTTTTTCCCATAACTTCATCTTCATCTTAGTTGGTCTTGCTTCTTTGATAGACAATAATCTAGAAGCTATGAAGCCAAGAATACTTGAATGGAAACTGTACAATATATTGAAACTATCTGTAAGTTACAAACTTATATCAAATAATTAAATATAAAAAACACTAGCTATTTAGCTATTTTTATATACAAGTAATGCTATATATTACATCTTATATACATTCATAGAGTTGATAACTATTTTTATGTACAAGTAATGCCATATACTTATATACATTCATAGAGTTGATAGCTATTTTTATGTACAAGTAATGCCATATATTACATCCTACATACATTCATAGAGTTGATTATACCATGGAGGTTTACAAAATGAAATTTAGAAATACAACATTCAAATAAATGATTGGCAATTATTTAAAATAGTTATTTAGGTCACCAATATTACCGGTTTAGTACTTGGGGAAAACCGGAAAACTTAGAATGGGTCACCAATGTGTTAAAAGATGCCCTCCTCTATCCCATAGGAAATATATATATATATATATATATATCACAAAAAAGAGGTAGTTATATATTTATAACAAGGTTGTTGACAAACCAAATAACATAAAAAGTACAAAAATTTCAAAAAACATTATAGTATTCTTGTATAAATATTTTCAACAAATATGTTAATTGGTCATGATGCTTTTTCTTTCTTACAATACCTACCTTATGAATTTCAAATTTAGTGCTATACTGCTTTACATAATTACTAATAAACAAGACAAGTAAAATGCATATATGAGAAGTTTAAGAGCCAAGATAATTTCCATTGAGGCCTTCTTCCATTTGTTGTCCTGCTTTAATTTTCCCTTGATCTTTTTGATTCATGTTGTTCTCATTGAGTGCTAAAGTTGTTTGTTGAAATGTCTTCATAAATAATATGCCCCTTTGTTGAAGCAATTGAAACACTAGGAAATCATGTATCTGGTCGAGAACCTCTTGCAACGTCGAGGATCTGATATATGACCTGACATGTAACGCCTTTAAAAAAAATTAACCCCAGCAGATTATCTATAAATACTGTTTAAATTTATTGGTTTCAAACACGTTGAGACACGTTGAACTTCTTCCTACTTATCAAGATTTAACAATGATATAAGTTATCATGGATAAGTCAGTTAAGTGTTTAGTGGATGACTTAATTAGTAAAAGATTATCAAGTTCTCATGTGTAAAATAAATGTCATTAATTGTAAGTATCCTCAAGTAAAGGTGTCTTCAAGGTGAAGTATAAAAGTTAAACATTAATAATAGAGGAGTGTGCTATATAATTGTTGATCATGATTAATTAAATCATTAATTATATTTCATTGTTTATACACAGAGGTACTATGTTGACACTTATCCATTAACCAAATAAATATTTTAAATTACTATTCACAATTTAAATTAATTACTATTATTATTAATTGTTATTGTTGTTATTATTATATTATTAATATTATTTAATTAATAATAATAATGATAATAATCCCTTTTATAAAGTATAGTGGGTTGAATAATAATGAATTTATTAAATAAATTATTAATTTAATTAACGGACGGAATCATCCCAAGTAAATTAAAAGGATATGTTTGAATAAATTATTGAATAATTCCATTACTAGAGATTTTAAATTACTATTCACAATTTAAATTAATTACTATTATTATTAATTGTTATTGTTATTATTATTATATTATTAATATTATTTAATTAATAATAATAATGATAATAATCCTTTTTATAAAGTATAGTGGGTTGAATAATAATGAATTTATTAAATAAATTATTAATTTAATTAACGGACGGAATCATCCCAAGTAAATTAAAAGGATATGTTTGAATAAATTATTGAATAATTCCATTACTAGAGAGAAATTGGGATGATATCAAATAATATATAATCCACCTTATTACCTCAAAAGGGGATGCATTAATGATTACCATGGAAAGTGGCTGTCGGGATTATCGGATTGTGGGCTCGGGGGCTAGGAAATCCGTTGATTTCCTAGGGTCAGCACGATAATAGCTGATCGGCAGGGTGGACACATCATTTTGGGGTTGTTAAGGTAACTTACATAATCCATTCTAGAAATCTTCTTATCTTACTGCAATCGACGGTTTCAGGTATTTTTCTGAACCAGCTTAATTAGAATGTATTTTCTTTTATTTCCAAGCTATGCATGTCAAACGAAGAGAATTAAATGGAAAGTTTTAGGATTATGTTTATTTGACTGCAGAGACATGTAAACATATAGAAAACAGACAGTTAAACATTTACAGAAACAGAAATATAGATGGTTGAATCTCTTGTTTTCTTCTAACAATAATTAAGGGAAAAACTAGGTATAACCTGATAACCTGGAATAGACCCAGTGCCTAGATAGGGCACTACAGTTGGTATCAGAGAGCAAGGCTCAGACACTGAGACCTTAGGGCCTAACTACACCTGGAACTTTAGTGAAATTTACTAGAAAATAACAAACCAATATGATGGCTGCAAAAAGATAATTTGAAGAGCCTTTTCCCATTTATTCGTAAGGCGTAACAGAAACAGAATTTGAATGATATATATATATAACTGCTTATTTAGGGCTCAGTCTAGACCCCATTAAACAAACCTTTCCAGAAAAACAACAACATTTCTATATACACTCTTTTAATATTCAAACCCTAATATTAATCCAATGCTAAAGCATTTGGGATAAACAATGTTTTTAAACAAATAAATAAATACATATAAACCAAGTTACAACACTATATATATTACCGTTATAATATTTAGATCTAAAATTTAATACTAACAAAAAAAAAACACTTCATTGCATTTATATAAAGAAATTGTATTCATAATAAATACGAAACAATGAGTCTTGCACAGGATTTACAGAGGGTTCTCCAAATTTCAGACCTACAGCCAAAGTGATCAGTTTTCATTTCCTATTATTTTAATGCAGATCTACCTTCTTGCCTGTAAAATTAGGTTTTAAACATTCATTTCAATAAATGTGGCATAAAACAAATATTCAAATAATATTGTTGCCTGCAATATTGTTTATAATACAAGCATCGCAGCAATTTCGACGCAGAAATCGTTTCATTTGAGCTCGATATGATCCATTTTGACCAATAACTAAGAAGATTTACAAGCATGGCAAATGCATGAAACGATTTCCATACTGCTCTCCATTGTTGCTGCTTGTTTTGTCCGAAATGAATTTCATACAAAATGTTGCTTCCTTTGAAACCCTAGCGCTCAAGCCAGGTGTACCAAGCGCCCGGAGCCCAATGCCACATCAATTGTCCTCCAAGCGTTTTTCTTCTTTCCTTTGTGCCTATCCTGAACTCAACAACTAGAGCCAATTGGCCCACGCACTTAACACATCAATGCCCACCATCGAATCCCATGCACTGAGTTCACATAAGAGGATGGGAATATATAAAAGATGCGTTGTGCTCAACGCCGAGGACTCATCAGGGAACCGAATGCCAAGCCAGGGGGGTCCCACGGATATCATATCTCCCATCGTCCATGAGATTAACCACATATCTGCCCAGCACAGAGGCTCTTACATGAACCAAGAGCCAAGTCGAAGCAGCCCTACAATGCCAAATAAAACCTTATTTCCTCCTTAAATAGGCATACTTTTGACGGCACGTGAGACGGTTTCCGCGTTGCCCATGAGCGGTTTACTATACCGCTTATTGGAATGCAGACGAGTAAGGAATGAACACGTGGGATGGTGGTTTCCTTTCCGCGACCACCAACCACCCTTACCATGCGTGCATGTTGCCGACGCGGAATAAGGAGAGCCATCGATCCTGCCTTGGCGTCAATCCCCATGCGAAAAAGAAAAGGTTTTTTTTTGCGTTTTATATTGTTTTAATTTTTTTTATTATTATTTTAAATTAATGTTTTTTAAATATTAATTTAATTTTATTAATTTAATGTAGTGTCTCAACTACGAAGTTTGATTAATTTTGAAGGTCGTCAATTTGACGGGCACAGTTAAAAGTTACCCGTATTTAAATTTTGTGTGTATATATAATTTGAAACAGTAAAACTCAACCATGCCCCTTTTTAAAGCTATAATTAATTAATTTCACCTAATACACTGCTGTGCAATATTTGGTTCTCACATCATATCTGTCCATCGTACAGATAATAAATTTTGAATGAACACCATAATTAATGTGTAATTGCCAATGCCATTTCCCGGCTTCTTCCATCGTGATTCATGGCATTGGGCACACATTTTCCAGTTGCAGATTGAAATTTTGGCAGACTTTATCTCCAGGGTATTATGGTAGTCATATTATTATCCTTATGGTTTGGCTGGCATGTAGCATGTCAGAGCCAACATCATTTGCAATGAAACAACCATGCCCTGGGGGACCAGATCTTCTGGAACCAAATTGGACCATCAAGGGTTTCGGATCAGGTACTCCGGCTGATCGCACTTTATGCTTAAGGGAGACTCTCGCTACAGCCCATAGGCATCCGCATCAAGTTCCAATAAATCGCTGCGAATGCAAGGGTTCGGGCTCTTGGGGCAAACATCCTTCTCAGAGGTAGGTACCGTATTGTGAACCATGAAACTTCAACCCCCTTGCTGGTACCAATTTTGCAAAATAGTAACATTACAAATGTCCATTAGCTAAAGCTATAATTATAAGATTCCATTGGCGAAGAAAACCGTAGTAACCTTAAGTTAAGATGTTAATTTGTTAATAATATGGGGAATGGCCAGGGTATTTATTTGGTTCTCTCTGATATTGGAACTGAAGGAGTGTGAGATATCGTTCTAGCTCATGTCCATGGAGTAAAGGTCCTTGTCAAATACATTCGGCTGTGGGAGGTTGACAATAGCCGACGGCTGGGCCTATCAAAAATAAGGTAACCTATTAACCAACATTTACAGTTTAGACTCTAAATAAAATTGTAATTTTCATAAAAAATTAAAATATATTGAAAGTAAGATTCCGAATTTAATAATTTAAAGGAAATAGAAATATATTTATGCTCAATTAAGACAATTTTGCAGTTTAGATGCAATTTTCTTTTTACAAAATTTATCCATTTTTTAGATATAGATTTCCAAAAAATTAGTTTAATTTGAGGGCTTGATTAATTCCCCATACTAACTACACTAACTGTGTTAAATGAGAGACTAAAAAACCAGTCAAATAGATAAACCTATGCTGATGAAAAATGACAATAGAAATGAAAAATTTACCTTGGGAAAATATATCCATAGCCTCAGCTTTGAATCTATTAAAATGATTTACTTCAACAAACAAAGGGAAAGTGGTGGCGGTTGGATTAATGGTAGAACCAACGCATGCAAAGTTTGATCCATGTTTAAAGTTAGATCCCACCAATTTCAAATACTAGCTCAGTAATGTTGGATTCATTGCCTCGTCTATAATTCATTCATTAACAAACAGTCAGTCTATACTTTCAAATCTTTACATCAAGAAATTACCCAACAAGATATAAAACGTCCAGGTACATAAAAAAAAATCGATAACCAAGCTCTCCCCAGATTTGTAGTATCTCCAAGTGTGTTTTTCCTGGCTGGGAAGGAGAGAATGTAGCCTCACGCCTGCCACAAGGCCGCCTATGTCATAATTTGAGTGTCCAAAGTTGAAAATTGCAGTGAAATTACAAGCCCCAGCCCTCGGGTCTTGAATCTGCCACAATAAATATTGGTGAAGCTCCAAATATTAAATCGAAGCTTTGCAAGAATAAGTAGAGACACCACCACTGAAAACGTTTTTGATGCTGCTGCTGTAAATATGCTATAATTTGCTTCATACTTTGCTTTTTAAAAAATGTATATACAATATTAGGAATAATAGAAAGGTAAAAATATTTATTAAACGTTATATGAAGGGTAGCTTTATAAACCAAACCGTAAAAAAAAATTTGCCTGATGGGTAAGGGTGCCCGTCAAATTTAACCCCTGCATCAGGGAACCGAATGCCAAGCCAGGAGGGTCCCACGGATATCATATCTCCCATCGTCCATGAGATTACCCACATATCTGCCCAGCACCGAGGCTCTTACATGAAACTAAGAGCCAAGTCGAAGCAGCCCTACAATGCCAAATAAAACCTTATTTCCTCCTTAAATAGGCATACTTTTGACGACACGTGAGACGGTTTCCGCGTTGCCCATGAGCGGTTTACTATACCGCTTTAATGGAATGCAGACGAGTAAGGAATGAACACGTGGGATGGTGGTTTCCTTTCCGCGACCACCAACCACCCTTACCATGCGTGCATGTTGCCGACGCGGAATAAGGAGAGCCGTCGATCCTGCCTTAGCGTCAATCCCCATGCGAAAAAGAAAAGGTTTTTTTTTGCGTTTTATATTGTTTTAATTTTTTTTATTATTATTTTAAATTAATGTTTTTTAAATATTAATTTAATTTTATTAATTTAATGTAGTGTCTCTTAACATTCATTTAATTTCATTCGTTTAATTTAATTTAATTAATTTAATTTAATGACTTTTAATTTAATTTGATTTAATTAATTTAATTTAATGTCATTTAATTAATTAATTTAATTTAATTAATTCAATTTAATTTAATTTAATTTAATTTAATTTTATTAATTATTATTTAATTTAATTTAATTTAGTTGTTGATAAGAATTAAAAAAAAAAAAAAATACCATGTCAAAATAAAAGGGGTTTCGGCAAAATTTCTTATATAATTATATAATGCTAGTGTTATTTTATTTATTTTTAATTAAATTTCGTATATATTTTTATTTAAATTTCGTGTATAATTATATAGCACTAGTATTATTTTATTTAAATTTAATTAGATTCCATATAATGTTATAACCTAGGTTTCTTAAAAAATTAAAAGTTAATATTTAAAAATATAAAGCTACTCACGAACTTTCAATTTAAAAGTTCTTCATAGATTTAAAGTTTTAAGGTCAATTATAGTAAGGTTGAAGTGGCTGGTGAAGTTATATTTAAATTAGCATAGATAAAATTTAAATTATAATTTATATTTAAGGGAGAAATTTAAAATATTTAAATTTAATATATATAAATATTTAAAATTTTGGAAAAGAAATAAATAAATAAATATATATAAATAAATAATAAAGAGTGGTTTAAGTGGTTTGGTGAAGATCTACGGTTTTATAAATCCATGTATTTAATCAAATTGTCTTAGTATTTATTATATTTAACATCCTACATAAAATTAAATTCAAAAAATATGTAGGTGTAATTATATAATGATAAAAAAAAATTACAATTGCAATTTTTGGATGGTCACATTACAATTTCTCGTAAAAAAATTACAATATCTTTAATTTTTCAATTCTTGGTTCATTGCATTTCATGATCGTTGAAATTGCATTTTCATTTTATAGAATGTGAGTTATTCTCAATTATACTTGTTGAAATTCTAAAACTTGTAATTATCAAAATGCTGAAATTGCATTTTCCTACATAATAATTCTAAAGTTGAAATTGCAATTTTAATAATTCTTTACCTCTCTTAACCATGTTATGGCCTAGATGCCCATATTTAATTGAAAGTTAATTAGGTGAATTGAGAGTTGAATGGCTTGTGTTAAACAATACCAAGATGAAATAACAAATAGCAAATTATATTGAAGATGAAAAGAAGTTCATCATCATGGAATTTTGGGTTTTTCAAAGATGGGGTAATATGAACTATTGGATGCTTCATTTCATGTTTTGAATGTAAGTAAATTAGAAAAAGGTTTACTACTCTATTAAGCTTAATAAATGTAAATTCAATTTTATTGCAAAAAAACATTCATTACTTATGGATTTATTATTATTTTTTAAATATATCCAATTGAAAATTTTAAATCAATTTTAACTAATGGTATACTTTTAAAATCAATATTTCGAAAATAGAAAAACACCTAATGGCTCTATTTGAACAATGTAAACTATTTCCTAGAAATTTATCTATATTTTAAAGAAAATTAAGGATTCCAAAACCTCAAGAATAAGAGAGGGTTCCAAGACCAAACACTGGTGGATTGTTATTAAATCCTTTTACAAATTTTTTATTAAATCACTCAACTATTCCATTTGCTTATGGATGACAAGGGGAACACTTCCTATTTCTATCATAAATTTAGACGTAATAATATTTATACACTCATAATAACATGTTCTATGTTAGCCCTTCATTTTTAAGTAAGTGTTATGGAAAGTAGAAAGTCAAAAAAATCCTTGGGATGAGTAGAAAATATGTGGCAAGAAGATGAAGGAGATGTGGTACAAGTCATATGCCAATAATTGAGATGATATAATGCAATCAATGCATTGATCAAGGGTAATGGAAAAACAAAATCATTAAATGATGTAATGTAATTCAAGTCAACAAAATCATTAAATGTTTTTTCAAAAACATAATCATAAAATATTTTGATAATTCTAATGAAAAATATTTATTTTTTAAACAATCTCATAAAATAAACAATCCAAACCAAAATCATAAAATGTTTTGATAATTTAGATAATTTTTTTTTAATTAAGATAAACATCAATGATAATGTGATAATGTGAATGGTTTAAAAGTAATTAACATAAATATTAAATTCCATTAAAATATCATTAATAATTGAAAAAATACTAAAAAAATCCAAACAATAGACACTTTCATATGGAATTACAAACTTTTACAATTCAGCCTACTCATATGGAGTTACAAACTTTTACAATTCAACCCAGTCATATGTCGTTAGTTTGGAACACAAGAATAAGTATATATTTCTTTTACAAATCAGCCTACTCATATGAAGTTACAAACTTTTACAATTCAATCGATTCATATAAAGTTAGTTTGGAGCACAACAATAAGTATATATTTCAATTGAGAAGAGGTTATGCTTAATATAGATCCATTATTTAAAGAAAACCTAATAACGGCCTATATTAAATGCAATTGTGAAATTACTATCATGTTATCATGTCAGTACCATTTGTCAAAAACCCAGATTCATGGTATTATAAAATTGAAGTTTTCACAATTTATAACATCTACATTTTTTAAATTTGATAAATAAAAAATAAATTATCTAAAAATAAAATACATTTTTATTTTTGACATTAAAAGTTTCCAACCATGTTAATGTCAAAAGAGTTGTAACCAAAACTTGCATTGAGTTGGCAGAATAATCAAATAAGTCTATAGTTCTACACCTGAGTGAACCCTTTCTTAATATATTTTTACGGAAGAGAAGAACACTACACTAGTACCATTTTACTCCCATTTACAAAACCTGTAAAGGTTGGCGGTAAAGATTCATCATGCTGAAAAATTGAGTCGGATGGTAACTACCTAAATTTGCATAGTCACGACAGCAGAGTGAGAGAGGTGTAAATGCAAATCGTAATGACAGTGGTGTAAAATGCAGATAGTAATATCAGTGTCATTATTTAGACATGAAGTAGGGAGAAATCCCCCGCAAAAGTCTCCACAAAGAGAATTATATAACCTCTTACTCTCAATTTGGGCTTCTCATCATCATTTGAGGAGGCAGATTTTCATAAGATAGTAAGCGGCTCATCCATACAAATAGGCTTTTATAGGCTTTAGATCAGCCATGGTTGTGAATTAAACTCCAGGCCAGTGAAAAAAAAATATCGTGTGCTCCTATCTATGAATATGTTCGAACTCAAACGAGGGCGGGAAGCGGCAATGTCACTTGTATCTGGTAGTAAGGCGGAACAAAAAATTTCAAAATTCAAAATTAAAATGGGCGATACAGGAAAACGGTTTCATGGAAAACGACGTTAATATAGACATCTGTAGATAGATTTAGGCCCATCTCCCTCTACAACGTTTAATACAAGATCCTCAAAAAGATAATTGCAATCAAGTTATGGAAAATCATCCCTTCCATCGTCTCGATTAACCAAGGATGATTTGTCTTTTATTTTTTTGGAACCTTGAATTACCTTTAATTCTGTAGGTTTCGATATCAGAGATTGCTACTGCAAAAAAGTTTTTTATATTTGAGATGGTGAATTTATTTAACAAAGAACCAGGTGCACTGGACTTGTGCCTTAAAGCTGTATTTCATTCAACTAGCATTTTGAAGTTAGGGTATGCTTTGCACTCTGACTTGAAGCGTCTTTCTGATTCCTATGGAGAGCTAGAGTGTTTTCGCTACTGTGAAGCGCTTAAATTAGACCTTCAAAAGGTTTTTCCATCTGTTCCAGGGGGCTTTCCGACCTTGCAAAGACTGTGCTGGGAAGTGCTTTAAACAAAAGTACTAGGATGAGTGACTGGAGGGAGCGTCCCTTGAGCAATAGTCAGGTACACTAAATATAAATCCATGCTACGGTATAAGTTGCACTACAAAGTATAAGAACCAGTACAAACCTCTAAAAACTGATAAAGTTTGAAATAAGAACATACAAACTACAAATTTAAACGTTGCTACGAAATTTATATGGGAATGTTCAGATCAAGATTTTCAAGCATACAACAGACTCGCAGATATCTCCAGTAACTTAAATATGCAACCTCTTATAACTTGAAGAAGGCACAAAAATACCCATACCCCATGGGCCTTGTACAAAATCCAGATACTAAACTAAATGGACGAGAATGATAGGAATTTGTAGGACGAGGAGTACCTGAAGTTCTAATTTACAGGAGGACGATTCAGCCGCTCCAGTTGCTCGCAATAGGATTCAGGTTCTAATTTGCAGAGGACAAGAACAATGTTTCAGCAGCTCCAGCTATAGGAATTTGCAGGACGAGAATGAGGACCAGGTCTCTTGGCATTTTGCAATGGACTGCACTGCCTTGAATGCAGGTAGATGGGCGTTGAATGCAGGTAGGTGGGCGTTGAACCTTGAGGATATGGCGGGAGCGAGACTGTGTACGATGAGATCTCCAGGATATGGCTGCAGCTGGCTCATGATCAAGCTGCACGTTTTCGATGGGACTGTATGGCGCTTCGTGTGGTAGTACGTCAATAATTATAATACATTATTATAATTATAAAAACTAGTTGAATGATATTGCAATATTTCTCATTTATGCAATGACATGAAATGGATGATAATGTATGGTATGTTCTTATTTCATATTCCTTTATGGCATGTTCTTATTTCATATTTCTTTATGGCATGGATGAAAAGTTAATGTATTATTATATTTTATAATACCTTATTATAATTATAAGATTTAGTTGAAAGATATTGTAATATTTTTTATTTATGCATGATAGTATAAAGTAGTGTGATATTACATTTTTTTTTTGGGATAACTGGAAGTAGAAGAAAGATTAATATTTTGTCTATATTTTGTACTTTCTTATGTAATTTGAAAAGTTAAATGTATTATTATATTATATTTTATATTACGTTTATGTGATGAAATGAATTAGGTAAATTTAGGATAATGCATCACCATATTTCATATTTCGTTAATGGGATAGAAAGATGTAAAGGAAAGGTTAATGCCTTGTTTATAGTTCATAATTATTTTATGGGATACTATGAAAGGCTAATGTATTATTATATTTATACTGCGTTTATATGATAATATGAACTGGTTGAAAGATAAGATACTGTTATGATATTTCTTGATGTTATAAAATGAACTAGATGAAAAGTTAACACATGCCTATATTTCACAGTTCACTTAGGGGATTGTAGGTTGTAAGATTAAAGACATAGCCTTCCTTTTTGTCAAATTGTACCCTTAGGGTTTCCATTTGCAAGTGTTACTTATTTAAGATATATTTCAACTATGATAGAGATCCTTGCCAATTCACATATGGAATAATTGTTCCAGAACAAATGCTTTGGAAAGCCAAAGAACTATAACTTAGGAGTAGACACTTATAGTATTAAAAAAAAAAAAAAAGAAGAAGAAAAAAAAAAAATCATTCACTATATGTATATTTAGTTATCAAAATCATTCTTATGTATATTTAGTTATCAAAATCATTTCTTCTACCCATATGCCACATGTTCCCAATGTCTCTTCATTCATAATTCCATCTATTAGCAAACACATTCCAACCCTATGTTTTCCTAGTCTTGGAATACCTTCCACAAGTAATTTTATGCCTAGTTCGAGATTCTCCTTTGGTGTATGTAATAATCTATTGATCCCTCAACAACTCCCCAAGTTATGTGATGTGGGGCCCCACCTTAAATTTTGAGCTAAAGGCCACTGATCCAAGTGTTGTTACTCTTTAATGATGTCTATACAACTACAATTTGGACGGATTCCTTATAAGGTATGTTTTATCATACCATGTCTAATATTTCTCCTTTACAGGTTTTTTTATTATCATGCCATACACTTGGATATAGTAAACCCCCCCTGCCCTTACTGCCTATTCTTTCTGTACAAGCAATTCATCCTTGAAAAGTTTGACAAAATATGAGTGAGAAAACTATCCCTGATTCCATAAGCTTAAATTCCACTTGATGAAAACCCTCAGTTTGTTTCACCCCTAAACCATCCAAAGAGTGAACCTAAAAGAAAAATAAGAAAAGACTTAGTTTTTTCGAAGAAGCGTCCTTGGAAAAAGAATTTTGGAAAAATAGCTTTATACACCCATGTAACATATTGGAAATGGCATATCAAAAGTGGTGAAAAACGATGAAATGTTACATGGGTTATATCATGTGGTATATCATACGTTTTGTGCGTCCAATCTTATTTGCAACATCATGTGACGAGAGCTTGCACAAAGTACGAAGCAAAGTTTGTCCACCCTCTTAAGACCAGTCACATATTATGATGGTGAGCTCGCACAAATCACCTTTGCACTGGCCAATGTGTATATGATGAGCCCACAATACCATGGTGCAACCATCAAATGTGTATCGTCGCATGTAGAGTCGAGCTTGCACATGGGACAACGAGTTTAGTTTTGTGCACAGATCATGGTCTCGACTCTTGGCATTGCGGAGGGGCTGCACAACGTACCATTTTGTGCACCCTCCAAGGACTAGTCTCCAATCATAACCATGAGCCCGCACAAAACGATACAATGTGACTCTGTGCACTATCAAACAACTTTTGGTTGAATGGTCGATGGAGCCCGCACATTGTTATGTAACATTGGTTGAATGGTCGATGGAGCCCGCACATCGTTATGTAACATTGGTTGAATGGTCGATGGAGCTCGCACGGTTGATGAGTCAATAGCTCGATGCTTGAAGTCATTTTCTCACGCTCCTTTGGCTTCTGTCTCCATGAATACTGGTTGCTGGAACAGTGGAAACCTATTGGAACACAACCAGTATTCCAATGAATCAGATCCCTTTTTTGTTTCCACGAACACCAATGTCAAAGAATGCTTGCCTGCATGAATTTCAAACATAGTTGTAACAACAAGGGGACTAGGACTACTTAAGCGACTTGGTACAGGCTTCAAGGAAGTACAGTACTTAGCATGTACCAAGTACTGGTACATGCTAGTGTTACATAAGCAAGTTTGATACAAAAGAAAACATAGAAGATATAATGTGGTACGGTAAGAGAAAATAACATAATGTCGATCATGCATGGATTAACAAAAAAAACATGCGATACTTTGAGGGGTGTGCTCAAGTGGAATGTGCATCCAAGGAGGATGCAAGTTAGTTATTCCAACTATGAGTCAAGTGCATGTGAGCAAAAATGTGCATGACAATGAGTGCACATGATGAGCATGGGGTAACTGTGCATGACATATGAAGTGCACTAAGGGAAGATGAAATATCAATGTGGAAGTTGAAGCGACAAAGATGTGCTCAAGTAGTCATATGGAAGTTAAAGAGTAGTTGAAGATGGATGAAGCGTAGGGGAAGCTGCACCATGAGTAAACATGAATAATAAAAAAATGGTTGTCATTTGAGAGGGGTTAGCTAGATGGTCTTGAGACATGGCAATTGAGAGAGTCTACCATGGACCTCAAACATAGTGGTAAGGCAAATGTTGTAAATGTGTATATATATTGTTATGTTTGAGTAATGAAAATGAGTAGAGAAATTCCCTTATTATAATTTGGTTTTGTATGCCCTCTAAAATTGTTTCAACTTTTATGTTTGTAGTGCTTTTCTATTTTCAACTTATATCTTTCGAAGCATTGTACTTAGTCTGCATAAATATGATTTCATATAATTATGCCCATCAACTCTTTAGTTTGCTGTAATAATAACCAACTTCACAGATTTAGTTCATTTAATATATTGTTAGCACTCTAAAGTCTGAGCTAGTTCAATTAAAAAATTTGTAACTCAATCTTATTTTGATCCTATATTTGAAGAAGAAATAAATATATAAAAAATAAAATAATCTTATATCAAAATAACCTATTTTGATCACAAATTTATTAAGAATCTAATGTATGTCATATACCAAGTCCATGCATATAATGCATAATATATATATCCTGTCCCTTCAATGTTTAGACACGGTGTTCAAAAAAGCGAATTTGAATTTCAAATCTCAAATGCCCGCGCTCCACGAAAGTTAACAAAGGACGGTTCCTCACCAATTTCCTCCATTCTTCGCCATGGCAGAAGATCCATCAAGGATACCTCAGAAAACTCACCATCGGGACTCGGTAGTTCAAATCTTGTGCATTGGAGGAGCGCCTTCAGGGCTTGCAAGTTTCTTAGAAGGAAATGGGTGAAAGGATGCTGTTCTCTCCATACTAAGGCTATGATGAAGGCGGTGAGCATTTTGCAACAGTTCATAATATTTTTGGGGCGAGCATTGTCTGGAATTATTTGCTATATATTCTCATAATCTAGCGTTGCCAAACAGTTGTCACACATCCTACAAGGCACATGCTCAACTACGAGATCCAGTCTATGCTTGCTTAGGGCACATTTCCTCCTTGCACCAACTGGTATATAAACTAAATAGCCTCAGCGTATGCATTATTTGTTGTTATTTCCATAAATTGCTTCTGTTGGTATCTCCAGCTCTCAAGATATGTGTAATGAATTTTTTACAGGAGTTGGCAGGCCGAAATAACCTTCACGAGCGTGGGTGGCCAGCAGCATTTCATTCGGTGTTTAATCCATCTCCATGAATCATCCTGACAGCACCACATTAGTTCCAGGTACATCTCTCTGCCATGTCATCCTATCTCCTAGTGCTACAAGGCATTCTTGTCTCATCAAATTCTCTGGCATTTTCTTAACAAAATTTCAGTCCCTAAACCAAATACTATCCAATTTCTGGTCTAGTCGGGTTTAGTGCGTGGAATGTTCATAGAAACAACTGCAACATCTCATGGTAAATACCTGCGCACTTTGCCATCCTGCTTTCCCTTATATATTAACTCTAGCTAGCACATGAATTCATTCAAATTTTATTATTCAGTGTAATTCTTTGTGTATGATCATGTTAATGCTCTCGGATATGGTTACAATCAAGAATTGTCTGTATATTCAAGAAACTAAGTATGTGAAATGCACGAAGCGAGCCCTAGACCGATCTATCAAAATATTGTGAAATGTGTCAGGGACCTCGATTTAAAGGTTGGAGGGTTAAGTCGATTATTTTATATATTTGAAGTGATTGTGTGTTAAGTACCAAGTGAATTGTGGTATTAAGGCATGTGTAATACGTTTGTGGAGTGCATGCGATGTGCAGATTGTCATGGTCTGCAAATAACTGTTAAATTTCGTGAACTTACTGTTAAGTGAAAGACAAGAACCCTCAATAACTTTTTGGAATGTTTCCCTACTTGTCAACTCGGTGTTTTCATGTTCTTCCTTGTGAGATCCGCCCATTATTTTTGGGTTGTGACGCAGCAGTTGAGTGATGTGTTTTGGGCAGAAAACAATCAGTCTATTATGGTGATGGTGCGTTATAGTTGGGAATTAATACCCCCTCGGTTCTCAATCGTAGATCTTGTGGTAGAATCTTCATAATATTTGAAGGTTGACCCTAGCGGAGAAAAACAGTTTGGTTAACTCCCTTGAGCGATCGCTCATTTATGTGACAACTCTTTTCTGCTCGACGCCTGCCTCTCACATTTTCTTGTTGAATCTTAGAGTCCATATGTACTTTAAGGGTTTAGTTGTCACCCTTGTCTCCTATGCCAAACTCCTGTTGAAGAAAAGGAAATAAAAGTTTTAAAATTTCTGCATTCTTTTTTTTTGGGTTGTTACATTTCCAATGCTAGCACATGTCCAATTTTTACATATTTTTTTAAAGCTAGAAACATGTTCAAGCATCTTTAAACACAAATATATGCTATTTACTAGGAAAAAAACAGTACTAGGAAACATACATGTAGGAAATTTGAGTCACTTGGTTGGGCTCCCTAGTGAACCTATGTTGGTATCTAGCAATTAGTACCACATTACATAAAATATGCTTAGAGATTTAATCTTCCATGTACCTTTGGGTATATAGGAAGTCCCTTATTTTCGCCTATACCCATGCTTCCATAAACTCTTCGATTATCTTACATTGCTATAGTACGTGCTAAGAATATCACTTTGCGGGGAGATCTGTAGGACCCCTCCTTTAGGGTCCCCTTGAACTGAACCTAAAACTTTAAAAACTTCATACAAACAAATTAGCCATTATAGTTATTGGAAAAATAAAATAAAAGAGTGAATAACTTAACAAAAATAAGCAAACCTTAACCTGTCAACCCGATCCAGCTGGTCCATTGTTGTCTGTGTCTTCCGTAGGATCCCTCCAGCAAAGCTTGTTTAACCATAGGCGAAGCAACCGTTAGCTTTGCCACCCAACCATAGGCTCATGCTTTCAGTCGCATGGCCTCCCCCGAGCTTTGGGTCGTAGAGCTCACACAAGTATTTCAGAAATTCAGCTTGGGCTTCCCTTCCCACCAGGATTTCTAAGCCAAACCCTTAGATAGCAGCAAGTCTTTGAGGCATTCGAAAATTACGACAATCGTCCAAATTATGGGCCCCCTTTACCCATTCCCCAAGCCTTCCTTATAAAGGAAAATCTCATGCGACACATGTCGCTTCATGCATACTTAAATATTTTTAATTAATTATTTAATTAAAACACTCACCCATCCAAGTGTCAGTTTCTCTGGGAAGTGCACCAACACCCCTAAGTTTGCTCCAGTTTGTCCCCCCAGATATTTTAATTAACTCCTAGCTTTTAGTTGACTAGGTGTCTAATCTTAGGATTCTATTTTGCTCCTAAATAATGATTTCTATTATTTTAAATGCTCAACAAAAATAACTATTCATGTGCAAATGCCTAAATTATTTTTATGCATTTGCTAAGTAATAATCTAGAGTTATTCTCATAAGTTTTTATGCAGTTAAATTTAACAATCAAACTCACTAGGATCACGGTGCCGTGCCGTTGGGCTCCTAGTTCCTTAATTTTAATTCCCTGACATGGCACCACTCCATTTGGTCCAGTCATCCATGGTTTCCATTCCTTGCCATGGTACCGCATCGTTGGGTCCTTGCGTCCATTCTTTCCGTTCTCGACAGGGTACCGCATCGTCGGGTCCTTCTGCCACCATCTTTCCGTTTTGACTTGCGGGAACTCTTGTAGGGATTTTAGGAATCGTTACCATCCATCCTCTGTCTACATGCTATCTAGGGACTAATGGTGCTGAGGAGTGAGTCCGTTCTCACTGCGCGCCCCGCAACTCGTACGTGACCAGCTCCGTCGTGGCCTACCTCGTACGCCCTCACGCATTCCTCTTGAGCAAGCGGATCAGTGCTTATCTGCTCATGCGTGGTATTCTTGTCGGAAGTCGACATCATCGTCGCTCCCCCTGTGTGTGATTTACCCGTACTCTACAACCCTTCATATTCCTTTGTGTGTCCTTCGGTGAACCGTTTCACCTGTCGCTACACACATTTCTCACAAACATATGTCATTATTTTATTGATTTACAATCAATCGTAATCATAAATATACTCAAAATAAAATCAAAGGATTATTTTATTAATGTTTCAAACAGTCGAGTCACTAAGCAAGTGCCCTCAATGTCTACAGTAGTCTAGGGGCACTACATACACCCCTACTTATTTATAACTTCGTCCCGAAGTTCAGAATAAATGCAGAAAGCTATGACGCATCTCAGTTGCGTCCTCCCAAGTCACAAAGCTAGGGCTGTAGCTGTCCTACAATACTTTGACTTGACCAATCAAGGCTAAGCATTTAAGCAATAAATGATCAATCAATTATCCCAGTCCACTAATTCAATTCATTAATTCATTTATCAACTATAGTCATGCACATCATCATGTGATTCTCCCTTATTAAGACACATCCTAACTCGAAGGGCCACTTTATTGAAGTCAGTTCCGCCGGGTCACTCGACAGGTGCTCTTAAAGTCCATAGTCATTTTAGGGGCATTACATTTTCTATTTCATTAGCATGGTTCCAATACCTCCTTAGGAACTCAATCATAATTTTCGCGGAATGCAAATCAAATAATAGCTTCATAATTGTTATTCCAAATTTAGATTTTCTATACCTTCTAGTTATCTACGAAGGTTTACAATGTCCAATTATCTACAAGTTGCATTGCGTCAATAGCCACCCAAAATTTTATCAAATCATCATTTCGCATAACAAATCCAAGTAAGGATCCCCGTCTAATTGGTTATCTTCCCTTCAAGGTGAGAAGGTATACATCGTATGACATACAGTCAAATAAAGATAGGTAAGAGATAATCGTGATTTTTATCAAATCAGGAGTGACTACCAAATGTTCCATAATCCAATCCACAAAAGACTACTTCCAATTCCATGATTGCTAATAAAATGATTCTCCACTCGATACAAAAGTGTCGTAACTTAGCGATTGGGTCGAATGTATTAAAGTTTATCTCATAGTCCTTTCATCAGTATCATCACGTCCAGGTTAATAAGTTTATCACATCCTTACCTTATTTTCTCATTTTGTTGTCAATAAGATCACTTCGGCAAGCTTGTAAAGTCACATTATGAGCGTTTTATTAACCCCATCGAGTTCCATCTCAAGTTCTAGTTGTCATTTCAATAAGGTCTGATCATGACCTAAGGTTAGGTTCATTGCATTTAGTTTATTCTGCTAATCGTCTCCGTACTTCATTTTATGAAAGTTATCTTCATTTGACCATTTCGATACCATGGTTA
The DNA here is from genome assembly GCA_027924585.1 of Larix kaempferi. Classification (NCBI taxonomy): domain Eukaryota; kingdom Viridiplantae; phylum Streptophyta; class Pinopsida; order Pinales; family Pinaceae; genus Larix; species Larix kaempferi. The sequence continues at coordinate 57,145,067 of BSBM01000017.1, forward strand.
AATTTCAAGTTCTTAGTCCTAAGTTTTCATAAATGTTTTTGTCATAATGCAAAGTGCATGTCGTTGAGTTCAGTGCATCCTATTGATCACCTTGATATCTTGTTTTCTTGTTTTTGTGTCTAGTTGACTGTCTCGACAAGTATGTGAAATTACGATATTGTAGTCATTTTCCCTTATTTATCATAAGTATCCCCTAATCTAAGTTAATATACCTTCGTATCAAGAATGCTATCAAGATTTTATAAGTGCAGTACTCGACTATATTGAACTCACTATCATTAAAGTTCATATATTTAACTATTATCTAACCATTAAGCAAAATGAGGTTAGCTTAATATAGCCACTTGAGATACTTCTCGATAATTAAAACTTTAATATATCATATTTACTTTCTCATGAGGGAATGGTTCCTGCTAATCTTAGAGTAATTTTCCCATCATAAGGTAGTTATGGTCGCCCTATTACAGAAATACTTCCTCTTACGACTATTCCCACAAGGTAATCATACCATATTTACCTTCTTTAAAAAATCAACTAATTATTCCTTTGAATCACATATATCTACTTTCTCATTTTCTAGTCATTAATATCTCTACATATAATCATATTTTCCAATGTTCCCAAGCACAGTTTTATTGATATATACTTAAAACTTTATTCTATGTAGAACCCTTCCATGTATAGTATGCACTTCTAATATAAATAATTACTAAGACCACTCAATTAAACTGGCCCACTTTTGATTAATGTGCAAACTATTTTACTTGCAATTTTCAATGAGCATATATATATAACTTAAACCATTTAGTTAACCCATTACTTTAATTTCCTACTTCCAAACTAAATACCTATACGTAATACCCCATTAATATTTCTTTTCTATAAATACAAATCACACACACACACACACACACACACCTTACCAATCAAAACCACATGTCAAAAACCCCAAATACACTAAAATTTGGGAAAATTAAAAATTTTGACGAAAACTACTATACTTAGAATTTATCTTAACTTCCTTTCCAATAAATGCACTACACACAATTCTTCTATCATATAATTTATGAAATACAATAATTCTAATAAACTTGCATAGCCTTCCCAAACTCATTTTTGAAATATCCTCGTTAACATATATGTATAATGCATTTTTCTAATGTATATTATGGACTTAAGTACAAGACTTCTCAAATCTTCCAAGTTCCTTGAGTTACCATTTACTTTGTCTTGAATCCTGAGTCTTTACCATTAAGTTAAATTCGAGCTTATACTTAATCCCTTTAATTCATGAATTCTCAACACGTCTATGCATACTAAGGTTTCCATTTCACAATAGACCTTGATAATCATAAATCAATTGTACATTCCCTTTTATGGCAATTCTATAAGCAACCTTGAATAGATATATATACAACTTGACCATTGATAAGATAAAATTACAAGGAAATGACTTAACCGCTTAAATATACATCTTTTTCATTTTTCACACTCATTACAACTCTATAATTGATGCAATATTTATAATATATAAAGCAATCTAACATCTTATATATATACATGTCTTTTTCATTTTTCATGAAATATAAAACAACACTTTACCATCTTTTCTCCTGAGCTCTTATCCTATCATAATTAGATTACAAAACATAATCATACATTTAAACTTTTCTCCCCCACACTCTCTTCGTCATTCCTAACCCATAAATAAAGCAAAGATGCTTATACTCACATTCCCCTCTTGACTAGTGTTGATTGCATATTACTTGTATTAACTTAAACTTCTTAACCAATATTAAGTAATGATACAATGTTATATGCTTACATATATCACTTCATAATTTAATATCCGATGTCACATACATTATCATTAACTTATTAACCAATATTGATGCATCGATATATATTTTTATTTTCCATTTCTTAACCATAAGTAAAACAAGGACACCTACGCTAATCATTTATTTCTTGACTAGTGTTAATACTATATCACCTGTATTAACTTATGCTTCTTAACAAATATTAAATAATGATACAATGTTATAAGTATACATTGTATCGTAACTAAATATCCTTCCCTTCACGGTTGATTATCGATGTAATAATATATATATATATATATTAACTAAGGTTTGAACAACTCGAATAGTGAGAATGCCAATGCCATTATGTAATTCGTAACAGTCAACAAATTCTTAATATAATTACACGTGGACAAAAGTATGTATTTCCATATTTGAACTACTAACCATCATAATGGAATAAATTTAATTAAGGCAGCTATCGTATCTAAAGTGGAGGTCTAGGGTCTCTTTAGGCAGAAATTCAATCCTAAGTATACTAAGGCAAGCCATTTAATTCAGCGATCATAGCATGACCGTTCAGTGACTCATGCCGAGCTTTCGGTGAGTTACTCGAGACCTCAAAGGCAGAGAACTGCAGTGGTCATCAATTGTTGACAGATGTCGAGGAGCAGTAACGCAGGGTGCAAGAGGATTAGCGCTTTTATAGTTTAATAAATTCCAACTACCATACAATTTCATTTTAAGAGAGAATAAAACTTTTAGTAAATGAATATGCCATAATGGAATAGCTTGAGTTCGGCTTCCACTTCAGAAATATTTTTTACTGGATTACTTACATTCTTAAAAAGACAGGACCCTACGCTTTTAGCATAAAGTAGAAACATTTATCTGACATAAAATCTGAGTTTTCTTCCATCGATCACAAAGGCGCTCAAACAATAAACAGAATGTATCTTGTATTCACGCTATCTTCCGGATCTCACAAACAAACCTAAGATAGAGTGTAACTAGAATTCATGCTAGCATCCGGATCTCAACAATCATAACAACATGTTCCTTCTGGCATTAGCGCTGATCATGCAGAGACTCACAACATAATGCACAGAGTTTCTAGCATTCACGCTTTGAATTGACACCTGGATCAAGCGCTCGGCGCTATCCTCTCCATGAAAATTTACCAACAATGACCGAGGCAGGAATACAAATCGATTCTTAAACAAGATATCTACATGCAAAATTCCAGCATAATCAAAATGTAGTGGGGCAGTCTACAACCATATACCGAGTAATGAACAAATGTTGACGGCTTATAAAGAAAAACATAGCAGAGATCAAACGTTGATAGCTCATAACGATAAATAATCAGAGATCAAACATGTATACATTCTCCATACCGTAAGAAAATCTAAGCAGCAAGATTTAGGGTGCATAAGCATTCATTATAGAAAGAAACTAAGACGATCCAATCAGGAAAAATGCAGCATGTAATTATACTATCGCTATAGGATTGGGGATCGGTTTCCAGGTTTCTTCTTTATTCAATGGGATACTCCAGCATTGGTAAAACTCTGGGATACTCCAGCATTCGCAAAACTCCAACGGAACAGTAGCATTTTAAAATACAGTTTCCATTGAAACTCTGACTATTTCAGCAGAGAACGAACAACAAAATTTTAGGATGGGATCGAGCTCCAAGGAGCCGTCCTCTCCTGTTCGACTTACAGGAAAGAAAAGAATTCATGAGGTTTCAAACTAATTACACCCAGTTAAAATAGATTGGAATCTAGTGGGGTGATAGCTGGATTTTGCAGAGATACAAGTATTGTGGAGCTCCGAATGTAATAACATGAATCGCTTTTCACTAGCCTGAGACAGAGATCAATTATTTTGGTAGCCAGCGATCTGGGCGGATGGTGACTGAATCGTTCACGGAGATGCAAGAAATGGACCTCAAGTTCGATAAACGTTCCAAATGCATAATAAACGTTAATACAAAAGCAGAGTTTCAATCGGGATTCAATCTCAGATTAAAACAAATTTTAATTCGAAGTAGCCTAAATCCTAAGTAAGAGATCAGTTTCCAATATGTTTCTGGGCTAAAACTCAGAGATGACCCCTGATCTCTGTCTAGAGATCACTGGCATACTACCGGAATCGAGTTCCTGTTTAGCACGGAGATTTGGGATTTAATATTCCATGCATAGATCCATAATCCCTTCACTCAGGAACATGATCTCATCAACAGGGGTCAAAGAAATTACTCAGGAAGCAAATCATTTAAAGAAAACACACAGAGATCCGTAATCTGATTTATGGGTATGACCAATTATTCAACAGCAGTGTTATAATAAGAGTAATACACAGAGGTAAAAATAGATAATCTGCACCAAGGTTCACGTTTAATGTACAGAGATTCAAATCGAAATTTACACAGAGTTTTCACATAAAATTGTATGAACCCTAAAATGTATATGGATCGGACTCAGAACCTATATAATTGGAGAATGGCAGATCGATTCTCAAGTCACTGTATTTTTTTTTTTTAAATCATAAATACACAAGGATTCAGGTCAAAGTTTACACAGCGTTTCCACATATAATTGTATGAACTTAAAAATAATGTATAAAGATCGAAATCAGAACCTAAGTAATTGGAGAATGGCAGATCGATTCTCATGTCACTTTTTTTTCTTTTTCAAATTAAAACTACAGTACTAATCTTTAATGCCGAAAATAAAAGGAAGAACCTGATTTGTTTGTCGAGTGGGAGATGGATAGACCGTTGTAGTAGCGATCGATTCGGCTTTCTGGGTCAATCCTTCTCAACGAAGATACCGACAATCCATCGGTATTATGAGTTTGGTGCCCTCAAGGCTCGATCGGCTCTGATACCAAATGTAGGACCCCTCCTTTAGGGTCCCCTTCAACTGAACCTGAAACTTTAAAAACTTCATACAAACAAATTAGCCATTATAGTTATTGGAAAAATAAAATAAAAGAGTGAATAACTTAACAAAAATAAGCAAACCTTAACCTGTCAACCCGATCCAGCTGGTCCATTGTTGTCTGCGTCTTCCGTAGGATCCCTCCAGCAAAGCTTGTTTAACCATAGGCGAAGCAACTGTTAGCTTTGCCACCCAACCATAGGCTCATGATTTCAGTCGCATGGCCTCCCCCGAGCTTTGGGTCGTAGAGCTCACACAAGTATTTCAGAAATTCAGCTTGGGCTTCCCTTCCCACCAGGATTTCTAAGCCAAACCCTTAGATAGTAGCAAGTCTTTGAGGCATTCGAAAATTACGACAATCGTCCAAATTATGGGCCCCCTTTACCCATTCCCCAAGCCTTCCTTATAAAGGAAAATCTCATGCGACACATGTCGCTTCATGCATAATTAAATATTTTTAATTAATTATTTAATTAAAACACTCACCCATCCAAGTGTCAGTTTCTCTGGGAAGTGCACCAACACCCCTAAGTTTGCTCCAGTTTGTCCCCCCAGATATTTTAATTAACTCCTAGCTTTTAGTTGACTAGGTGTCTAATCTTAGGATTCTATTTTGCTCCTAAATAATGATTTCTATTATTTTAAATGCTCAACAAAAATAACTATTCATGTGCAAATGCCTAAATTATTTTTATGCATTTGCTAAGTAATAATCTAGAGTTATTCTCATAAGTTTTTATGCAGTTAAATTTAACAATCAAACTCACTAGGATCACGGTGCCGCGCCGTTGGGCTCCTAGTTCCTTAATTTTAATTCCCTGACATGGCACCACTCCGTTGGGTCCAGTCATCCATGGTTTCCATTCCTTGGCATGGTACCGCATTGTTGGGTCCTTGCGTCCATTCTTTCCGTTCTCGACAGGGTACCGCATCGTCGGGTCCTTCTGCCACCATCTTTCCGTTTTGACTTGCGGGAACTCTTGTAGGGATTTTAGGAATCGTTACCATCCATCCTCTGTCTACATGCTATCTAGGGACTAATGGCGCTGAGGAGTGAGTCCGTTCTCATTGCGCGCCCCTCAACTCGTACGTGACCAGCTCCGTCGTGGCCTACCTCGTATGCCCTCACGCATTCCTCTTGAGCAAGCGGATCAGTGCTTATCTACTCATGCGTGGTATTCTTGTCGGAAGTCGACATCGTCGTCGCTCCCCCTGTGTGTGATTTACCCGTACTCTACGACCCTTCATATTCCTTTGTGTGTCCTTCGGTGAACCATTTCACCTGTCGCTACACACATTTCTCACAAACATATGTCATTATTTTATTGATTTACAATCAATCGTAATCATAAATATACTCAAAATAAAATCAAAGCATTATTTTATTAATGTTTCAAACAGTCGGGTCACTAAGCAAGTGCCCTCAATGTCTACAGTAGTCTAGGGGCACTACAAGATCACTCTTAGGAATCATATAATATGACTAAGGATATGGTCTATGTCATTAGTTAGTATTTTGAAAGATTATAGATGAATAAACTACCTAAACACTTGAATATTATGTTGGCAAGAAGGTTGAAGAAACCATAAATTTTGAATATATGTCAAATTAAAAGTTCAATTTATAATCGAAGCAGGATAGAATGATGGATAACATCAACCATTTAGTACAAAAAGAGAAGGATGAGAAGGTATAAGAAGGTCACCATAAAATAATTGTTGAATTTGAATATCATCTTCAGAATATGAAGGAAAAATATGATCTTATTATCTCAAAAGTAGAAGCAATTGAAGGTCAATAATTATAATAGTTGGAGCATGTCATTGTACCAAAAAGGAGAGGGGGTGATAAGGGCATCAAAATTTACGAAGCACCATTAATGGTGGAACCATATTGATACCTCTTTACAATGAAATATCGGAAAAAATACAATAAGTGTCAACATTACAAAGGATGAAGATGAAATAATCAATGGTTCATATAATGAGGCAAAAAGGGACCATTATTTAATGTGATGTTATCAAAGAACAAAAACTATAACAAATTGGAGAAGCTATAATAATGCACATGCAATCAAAGGAAAGGAAGCCATGAAGAATTGACAAAAAAAAATTAAATATAGATGGATGGATAATCAATAGTAGTAGAAAGAGAGAACAAATATAAATAACCATTACTATTATTAGGTTTCATCACATATAAAAGCCTTAGCTACAAACATTTGATGACGAATCCTTTTTATGGGGTGATATGTTATAACTCCATGGGATGTATATATGGGGTTGAATATATAGGTAATGTGGTTACATGAATATTTAATAGGGATAACCCTAATAGGGGACCCACAAGTACAATTGGGGATATTATATGGAGAGATAGGGAATATTATATAGAGAGATGTAGTTACAATCATTATAATTAAGGATTCTCTTAATGATATAATGATTTTTCTCTCTCAGGATTTCATAGTGTGCTAGTTTATTCTCCATGATTTTCGGATTCATTGTGTTAAGGAGGGGTTTATCGACGTTTCGAACCTATGATATGTAGTCCATCTTCATGATAGGTAAGAATATGGATTGCGTATCGTAGGTATGAAACATCTATAAACCCCTCCTTAACACAATGAATCCAGAAATAATGGAGAATAAATATAAGGATTTATTATTTAATTCATCTCTATTATAACTTTAGGATTTATGTTTCACTCTCATAGTTGGTGTACACTGGTTTATACACTATTTTATTTACAAAATCCGTAACATGCTTCTTGAAAAACCTCCCACAAAATGCATTGTTCTCCCATGGTCTAGTACTTATATGTATATGTTGATATAAACCTTCCTTCCCATTGTTGGTCTTACTAGTGCAATGGCGTATGCATCCTCTAATGAACCAATCTACATCTTCCTGAATTTGGCACAAGACACATATCTACAAGTTATTATTTGTTTTCTCAAAACCAAAATGGACTCCAACATCAGAGTTATGGGCCTCTGTTATTAGTTTTTTTCTCTCACCTATATAGGTGTATAACACTTATATATCTTGTTGAGAAATGCATCTTGGAGATGATACTAAATCTTGCTGTCACTTTAATTGATTCTTCATGACTTTGGCCTTGTATCCATGAAATATCTTCATGAAATTGTAATCTTATGTTCTTTCCTCTTTGTATGAATCATGAGTGAAAGGATCCATGTGCACCAAATTAGCTAAAGATATGATCTTCAATGCACATAGAATCAATAGGATGTCTTCCTATGTGTTATATTTCCATTTTTATAAATGATTATGAGATAAAGTTTTGCAAACATCCCATCCATTTCTAGTGTCTTAATTGTTGAAGGTCAATATGAACCTACAAATATTACAAAGTCTAGTGATTAGTGTTATTGATGGCCTTTTTCAGTTTATATGGTTCTTCCACTTCATAAGATCATTCATTAGAGGATATAGCACATTGCTTACTTGTCTACATTAAGATAACTTCCACAATGTATCCACTTCCATCTATCCTCACTTGAAAGTGATTCTTAATATTATGAAATATGAGAATTGGTGCTTATCTTGCATTTTAGGTTTTCAAATTTCTTTTAATAATTTCCTTTCCCCATAAAACCCTCTCCACTTTATTTTAGGGCATTCCAAAACTATCCTAAATTCAATGAAATTGGTAGGAAATATCCATTTAATGAAAGATTGTAAAGAAAATCACATTTCTTAAGTTGAAGGTTTTGATGTATATAATTTTATATATCCAATTGATTTGATGCTTAACTTGACTATAATTTTAAAATTAACTTAATATTAATTTATCTCTCTTTTCAATTATTTAATGGTCAAAATATATTTAGAAGGGGATAGTAAAATCACTGATATCTATTGAGATATGATTTTAAATCTATGAGGCATTAACCATAAAGATATGGTTTAACACATTATAAGTTGCAAAAAGATGGCATTTAGAGTAGAATATTTTTATTTCCTCTCATGGAAACCCCATATAAAACCTATGCGACATTAACCGTTTAAAATATATGGGACATTAGCCATTTAAAATCTATGGTTCACTGACCATGGGGTCCCTCCGGACGTTACATTATGGATCAATCGACCTAGATGGAAAAGTTTAGTGTCGGGTCATAATAGTTTAGTCCTACCTATTAAGTTTATAGAGAGATTTAGGATTGATCGCCAATTTGGTGTGTAACTTGTAGTTGTTTGCCTTGCATTGGAAATGCTATGCAACTATAAAACAAAAGTAGAAAAGAACATGGAGTAGAATAGAACCTGCTCGAGCAGCAGATGCAGGGGTCTCGCTGCAGAAGGGTGAGATGTCTGGTTGAGAAGCAAATGCAGGGGATGGGATTCCATAACGGAAGAATGAACAGGGAGAGGCAAGATGCCAATTTTAATTCACCAACCCATTACCTTGAACAAGTAATGAGGTTTGAAGTCCTGATAACATTTACGACAATGTGACAAGTGCATACCGAGGAAACTGACATGTCATACTTAGTTGGAGATTGGAATGCTTGGAGTTTGAAATGCCAAAAATAGGTACAAAAGTTGAGAGTGGTGTAATGATCAAAGCATAATTATTGGACAAAAATTAATTAGACTAAGGTATAGATTAATTACAATTTGCATTCCCTTGTTGCTACAATTCAACAAACTTGCAACATCTACCGGCTTGGTATAGAGGTAGACCATCATAAAAGAGAAATCCAATTTTTTTAGATATAGAGAAAATACACCAGGAATTTGAGAGGATGGAAGATGTATTGAACTATGAAATGCAGATGGGTGCTAATTCTCATGTAAAGAGAAAAGATTGGCATTCTATGTGTTGACACTAAGGTTTGAGAATGACTAAATCCAAAAAGTTTGCTAAAATGTCCAAAAAAGGAAGAAATTATCACAAAGGAGGTTGAAGAAAAGGTTGACAATTCAAAAACAAGAGGAAAAAACCCACTTATGCAAAGTCCGAAAGCAAATTTGTGAAAAGATTAAACCCCGATCAAGTTTCGGTGGCAGAGATGTCAAAAATCCCGATCAACGGTCGATATTGCTTCCCGCATCGCCAAAGTGATCGGCGGCAAATAGATGTGGGCAGTAGCGGACTCAATACCGCCGAGACACGTGTCCAAACCTCATCCTTCCACATATGTAATATAGCGGTAAAGGAAACCACCATAGCGCCGGGCGGAACCACCAAATATGGAAGCGCGGTGGGGTCAGTACACGTGGCAGGGTGGGACCTGATACGTGGCAGATAGAGCAAACGTGGCGGGGTCATATCACATGGCGTATACTTTGTAGCAATCGGAGGGCCGATATAAACCTTAATCGAATCAACGGCCATTGTTTCATCCGCATCTAGGAAGGTGCACACTGGATATGAGGAAGAGCGGTCGCGGAGAATAAACCACTCGAACAGGTGTCAGTAGGTGGCTGATCCGCACAGAGAATAAACCGGAAAAGAAAACAGCTTTTTGATCGCGGATACCACCAGATGGAATAAAGGGAGGCGAGATCTGACGGTCCAAAACAAAGTCTCGAGATCAATGGTCAGATATGAACCGTATTCATAAAGGTGCAGGGAAGTTAATTCAAAAGTCTTATATAAAACAAAAGGGGCTCCACATAACGGCATTCTGCATGTGTCACTATCCCGAAGAGCTCTGAATACTGTTGGAGGTATGCGATTGTGACAGAAGGCGAAAGGCGGGTATATACAGGTAGGGTCGGGTTACCTCTCCTACTTTTTTAAACAGAATTTTGTTTAAAGAAACGTTTAAATGGAGACTGTGCACGATATAGACGTTTTTAAATCAAAAGAAGCCCTAGAGGATAGAGACGAAGACGTCTACGATACCCTAATTAGGTTTCCAATATCGGATATAAAAATTAGGTTGTGTGAATTGTTAAAGGAAGGGACAGACCCCCACAGAGTTCACCAGTCGTCTTTGATAGCCTTTTGCCCCGACCAAATCCCTTCTTTCCCAGAATTCGTATCATGGTGTGTCGAAAATTACTCCCGGGAAGAGAAAGTCATTCTAAACAGCCAAAAAACCCGAGTCATTTGCGAATTAAAGCCAGCAGAGTTAATTAAAGCCCTAGAAGTAGATTGTTCCCAAACCCTTGACCCTGAGGTTTTCTCTGAAGTCTCCATTATTGAAAATTATCATCATGTTTCTCAAAATGATAGGGAAATGTTTTTGTCATCGTGTTTCAAGCCAGAGACCAGCATTTCGGAGGTCCCATACCCTATAGATATCAATCTTTTTAATGAAAATACCCAGTTAGTTTTGACATTATTGGCCGTAGTTCTAGGTTTGGATACGGATTTGTATGTAACCGAGTTTCAATTGAGTTTATTGTACAAAATGAGTACAGTCCAGTCAGGGATTGGTGAAAATCAAATCCCTCGACTTAATTTTGAAGCATTTTTAACAGAAAAGATTCATGACCAGATGGTCAATTTTCCCACTCTCAGACATTTCAGGTTTCAGGCCTTTTTGATGAAAATGATTATGACAGCCAGTCAAGACGAGTTGCAGTTCCCAGAAATCATTTTCACGACTTTACTAGAAAATAACATGTTCAATTACATCAATTACATGCTTTCAGAGATTTATAGAATGATATTTGGAAAAAATCTGCCTAGAGTACTACCGGAAATGCAGGCATCCATGCAATTGAGTACAGAATATGCAACAGGAGATTGGTTTTTGTCGAAAGACAGTACAGTAATCAGATTATATGGGTTCGGACATAAACCCTATGTGTTACCAGCTTTTCTTACTTTAAGGGTTTTTTCCTTGGAATTCTTAAGACAAAAGTTGATTGTGGAAGATAACAATTTTTTGGTTCACAGACAAGCTACAGACATTAAATACCCATTCACAGTTGGTCCGTTCACAATAAAGAATAAGAATGTTGTAGTGTATATAGAGAAGTTGTTGAAGGATATGAATTTTGAGTCAGATACGGCTATGGAGTATGACCCGTTAAACATCATATCAAAACGAAGAACGGAGCATCGTATCAAGGCCCTGAACCATCAGATTGTTAAAGGAATGTCGGACAGAGCCAATTGGCTAGAATATAAAGAAGAAATCATTCCGGATGCATCCGACAAAGAAATGGCATTGATTGACACAACAACAGGGACAGAAAGCGAAATAGATAGTGCATTGGTTGGATCTAAAAGACCCATACAGGACATAATGATCATTGAAGATGAAGAAACAAAAAGAGGAAAAAGATTGAAAATGAATGAACCACAAGAGTTAACAACAATTTCAGAAGAGGCTAAAACAGCTGAAAAAGAAATACCAGAGGTTACAGTTAAAGAGTACAACATTGAAGAAACCCCTGTAGAGGGTGATGTAAATAGACCCCAGAATATCATGGATGTGTTTGATGAGCATAGTCGAAATAAACAGGAGTCCGCGAAACAAACCAGTCAATTGTTTCCCAAGGTTAGAAGTATATCTAACACTGAGGTAAGCTTATTTACTAGCAGAAATATCAAGGAAAATTCCTTGAAATTTTCAGTTGTCACAAAAAATAAGATTTCAGAAATGAATATAGATTTGTCTAAAATAAATGCCCCGGATAAAATTTTATTGCATAGACAAACTGGAGAAGTCATATATTCAGACTATTTGGGAGCCATATTAAGAGCAGACAAGTTGAAAAGTTCAGTGGATAAATTGAATAATCAATTGAGATAGGAGAAGGCAAAGAATAAGTCTCGACAGCAACAGATTAAAAAATTGCAAGTAGATTTGATAAATAAAGAAGGAGATGCAGCAACCAAAATTCTCAAAGAGAAAAACGATACGATCCAGATGTTGAGACGAAAATTAAAAATTCCAGACACTGTACTCATCCAAGGAGCAGAATTGACAATATTGGAAAAAGAAAAAGAAGAATTATCTAATGAAGTCAATGATGTTACTGCTAAAATGTTAAAGCTTTCTGATGAAAAAGATCGGTGGGAAAAAGAGAAAATCATTTTAGAAGAATAGTTGGCAGAAGCGAGGAAAAGATTAGCAGGAAGTGGTCAGCAACAAGTACAAACAGACACACAGGAAGATAAAATGGGAGTAGACGATATTTTACAGGCTATGTCCCAGATAAGATTAAGGAAAAATGAAATCAAAGAATTGAAGTTTCAAATACAGAAGCTGACAGAAGAGAATGAAATCAAAAATAAAGAAATAAAAACCTTGCAAACAAAGAATCAGGAATTAAGTAATAATAATAAAGGATTAGCAGCTCATGTGACAGGGCAAGCTGCTATGCAAGGTTGTAAACACCTAGTGTGGGACCAAATTATAAAAGAAGTTGAGAAACTAAGATCATATATGGATTACATAAGAGTCAAAGAAAAGGTGGTCAAAGATGCCTTCGAAAGTTGCAGAGCCGTCAGGGAAAGCTTAAATAAAAAGCCAAAAGACGTAGCCCAGAAAGCAATAACATTTTTAAACAGTCTAACTGAAGCAGACTTGATAGCCATGAATATAACGAACAGAATTTCAGTCATCACATGGGCCAGAAGGATCTTGGGGAAATACTCGCATGTTGAGAATGTTGAAGCTAAAGCTGGAGAAATACGGGAAGAAGTAGTAAAGTTCAAAAAGCAATTTGAAAAATTAGTAAACAAAGGGTTCCCTGCTTTTTGGAATGAAAAAAATGAATTAATTCCTCCGAATGATTATAAGAGATTGCTGTTTGATATGAGGATGGATCACAGAAAGTTCCAGCAGCTGGATCATATGCTTACAGGGAAAATTTTAATGGAGAAAATATCAGAGGAGTTTGAAATTTTAAATATGCTAATCTCAACCTGTGGAAACCTTCTTCCTGTTTCTTATGCAGGCCATGTTGAAATGCGAGTCTTGGTGAAGGAAATGACCAACTATGACTTACCCGCGGTCGACCAGTGGACTTATGTGGAAAAATATGGAAGGACAAGATATTCTGTCCATTCATAGAGGCTTTCAAAACTCTCGCCAAGTGGCGAAAAGATGATAATTCAAAATTTTTGCCAAGTGGCAAAAATGATACTTTTATTTTAAATTTGTAATATTATTTGGAGACAGTTATCTATTGCTCAAAGACAGTTATCTTTCAAGTTAAAATATTTTCAGTTATTAGTTAAAAGAAGCAGTTATGTCAAGCTTCTTCCAAATTTTGTATAAGAACAATGAGAGTCATTGTTGAAGGGGTTGGAAATTTTTTGAGAGACAGTGTATGTTTGGAGATCTATTTTTTGATAAATAGAAGCAATACAATGAAAATACCCATCTTTCGAGACCAGACATTCATGTGTTGATCAGCTTTACAGTCCGTTTTTTCTTTATCTTTATATGTGCATGTTCACTTCCTTTGTTATATCTTCCATTATGTTTTTCTTCTATATTTAAATGAATGTCTGAAATAATTCGAGATTCATACTGGTTATGCCTCGTTTTATATCATTTAAATATTCACTATTTTCACCAAAGTTGACAATGGATTCATCCTAAGTTAGATGCCTGTTGTTGATGGAATGTCATTATTTCTTTCTGTACCACCTGAAAAAATCAAATTGACTGTAATATGATTGCTATCTTGCCTCTGTGGAAATCTGTTTGGTATAAATCTCTCACTGGTATATTGTATATTTGAAACTTTGACTCCATGCCCAACGTTTCTTGTTTTCCTTTTCAACCAGAAAATCCTTTTGAGAAAATTTGAGAGAACTTTTATATTTTTCAGTCCTTGTATATGTATTGTGAGAGAGCTTCTCTGGTGGAAAAATGGCTGAGTTTTCCACCCAAAGCTTGGTTTGAAATAGGTTACCTTAGGTGTTATTCTTTTACAACCGGAATTAAATCTAAGTGCTAACACTATGTAATGGGAAGTTTTATTATGAGGTGAATGTGGAAGAAGACGCTGAGTTTTTAAACCTTGTCATTTATAAACACTTATTCTCTCATGTTGACTTGTCCAAAAGTTATTCATCTAACAAGTTAAATGATGGTCTCTATGGGATAGGCTATTATGAATCTTTAGGAAATGTGAACTTAAAGAGATTCTTATTATTTTTCTATTGGAAAGCTAGCGACTGCTAGCTTTCCTTGTAGCATAAGCATGTGTGCAGTCGCTAGAAGAAAAATTCTTATGTTACAAGTAAAGCTAGCAGTCGCTGGCTTTCCTTGATCTTTTGTCATGTGTTTATTTCAAAATAGAGCACATGACACAAGCTCAAGGTATAAGCTAGCAACCACCAATCACCATGGACAAGATTTTTCTATTGGAAAGCTAGCGACTGCTAGCTTTCTTTCTAGCATAAGTATCTGTTATTATCCTAGAAGGAAATGCTTATGCTAGAAGGAAAGCTAGCAGTCGCTAGCTTTCCTTGATCTTGTGCCATGTGCTTATTTGAAAATAGAGTACATGATACAAGTTCAAAGTATAAGCTAGCAACCACCAATCACCAAGCCCAGGGATTTTCTATTGGAAAGCTAGCGACTGCTAGCTTTCCTTCTAACATAAGCATGTGTGTCATGCTAAAAGGAAATGCATTTGCTAGAAGGAAAGGTAGCATTCGTTAAAAATAGAGTACATGGCACAAGCTCAAGGTATAAGTTAACAACCACCAATCACCATGGACAGGGTTTTTGTATTGGAAAGCTAGCGACTGTTAGCTTTCCTTCTTGCATAAGCATGTGTGTTTATGATAGAAGGAAATTCTTATGCTACAAGGAAAGCTAGCAGTTGCTAGCTTTCTTTGATCTGTTGCCATGTTCTTATTTCAAAATAGAGCACATGGCACAAGCTCAAAGTATAATCTAGCAACCACCAATCACCATGGACAGGATTTTTCTATTGGAAAGCTAGCGACTGCTAGCTTTCCTTCTAGCATAAGTATGTGTTATTATCCTAGAAGGAAATGCTTATGCTAGGAGGAAAGCTAGCAGTCGCTAGCTTTCCTTGATCTTGTGCCATGTGTTTATTTCAAAATAGAGCACATGGCGCAAGCTGAAGGTATAAGCTAGCAACCACCAATCACCACGGACAATGTTATCAATTGGAAAGCTAACAACTGCTAGCTTTCCTTCATGGCTAGAGTTTTTCTATTAGAAAGCTAGCAATTGTTATCTTTCCTTCTAGCATAAGCACATGTGTGCTTATGCTAGAAAGAAAGCTAGCAATCGCTAGCTTTCCTTTATCTTGTGCCATGTGCTTCTTTCAAAATAGATCACATGGAACAAGCTCAATGTATAAGCTAGCAACCACCAATCACCATGGCTAGGGTTTTTCTATTGGAAAGCTAGCGACTGATAACTTTCTTTCTAGCATAAGAATGTGTGGTTATGCCAGAAGGAAATGCTTATGCTAGCTTTTTTTGATCTTGTTCCGTGTTCTTCTTTCAAAATAGAGCACATGGCATAAGATCAACGTATAACCTATCAACCACCAATCACCATGCCCAGGGTTTTTTTATTGGAAAGCTAGCGATTGCTAGCTTTCCAATAACATAAGCATGTGTGCTTATTCTATGTAATGGGAAGTTTTATTATGAGGTGAATGTGGAAGAAGACGCTGAGTTTTTAAAGCTTGTCATTTATAAACACTTATTCTCTCATGTTGACATGTCCAAAATTTATTCATCTAACAAGTTAAATGATGGTCTCTATGGGATAGGCTATTATGAATCTTTAGGAAATGTGAACTTAAAGAGATTCTTATTATTTTTCTATTGGAAAGCTAGCGACTACTAGATTTCCTTGTAGCATAAGCATGTGTGCAGTCACTAGAAGAAAAATTCTTATGCTACAAGTAAAGCTAGCAGTCGCTGGCTTTCCTTGATCTTTTGCCATGTGTTTATTTCAAAATAGAGCACATGGCACAAGCTCGAGGTATAAGCTAGCAACCACCAATCACCATGGACAAGATTTTTCTATTGGAAATCTAGCGACTGCTAGCTTTCTTTCTAGCATAAGTATGTGTTATTATCCTAGAAGGAAATGCTTATGCTAGAAGGAAAGCTACCCATCGCTAGCTTTCCTTGATCTTGTGCCATGTGCTCATTTGAAAATAGAGTACATGATACAAGTTCAAAGTATAAGCTAGCAACCACCAATCACCATGCCTAGGGTTTTTCTATTGGAAAGCTAGCAACTGCTAGCTTTCCTTCTAACATAAGCATGTGTGTCGTGCTAAAAGGAAATGCATTTGCTAGAAGGAAAGGTAGCATTCATTAAAAATAGAGTACATGGCACAAGCTCAAGGTATAAGCTAACAACCACCAATCACCATAGACAGGGTTTTTGTATTGGAAAACTAGTGACTGTTAGCTTTCCTTCTTTCATAAGCATGTGTGTTTATGATAGAAGGAAATTCTTATGCTACAAGGAAAGCTAGCAGTCACCAGCTTTCTTTGATCTGTTGCCATGTTCTTATTTCAAAATAGAGCACATGACACAAGCTCAAAGTATAATCTAGCAACCACCAATCACCATGGACAGGATTTTTCTATTGGAAATCTAGCGACTGCTAGCTTTCCTTCTAGCATAAGTATGTGTTATTATCCTAGAAGGAAATGCTTATGCTAAGAGGAAAGCTAGCAGTTGCTAGCTTTCCTTGATCTTGTGCCATGTGTTTATTTCAAAATAGAGCACATGGCGCAAGCTGAAAGTATAAGCTAGCAACCACCAATCACCATGGACAGTGTTATCAATTGGAAAGCTAACGACTGCTAGCTTCCCTTCATGGCTAGAGTTTTTCTATTAGAAAGCTAGCAATTGTTAAGAATTATTCATAGTTTTTGAATGTTTTTTTTGAGAAAATACTAAGTTTGTTATGTTTGGTGTATAGGTGCAAATGTTTGTTCAACATTTTCTATTGGAGACAAAGTAGATCTTTTACAACATGGAGTGAAGGTGGGTGAGGGCTCCATATTCAATACATAGCTTGGGAATAAGGTTCATGGAAAGATTGTAAAGAAAGGATGCATAGTGGTTAGAATTGAGAAGGTGTTAAAAAATGATGCTCCTTTACCACATCCAACTGGATTTGAGGAAACACTAGGGGGTGCAATAGAATCTTATGAGATTTGGCCAGAAATAGATTTGAAGCCTCATTGTGAAGATCAACCCATAAATATTCCACAAGATAGGGCTGCAAGTATAATTTTCACAAAAGGGGACTATGTTGACCTCCTGGTTAATGGTCAAGTTATTGGGCTAGGAAAGGTTGAATCTACATAAGTTGGAACTTATTATGGTGGAGGAAGGGTTGTTGCAGGTTATGTTATGGTTTTGATAATTGATGTCACTCAACCACATTTGATTGTGGAATATGTTGATGAAGGGGACACACATCCATGGAGGACTACAGATTTGAGGCACACCATAGGTAAATCAAATACCAAAGCATGTGTTAAGAATTATTCATAGTTTATTGAATGTTTTTTTGAGAAAATACTTAGTTTGTTATGTTTGGTGTACAGGTGCAAATGTTTGTTCAACATTTTCTATTGGAGACAAAGTAGATCTTTTACAACATGGAGTGAAGGTGGGTGAGGGCTCCATATTCAATACAGAGCTTGGGAACAAGGTTCATGGAAAGATTGTAAAGAAAGGATGCATAGTGGTTAGAATTGAGAAGGTGTTAAAAAATGATGCTCCTTTACCACATCCAACTGGATTTGAGGAAACACTAGGGGGTGCAATAGAATCTTATGAGATTTGGCCAGAAATAGATTTAAAGCCTCATTGTGAAGATCAACCCATAAATATTCCACAAGATAGGGATGCAAGTATAATTTTTACAAAAGGGGACTATGTTGACCTCCTGGTTAATGGTCAAGTTATTGGGCTAGGAAAGGTTGAATCTACAGAAGTTGGAACTTATTATGGTGTAGGAAGGGTTGTTGCAGGTTATGTTATGGTTTTGATAATTGATGTCACTCAACCACATTTGATTGTGGAATATGTTGATGAAGGGGACACACATCCATGGAGGGCTACATATTTGAGGCACACCATAGGTAAATCAAATACCAAAGCATGTGTTAAGAATTATTCATAGTTTATTGAATGTTTTTTTGAGAAAACACTAAGTTTGTTATGTTTGGTGTACAGGTGGAAATGTTTGTTCAACATTTTCTATTGGAGACAAAGTAGATCTTTTACAATATGGAGTGAAGGTGGGTGAGGGCTCCATATTCAATACAGAGCTTGGGAATAAGGTTCATGGAAAGATTGTAAAGAAAGGATGCATAGTGGTTAGAATTGAGAAGGTGTTACAAAATGATGCTCCTTTACCACATCCAACTGGATTTGAGGAAACACTAGGGGGTGCAATAGAATATTATGAGATTTGGCCAGAAATAGATTTGAAGCCTCATTGTGAAGATCAACCCATAAATATTCCACAAGATAGGGCTGCAAGTATAATTTTCATAAAAGGGGACTATGTTGACCTCCTGGTTAATGGTCAAGTTATTGGGCTAGGAAAGGTTGAATCTACAGAAGTTGGAACTTATTATGGTGGAGGAAGGGTTGTTGTAGGTTATGTTATGGTTTTGATAATTGATGTCACTCAACCACATTTGATTGTGGAATATGTTGATGAAGGGGACACACATCCATGGAGGACTACAGATTTGAGGCACACCATAGGTAAATCAAATACCAAAGCATGTGTTAAGAATTATTCATAGTTTATTGAATGTTTTTTTGAGAAAATACTAAGTTTGTTATGTTTGGTGTACAGGTGCAAATGTTTGTTCAACATTTTCTATTGGAGACAAAGTAGATCTTTTACAACATGGAGTGAAAGTGGGTGAGGGCTCCATATTCAATACAGAGCTTGGGAATAAGGTTCATGGAAATATTGTAAAGAAAGGATGCATAGTGGTTAGAATTGAGAAGGTGTTAAAAAATGATGCTCCTTTACCACATCAAACTGGATTTGAGGAAACACTAGGGGGTGCAATAGAATCTTATGAGATTTGGCCAGAAATAGATTTGAAACCTCCTTGTGAAGATCAACCCATAAATATTCCACAAGATAGGGCTGCATTCACATGTACAAGGGTTTCTCTTACACATGGATGCATAGGAACAATTATGTGCATTGCCAAAGGAATGATAGTTAATGTCCATGAGGATGACATGGTTGTGGGTGA
This sequence comes from Larix kaempferi, assembly GCA_027924585.1. NCBI lineage: Eukaryota > Viridiplantae > Streptophyta > Pinopsida > Pinales > Pinaceae > Larix > Larix kaempferi. The sequence continues at coordinate 57,165,017 of BSBM01000017.1, forward strand.
AACACTAGGTGAAGATAACTTTGGTGTTTTTGTGGAAGAGATACATGGGTATTGTGAAAGATGCAAGATTGGGGATAAGTATATACATGGATTGGTTAGATGGCCAATACATAAATTGGTGGACAACATAGGTGATATGTTAAGGGTCAAGACAAAGTACAAAGAGCCACCCATGGAAATGCTGATATGGGATGTTATAGAGGATACAAGTCCTTTATACCAATGGGATGGGGATATTTATAATAAAAAAGATCAAGATGTCAATGTTCTTAATGCATCGAGGCCATATAAAAAGATTAAACGAGCTATGACAAGAGAAAAAGTTGCAAAACGTCAAACCAAGATAGATAAAGAGAAAGAAGTCCGACTTTTGGCTACAGATGAATGTTGTAAACAAGATTGTGTTCAACATGTGGATAGGAATGCCATTGCAAATGCTAGAAGGGATATGGAATGCAAAGACAAAATTGGTATCAGGGAATTTGTATTGAATTCACTTGTTTCAAACACTATCATGTCAATGAGCCATGGCCATGGCCTACCTCATATTATTAGAAAAGTAAAGGACATGAGATTTGATGGTAATGTTATTTGTAAGAAAGCATGGTACAAGATACATAAGATTCCTCAAAGCACCTTCTATAGCTACCAACATAATTTTGAACAAGGACATATGGAATCCATTCATGGTAACACCAATACATGTAAAGCACGTGCACAAACTGTGGCGGCCATAGAAATACTGCATAAAATTGTAATGGACAATTCAGATTTTTCGCCAAACCAAACACGTCAAGTCGAAGCAGATGGAACTTCTTCTCCTCTAAGATTGTTGCCTTCGACTTACACACAAATCTCTTTGTTAAAAGAGATCAATGTGGGTTTGGAAAAGCTCAATTGTCCATTAATATCACAACCAACAATGAGCAAGATTTGGAACACTCATTTTCGAGACGTGGCATTCTCAAAGAACACCAACTTCAGTAAATGTGGTGAATGTATTGTGTTGAAAGCACAAATGAAGTCAACAACTACAAAAGAGTTGGAAGAAACAGCACGTGCTAGATTGAACAAACATAACAAGATCGTGATGTGCGGAAGACATTGCTACTATGCCCACAGAATCATGTCAGAGAGGTTTCCAAAGGAGTATTTGAGTATTATCCATGATAAAATGGATAAAACAAAGACTTCAATTCCAAGGCTACGCGTCAAATCAAAATCTATTGTAGGAATAAACTTGGGTTTGTCATTGACAGGTATGCTAACACATGGGCATAAGACAGGAGGTTTTGGTCATTTCTCCCTACCATTTGTACATATGGGATCACAATTTACCATTACATCACTTGCTAAGTGCTTTAGGGACCTTGAAGACCCACATCTTGATATGTATGGTGATCTTCTTTATGAGAGTGGAAGTTCAAGAAACCCACTTTCAAATGCATTACTTGACACCTCTATTTACTCAAAATGTAGAGTGTACAAGGATGAATTTTTATCTCATGGAAGATTAGAAAATCAAGATATCGATTTTAAACCTCTTCCTCCACATTTATTGTTACAATTGGATAATGCAGCAAGTGATAATAAAAATCGTTATCTTTTCATGTTTCTATCACTTCTCACTGCACTTGGTGTCTTCATCACTATTGAGGTTGGGTTCTTGCTCGTGGGACACACCCATGAAGACATAGACGGGACCTATGGGAGAATGTCTTCCAGCTTGAAAAGTAAAGATATATATTCTCTACCTGAGATGATGGATACATATCGCAAAATTGAAGAAAAAAGAGTGTTTCCACCTAAACTGATTGATAAGGTGTATGACTTCAAAAGCTTCCTTAATGGATACATCAAGGAAGGAAAAAATGCACTAGTTGGACATCTTAATGTTCAGTACTTCCAATTTCTTGTACTCAATGATGTTCCAGTATTAAGGTATAAAGAATCCATAAGAGATAGTGAGTGGTCAGAACCAATTGAGTTATGGAATACAGATGATGAAGGTCGATCTAAACTGCCCATAGGGAAGCCATCTTTCTTACATCCCAAAGAGAATGAAATCTATTTAAAAGAACTAAAAGAAGGAATAACATCATACATAAAAATGTGGAAAGACACAATGGGTGGTGAGGATTTGCCAATTGTTACACCAGAATGGAAACATAAGGTAGAGTATTGGGAAAGAGTTCTTGATACTTTATATGAAGATTACAATGATCATGATTCATCTTCTGAGGATTTCTGGCCCAAGACAAGGCAAACTCCAGATGTTGGTCGTAATGTGCTTCATGCAATCTCAAATATTATGGATGGGGATTTTGATACTATGACAGGTGAACCCGTGTATGTTGGACCCAAGTGCAATAAGCCAAAGACAACATTCAACCCTATTAATGATGTTGAGAAAGGAAAGATGTTGCTAGTTAGATCAGGAAACGAGGAAGAAGGGGAGATGATTTGGATGGCAAAAGCCACCTCAAATATATTTCAAGATGATGAAAGTGATACTCTTCATGTTAAAGTTGATTGGTGGAAGCCCGGTTCAGGGAAATACAATGGAAAAGTATTAGAAGAATATTGGGTACCAAATCCTGATGACATAGAGCTTGGATCTATTCCAATTGATACCATAGTTTGGGCATGGATGGCTAGGAAAGAACATTGCAAGAAGGCCAAGATAAATAAACATGGTGTACAAGCTGTCCTTGACCTACTTGAACGAATAACATGAGATTAGGTGGAGATGATTCATGGATGTAATTTTGTTCTTTGGAGGACCAATTAATACATGAAGAAACATTTTTCAATTTTTCTTGTATATTGAATATTCTCTTCAAATTTATTTGAGGAGTTTTATATTATTTGGTACAAATATGAAAATTTTGTTTAAATTGCAATGTATTCATTGGACGATACTTCATGCTAATTACATGACACCATGAAATATTAAACTTTCAATGATTTGTTTATATTAACATAACTTCTCCCATAACTTGGATAATCAAGTCCAATAATGCACTTAAAATCAATATCTTCTAGTTTTGGCCTATTAAAACTATATTGGAGTTAATTTGGCATATTAAAACTATATTGGAGTTAATTAGCATTGTTTTCAATGTAATACGTTCAAACACCAAACAATATCTAACATGGAAATTACAAATTCCAATGCTTTGTCTAGATCGACATAACTTCTCACTCCATCAAACTTGGATAATCAAGTTCAATAATACATTTAAAAGCATCATCTTCTAGATACGATCTATTAAAACGATAATGTTTGGAGTTAATTAGCATTGTTTTCAATGTAATACGTTCAAACACCAAACAATATCTAACATGGAAATTACAAATTCCAATGCTTTGTCTAGATCGACATAACTTCTCACTCCATCAAACTTGGATAATCAAGTTCAATAATAAATTTAAAAGCATCATCTTCTAGATACGATATATTAAAACGATAGTGTTGGGCTAGCTAATTCGTATTCTTTTCAATATAATACATTCAAACACTTCATGAATATATATTATAATAAAATAAATTAAACTGTACTACTTTGTTTCTATTCCAATTCATAACAAAATTATTTATTTTGATCATTAAAAAACACGCCTAGACTTATAAAATATTTTCTTTTGACATCTGTAAAATGTTTCCAATAAAAATTACCAATAAAAGTTCATAATAATTTGATTTTGATTGTTAAATGACACACAAATACTTATAAAATATTTTGATTGTTAAATGCACTACCAATAAAAATTCATAATAATTTGATTTTGATTGTTAAATGACACACAGATACTTATAAAAAAAATTGATTGTTAAATGCACTTTTAATAAGTTTAGTGGGTTTTCACTTTTGTATTTGTAAGAAACAAAAATGTACTTCAATGTTTCTATTCTAATTCATTGATTTCAAATGTACCACACTTCTCGATCCATCAAACTTGGTTAATGGAGTCCAGTAAAGCACTTACAAGCAACATATTATAGACTGTCTATAAAAACTTTATTATGGGAATAGCTAATTAATGTTTTTTAATGCAATATGTTCAAACATTTCAAAAATAAATGCTGGACATACAACATATTATAGACTTTGTCTATAAAAACTTTACTATGGGAGTAGCTAGTTAATGTTTTTTCAATGTAATATGTTCAAACATTTCAAAAATAAATACTAGACACTTGCAATAACTAGAATGGGTTTTCCCTCTTTCTTCATGTATTTGAAAAAAAACCAATTGTACTATAAAATTTATATTCTAATTAATAATTTTTTTTGACCTTAATTGGTATACTTAGACTTTATCCAATACAATATTTTCTCTTGTTGGCTCTAAAATAGTGCCAACCACATATCATAATATATAGTATTGAATAATGAATATTTCTTTAAATGTTAGATGATTATATTTATATTATAAAAAGGAATCTAGGCTTAACCAATCAACATAATCCAAAGTAATAATTGATAGTTAACAATGTCCAAAACATGTAGAAACTTGTGGGCTCATAATAATCCCATAAAATGAAGGGAAAAAGTGAAGTGCCTAAGTACCTATTGTGCTATATACTTGACAAAAATGTCCTAAGGCATACAATAGACAATACATATAAAGGGAAGAAAATAAAATAGAGTATGACCTAATTTTCCATGTTGTTGCTCGTAGATATGTTATTGATTATTTTTCTAGTCAATATTCTAAAGATTATTAGGGGTAGTGTCATCATCCACAAGTACAATATTACAATGACTATAGGAGCTAATACGTCTTCATGGTATTAGAGGTTTCACCTAATTCCTAGACATTTCCAGTTCTCGTTGTCTCTTGAAGTTGAGCAAAACCCCCCATGTTCTAGCCACCCATTATCAAGATTGAGAATTACTAAGTTATTATGCCAATACATAAATTTGTTATAGTAACAAACACATTGACTGTTATGTTATTAAATAGCTTTCTAGGTCACTTTAAAATGGCGACAATCTCTTACTAATATGGTAATTCAACACATGCACAATATATGCTTTATCAAATTATAAATAAAATGGTTAATACTTTCAACATACAAATAATGCCATTAGATAAATTAATAGGTAAGAAATATTAATACAAATTACAAATTATAATAATAAAATAATGTAAAGAATCTAAGTTTAAGCATAGGAAGATATGCTTCAAATTAATATAAATTTGATTTTATATAGCTTATAATGATAATATTGTAAAAAAAATGGTGAATATATAGATTGAAATGAGTGAATTAAGTAATTTTTAGGTTTTTCATTTTTTGAAAACTCAATCTTGTTGAAGTTCTAAATTCTAGATCCGACAATACATATAAAGGGAAGAAAATAAAATAGAGTATGACCTAGTTTTCCATGTTGTTGCTTGTGTATATGTTACTAATTATTTTTCTAGTCAATATTCTAAATATGATTAGGGGTAGTGTCCTCATCCACAGGTTCAATATTACAGTGACTATATGAGCTAATAATTTTTCATGGTATTAGAGGTTTCAGCCAATTCCTAGGCATTTCCAGTTCTTGTTGTTTCTTGAAGTTGAGAAAAAATCCCCATGTTCTAGCCACCCATTATCAAGATTGGGAATTAATAAGTTACTATGCCAATACATAAATTTGTTACAGTAACAAACACATTGACTGCTATATCATTAAATAACTTTGTAGGTCACTCTAAAATGGAGACAATCTCTTACTAATATGGTAATTCAACACATGCACAATATATGCTTTATCAAATTATAAATAAAATGGTTAATAATTTCAACATACAAATAATGCCATTAGATAACTTAATAGGTAAGAAATTTCTTGCAACATCTATTGTTCATGAGATGAGGTAAACCTTGATACACTCAAATATTATTACAAATTAAAAAATTATAATAATAAAATGATGTAAGGAATCTAAGTTTAATATTAGGAAGATATGCTTCAACTTTATATAAATTTGATTTTATATAGCTTATATTGATAATATTATAAAAAAATGGTGAATATAAATATTGAAATGAGTGAATTAAGTAATTTTTTGGTTTTTCATTTTTTGAAAACTCAATCTTGTTGAAGTTCTAAATTCTAGATCCCTTATATAATTCCAAATTTAATGAAATATGTGTTTCTTCTTCCTTGGAACATCATCCCCAATGCCCTAGGACACCTACTTACTACATAAAACCACTTAATGGCATCAAAATCCTCAATCATAGGCCAATGATACTCTCATGAGGCCATGTGCGGTTGGTGGAGGAAACCTTCTTATCCATGGATGGTTGAAAGATTCCTTTAAGGCCCAAGGTTTAAGTCTCCTCCACTAACCATGTCAAATGCTCCAAGGTCCTAAGACTTGGATACATAATGCCATGGATACACATATAAAGTAATGCACCATGCTTCAGGTATTATTGATGGCTCCATATGCCTCAATGGTTTCTTTAGGGCTAAAGGAATGGTCTTTTCCTTGGAATGACATTCCCAAGGCCTTGAAGCACCTACATACTACTCAAAACCACCTAATGGAATTAGCATCCTCAATCATATGCCAATGATAACCTTAGGAGTAAATTTGTGGTTGGTGGAGGAAACCTTCTTATCCCTAGATGGCTAGAAGATTCCTTTAGGGCCCAATGTTAAGGTCTTCTCCATTGACCATGTCCAACACCCAAGGCCACAATACCTAGATACATTGTGCCATGGATACCTCTATGAAGTCATGCATGGTTTTTTAAGTAATTTTCCATGGCTTTGGATGCCTCAATGATATATATAGGGACAAAGGCATTGTCTCCTTCCCTAGAACATCATTTCGATGTCCCTGATACATGCACACACTACTAAAAACCACCTAATGTCATTAACATCCTCATTCATAGGCCAATGATACTCTTAGGAAGTCATGAGTGGTTGGTGGAAGTAACCTATTTATCCCTAAATGGATAGAATATCCATTTAGGGGCCAAGGATTAGATCTCCTCTACTAACCATGTCCAAGGCCCCTTACCCCCAAGACTTGGAAACATGGTGGCATGGACACCCCTTCAAAGTCATGACCAGTGCTTCAAGTCATTATTCACAATTTTGAATGACTCAATGGTTTATTTAGGGCCAAAGGCATATTCTTCTTCCCTAAAAATTAATTTCCAAGGCCCTAACACATGTACATATTGCTCAAAACCACCTAATGGCACATACATCATCAATCATATGCATGTGATACCCCCAAGAGGCCATGTGTAGTTGATGGAGGCAAAATTCTTAGCCTTGGATGGATAGAAGATTCCTTTAGGGCTCGAGGTTCAATTCTCCTCCACTAACCATGTCCAAATCCCTAAGTCCCCAACTTGGATACATGGTGTTGGGGATACCGTTCCGAATTCATGCGTCATTCTTCAAGGAATTATTCATGGTTATAGATGCCTCAATGGTTTCTTTAGGGATAAAGGCATGGTATCCTTTCTTCAAATGACATTCCCAATCGCTAGAGTCACCTACATACTACTCAAAAACACCTAATGGCATAGACATCCTCATACACAGGCTAGTGATACCCTTAGTAGACCATGTTTGGATGGTGGAGGCAACCTTCATGGACCTGGATAGCTAGAAGATTCATTTAGGGATTGATCCTTAGGTCTCCTCCACTAACCATGTCTAATTCTCAAAGGCCACAAAACCTAGAGCGATAGTAGTGTGGAAGAAGGAGATCCTCAATCATAAGCCAATGATACCCTTAAAAGACCATGTTTGGTTGGTGGAGGCAACGTACTTATACATAGATAGCTAGAAGATTTGATTAGGGCCAAAGATTCAAGTATGCTCCTATAACCATGTCCAAGGCCACAAGTCCCAAAATTTTATACATAGTGCCATGGATACCCTTGTGAAGTCATGCATCATACCTTGAGGCATTTTTCATGGATTTATATACCTCAATAGTTTCTTCAAGGCCAAAGGAATGATCATATTCCTTGGAACATCATTCTCGAGGTCATGAGACACCTACAAATAGCTTAAAACCACATAATTTCACCAATATACTCAATCATATGAGAATCATACCCTCAGGAGGCCATTTGTGGTCATTGGAGGTAACCTTCTTAGCCCTGGATGGCTAGAATATTCCATTAGGGCCCAAGCTTTAGGTCTCCTCCATTGACTATGTCTAAGGTGCCACCACAAACCTAGATACATAGTGTCGTTAATACCTGTATGAAGTCATGTGTGGTTCTGTGAGGAATTCTTCATGGCTTTGGATGCCTCAATGATTTCTTTAGGGTCGAACACTTGGTCTTCTTTGTTGGAACCTCATTCCCAAGGCCCTAAAACATATAGGTACTACCCAAAACCACCTAATAGCACAAGCATCATCAATCATATGCCCATGATTCCCTCAAGAGGCCATGTGTTGTTGCCCGAGGAAAAATTCTTAGCCCTAGATGGATAGAATATTTCTTTATGGCTCGACGAGATTATAGACTAGGATGACAAAATTTCATCCATCGCATGGGATTATAGAACAACATATAAGAAATAAAATGGGTAGACACCATTTGAGTAGGTATATGGACACAAAGCAGTTGTGCCTTTGAATTTCAAGAAATAAGCCTCAATAATTACATAAGGATTACACTTGGACACGTACAAGCCACTCAACATAGGTTATTTGAGCTACAGAAACTAGAAGAGTCTTGACTAGTGTCTATACATCACCAGGAAGTACGAAAGAAACAACAAAAATCCTTGAATGAAAGAAATATTAGGAAATTGGACATTTTAGTCGATGACCCAGTACTTTTGTATGAAAGAAAGATAAAAGGAAAACCAAGAAATTTAGAGACCACATGGATGGTTCCATATATGGTTGAAGAAATGAACCACAATGGATCTGTTTGATTAAAAATGCTTCAAGCTGATGGGTAAATTTCAACCCAAAATCCGACGGCATATATGTTTGAATTTCGACAACACACCATCGCAAATCCGAGAAAGTATTCTTTTTTTAAACGTCGGTAAAACTTTGACGGATATATGACAACAACAACGTCTCGTCGAATCACCGACAACACATTGTTGAATAACCTATGCATTTCTTTTAATCTAAACATCATATAACCGATGCCAATTACATCAAATATCCTTTAACATGTGTTTACCACAAGGTCAGATATTTGACCCAAGAACATGTCGAATATCCAACAAATGCTTGGTCGATTAATTGGCACATTTTACTTACCACAATATCATATATTCGACCAAGAGTGCATCGAATATCCGACAACAGTTACTCACCATATGGTCGGATAACCGACAAAGGAGCCATCAAATATCCAACATATCTAACTACATCCGGAAGACAAAATCCGACGACAATCGCCGTTGGAGGTATAGAAGCCTCGTCGGAGCTAGTAGAGTGGGCGTCGTATTTGTGATAGGATTGAGGAATTAAAAAAAAATATTTGGAATTCTTTGGAAAACTTATTCCCAAAATAATGACTACATGTCCCAAAATATGCACTTTCACATTTCTACCCTCATATTATTCATCATCACATTTGATATGAAAATTTAAAATATTGTTAGAACAAATATCTAGTGGAGATAGGTCTGTGAATATAATTTTATCTCCTAGTGGAATAATATCAATTTGACACCAAATGAAATATTTATGCCCAAAATAGTGACTATTGGTCCAAGATGGAAATTGAAAACAACTTTGCCATGCTAGTTGTTCCTTAGTATTTTTGAGATAGAATTTCAATGCAGATTAAAAATATGTTTCTAATAGAGATATCCAGAGGAATCTACTTCAATCTGAATTTGGAATCACGTCAATCAAATGTAGCATGACAAAATTATCATGAAAACAATGTTGGGTAGTCTATGTTGGCCACCACTCCTTGGCATGTTAAAAATGAAAATTTCCTAATGACTCTCTTTAGATATATATTATCTGAAATATTGACGATTATTTTTCTATATCCACTTGAATGAGAAATTTATTACATTTCTATTCTTCCATAATCTCACCTTGCATTGCATAATAAGTGCTAGAATGTTTTCTGCAGGTCACCAGAGGATCAACAATTTCAATGTATTCATAAAGAAGTTCTTATTGAAGAGTTCTAGGGATCTATAAAAGAAGGTAAAATCACCAATACATCGAAAAATTGAAATGCTATATGCTTATACTGTGTCGTCAAAACAATTATTGTTTATATAGTTCCCACAATAAACCTTAATTTAGTGGCTTTGCATTTTGTTTATATAGATTTACATTTTTTTTTACACAAGAAAAAATTATACTTTATTAAAAGTATTTAAGAAGTACAGATATCACATAAGAGTTCATCATTACATCCATCAAGGGTTAATAAAAAAGGAGACCATTCCAGATCTCCCAAGACAGTACCCATGCCAATAACAAGATGTATCGGGATATACTAATCCCCCTGAGAGTTTAATAACATAAGTAAGATCCAAATTGCATAAAGAAACCAATAGAAAGGAGAAGTAAACTAATCTACCTATGTCTAGAACCGCACAAAAAATACACAACAGATAATCTAAACAACAAAAATGCGCCAAAAACCCCTAGAGGGAGGAAGGGTACCCTCCGGGATTTCATAATATATACGGCCAACAGTCGCCTCAAGTCCACGTCAAGAAAGTGAATCTGCCATGGTGTTATGTTCCCGATAAATATGGACAATAGAAGTCCGTGGGAAAAGACGAACAAGTGACATAGTTTTCTCTAGCCAAGATGAGATTGCCAACGCTAGATGATGGTCGCACAAGAGTTTTCCCAATTATAATGATCATTGAATCGCCTGCAATCTGTTGCAGATGAATGTTGGCCTTTGCAGTAAAATATAAAACAAGCCATAAAGCAACAAGTTCCCATTTCGTATTGGTGCCATCGTCTCCATGTAACCATAGTTTATTCACATCCCCATTATATAGTTCAATGAAAGCCCCAACACCACATTGACCAGATGATCTCAGTGCAGCACCATCAAATCTAGCCCTATTGCCGCTTCAGAGTAGATTAGGAGATAAAGGATTACGAACAGTGATCGTCAAGGGCATGTTCATAGAGCATCCATAATCAATAGATAGCAAGTGGACATCGCATGCAAATTTGCAAACCTCCAAAAGTCTATTTTCAAATATGACCAGGTTCCTCGTTTTCCAAATTGTCCAAGATAATAAGCATGCCAACAGGACCAATTGCTTGTTTTGTGTGTAAATACAATGAAACCATGACTGGATGGATATGTCACGGCCAAAATTGATCATAGCAAATGGATAACCCAGAATCTTACACACCTGCTGAGTATAAGGGAATCTAACAAGTAGATGTAATAACATTTCTGGAGCCTGTGAACATAGATAACAAACACCCGGACCACTGAAGCCACGCTTCTGCAGGTTGGACCATATCAAAATTTTATCCTCCAATAGCAACCAAATGAAGATGCGGACCCACGGTGGAATGCACCAACTCCACACAGGCACATGCCACCACCTAACAGACCAATTCGATTGCAAGCACAACGCCATCTAAGCCAGTTTTACCGTGACAAAATCATCCACCGTGTTATATAGATTTACATATTTCTTAGATCTCTCTTCTCATCAGTTACAATTGAACATTTTTTTGATTAGAAATATGGTGATATGTATATTTAATTAAAATGACTTAATGTAATATTGAAATACTTTTAATTAGTTTATAATTTATAAAATTATTTATATATTATTTTAGCTAGCAAAATCAAGTGGAAAGTGTCTAATCAACAATGATGCAAGAATTCTTATTGAATATGTGATGTTTCCAATGATCATAATTCATTCGTTTTATGTGGATTTGGGAGATATTAAATAAATTTGGAATGAATTTTCCATAAAATTATCGATAAATACTTTTGCACTATTTGAAATAAGATTACATTTATTTTATATGGCATTTGCACATAAATCTTTCCCATCCCATTTTAAGAATGCTTTACTTTAAAATTTCATCTTGATGATAAATACTTTTGCACTATTTGAAATAAGATTAAATTTATTTTATATGACATTTTCAAATTTTTTTTTCTTTTTTAAAAATGCTTTACTTTAAATTTCATCTTTTTAACCAAGATAGTGCTGCAATGAGAGTATAAGAATTTTAGAAATACTTAACTTTGAGTAAGAAAATGAATGGAAGTTTAAATTCAAATTTGATAAAAGTTAATTAGCATGCCTTTCTTTAAATTTAAATTTAGTCAATAATATCAATGACATAGGTAAATAAAATATTTATAATAATATTAATATTAGTAAAAAACAAATATTTATTTTCTAATGAATCATCAATCATCTTTAGGTAAAGGTGTCTTCAAAACAAAAAGACGAAAAATAAATGTTTGGTAAAGATGTATCAAAAACAAAAAGATGAAAAATACATGTTTGGTAAAGATGTATCAAAAACAAAAAGACGAAAATGACATGTTTGGTTATGGTCTAAAATCCCAAAAGAATCAAAAGTGGACTCAACCAAGTTTTGAATTATGTGCACTAACGGTTAAGTATGGATACATTCAAAACAAGAGCCACGTGGTGGCAATGTCCTTGACATTGCCACATGTTCTATTTGAAGAAAGTTGTATGGATGAGCTATTTGCTTTGAGTTGTAGACAATTGATGGAGGTATTTCGAATATTTTCAAGGATATCTCGATTGTATGCCCATGCTGTGTGTACGACCTTCTCACATGCGAAGTAATTGGAGTGGGGGCCTTGGAAGACACTCCATTTTTTCTCTTACTATGACAAGACATCAGAAACCAAACCCCAGAATCAGTTCCTTTCCTATGCACCAAATTGCCAGTCGTAGTCCCTACTCTCTAGGTGGTAGTTACAATGTCATGGAGTAGGTTGGAGCCAATGCAAGAGAGCTAGTCTGTCATATACCAAACCCCCGAATCAACCTGTGTGCTATAATTACCCATTACGATCATCATCATGGTGAGAAATGCCATGGTGATAGAGCTCTGTACCTTTACCTGAGATCATTGCCAGATCATTCGAGGAGCTAGCTTTCCATGCCATCGACTCATCTTAAGGAGTGAATGGATGCGTAAAAGCATCAATATAGAGCGTCTCATCGTTTGTGCAGGAGATAATGCAAGGTACAGGGCCATTAGTGCCGATCGTGGAGAAGGTGGCGATTTGAGGATCTGAGTGCTGCCTTGTATCACAAGGAGCCTCAAAATCATTACAATGAATGTGTGGGGTAAGCACCCTACTTGAAGTGTAAAGATATTACTTGAAAGTGCTAGAGATACTTCTAAAAGTTAAAAAATAAAACTAAAAAACTAAAATTATAATAACTCAATATATAATTTATATTAGATTATAAGATTAAACTAATATATATGTGTATGTTTGTGTGTTTGGGGTCTAAATATTCTAAGTTTTCAACCTTTATTTTCGGTCTTATTTTGTTTGGATTCCAGTTGGAAATCTATAAAAAATCTTAGAATCACATATATTAGCTATGGAAATTGTATAATTTGGATGCCATGAGAGTATTGGAGGGTGCTAAATCTATTTATAGATTTAAAACACAATTTAAGCACTTCCAAATTTAGATTTTACCCAAAAAATTTACCAGATTCTGGCCAAAACTTTTCATAAAATTTCACCACTAAAGTAACATTTACAAACCTATATATTTTAAATCCAACAAACTTTAAATTAACATATTAAACTTTACCACTCATAACATTTACGAACATTCTTATCTATCTAATATTTACGGTCAATTATAATCAATTAGATATGGACGTTTTACATTTACAAACCTTCTTATCTATTTAATATGGTCCATTAAATATTGATAATGAATATGATTTACATCAATGGGATACAAAATCCATCAAGGGCATAATTTGAAAAAATGGAGACCTAATGGATAAAGTAAAAAAGAATTTATTGAAACGGCTAAAAAATGAGATTTTTTTTTTAATAACGGTGACAATGGGAAGATATATGGGATATATAAATGGTTAATAATTTATCACTTATTTTGAAAAAAAATTATGAGGGATGGGTATCACTTATTTCATTGTAGACACCCATAGCCTACTCCCATTTTTTATTCAATAGCAGCTGCTATGTTCTAAGCAAAAAGACAAGAAGGTAACCCAGCAAAAATGGAGCAGGTGTTCCCATGAGTTCACCATGCTAAGAGCTACTATAGAAGCATTAACATAGACATCGATGCCAATTTGGCAGTAGATGGATTACAAGTGTTATTAACAAACACTTACGTTGTAGGATCTGAAAGCTAGGCCCTTTAAGCGAGTAGAGGCTTAAAAAAGGATTCAAAACAGTAAGAGCTCAGTAAGAGAATATTAATTTTCTTCCTGTCATCTGCTTTTTTCCTGCCTGCTCCAAAAAAACATGAAGTTTAATTCCATAAGATCATCAGAATGCACAAGGCATATTATAATTTGGCTTGTCCAAGTTGCATGCAAAGACCATGTTAATGCACACGAAAGCTGCCTATCCTCTCAAAGACTCAAACTGTTATTGTTTTGGACATCCATCTTTTCGGTCAATCCTATTTATGTAAATGGAGGTGATGAGTATGTTAATTTCCATACTAAAAGTTCCCATAAAAAAAATAATGTGATCTTTTACATTCCTTAAAACCCTTTATTTACAAGAACGTTTCATTATTCAAACATGTGACATGAGATAAGTGCCAGGTTTACTTTACAAAAAAAAAGGATGCACGCTTTAAAATTCAGCAGCAGGTCTCGAGTTCGAAACCCACAAAACAAGCCCTAATTCAAAAAGCCCGGGACTGTTTCCACCATGGTGAAGCTCCAGGCTACAGCAGCTTCGATTTAAACCCATTTCCTAAAAATGAATCACCTGTGCCATAACTAACTAATGTTATGCTGACGGACTGGAAAAGAAGCAATCGACTTATATTCAAAATTGTGGTAAAAGGCGAGGGAAACGGTGAAATGGGTACCTGCTTTTCTTGCTTCGCTTGCCACTTCCTTCGACCTCGCCTTCTTCGTCGTCCTCTTCCTCTTCTTCATCGCCGGGCTGTTTAGAAGACTGTTCTTCCTCTTTAACCTCCACTTTAACCTCATTTTCTAAGCCCTCGTCGTATTCTTGCCTTGACCTCATTGTTCTCCAGTAGCTGCTGTTGCTGCAATAAATAAAGGTCTACTTGCTCTCTGATGAAGGCCTTCTTGCTCGTCAAATCAATTCCCAGTTCCTCTTCCAGCTTACGCCGTATGCTCGCATTCGTAGTGGTCGTTAAGTCCGCGGTCTGCAGAATTTCTTTCAGGCGCTCTGCGATTTCTTACATGTCAGATACCATGACAGATACAATGACATCCTCCCGCCGCCACCCCCTGGGGAGGGAAAACCGAGACAGACATCATCATGTATACATCCAATCAAATTGAAGAAAAATCAGATTTAAAAAAAAAAAATTAGTTCAAAATTATGAATTCCAATATTTAGACTATAGCTTAAAAAAATTAATAACATCAACCAAACTAATATCCTTGACTCAAAAACTAGATGTCAAAAATTAGATATCAAGGACATAATAATGACACTAAACTAGATGTCAAGGACATAATAATGGCACTAGATATTCAAAGTGGACATTGTTTTCAATCTTTAAGTTGCGTGTTTGAATGTTCTTCATTCGTTCGCATAGTCCACTAGTCCCTTGTTCTTTGAACGTATCCTGTCAAAAGTAAATGGTAGTCTTCTTCCCCAGTCCCACCACCGCAATAGAATTCCCTCCCGTCGTCCCTTGCTCTTTGATGATCGAATCAGGTCAGCCGTAAATGCTAGACTTCAGACTTTTCCTCACCACTGCAATCGAATTCCTCCAGGCGGCTATAAATCTGGAGGCTCCTTATATGGTCTCGCTCAGTGTTGGCCCTCCCTTACCACTAGTAGTTGCGAAACATGCTTGACACATGCTCAGAATCATTTACTCTTGTGTAATCCCAGTCGTGAAGGTCGAGGTCTCGAGGCTGGCTGTTTTATGCGCTATTCAACTTACTCCTTCTTCACTCATAACCAGACTTCCAGCTGTATGAGTTTTCTAAATTTGATGCATTCAAATATTTGTTAGTTAATTATGACAGAAACATGTTTATGGATTGTTTTGTTTTCATTTTAATTGCAGCATCCAGCAATTCGACACCGTCTTCGTCAGGTAAAACGTCATCGAAAATAGGAAGAGTATGGGGAACAGCTCTGATTGCGGTGCTGTGTTTCTTGCTTTGCGGACGTATCTCTGTCGATTGATCTCGTTACAGCACCTGTCGACTTCAGCTTAGTGTAGGCCTTTTATATGCCTTCTTCTTCTTCATCTCTCACCTCAATCTGTAAATACTAAGTTTATGCAATAAACGATCAATCTATATTTATATAATTTGTATTGTATTTTGGTGAGTTTTGTTGGAATCCAATTTCTCTTGAAATTTGTTGAAATTCTGAAATTCTGATTTAGGTTGTTTTAAATGTAATTTTAATTGTGGAAATAAATTCTGTTTTTTTAATTGACATTTCAATTATGCGATTTTAACAATTCTGTTATTTTAATAATCTTATTAATGCAATTTCAACAATTAGAACTAGCCAAAAAATTAACAAAATAATAAATACAAATAAAATTTAATATACACCTATCATTGAATTGAATATGTAATAAATGAGGTATATGATTGAATATGCAATGACTGATGTATATGTTTTCGAAATACATTTTTTGGATTTGTAATCTGGATAGATATATACAAATTTATTTCAGTGATATAATATTCAAAGATGTCAGTCGGTAAACATCATTCCAAACAATATATCCCCCTCGTCAATGGAATGCCTCCCCATCGAATAAAAGTAAAGTTGTTTATTTTGCTTTCAATAAAGGGTATTATGTTTTGATTCATGTATATAATAATTGCTGTTTTGGATTAGAATGTGGGATACTGTGCAGCAAAGTTTTTAATGTTATTTATTCGATTTGGATTTAAAAGTTTATAATTTGGTATAACAATAACAAGGATAGTGGTATCTTGGGATTAAGAGTTTGTCTATCTTCATAAATAAATATCTTTGGAAAAATGAAATTTATTTGATTGCAGCAAAGTTTTTAATGGTATTTATTGATTTGGATTTAAAAGTTTATAATCTTGTATAATAATAACCAGGATAATGGATATTTTGGGATTAAGAGTTTGTCTATCTTCATAAATAAATATGTTTGGAAGAATGAAATTTATTTGATGCATTGTATTTTTATTTAATATTTATTATTAATTAAGTTATTAGTATTGTAACAATCAGATTATATAACATATTATATAGCTAGATTTGGATTTCCAAAATATAACAATATTATTTTCCAATCACTTTATCTATATAAAGATTTTTTTTATCATTTCATTTAAAAATTAAATAAAAGAAATTCAAAAAAGATAAACTTCTCAAACATAAATGAAATTTTATGTAAAGATTATACTAAAGAAAATTAATATTTCTACATTAAAAAGCAAATTTATAATTAAAAATTTAATTTTTATTTATTAAAAATTTATATTAAATTATATATTTAATTATAACTTAGTTTGAGTTCACAAATTTAATTATTAAACAATAATGGTTTAGCTTTTTGTTTATGTTTACATTAAAATTTAGTGGAATATTTTATTAAATTAACATGTCATATAATTTTATCATATGAAACAACATTACATTATAATAGATTGTATTGGATTTATATATTCAAAAATATTTTAATTAAATTTGGGGTATTTAATTTATATAATAGTTAAAAAATCTAACTATGTTAAGAGTTGGTGTTGTCTATGTCTAGATAATTTTAAGGGCTTAAATGCCATTAATTCTTGGTTTCTTAACCAAAAGAAAACCTACAAGTAAAAGTACCACTTTTTAACCAAAAAAATTATTTAAGAATTATTTTTTAAATATTTAAATTTTATTTATTTTTAAAAATCTTAAAAATCTCTTTATATATAACATGTGATTTTTACGCCGTAGGCGTTCACCAAGGAGAAGCATTACTTCCACATCAGCAAGATTCGTCGCTCATGGAGTGAATGGAATTTTGCCGTGTGGATGGCAATGCTTCTCCACGACTTGCCTTCTGCGACGCGATGCTGTCTCGTTGAATGAACAATTTTGCCCTTTATTTTCAACTTTATCATGTCGCAGCTCGCCGGCGACCAGTGCAAGTGGTTCGCACATTCTTTTTTAGTTTTTCTTGCCATTGCAAAGCGACCACCGACCGTCAACCAGCGACACAGCCAGCCGCAAATAGTGTTTTCCTCCGATCTCGTCAGCGACCGCCGACCAGCGTGATTACTCTATTGGTTAGGTTTCCATTTTCGTCGCTGCAAAATGATCTTATTCATATTTTCATCAATCTCATACCTTAATCTGAGGAATAGTAAAGCGCATTCCTGGTCTCTCAGCTAAACCAGTCAAATCATGATCCATGTATTCAAATACCATGTATCTCTGAATTTATTCTATCAGTATCTCCTATGTTGCTCCGATGGCATTAATATCGACTATGGATTCATTTATTTTAACAATTTACGGATTAAAACAAACTGATGCAACTCTGCATGAACAAATGTTATGAGATATAGATTTTTTTTTCTACAGTTGAGCATTCAATTACGGATTGGACATGGAACAACTTTCCATCGGGTTTGCCATGGAAAATTTTATTTCTTTGGGTCTACTCGATTACGAATTTATGAATCTTGATTCAATAGTACTCATTTCTGCCTATGGACGTATTTGTGAATTTGACGGATTGGACCTTCTGCACATTCTATCTTTTGCAGATACGAGAACAGATTTCAATGCAACAATGGTTAAATGTGCTCAGACACCAATGCACCGCCTTTAGCTGCAATTGTGTCTCAGTTTTTTCTTCAGTTCAATGACCCTCTTCAAGATATCAAGTTTCTTGTTTTCTATTGAAAATCAAGGTTCTTTACTGAAACCAAAGTTATATTTGTTGTTATAATAACTCATATTTCTTGTTTAGTGTCTCAACTGCGATTTATTTACTCGTTTTACTTGTATGTTCAACCTTTAAAGTTATAATTTAATCATACATCTTATTTATTTACTACTTTAAGATGAAACGCTGCTTCACTAACATTTGTGTTGCAACAGATATTTTCTCCTAGATAAAATGCCCGTTCCAGAAGAAAAAAAAATCTTTTTTACTCACAATTGTGTTTTTCCCTCCTTTAAACTAATTTTCTCTGGTCTAAGATGTTTTTCCCTTTTCACAATTGTGTTTTAATTTGTCTATGTTCATATTCTTCTTTTTTACTGCAACAGGTTTTGTCTCCTATTCTTAATGTATCTTTTATTGTCTAATGTATATTTTTGTCTATATATGATTTATTTTATGCTTTCTAAGACCATGCAATTTCTTCCTTTTGATTAACCAGGTCGTCAACAACTTTGTAAAGCAATTGGTTTTAGCCCAGATGCAGTAGCACATACTGGGAATAGCCTTGCGTTGTCAGAATTGTCTTTGAATTAACTTGCACCTTTAAAGTAATTTTCCCTGCTCTGAGGGTTTTTCTCTTTTCACAATTGTGTTTTTCTTGTCTATGTTCCTATTCTGCTTTTTGTTGCAACAGGTTTTGTCTCCTAAAGAAGTTATCCATTCCAGAAATTATTTCTTTAATTTTGTCAGAATTATGTTCTTGTTTGCTATTGTTATTGTGTCTCAGTTTTTTCTTCATCTCAATCAAGCTCTTCAGGAGATAAAGCTTCTTGTTTTCTACTAAAAATCAATTGTGTTTAATTTGTCTATGTTCCTATTCTGCTTTTTTGCTGCAACAGGTTTTGTCTCTTATTCTTAATGTATCTTTTATTGTCTAATGTATATTTTTGTCTATATATGCTTTATTGTATGCTTTCTAAGACCATGCAATTTCTTCCTTTTGATTAACCAGGTCATCAACAACTTTGTAAAGCAATTGGTTTTAGCCCAGATGCAGTAGCTCGTACTGGGAATAGCCTTGCGTTGTCAGGATTATCTTTGAAGTAACTTGCATCTCTAAAGTAATTTTCCCTGCTCTGAGGTGTTTTTCCCTTTTCACAATTGTGTTTTTCTTTGTCTATGTTCCTATTCTGCTTTTTGCTGCAACAAGTTTTGTCTCCTAAAGAAGTTATCCATTCCATAAATTATTTATTTAATTTTGTCAGAATTGTGTTCTTGTTTGCTATTATTATTGTGTCTCAATTTTTTCTTCATCTCAACCAAGCTCTTCAGGATATAAAGCTTCTTGTTTTCTACTGAAAATCAAGGTTCTTTTCTAAACCAAAGTTATATTTGTTGTTAAATAACTCATATTTTTTGTTTGGTGTTTGGACTGTGGTTTATTTACTTGTTTTACTTGTATGTTCAACGTTTAAAGTCATAATTTAATCATGCATGTTATTTATTTACTGGTTTAAAATGTTTTCTGTTGCAATAGATATTGTCTCCTAGATAAATTGTCCGCTCCAGGAAATAACTCTTTTCTTTACTAACAATTGTATTTTTCCTTGCTCTAAAGTAACCCTATACTTCCTGTTCACTCCCTGTTCAAATTCCTTGTTCATCCCTGTTCTCAAATAACCTAAACCTGATGTTCACCCTTACTCACAATTGTGTTTTTCCCTTCTTTGAAGTAACCTATACTTCTTGTTCACTCCCTGTTAAAATTAGTTGCTCTGTCTGTTCCTGTTCTGCTTTCTGTTGCAACATGTTTTGTCTCCCAAACAACTTGTCCATTTCACAAAATAATTCTTTTATTTTCTCACAATTGTGTTCATCCCTATTCTGGAATAACCTATATATGCTACTGCCTCTGCTCCTTTACTGATTTTTGCTTCAAAACCATGTCCTCTCTTCTAAAATATTGCGAAATTTTAGACTTACTAAATAAATTACTCCTTTGCTGTGACTGGTATATATTCTGTTCTCTAAGTTTAACAATATAGATTCTTCCAATATAGTTCTTTTTCAGTAAATAATTTTATCATTTTCTTAGAATTCAGGTTTTTCCTACTCTAAAATAAACTATACCTGTTGCTCACACCCTGCTGAAATTCCTTGTCTATTCTGGACTTTTGCTGGTATATATTTAGTTCTTCAAGATTTAAGCAAAGTAATAAAAACTTAGCAAACCTTCATTACTTGGATACACAGTTATCAGTCTTCCCCAACATGAGCATGCATCATAGGTTTTTTACCAAATTGTTATTCAACATTTGATAAGTTTACCAATATAGATTGATGAAAAAATCACATTTAAGAGAAGTAATCCAAAAATTAGCAAACCTTCATTACCTGCATACACAATTATGAGTATCCCCCAACATGACCATCCATTATAAGTACAATAGTTCGAATTTGACTGATCATTAGTACTTCTTATTGGATCATTTATTCTCTTCTTATAAACAAAATATTGTTTACTCAAAAGGGGTTTAGCTCCATTTTCCTTCAAGTTCACTGAACTTGGGCATTCAATTTTCCCTTTTTTCTATCATCTTAAAAATAGGGCTCAGAGGATTGAAAATCACCCCATAGAGTTTTACAAATAAATAGACATGCACAAAGAAAAAAATGCCCCATCAAAGACAATAGACTAAAAACAAAAAACTTAGCAAACCTTCATTACTTGGATACATAGTTATCGACCTCCCCCAACATGAGCATTCATCATAGGTTTTTTTACAAATTGTTATTCAACATTTGATAAATTTACCAATATAAATTGAAGAAAAAATCACATTTAAGAGAAGTAATCCAAAAATTAGCAAACCTTCATTACCTACATACACAATTATGAGTATCCCCCAACATGAGCATCCATTATAGGTACAATAGTTCCAATTTCCCTTATCATTACTACTTCTTATTGGATCATTTCTTTTCTTCTTATAAACAAAATATTGTTTACTCAAAAGGGGTTTAGCTCCATTCTCCTTCAAGTTCACTGACCTTGGGCATTCAATTTTCCCTTTTTTCTATCATCATCTTAAAAATAAGGCTCAAATGACTGAAAATCACCCCATAGTGTTTTACAAATAAATAGACATGCGCAGAAGAAAAAAAAATGCCCCATAAAAAACAATAGACTATACAGGTTTTTCCTGCTCTAAAATAAACTATACCTGTTGCTCACACCCTGCTGAAATTCCTTGTCTATTCTGGACTGTTGCCAATTTATATTTAGCTCTTCAAGATTTAAGCAAAGTAATAAAAAAATAGCAAACCTTCATTACTTGGATACACAGTTATCGGTCTGCCCCAACATGAGCATGCATCATAGGTTTTTTACCAAATTGTTATTCAACATTTGACAAGTTTACCAATATAGATTGAAGAAAAAATCACATTTAAGAGAAGTAATCCAAAAATTAGTAAACCTTCATTACCTGCATACACAATTATGAGTATCCCCCAACATGAGCATCCATTATAGGTACAAATAAAAGACAATAGACTGAAAACAAAAAACTTAGCAAACCTTCATTACTTGGATACACAGTTATTGACCTCCCCCAACATGAGCATTCATCATAGGTTTTTTTACAAATTGTTATTCAACATTTGATAAGTTTACCAATATAAATTGAAGAAAAAATCACATTTAAGAGAAGTAATCCAAAAATTAGCAAACCTTCATTACCTATAAACACAATTATGAGTATCCCCCAACATGAGTATCCATTATAGGTACAATAGTTCCAATTTGACTGATCATTACTACTTCTTATTGGATCATTTCTTTTCTTCTTATAAAAAAAATATTGTTTACTCAAAAGGGGTTTAGCTCCATTCTCCTTCAAGTTCACTGACCTTGGGCATTCAATTTTCCCTTTTTCTATCATCATCTTAAAAATAGGGATCAAAGGACTGAAAATCACCCCATAGAGTTTTACAAATAAATAGACATGCGCAGAAAAAAAAAATGTCCCATCAAAAACAATAGACTATTCAGGTTTTTCCTGCTCTAAAATAAACTATACCTACTGCTCACACCCTGCTGAAATTCCTTGTCTATTCTGGAATGTTGCTGGTATATATTTAGTTCTTCAAGATTTAAGCAAAGTAATCAAAAACTTAACAAACCTTCATTAATTGGATACATAGTTATCGACCTCCCCCAACATGAGCATTCATCATAGGTTTTTTTACAAATTGTTATTCAACATTTGATAAGTTTAGCTCCATTTTCCTTCAAGTTCACTGAACTTGGGTATTCAATTTTTTATTTTTTCTATCATCATCTTAAAAATAGGGCTCAAAGGATTGAAAATCACCCCATAGAGTTTTACAAATAAATAGACATGCGCGGAAAAAAAATGCCCCATCAAAAACAATAGACTAAAAACAAAAAACTTAACAAACCTTCATTACTTGGATACACAGTTATCGACCTCTCCCAACATGAGCATTCATCATAGGTTTTTTTACAAATTGTTATTCAACATTTGATAAGTTTACCAATATAAATTGAAGAAAAAATCACATTTAAGAGAAGTAATCCAAAAATTAGCAAACCTTCATTACCTGCATACACAATTATGAGTATCCCCCAACATGAGCATCCATTATAGGTACAATAGTTCCAATTTGAATGATCATTACTACTTCTTATTGGATCATTTCTTTTCTTCTTATATACAAAATATTGTTTTCTCAAAAGAGGTTTAGCTCCATTCTCCTTCAAGCTCACTGACCTTGCGCATTCAATTTTCCCTTTTTCTATCATCATCTTAAAAATAGGGCTCAAAGGACTGAAAATCACCCCATAGAGTTTTAGAAATAAATAGACATGCGCAGAAAAAAAATGCCCCATCAAAAACAATAGACTGAAAACCAAAATGATATTATTAACATATATGCAATCATATATTTCAGACATTATTTCTTGTTATGAATTACTAGCTTGAACACTTCAAATCAGTATCCACTTCATAGTCGCTTAACAAAACATCCTTATAGGAACTTAAACAATAAAACAAATTCCTGTTCCTACTATCTTTTGGCACTTGAAGGTTGCAAGATAGCTCACAAAACAAGACCTGCAAACATTTCTAGCTACAAGAGAATCGGATAGTTTTTCAACCATTTTCCACTAACCCATGCTATTTCTATTTTCTATATACTCAGCAGTCCTATTGACTTCTTATCTTTCTACTAGAGTACCCTTTGTTTCATGGTAGATATGTTTAGCCGGTTTCTTTTTTAAAAATACTTGTTCCAAGTTCACTTAAACTATGGTATTGTTGTAACCAACCGTGATATCAATTTTTAAATGAGTACTCCCCATAGGGAATATTCCCAACCTGAATCAGAATTAACAAAAAATTATTGTTCACATTCCACAAAGTTCATTGCTCTTAACTTGCTACCTAGAATCTAACAATGTAAGTTTCAAAAACAAATAAACAATCTCTGATGTTGTTTGTACATGTTTCCTTATTACTTTAATAGGCACGTTCGTTGCTAAAAGAAAACCAATTTGAAACCTTTCATTTGTTTATTCTTCTATGTTCTACATGTTCTTGTACATGTTTTATATTTACACTTAATATTAATTTCATCCATTTTCCAGGTTGCTTTTGCATTGCAACTATTTTCAATACAACATTATGGACACTCTATTGACCGAAAATGCAGTTTCACTTCTAATGAATGGTGTTTTTGACCTATGCCCACTTGTACAAGTTGTTGCTCTCGATCGAGTAAGCTCTCTTAATTCAACAACTACTCGCTATCGAATCACTGTCTCAAGTGGAATTCATAGCCACGATACATTGCTTCCAAGTAGCTACAATAGCGCTGTGGAAAACCACCAACTCCAAGCAAGTTCAATCATCAAAGTCATCAAGTGTACATGCAACACTATGCATAATGCGATGTATGGTTTGCTTATCGCATTTTATTGTAACTTGATTTCAATTTCACTCCCAACAAATGTACCAATTTTTTTACTTTTACTTTCTTACCTTAATTCTTCTTGCCAGGACGATCGCACTGGACATAATCAAAATTTTCACATTGCAAACAGCGATAGTTGGAGACCCTTCACCTTTCAACTTAACCCCCAACTTTACCTCCCCCAGCAATTCATCTGTTACAAGAATCAACACTCTTGATCCCGAAAACCCATCAGGTATCATACCTTGTTCGCAAAATGCAATTGGAAACCCTACTGAACCTCCTCTTGCTTTTACATCACTGAACCCTTCCACCAAAACTTGGACCATTCAAGGTCGAGTTATTGCAAAAACAAATATGACTACCTACACCAATAAAAAAGGGCTTGGTTAACTTTTTGGCTTTGACCTTGTTAGTGCTACCAAAGATGAGCTTCATATCTCTGCTTTCAATGAACTAGCCACCTTATTATATGACAAAATAAATGTTGGCATAGTCTACACTATCTCAAATGGCACAATTAAATTGGCCAACCCAACATACAACCATTTGACAAGCCCCTTCGAGGTTTTTCTTAACCCCTCGTCAACCATTCAACCATGTTTGGAAGAATGTCCATTAATCCATTTTCATTGCTTCCACTTTAAATCTATCCATGACATCAAAACTACACCCCTCAATTCCATGGTTGACGTTATTGGAATTGTCATTTCTGTTTCCCCTGCATCAACTATACGCAAAAGGGATGGCTATGAAAGCATTTGACGAACAGTTGGGTTAAGGGACATGTCTGGGTATAGCATAGACATCACACTTTGGGGTGATAACTGCACAATGGAGGGTTCCCACCTTGCAAGCCTTCGAGGTTTTCCTACTCCCCCTATCCTTGCAATTAAAGGTGGGCGTGTTACTGAGTTCAATGGAAAAACCATTGGAACCATATCCAACACCAACCTCCTTATAAACCCAAATATTGAGGAAGCTCAACTTCTCCAAACATTGTTTACTGACAATGGTTTCTGTTCAGCCTCGCCATCTTTGAGCAGAAAATCCACCTTTCCTTCTTCTAGCTCTTGCAAACGCATTTCCATTTCTGCTCTTCAAGATCTCCAACCCTCTGAAAAAGAAACCTGGTATTCAATTATTGCTACAATCACCCATATTAACACCGATGACTTTCATTTCCTTGCATGTCCTTTGTTTGTCGAAGGCATTCAATGCATGAAATTTTTTTCCCAGAAAGTTGGTAATGTATGGCATTGTGCAAAATGTGATGGGGAATTTACAGAGTGTGCTTATCGATACATACTCAAACTTGACCTAATGGATGCCATTGGACAACTATACGATGTCATAGCTTTTGATGATTCT
Organism: Larix kaempferi; assembly: GCA_027924585.1. NCBI lineage: Eukaryota > Viridiplantae > Streptophyta > Pinopsida > Pinales > Pinaceae > Larix > Larix kaempferi. The sequence goes on from BSBM01000017.1 coordinate 57,191,452, forward strand.
ACGCAGCAACTGATGGGTATCTCTACAAAAGATTTATGCCTTCTCTCAAATGATTCAACATCTATTTTGGAAATAGTTCAACGTGTCTGTGCTTGAAAATACCTTTTAACCTTATGTGTACAAACATAGACTTTTATTTCAACATCTCGCTTGAAGGTGTTGCTCGTCATGTCAGAGGAAGCTTCCTTATCATAATCACCTACCGATTCCCTTGATGGAAATGAACCCATTTTGCATACTACATGTCCAGTAGCTCGCAGGCTTTGAACTCTGCCTTTAATAAAACTTTCCCAACAAGTTTCTACTCTTCATTTCTACCTTTTTGTACTTCATACTTGCTACTTATCCACTGCAAGCTTTTGTATTAACACCGGTATGTAAATGATACTTTTATGCATCATGGAGCATGCTTTAATATTATATGCTTTACTTTTTCTATAACATTTTGTTAAATTGCATATTCATTGCAACGTATCTTGTCACTTTCAAATTTATGCTTACATGAAGATTCTTTTATCAACTTTATACTTCTTTTCTTTATAAACACTTTTCAAAACGATTCACATTTGTTTCTTGCAACAACTTACCATAAATTATGCACGATCCATTTATCTTTAACAATCTACCTTTGTTTGCTTATTCAATGGCTTAATATATAGTATGTTTCTCCTCAAACAAATGCATTATTAAGTTCTTAACCAAAAATACATGTTTCTTGTAGCCATGTCAACAAATGAGCACAATGATCATATGAATGGATGTAGAAGAGTTCTATATACTGAGAAGAAACAACAAAACAACAAGCGCCAACACCTTCTATATAAAGCTGCTTGCCAACTTGTTAATATCCCTACTCCATTTGACATTGTCCAACCTCCCCTCGGACACTCTACATCATCTGCATCAACACCCAACAATCAAGGAAACATTCACCTACAAGGTATACAACAACAATTCCGTACAAGGTTGGACAAATTATCTCCCATGAACGTATGCTCTATATGCATGGAGTCTTATCCTGGCATTAAGACAAGGCACTTTTCTAATGCATTTTCATGTTCACGATGCATTGGGGGAAAAAAACTTCATCGCTACTCCTTGGAAAACAACATGGATCCTAGGGTGCAACCACCTGTGCTCGCTGTCCTTACTCAAGTTGAAGAAATGCTCATTTCTCGTGTTAACCCAATTTTACAAGTCACTCATGCTCATGGAGGTCAATATACTTATTATGGCCACACTATTAGCTTCCCCCAAGACATTACAAGCATTGCCACTTTACTCCCCCGCTTACTCTCAGACATTAACATCCTTATTGTTCATAAATGCAATCCTAACAAGAAGCCTTATGAGTTCTTTGTTAGTCGAACACGTGTTCTTGCTACTCTCCAATTCAAGCTATCAAATGATACCTACTACAAGGATGTTCAAGTTAACTCAATTGCATTGTCTTCTTTGCTTATTGAACCAACTGACATTTCCTCCCTTCTTCGCCATATCAGACCTAAGGAAACCTTACTTGCTGAGCATACCTTAAATACTAATATCCAGTCACCCAACTTCTTTGAACCCCATGAAGAACAATCCTCTTCCTTTATATCTACCCAGAAAAATAGTAGAATTGAGGTTGATGAAATCAAACGCTTCTTAGCAACGAGCGATGCACCCACTCTGCCTTGCATTGACTGGCCACCAATAGATACTTCCCCTATCAATGAATACAACACAATAGGCCTCCTCTCAATGGCCTTCCCAACCCTGTTTCCCACTAGATTCGCAATGCTTAAACAACCACACATTGAAGAGGTTGGTATTGACAATTATGCACTGCACCTACTTTGATACCATGACAATCGATTTGGCCAACATTCTCGATTTCGTTATTACATATATAGTCTCATGATGCGCCACCACAGCCATTCTACTGCTTCTGTGTTTGTAAAACGTAGTTCCTCCAACGGTTTCAGAGCTTCTACAACAATCACAAGAATTACCAAATGCTAAGATAGTTGAGCAAGTCATGCGGTTTGGCTCCAACCTTCGTGGGACCCGCTCCTACTGGAACAAAAGCAGAGCTGAAGTAACTGACATGATCACACAGCAAGGAACACCAACATTCTTCTTTACGCTTAGTGCAGTTGACACCAAATGGCCAGACCCGCATTCTTTCATGCCCGGACACGCTCCAGCAGCTTCACATCAACAGTACCAATGGAGAATTTGCAACCTTATATCAAATCCACATGTTGCATCTCAATACATGGAGAAAAGATTCAAAATATTCCTAGAAGAAGTTCTTCAAAAAGGGCTTGCAACAAAAGACTGTTGGTGTAGGTTTGTAACAAACCATATTCCCATCAAATTTCAGTGTATTCAATACCTCAACTCTTAATTTCTAATCTTAATATTTTCCATGCAGATATGAATGGCAACATAGAGGATCAACACATATACATGGCTTCTTGTGGATGGACAATGCACCCGATATGGACACATTAGACTGGGCAGATGATGCTAGGGTTGTAGATACAAAACAGTACTTTGAAAAGTTTGTTACAGCATGGAATCCTCGCATCAACCATTCTCAAACCCCATTGTTCCAATCCTCAACTATAAATGATCCATGCACCATTAGATCACATTCTATACTTGCAAGTGATCACTTACATGACTACAAAGAACTTGTTAATTGTGTCCAAAGGAATACAAAATGTTTCGAGTCTTCATGCCTTCGCAAAAAAGGGTCAACTCTTCAATGTCGTTACGGCTTTCCATTTAAACTACAACCTACCTCTTCCTTATCCATTGATGCAAATGGACGAAAAACATACAACCCTGCCAGGAATGATGCCCTCCTAAATATTCACAACCCTACCATGCTCTCCATTTGGCGAGCTAACATTGATTGCCAACCTGTTCTCTCTAGACATGTTGTACTCAAATATATTTCAAAATATGCAGCAAAGGCAGAGCCGAAATCAGAATCCTACCAGGCACTTCTTTATCGCATTGCACATGCAACTCCACATGATGCACCAATCCTGCAACCAATAAGACACTTCCTATCAGAAACTGTTGCCGATCGAGACATTGGTGCACAAGAGACATGCCACATGCTCCAAAAGCTCCCTCTTTGTCTTTGTAGTCGTTGCTTTCTTTCCTTAAATGTTAGCCAAAGTGTTTTTCGACGTATTTCCAATGACTGTCTTGATACCCCACCAACACCAACCTTCATTTTTTCCTACATGCAACGACCCCCTACACTCGAACATCTTACTCTTCTTGAAGCTGCACGCTCTTGGTCATTCTCATCTTGTAGAAAGCACTCCCAATGGAAACCAAACCACCCTCCCAAAATCGTTCGTGTCTTTCCTCGCTTCACTAGCATTCCACACATTTCTGAAGATGCCTTTGTTTCCTTCGGTTGGAGTGAGTTCCTGCTATACAAACCCTTTCGCACATTGCACAATGACATTGGAGAAACAGAATTGGACATAACTTCTAATTGGCTTCACATTAAAGACACATACATTGCATGGCATGTTGATCGTTTACCAGAAACCTCCAACACACCTCCCTCTGATGACTCTAATTCTGCTTCTAACCACTTGCCCTTACCACCTGTTATGGATGAATGGGAATTTCTTTCCCAACTCCGCCCTGGAAACAACCTCTATGTTGATGACCTTGACATGCTTGGCCATCGTGATTTTGATAAAGAACACAATTGGACCGAAAACCATATTCCTTCCCACATGCATGCAACAGCCATATCATTCACTGACCTCACGCGTTTATCCTCCCACATACACCATGACACCTATTCATCTTCAGGTCTTGTTTCCTCCTTGTCTCCCACACAACGAATGGCCTTTGACCTTATCCTAAAACACTCAACAAGTTCTACAAACCCTCCCCCACTCAAAATGGTCATTCAAGGCACTGCGGGGACAGGAAAGTCTTTCTTAATATCTTGCATTAGAACTGCACTCCATCCTGTCTCTAGCGATACACCTTCCCCCTTGCTCCTGCTAGCTCCAACCGGTATTGCTGCATTTAACATACAAGCCCTAACAATCCATTCAGCTCTTCGCATACCCATTGTTGAGATGCACCCTCTTGAAGGACAATCCCTTTCATCCTTCCAAGAACAATTCCGCCATATTCGGTACATCATCATTGATGAAATGAGCTTCGTTGGCCCAAAAATGCTTTCTCGAATAGATGATCGCTTACGTTAAGCCTTCCCTTCCCATTCAACAACTCCCTTTGGTGGTTGTTCCATCATATTCCTTGGTGATTTTGGACAACTGCCCCCTGTAAAGGACATCCCCATGTATGTTGGCGCATCTCGAGGGAATAGTCTATGGCACACATTTGACACCTTCGTTACACTTTCAACTGTCTTTCGACAACAAGGGAACAACCCTTCTCAAGTTTCCTTCCGCCAACTACTGCTTAATATCCGAAATGCAACACCGACTCTTGAATATTGGACCCTCCTCATGTCCAGAACAACCTCAAACCTTTCACATGAAGAGAACCATACATTTGACAACTGCACTCATTTGTACACAACTAATAGCTATGTTGAAATGCATAACAAACAGATGCTGAAACACCTTAACATGCCAGTTGCACATTGCTTTGCAGAGCAAAAGAAACAACATCTCCAATCCTCAGTAGATGATGAACAACTTCCATTCAAGGTTCTACTAGCAATTGGTCAACAAGTCATGTTGACAGCTAACTTGTGTGTCTCTGCAGGTCTTGTAAACGGGTCACTTGGGAAAGTTATTGCAATTGTCTACAACTCCAACGATCAACCACCGAAATTGCCATCTTATGTTGTAATTGACTTCCTCCACTACAAAGGACCCCCATGGGATTCTTGCAATCCAGCTTATGTGCCCATCCCTCCTATCACAAGGGGTACACGAAGGCAAGTACCACTTCAAATGGCATGGGCTTTAACAATTCATAAAGCACAAGGGATGACTCTGCAAAATGCAACAATTGATATTGGCAACATTGACCGACAAGGCCTTACATTCACTGCAATATCAAGAGTTAAATCTTTATCAGGCCTTCGCATAGCTCCACCTTTTTTCTTTTGTAGGTATTCTCGAATTAAAGATAGCCCCTATGTCCAACATGTAATACAAGAAGAGGCCTTGCTTTATTCAAAGTCTTTGCAGCCACATTCTCCATAGAGTTACATTCCACCTCCTTTACATGCCTACTTTGTATAGCTATCACTTTACTCCCTTCCACTTTTCCAAAATGACTTATCTGCTTTGTTCATATCTTGTATTCCTACTCCTACTATCATTGAATATATTATACTTATTGAGTTCTATTACTTAACATCAATGTATTTTATTTACATATTATGTTTAAAACAATGCATAACGAAAACCTAGAATTTTGACATAGGTGTATTGCTGGTGTTTTCTAAAGGACAAAATACTCATACAACCAATACATACAGTTTATTCATCTTAGAGTTTGTTAGAGAAAGTGAAGAAAACATATATAAATAAACCATCATCAAACATATATAGGTAAAGTACAATCATGGAACTAGACATATCTACCTATAAGACAACAGACACATGTTGATAATGCCACTTGAAGCAAACATAATTATTAATCCAAGGAATAATCCAACAACTTACCATGTACCAACATTATAAAGTATAATATTGTTATCAACTATGCAAGTCAATGTATCATTCAATAAGCATGCATCAGAAATAGTAACACTGGAATAAATGTGTTACAGCTCTAAAGATGCAAACCTTCTACATATTTACTTGTTGCACGCTTTTATCCTCTTTATCATTATGGAGTTAAGCAATCCACTCTATATTCTACTGTACATTTTTTGTAATCAACAAAACAATGCACAACACCTATCACTTGCCAAACACATGCTGATAATGAATCTTCAAGCAAACGTAATTCATAATCCAAGGAATAATCCAGCAACTCACCCTTTATCAAACATTATAAACTATACAAGTCACTGTATTGTTGGTTATGGATGCATTAGAAATAGTAACCCTGGAATAAATTTGTTACAGCTCTAGAGATGCAAATGTTGTACAAATTTACTTCTTGCAAGGTTGTAGTAGTAGTGAGCACTTGATAGATATAACAAAAAGTAGTAGTGATGCCTGGTGTGCTTATTTCACACTTGGGAAAAAAAAAATTCCATAATCTATAGCACAAATATATAAACTCCCTAGCAAACTTTCACCACTTATAATGCATCCAACAACACTTGATAGACATAACAAAATGTATTTGGAAGAACTGGAAATATTAGAAACAAAATATATCGATTTCTCTACCTAGATCTTGATGGCTAACAAAAAATACATTATATGTTTTATGCAACTCGCAATGAAAATGATTGCACAATTGTTAAGAGTAACACTACACACCACTACTTTCGTAAACAAATAAAAATACACATCTGTAAAAAAATCTTTTGCACCCTTCAATAACCATAACAAAAATACAACCGTTTTGCTTACAACAATAACCCCTTTAACAATCATCAGCCAAAGCTTTGATGGTCAAATATCTCCATGTTCCAATATTTAGGTTGAATTCAAATTCAACATATAGAAGAATATTGCACATGTTCCTTTTATGTAAGAAATAAGCATGAATTCACTATCTTGACATGAACAAACACCCCATTTTCCAATTGTTTTCCAACATTTACAAATACACAGCGTTTTCCATTCAATCCACACAGCTTAACCAAAACCAGGTAAAAGCATATGATATAATTACAAGAGCCTATCATCTTCATCGCTTAAAATAAATTCGCTTAACATTTTTTGTTGCAAGTGTCTCCTTTACTTTTGGATGCACTAAGTCATTCTCCATTCTACTTCCTTTCTTGTTCATTTTCTTCATTGCCACCTGCCACACAATGGGACAATTAAGATATCATCTACAATGCACAAACTATGTTTCAAATAAGCATAACCACTTTAAATATACATACTTTCATTCATTGTACATTTCCATTCAATTTTACCATAACGATGATATGAACAAACCCCTTTAGACACAAAAGAATCCAGAACCTGTAAATGCTGAGTTCCAATTCTTGCAACCTAGATCTACCAAATTGCAAACATGATATGAAAAATGGTTTATCAAAGTACAAATCAATACTACAAATACAAAAGCATTTATGGAAGCATAATATATAATATTCTATGCATGTCAAAAAATAGTAATGTTATGATACAAATACAGCCTTTCGCCTCTTCATAAAATGTTGATCTTGATCAATGCAGTGTTGGTGTCTTATCCACATAGTCTCTGTAAATTAAATTCAATAAATGCTAAAAGGACATTAGAATAATATAAGAATAAAGGCCAAGATTTATTTTCCATTGGTATCTGCTGTAGAAACAAAATATATCGATTTCTCTACCTAGATCTTGATGGCTAACAAAAAATACATTATATGTTTTATGCAACTCGCAATGAAAATGATTGCACAATTGTTAAGAGTAACACTACACACCACTACTTTCGTAAACAAATAAAAATACACATCTGTAAAAAAATCTTTTGCACCCTTCAATAACCATAACAAAAATACAACCGTTTTGCTTACAACAATAACCCCTTTAACAATCATCAGCCAAAGCTTTGATGGTCAAATATCTCCATGTTCCAATATTTAGGTTGAATTCAAATTCAACATATAGAAGAATATTGCACATGTTCCTTTTATGTAAGAAATAAGCGTGAATTCACTATCTTGACATGAACAAACACCCCATTTTCCAATTGTTTTCCAACATTTACAAATACACAGCGTTTTCCATTCAATCCACACAGCTTAACCAAAACTAGGTAAAAGCATATGATATAATTACAAGAGCCTATCATATTCATCGCTTAAAATAAATTTGCTTAACATTTTTTGTTGCAAGTGTCTCCTTTACTTTTGGATGCACTAAGTCATTCTGCATTCTACTTCCTTTCTTGTTCATTTTCTTCATTGCCACCTGCCACACAATGGGACAATTAAGATATCATCTACAATGCACAAACTATGTTTCAAATAAGCATAACCACTTTAAATATACATACTTTCATTCATTGTACATTTCCATTCAATTTTACCATAACGATGATATGAACAAACCCCTTTAGACACAAAAGAATCCAGAACTTGTAAATGCTGAGTTCCAATTCTTGCAACCTAGATCTACCAAATTGCAAACATGATATGAAAAATGGTTTATCAAAGTACAAATCAATACTACAAATACAAAAGCATTTATGGAAGCATAATATATAATATTCTATGCATGTCAAAAAATAGTAATGTTATGATACAAATACAGCCTTTCGCCTCTTCATAAAATGTTGACCTTGATCAATGCAGTGTTGGTGTCTTATCCACATAGTCTCTGTAAATTAAATTCAATAAATGCTAAAAGGACATTAGAATAATATAAGAATAAAGGCCAAGATTTATTTTCCATTGGTATCTGCTGTAGCATATTTAGATATTTATGTCTCTCTGTTTTTAGTACATTTACATGCGAGTCCATGCTTTAAATTTTTTATTGTCTCAGGTAGAGTTTTTGACTGCCTTTATAGAACGAGTTGCCTGATTCTTAAATGAAGCGTGCCCTTATAGAACTGGATCTGCGCTTGTCTGGGAAGCAAAATGGAAACCTACTTCATTCAGGGTTCCCAAAGTTTTATCATTTCCCTAAGAAGATTCACACAACCCTCTACTCATGCCAAATACAAAACCCTTGGTGCTACTGGAAATGCACAATATTTTTCTGTCCTTAGGTGAATATGATGTTCATATTCTGAAGTTGAATCCATATGAGAATAATACAAATAGTGGCAATCCCTCAACATTCCAGCTTATATGTTCAGTAGCAAAGCTCTTTATGCTAACGCTGTACAGCTCAATTCTTGAAAAATACGATCATGCAACTGCAAAAATTTACACTTACCATAAAACATTGTTGCTTTACAGAAAATAGATACTATATGTATTGCTCTGAATCCACTTATTTTCTGATGTCTTCTCTCTCAAGGAAAAGAACCAGAGTGGTAAACAGATTTCTCTCAGTTACAAAATATATTAGCACAATGAAGATGTCTCAACATCACATTCTGTTCTTGTAAAACCCATTTTTATTATTTAATAGTTGATCAAGCCTTAATTTCAGGTTACAATAGCTCTTCAACTTCCATTGTATCAGCATAGCACTTGGACTGAAACCCTTTTAAATTTAGTTGAAGTGCATTACTCAAAGAACGCAGGATAGTTCAAAGAGTTATTAGTCAATTGCTGCAGAGTAGGAATTCTTAGTACAAACAAATGAGTATTAAAATGATTCAATTTCAAATAACTTGTGGAGCCCTATGAAACTCTATGTGTTGTGGTGTTTGAGAATAAATGGACCTGGAAAGTCATGTTATGTTGAACCTGCAAATATGGGAGCAGCCAAATATGTGGAAGCAAGTTGTTTTTGGAACAAGGTTCCTTCTAAAATGATGTGCTCCAAACATAAAATAACACACTCAATAAGATAAAATAACACATTTAGCAGTTGAGTTTGAGTTAGTATTAGATTGGACAAATGCACAACCTAACTACATGGATAGAAATAGTTTCCTCATAACTGTTCCAAGTGACTAACTGCCGTGCAAAAGAGGTCCAAAAGCATCCTTAGCTTTCTGGAGTGAATGCTATTGCTTACAAGCTGATCAGAACGTTCTACAAAGCATGGCAACTTTCTTAACTTTCTGTCAAAAACCAGGAAATATGTAAAATTAACTAGCCTTCAAAATTCACTTTCTTCATCAAGTACACCATTAACACAATTAACAGAAGATGTATCCCACAGAACCCTGTAAGCATGAAAAACCTAGCATAATCAATAAATATGCAAAACAAATATGCATCTTTCAGAATTACATTCTAAATCCATAAATTTAGTACACTTTCTTCTCTGCGTATGCAGGAATGAAGATATTTTCGATATTCTAATAACTCCCTATGACAGGAAAATCCGTCTCAGCATAATAATGGAGCAATTTATATACAAGTGGGACACATTAACTGATTAGGGTACTTATCATGTGCATGTCCAACACCTAGGGTATCTATGTGTCAAACACAATGTCAAAACATCTGCGATGTGGATTCAGTCCTCTTTCTCCCATTTATCATTATCACAATCCTAAATACTGTCTGTAGATAAGCAGAAATAAGAGATTTCAAATGTATGCAACTACAAGAAATCTGCATCTGAAATAAATGATGTACTCAACTTGAACTTGCTGATGAGGACTTTGACACAGTGGATTACCATCAAGTACATATTCTGAAAGTTGAACTTGTGCCATCGTTATTTCCATAGTGGAGATAAGTATATTGAACATTCTGGAGATGAGACGTTGCAAAAGCTCATATCAGAAACCATAGCCTAAACTCTGTATATATTTTGTTCTATACAGAGTTGTGAAGTGCCATGTCACAATGGTAAGCAAACCTATTAACATAGCCAGCATCACCTACATGCTACAAGAAACAGATTGAGAAAACTACAAATTCACTGTATCCATTTCAAACTGTGCATATATAAGAAAATTAAAACAAGTAATAGTGTCATTGGTGAGGGCCTTATGCATTTATATTTGATGTTAATGTAAACGCATGGTCTAAACCAAGATTCAAGAATAACACATCAATAGTTTCATGCATAGGAATGTCGAACTGCAAGAATAACATCTGGTCCCCAACTTAAACAAATCCAGGTGAATGTGTAACTCAATAACAATATAAAAAACTTGTATTCAATTTCTACATTTTGTTTAATTATACTATTTGACACAATTGCAAAGAAAGTAATTTCTCTTTAACTACATTCTTTGCCACAATTGCAACATAGGAAACTTTCTTATCCACAAAGTAATTCTTGCAGGTTAAGGATTTCATGAAGGCTACCCCAAGTTCATGGGTTAACAACACTGTCAACAACCAACACAATTTCATTGCATTGTCTCCATTGAATCAATTACGTGGCTTACATATTGTCATTGTTAATTGCTCATTAACTCATAAGGCGAGCAAGCATGTCATGAATTGATATTTGAATCTTGCCAAAGGAGCATAATGACTTTTCTCTCAGCCTCTCAACCTATACCCAATTAAGATGAAATTAACGACAATTGCATTCTTCTACATATTAGTTAAAATAGTTGTTGAATATGTAATATTTCCTGTCTATGTGGAGAGCCAAGAAGCATGTGTTACATGGCTTCTCATTTTCAGTGCAAATAAGCTAACTTATGTTTTACAAAAAATGAAACCACAAAAGCTTAATACTATCATAATGGCATGTAATTAATGGCATGTTCCACACTTGAATTCTTTTTTGCAGTAGGAAATTGTCATTAATCAACTGCTAAGCAATGACCCAGCGTACATTGATTTCAAAACACCCGTTGATTCAGATATACTGTCTGTCTAAAAGGGAGGCATGTTCTAAATATTGGCCTACATCTAAAGACTGCCCTAATGATAATGAATAACTATAATGTTAAAAATGCAACCTTGCATGTAAGAGCATTGGGGATAAAATTGCCACAATCCTATCAAAATTGATTTCTGAAATGGTTTTTATCTAATTACAACACCATACTATTTACCTTGTATTTCCCTACCAAGGCCAAATGAAACTAGCAACAGTCATGACTCCACATTGTGCTGTAGACACAGAAGATAGGAGTTGAAATGGAGGCCAAAATACTGACCAGTTTTGACACAAAAATAATAAAAAAATGTGCAGCACTGAAATAAATGATTTTCCACTGTTATTATTTCTTCAAAAATCAGTACTTAAGAAACTGTTGCAAAAGTAAATAGATGTCAACCACAATAGCAAAAAATAACAATGAACACAAAGTTGTTTGCTTCAAATAGTATTCAAGACATGTATATATATAGTCTCTGATTCTAAACCCCTTTACATCTTTTAAACGTCATACTATTTGATAAATCATCTTCTCACTACATGCTAAACATTTTATACATCTATTTGTAATGCTCCTTTACATCTAAACCCAATTCGAAGATAGATCTTTCACTATTTTTTTCCTCTCTCTTGTGTTAAAATAGTGTCAACAAATCCTTGAAAGCTGGATTCACAAGTCATAAAAAATAACTCTTCTACTACGTATCAGGTACCCAAAATATAGTTTCCAACAGTTTCTAAATATTTGCAAAATAAATTGCATCTCCCTGATTTTCTTGAACACAAAAAAACACCCAGGCCATAAAAGTAATTACAAAATTGCAATTATTTGCACCTCAACTAACTACGAAAAACTTTCCCAAGCATTAGCTTGTTCAACAATAGTAGTAACTCTGCTTGGTTCCAAAACTTGCAAAGCAACTTCATGATATGACAATTGAGTCTCAACATATTCCCTTCCTTCTTCTACTGCTGCACAACTTTCTTCTAACAAATATGCATGTATGGATACTTGGCCAACCATATGGTGTACATCTTCTTCAATGAGGGTATCCAAATTTCTAATGTATTCTAATTCTCCTTGCAACGCAGTGTTGATCTCTGTCATTTGCAACTCCTCTGTAGGCAACTCATCTATAGGTGGAAGCAGACAAAGATGACACTTCTCATAGACCTTCTGGATTCTCTTGTAGAAACCCATACATGCCTCAGTAGTCCTTGTAATGTTAGTATTCGGCTTTAGAGATGCCTTTCTACAAAATTCTAGAAGTTGCATTTCTGACTTTAAATCCAAAACTGTTTTAGGCACTAATTCTGCAGGGTATTCAAAGTTTGTCTCTCTCCAAACCATATGCCATTTAACCTTATCTGCTACATCAAACTGCCTTCCTCTAGCTGCTTGCGCCTCTATAGCAATTTCATCCATTCATACTATCATTTGCTTCAAGTTGTACACTTTCTCCATAACAGTCACTTGGAAATGATACATCTGCTCTATTACTTTGCAAGCTTCATCACAAAACACAGTTATTTCTACCTTTCTGTCGTTTCCAGTTTCAAGCCATTTTGTCAAGCCTCTGTTTTCTTTCTCTAACTCTTCAACCTTCAACTTCATCTCTTGGACTTGTTGGTCAGTAGCTAATTGTTTTGATTTTAACTGAGTGGTCGCAGTTTCAAAATCATTATTTTCTCCTTCCAAAATCATCACCTGAACTGCCAATTTATCTTTTTCATCATCCAACCTCCGTAGATCTTCAACCATTTTCTCCTTTTCAGATAACAGGTCACTATATTTCCTTTTCAGCTCTTTCCCTTGATTCTCTTCTCTATGTAGATTTTCTCGTACCTTGGACAGTGTTGCCTTTGCAATTTCAAGATGGCCTACCAACTTGTCCACATTATGCACACTTGCCTGGGCCATCGCTACATTTGCTGCAGCTGCAAACTTTGGATCATTGTTAATTCCCTCCAAGATTGGAGTTTCTATTACTGTGACAACATCTTCATAATTGGCACACTTCATTCTTTTCTCTAATTTCCTAATGATCACTTTTCTATCAGGATAAAAAAAAATTGAATCAAGATTTGCCACCTCATTCTCTTTACAAGGACTATAAGGGACGAGTTCAAGCCCTGGTAGTGGACAATACCCTCCACTTATACTTTCTAAGGGCCCAACTTCCACATTTTGTACATCAGCACTTTTTGGCTCTTCTCGTTGCTTAGATTTCAACTCTTCTTCTCTTATCATGTCTTGTTTCGTTGATCCTAAGGCCCCTACTTCCATATTTTGTACATGAGGACTCTTTGTCTCTTCTTTTTGATTAGCTTTTACCTCTTCTTCTCTTATCCTACCTTCTTCCACTGATCCTAATAGCCCTACTTCCATATTTTGTACATTAGCAGTTTTTACCTCTTCTTCTTGCTTAGGGTTTACCTCTGCTTCTCTTATCCTATCATGTTCCGCTGATTCTAGGGAACCTACTTCCATATTTTGTACATCATCACTCTTTGCCTCTTCTTGTTGATTGGATTTTCCCTCTTCTTCAGTTTCTTCTCTAAGCAGTCTGTCTGATGCTTCTTTTACCACCTTCTCATTCTCCTCCTGCTGCACTTTCTGAACTTCAGCTTCCTTCTTCTTCTTCTCAACCTCTGCTACTGACCTATCTAATACTTGTTCATGATGTGTTTCTACCTCAACCTCCTTATCCTTGTCAACGTTAGGACTAGAACTCGTTCCTTTTTTAAGACGATATCAGTTGTTTAGATCAATCATGTTCTTTGCGCTTCGATAAAACTCCTCATCCTTTCAAAATAAGTGGGCATACTCATAGCCAATCCTGCAAAAGCCACAGTGTGCTTGCATCTTTCCATCAGGATCATGCCTTCTAAAACTCTTCGCCCCAAAATGAAAGCCTTCCAAATCTTCAACAAACGCTTCAGCTTCCTTTGCTTTTGCAAGTTTATATGCTCCTATTACAAATGGCATTGGTCGGTAAATCAACTTCTTCTTTTCAGCTAGAAAATGGCCAACTCCATTTACATAGACTTGCCTAACAGCTTCTTTGTGTACCACAAAATCAGTAGCATATTGGGGCATCATAGAAGGAGCTTTGCTTCCACCAAACATCCAGATATACAATCCTTCCACGCATAAGTAATAATCTCCATATTGTTCAATGACTTTCATAGCATTCTTAGACATGCAACATGGTTCTTCCTTAAACATCAAGCGATACAGTGGTATGATGAATGATTCACATATTCTCTTATAGTGACTTTTATACCTGTCGCCCCAAAGAATTTGATATGCTACATGCACAGGGGGCCCATTTGTGTTCCAAACACATCCTAAACCTGGAAAAGGATATCTAATCAAGATACAATCCAACAAATACCCAGACATATGAAAATTGACATTATCCTCGGCTACTCCTCGTTGAGCTGCAGCAATGTTTGTAGATAAGTTGTCTAAGATGATTGCAGACCAATTGAATACTGTACCATGTGTCGCAACATGGAACATCACAGGTGCCCAACTGAGTTTGTAAAAATTCCCATCTGGCAATCCATAAATTTGGCTCAACATCAAAGCTATTAGGCGAAACGGGGTTCTCAGGTGTTCAGTGTCATACTCCCCACTCTTTTTTGTCCTTAATTATTTTCCAGGGATTGTCATCTTCCTAGCAAATTCCAAATAATTAAAATTTGCATCTTTTACCCATTGAGTAGTCAACATAACATCAACGTGAGGAAGGTTGTATGCTGCATCTAAGTGACCTGCCTGGAAGGATCCAAGACCTTCACCAGTAGTGTGTGAAATCATTCTAGATGTTGCATCAATCCTTTGTATAATCCAGCCTATCACTTCTGAGCATGGAAATAGCTCAGGCCGTGGTGCTGCTCTGTGGAGGTGTGACTTCCTGATATTCTTATAAACCAATAATTCCTCAATACTCGCATCTGGGAAATTTGTATCCCTAATAGCTCTATATAACTCAGTCCATGAAAACTGTGGAGATGCTCCTGTCACAAGCTTTGTGTCTCCAAACATCATGTAAAAAGTACAGAGCAAAAAAACTTATATGTCAAGGTCAAACTCTACTACGCTGCCTTTGCTTCTTTCAAATCACATGTACATATCCAACCTGTGCAAACATAAAAGCACCAAATCAAAAAATAACATTGAAATATTATTTGTAGTCAATGGTTATGGTCCAACAACCATAATCTACAATCTTGTGAAGACAGAAAACATTATCATTAATTTGGGTGTCAACTTATACAGTATTTTTTACATTTAGTCAAACACAATGCATTTGTCCAAGTATGTTAATCTGCGAAGACTATATGTTCACTCTATGGATTGTTCATGGGTTTCGCAAATAACATGGAAAAAAAATACTATAATTTATATGTTCTATAGCTTATTGTATTTTAAAAATAGAAATTCAGCCAAATAAACCATACTCCCACAACACAAATTTATTGACCTTCACTCAAATTTTAATAAATTATAATATTTAACTCCATTGGAACAACAGAAATTAGTCAAAATTCACTATAACCATATCTTAAAATCACATCTACGCAAATATCACTTGTAAATTCCTGCACAAATCTGCAATTTATACCCCCAAAATTGTCGCCATATGAGCCTCAATAACATGGAAAAAATGTAAGTCCTCCTAGAATGAAAACTTTCATGCTACAACTCGATATCCTACGCGGAAAAATTTAGTTTGGTGAGTGTACAACGGAATCCGCAAAGTTGCAACGTTCACCAAATCGGCTTTTGTTTAACTTAATTGTTTAAAACCCCAAACTTACCGCAACCCCAACTTATCGCATTTAATCTCAAACATTGCTGCCATGACCCCCAAGTTTGAATCCTCTTTCTTTAAACCCAAATTCTTTGTTTTTAGGGAAATGCTGTGAAAGTGGGGTTTCATATAAGGATCAAAGCTCCAAATACTTTTAGCAGAGATGCAGAACACCTAAGAGAATCATTATGCAGATTACCCTATTGCTATCTAGGTCTTTGACTCAACCAAATGCAAACCCTCCATATCCACGAAAATTATATTCATTCGTTGTGAATACCCAGGTTAATAAGGTTATAACCATGAATTTAGAGATTTATGAGAATACCCAACTAGATTATAATCATTGTTAGCACTTAGATTTTATCCCCGGTTGTAAAAGAATAACACCTAAGGTAACCTATTTCAAACCAATCTTTAGGTAGAAAACTTAGCCATTTTTTCCACCAGAGAGGGCTCTCTCACAAGATATACATAAAGACTAAAAATATATAGAACACGCTCAAATTTATCAAAAATGATTTACTTGTTTGAAAAGGAAACAAGAAACATTGGGCATGGAGTCAATTTTCAAATACTTAATGTACCAACAAGTGATTTAATACCAAATAGATTTTCACAGAGGCAAGATAGCAACCATATCACAGTCAATAATATTTTGCAGGTGGCATAGAAAGAAATAATGACAGTCGATCAACAACAGGCATCAAACTAGGATGAATCCATTGTCAACTTTAGAGAAATAAATAGATACTTAAATGCAATAGATCAAGGCATAACCAGTATGAATCCCAATCTATTTCAAATGTTCATTTAAGCATAGAAGAAGAACATAATGGAATATATAACAAAGAAAATAGACATGCACATGAAGAGATAAGGGAAAAGACATACTGTAAAAATGATCAACACATGAATCTCTGGTCTTCAACAAAATAGGTATTTTCCACCGTACGACTTTTTTATTCAAAATTTGACTTCAAAACTTATTGTCTCTCAAGGAGTTTCCAACCCCTTCAAAAATGATTCTCATTGTCTTTTATACAAAATTCGAAAGAAGTTTGACATAACCGCTTCTTTTAACTAATAACTGAAAATGTCTTAACTCGAAAGATAACAGTCTTTAAACAATATTACAAAATTTTCTTTTAAAATAAAAACATCAGTTTTGCCACTTGGCAAGAGTTTCTGAATGCATCTTCATGTATGAACAGAATATCTATGTCTTCCATATTTATCCACATAGTTCCATTGGTCAGCCGTGGGCAGATCATAATTTGTCTTTTCTTTTATCAAGACTCGCATTTCAATGTGACCTGCATAAGAAACAAGAGGAAGATTCTCACAGATTGAGATCAACATATTTAAAATTTCAAAGTCCTACGCAATTTTCTCCATTAGAATCTTTCCAGTAAGCATATGATCCAAATGCTGAAACTTTTTGTGATTCATTCTTATACCAAACAATAACCTCTTATATTCATTTGGAGAAATCAATTCATGATTTGCATCCCAAAAAGCAGGGAATCCTTTGATTATCAATTTTTCAAATTGTTTCTTAAACCTAATTACTTCCTCTTGTACATCTCCAGCTTTAACTTCAATATTTTCAATATGTGAATACTTCCCTAAAATTCTTCTAGCCCATGTAATGACTGAAATTCTATTCCTTATATCCATTATTGTCAAATCTGCTTCAGTCAAACTATTTAGGAAATTTATTGCTCTTTGTTCTATTTCCTTTAGCTTTTTGTTCAGATTCTCTCTGGCTGCTCTGCAGCTTTCAAAATCATCTTTGGCCACTTTTTCTTTAACCTTCATATAATCAAGATAGGGTCTCAATTTTTCAACTTTTTTTATTATCTAATCCCACACCATATGCTTACAACCCTGCATTGCAGCTTGTCTTGTTATATGGGCTGCCAATCTTCTATTGTTATCAGACAATTCTTGATTCTTTGCTTGCAAGGTTTCAATTTCCTTATCCTTTGTTTCATTCTCTTCTTTTAGCCTTTGTGTTCCACTTTTCAATTCTTTAATCTCAACATCCTTCAGACTTATCTGGGACATGGCTTGTAAGAGACTGTCTGCTCCAGCTTTCTCTTCACCTGTACCTGCATATGCCTGTTGCTGACCTAATTTTGTTAACTTTTTCTTTACCTCTTCCAATTGCTCTTCCAAACAAATCTTCTCTTTTTCCCAATGAACTTTTTCTTCAGCGAGCTTCAACATTTTTGCAGTAATATCTTTCACTTCATCTGATAGCTCTTCTTTTTCCTTCTCTAGTACAGTCAGTTCGGCTGCCTAGATAAGCTAAGCATCTGGGATTTTCAGCCTCTTCTTTAACGTTCGAATTGTGCTGTCCTTTTCTTTGATTAAATTTGCTGCCCCATCTCCCTCTTTGTTTGCCAAATCTGATTACAATCTTTTTATTTGCTGCTGTCGAAACTTATTTTCTGTCTTTTCTTGTCTCAACTGGTTATTTAATTTGTCTACTAAAATATTCAAATTGTCAACTTTTATGATCCCTTCCAAATAATCTGAGTATATAACTTCTCCGGTTTGTCTATGCAATAAGATTATATCTGGGGCATTGATTTTTGTCAAGTCAACTTTCATTTCTGAGATCTTGTCTTTGGTAAAAACTGAAAATTTAAGAGAGTTTTCTTTAACATTTCTGGTAGTAAATAAACTGACTTCTGTGCTGGATATACTCCTAACCTTTGGAAATAATTGACTGGTTTGCCGGGAAGATTCTTGCTTATTTTGACTGTGCTCATTAAAAACATCCATTATATTACATGGTTTATTTACATCTTTTTCCACCGGGGCTTCCTGAATACTATATTCATTTACCGTGACCTATGGTATTTTGATTTCGGTTTTTTCTTCCTCTTCTGAAAATGCCATTAGATCTTGTTGCTCATCCATTTTTAACTTTTTCCCTTTTTCTGCTTCTTCACTCTCAATGTTTACTATGTCTTGTGCAGACCTTTTAGACCCCACCATTGCAGTGTTCATCATGCTTTTTGCCTCTACCATCGTACCTGTCAATATCATTTCTTTTTCTTGAGAATCAGGAACGGTTTCTTTGGTCTCCTTATAGTCGAACCAATTTGCTTTATCAGACATTCCCTCAATCACCTGATGATCCAACACTTTGATGCGATGATCCGTTCTCCTTTTTGAAATTATGTTTAACAGATCATATTCGATGGCCACATCTGTCTCAAATTCCATATATTTCAATAATTTTTCTATATAAATAGCAGCATTTTTGTTCTTCACTATGAATGGGCCAAGTGTAAACGGATACTTAATATCAGTTGCTTGTTTGAAAAACAAGAAATTATTATCTTCAACAATTAGTTTCTGCTTGAGAAACTCCAAGGCGAAAACCCTTAAGGTAAGAAACGTCGGTAAAATGTAGGGTTTATGTTTAAATCCATATAACCTGATCACTGTATTGTCTTTTGATAGGAACCAATCCCCTATAGCATATTCAGTACTTAATTACATCCATGTCTGCATCTCCGGTAGTACTCTAGGCAACCTTTCTCCATAAATAATTCTGTAAATTTCTGAGAGCATATAATTTATGTAATTAAACATATTATTCTCCAATAAATTTGTCGAAACTATCTCAGGGAATTGTAGCTCTTTGTGATTTGCCATCGTGATCATTCTCATCAAGAATGACTAAAATATGAAGTGTCTAAGAGCAGGGAAATTAACCATCTGGTAATGGATCTTTTCAGCCAAGAATTCTTCAAAGTTAAGTCGAGGAATTTGACTTTCATCAATCTCCGGTGGAACTGTACTCATTCTATACAAAAGGCTTAATTGAAACTCAGTTATGTACATGTCTGTGTCGAAACCTAGGACCAAAGCTAACAAGGTTAAAACCAGCTGGGTATTTTCATCAAATAGAATGGCCTCTATAGGGTAAGGGATATCTGAAGTGCTTGCTTCTGGTTTAAGACATGTGGACAGGAACTTTTCTCTACTATCTTGAAGGGCTTGGTGATAAAACTCAATAGCAGAGGTTTCGGAAAAACTTTCAGATTCGAGGGTTTGGGAAAATTTATTTCTAGGGCTTAAATTATGACAACGGGCTCTATTTTACAGACGGATCTAGTTTTTCGATCGTGTAAGATAGTCCTTTCTTCTCTGGAATAATTATCAACACACCACGACACTAATTCTGGAAAAGACGGGATTTGGTCAGGGAAGAAGGTTAGCAAGGATGACTGGTGGACTCTGTGTACGTCTATACCTTCTTCTAACAACCTAGACAATTCAAGCTAGATTTCAGCGACCGGTAACCTAATTAGGGTATCGTAAACGTCCCCATCTCTGTCTTCTAGGGCTTGTTTGGCTTTAAAAACGTCTATATCATGCACAGTCTCCATTTAAATTGTTTTTTTTTTTTAACAAATTCCTTTAAAATATGTGAGACAGGTCACAGACCCTACCTGTGTAGACACGTCCTTTATCCTTCTGACGTAACTGGCAATCTGCACTGGTCTTCAAAACTCCCGAGAACAGCGACACATAGACAAAATGCCGTTTTTAAAAACCCTTTTGTTTTATATAAGCTCTTTTTCTTGTCTTTCTTGCAGCTTTCCGGACGTATTTTCTTTCCAGCTGTTGATCGCACGTATTAATGATTTGAGCCATGAGATCTTGCGCCCTTTATTCTCCACGGCAGTATCCGCGATCCTAGATAGTGGTTTTCCTTCCTGGTTTCGACTGTATGCGGATCAACCATCGCGTGACACCTGTGAAGGTGGTTTGTTTACCGCAACCACCCTTTCCCTTATCGAGTGTGCATTTCCCCTGATGCGGATGGGTCTCATCCCTTGAGCTTTTCTTAATGCATGTCGTCCTTTCGATCATCATCAATATATGGTGCATTTCCCATTTATTTCTGCATCCGCCACGTGCCATGGCTCACGCTTCCACATTTTACTTTTTGGCGGTTCCGCATGGCGCTTCAGTGATTTGTGATACCACTATCGCGTCGATGCGGGACAATAGCCTTGCGCCACGTATTCCAGTGGTATTGTATCCGCAACCACTCACCATGGTTTTCACACGAGCTTTTTGGCGATGCGGGAATCCACGACAACCATCGATCTTTTCTTGAGCCATCTCCGCTGTTGGAACTTCGCCGGAATTTAATCTTCCCAAAAATTTCTTTCGGACTATAGCGCTTATGGGTTTTTTGTTGTTTGATTTTTATTATAACCCCTCATTCAACAAATCCTTTGTATTTTGGACGAATTTTTAAGCTTTCTTTGGATTTTTGAAATATGGTGTCAACAATCATGAATCCCTCGTCCTCGCTATCGCAGACTTCACCCTCAACCTGCAACAGAAAAAGAGGTTCACCTCCGACCTCCGACCAACGACCATAAACGACTTGGTCGCAGACTTGTCCCTTGACTTGCGACTTGTTCACGCTTCACCTCCGATCGCCGACCAGCGACCGCATCTCGGAGTTTCATTTGATAATACGAGACTTCGTGGCACAGTTCACCCTTCACCTCCGACCTGTGACCACCGACCATATACGACTTGGTCGCACACTTCACCCTTGACCTCTGACTTCGCCGCACAATTCACCCTTCACCTCCGACCGCCGACAAGCGACTAGCCCCTCGGCGTTCATTTTGCCCCTCTCACGGCGAATGCTAGTTTTAATCTTTTACAATAATCTAAGTAATTTTCTTACCTTCCAATATATCATAGTTAATTTTAAAGAATCATCATTTTCAATAGCATATAACTTTTTTTTTAAATTAATTAAAAAAACTATTAAATTTAATTAATTTTTAATCTTTTACAATGATCAAAGTAATTTTTTTAATCTTTTACAATAATCTAAATCATTTTCTTAACTTTTAATATATGAGAGATTCTCTCAAACAATTATCATTATCAACAACTTACAACCCAATAGGGGAATGTCTAACTCCTTCCATGCTCATCTTAGAGTTAACACTTGTTATTTTTAAAAAATAATAAAATATTATAAAAAATAACATATCACCTAAAATTAAATTTAAAACATTTTAAGGCATATATAAAACTATACAACTTAGATAAATTAAAACCCTTCATGAACATTTATACTCTAAAAAAAGATTTGCAAAATTTGAAGATGAATCTATATTGATTTTTTTAAACCAGTTATTATATTTTTGATAAAAACATATATAAATTAAGTAATTACATTAATCTCTCCCATTAGAGTTTAATTATAACTAAGATTTGTAAACCTTTCTATCATTTATTTCAAAATTATGCTGAAAAAATCACTTTTAATCTCTCACGTTGGAGTTTAATTTTTCCGGTTTGCAATGTTTATCCTTAAGTTTAAAAATAATATTAAAACAAAAAATTTATTACACAATTTTGGGATGTTGTGATTGGTAGAGGAAGCATGACTATGCGTTTGCGTCACGAATTCCAAATATCTTAAAGTTTTATATGTTATATTTAATAATTCACTGTACGAAGACCGGTCAGGCCACACGGGCGGCAGGACAAGTCGTATGTACAGTGCTCCATGGATGCCAAAATGAGGGCGGGCTTCATCGGGACACCAGTCCAAGTGGACGACGGTGCGCACCGGCAAGCCAGGTTGACGAGGAGCGACGACAGGAAGAGGGTGTGGGGCCTGGGCGAGACTTGAATACTTCACCTTCTCATCTCTTCGTAAAAAACTTGCACTCTACCGGGGATTTTGAAACCAGGGTAGATGTGAGTTCCGATGGAGATGTAGATTGCGCCATGGGCGAGAAGAAGGTGCAAATTAGGAAGCTCCTTCCATCATTTTCATTTTTGTTTTGGAATTTATCCATGTCGATTCTGAAAAACTGGTCTGGAAAGTGGGATGTAGTATTTCCGCAAAAACCTTTATGTATTTCCGCAATCGTGAAGACTTGCCATACAAAACATGAGTCTTCTGTAACTCAGCCGGAAAACCTCTGCATACAGCAGAAATATGACAGTCTTACTCTGCAACTCATTACATAGCTTCCCCTCATCGAATCTTCTTGTGGGCTCAGTTCTAACACCACAAGGAAAAAGTTTAGTCTCCTCAGAGAACCTCTTGTGTGCTCCGTTCTAACGACACAAGGAAAAATCGTGAGCCCTTCCTCTGCTCAATTCGATGGATATAAAGCTTGCCTAGGACTTTTGGGTCAGTATAACATTCAACGAGCTACCCACCTGCTCTATTCCACTTCCATGGGGAACATGACCACAATTTAGGGAAGTTGCACCCTGCAACAGCTAGTAAGTGAGTGCAAGATGCAGCCTCTATTTGAGTTCAGGAAATATTATTTTCCCCTCAAACCTTCTCATTTGAGCCCGGGAATTTTACTTAGTAACAATCATTTAGTATTTCTTGCATTCCACATGCGACATAATACCAACAAAATATTAACGAATATATCTTATTCTATGCATTTTGATGATTACACATCATCAATCATAAGTCTTATCACCAATCATGATCCATAAAGCCCTGTAATCAAAATAAAAATGTAAAGTAAATTATTACTTACTCTTGAGCGTTTTAGCTCAACTTATCTGTGTAAGTGGTTGTATAATCCATGTTCCTCTTGGATTATGACATTGGTCGTGATCCAAAATCTCCTCCTGAAGTGTTAGTATAAAAGAGAGTTTTCTTGGCTTCAAAAGTTCAACAACTGAACTCATTAGTTCCATTTATTTACACGCATGCTCACTAAATTTACTTGTGCCTCATCTTCACTTTATTCTGATGTAAACTCTTCAACTTCCTCAATATGTGTCTGAGATCAAACCTACTGAAAAACTTGTTAGTATCATAGCTCAAATATTTATTTTCATATAGATTCCTTTCAAATTGAGACTTATCATCTAAAGATTCTAATAAACTTTGAGATGTTAAAAGATCCTATGCTCAATCAATCGCAACAAGACTATGATTCTTCTTTTTCAGAAAAACAAGAATCCTATGATTATCAATACCTCTTAGCCTATTGCACCTTAATCTTTATTCAAAAGTAGATAACATCCTTAGAACCATATGCATATTTAAAATTATTTAAGCTTCTAGCAACCACTGCTTTACATATGGTTTAAGGCCTTTCCTTAAAATTCTATTATCGATAAAAACTTTCGAAATAAAATAACGTTCTAACTTTTAACAAAAAGGAGATTCTTCATAAGCAAGAATAAAACACATCAATCATTGCCACATAAATTCGTTCATAACTTGTGACCTAGTATATCCACTTTATTTTGTGTATCAATACTCAAGAGTGACAATTGCTTCGGTGACTACACACTATTGGTTCCGTGGAAGATAATGAAAGAAAATCAGCAAGTACCTTGTACTAAACAAACCTAAGTAAAATGATATACATTCTAACATTGATATTTTAGATTAGTACTTTACCAACGGACTATGAATCAACCAGAAGTATGATGTCACTTCTGTTTTTCTTAACAAGGTTAGTCAATCATAATATAAGGATCATTACGTTTCACATTTACTGAAATAATTTCAACTAAATATTAGATTCTATGATAATGTCATTCACTCATGTGAGTATCTATACCTTTTATTTGACAAGGAGAAATTACGACAAAGATCGTACCTTGCTACTAATTTTATAAAAGAAAAAGCGGTGTTTTGAAAAATACTTATCTTTACCCCTTCGGACAAACTTGAAGTTGCTCTTTGAATTACCCTTGTCCATTTCAGTCCATGCATAAAAAAAATGAAACAAAAATAATTTTGTTTAGTAAACTTTCATACCTACTTATTTCATGTTGAGCCCATCAAGCCCGAGTGCTGTAACCTACAGCTCTGATACCATATGTCACATCCCCATATTTTCACAAAATTTAAAAAAGTTTCTGAACGACTAAATGTCAATAAAAGCTATGTGGAAAATAAAATGTTTTTACGACATCTATCATTTTGGTGTTAATATAAACATCATACTAATAATCTCCTAACTTGTTAACAATGTACTTATTAATAAAACTATACTTACCAACCCAAAAAGGGTCTCTATTTTATCGCAACCCCCCTTAACTATCAATGTATAACTTTTAAGCAAATTCCTTTTATTAGTGCAAAGGTTTATAAGTAACATGAACGATACAAAGAAACACACCAATTCATAATGTCAACCAACCACTCTTTAGAAATATTAAGTACACCTAAACATTTCTTCTGAAAAATATAAGAAGTACATTTCATGATCAATGAACACTTAGTTTCTCATGCCAATTTAATTATGCATAATCGAGTAATTTATCAAACGATCATAATCATTAGATAGATGTTTTACTTTTAACTAAATCAATGCTTAACTTAATATGTCAACCATTTCTTAAATCTTGCGGGATACACAAACTTCATTATGTCTTAATATACATCCTTTAAGAAACATATACTTCTTTCAATAAACAATCTGAATGGTACAACACAATCATAATCATAAGAGAAGCATTATATCAACAACCAACCTTCTATATGAATCATATACATCAAAGTAATCATAAACATTTTTAAGGACAGAAACAAGTACTCATACATAAGACACATTGAGGAACACCATAAGAAAACATAGGAGACCAAAAGTAACGTGGTTCACCCGTACATGGGCTAGTCCACAAAAGTGTGTGCATCTTTTATTATAATTATCGAAACAAGTGAAGTATTACAAAATGGCAAACTCAGTTGTTTGCAAAATTCTATCATTCTTGATGCAAATACTATAAGAACATTTTCACGTGGTTCACCTACCTTGGGCTACGTCCACAAAAGGGTTGTGTTATTTTATTATTTAGTAAATCAAGGAATACAATGTATCTACGGTACATCAATTGTTTTCCATTTCCCTAAGTCTCTCCTACAGAGGACCCTTTCATGGTTAAGTATTAACTTGACAATCTTTAATGACCCGATACAAAAATTTGAATACCAAACTTTGAAGTCTCCTTCATACTACAAAGGCCTAACCTTTTTTCATTGGAAAAGTAAACATAAACTCAGATTTCTACTAAGAGAAAACATATAAAGTTTACTATTTTGAACTAAGTTACATCTCCTCATACCTTTAGACATACCTTCTATCCGATGTTTAATCTAAAGGACATCTCTTCATATTTTAAATTTTACATTAAGAACATAAATATATATACCTTTTTATATTTACACTAAATGACATCTTACCATACTTCAAACATATATTTTAGAATATATAATTAAACTTAGGACCCTCTCCATATTTACAACATATATTAAGAAATATGTGTCATTTATTATTTATACTAAAGACATCTTATCCTACTTTAAATATATATATATATATACTTTTCAACGTTTAACTAAAGGACACCACTCCTTTCCTAAGAATTTATATAATCACTATTCAATATTACAATTATACGACATCTCTCTTACATAAAGAGATCTTCATAAGACTTTCATTGAAATCATACATTCAATATAATTATAAGGAGATCTTCATTTTGTTTTTGTTATTTTTGTAAAGCCGCCTATACTCAATAATATTATAATCCCAAACCCCACATTAATACCCAATTTATAAATTTATGCTACGTGTTTCCAGCCTTTGACCTTAGCATCTATGTTATGGAGCGATTCTTATGTCCAAGGATAGAGTTTACACATCCATACATACATAAAAAAGAGAGGTATTTCTATCTAGATAATACATCAATTATAATTTGTACTAGGTGCTTATTCTTGTAACTTATGTATAGTGTAAATTTCGCAATATAAATAAAATCTTTACGTAGTATGGAGCATCACCCATATATATATATATATAACCACTATCGTGGGGATTTTTATCTTTAAACCTTACACAACAATGCCCTTTTTACAAATAGTCAACGTATATAGCGTGGAAATAGCAAACGTATAACCAAATAAAAAAAATGCTTAATAATTTATGTTATACAACTTGGAAAAAGGTCAGACAGGGATCGAGCTATGGAATAGCTGTCCGTGTCGAGGCTCACCACGCAGCCTTACTCCGAATTTAAACATATAATTATTCAGAAGATTAAACTTTGTTCATGTATATATATATATTCAAAACCACGGTGCCATTGTACCACTCAACCAGAAAATCAAACAGCCTTCAGTTAAGAGAATCCATCAGGGAATATTTATATATATAAGCCAGAGATTAAAAATCCAAAGACAAACTAACGAATCAAAGGTTACCCTAATTCGTTGTTTAGCAAGAATATTAAATAAAATCGAAGTGTTACTTCTCTATTTTGTAAGCAACAGTGCTAAATACATATACGCAGTGATTTCAATACTTCCCGCAGAAAACTTATTAACATGCAATCGATTTGTTCGACAGTTTACTCAGTAGGTAACACAGAGAAAAGAAATTTATCATTCACGGCAGTACCTACAGTATCCATATCCAATAACGATCCAACGTTATGGCCGCATGGAGACAAGGGATTCGACCACGCTAACAAAATTAGTAAATACAAAGCATTTAGAATAGGAAAAAATATCACTTGCACAACACAACGCACATACCCTCGACGGCAACATCTATAATGCCAAAACATGCCGACGCTAAAATAATTAGAGTGTACTGAGGCAAGGTTCGACGAATCTATGGCCAACGAATAGAGATTAGTGGTTCTACGGATAACGTACACAGTAAAGCCCTAAATCGAACCGATCCAGGCAATAGATTCACACAGAAGTTGCAACGGGAGGTTGCTTGCTATGATTCCTTCAGCCGAATGACCTTAACCGCTACAATGCTACAGTCATCTTTAGCTAAAACTAAATATAAAAGTAGAATCCATTTTACCAAATGAGCAGAGATCGTATAGGTTGATCCGGTGTATGATAAAATTGAAAAGGTGCAGAAATAAACAAGGGAACTTGCATGATAGCGATAAAATGGTTAAGCAGATCCGAAACAAAAACTTTTGCATATATTTCCATACCTGTGGAGGAAATGTAACATCCCGCTTATCAATGCTACAATACGATGATGGCTTGCCCGATCCCTCTACAACGATCCAACTGTAGCCCTCTTTTTTTTCCTCTCGATGGCGGCGTAGCATGATATATCCTCTCTCCTCCCATTTACTGACAGTTTAACCAAATATTTCTCTGTCTTCGCTTGATTTGGCTACCTCTCAACTGAATCGCCCCCCTCTCCTTACCGCAGGTATATGTATATGTATATTTCTATAATGCGATCTCCCCCTCTTACTCATGCACAGGGTTAGTATGTAGGATAATCAACCGATACAAGTGATGGAAGACAAGTCTGGACAGATGGCAAAAATAATATTAACCAGTAGTAGTGCTCTATTAAAGAGACAGCTCGTTCCACCTTATTCTCCACTATCTCATAATGGAAGAGACCTATTAAAATTAACTCCCCCCAAATTTCCCAAATCGGCAACACGAGTCAGTTTAACTCAAACTTGTGACAATTGGCAGCCAAAAGTCATAATCCTCGGTGAAAGGTAGGCTTTAAGGAAAATGTTAGGTGTTCTATTCCACCTAACCCAAGCCCAAAACTTCATCGAGACCAATCTTAACTTCTTGTATAGGTAAGTTATCCTTCAAGTATTCCCATCGTCCATACTACTCCCGCTATCCTTTTATTAAATATATTTCTTTGACCAACATAAGTTGGTATGCACACTTCCCTAGTCACCTGTAGAGCCTTCCATACTATTAATACCTTTAAAATATCAAATATTATATATAAATATATAAGCTTCATTCAAAGACATACTGCTATAAATATGTATATCATGTTATATATAAAAACATTGTTATTTAGATGTTGACATCGTGTGTCTTTTAATAATATATACTTATTTCATATATACATGCATGACATGGAATCCTTTGGAATGAGCCATTTCTTTTCCACCTAACGTTATTATAAAATATTATCTAAAAGATAACTCTCTTAGTTAACCCCTAATTCAGATCTTCATAGATGATACTCTCGCATTCTATGTTGAGTTTAAGATAATTATAAAATTTACAAAAATGGATTACCCTTATTATGTTTATCATGGTTGGGAAGTAGGCTTTAGTAACTAAGTTAGATGCTTATGGTATAATGTAATCCTGCCAGGGAGAACTTATGCCTTAATACCATCATATCTTAATAGGATACATAGTACTATGGTCATCCACTCATGACTTCCTAGTCCTTAACTTTTCTTAAGGGTGTGTTTGGTTACTTACCGTTTAGTTGCTTTACCATCCTTTAACCTTTAGGCTTAAACTAAGACTTATAAACATAAAACTAGCTCGAGGTCCACTGGTGGGGCCTTGGCCTTGAGCTCCTCACTAGGGTCATTTACATAATTCATAATTATTTTTACAAATATAATAACAATACATGTCTAATTTGAGGGATGTTACACTAATACTCTTGAAACCTCTATGTAATAAATGAGAGGAATGATTGCTACTTTCGCCACCTATATTCAATTCCTTCTAATACTCTTGGAACCCCTATGTAATAAATGTAATTCTAATTCACATTTATCACACAGTACTGAATTCATTGCTAACTCAAGACTTAGGTAAAACCAGTTTTGTTGAAGTAATTGAACACAAGGAGAGGGCAGTATTCTCGAGCTCTGTTGTCGCTCTTTGTGAAAGCCCTAAATCATCAACCAAGAAGAAAACTCATCAACCAAGAAGAAAACTGTTGACCCTCTCTCGTTCAGAATTTTACCTTTATACAATCCGCGAGAAGAGAGTTTGAACTTTGCAATTATTCATAATTCTAGGTTAAAATTTCCTTTTAAATTAATTTGAGTTATTTTACTTCTGCCTGTAGCTTATTTTATCTTATTGACTCTTTCTTTTTACTCTTGCAGTGATGGCACTATGGACGTTGCTTGGAAGACATGGTAGAGAAGAAATTCATTTCATGGAACCCTTCTGTAATTGGTAAGCCCACAAGCTATTCCATGGCCAACCCCTCGAGCTGGGTACCTTTTGTTTGTTGATGATAATTGATGGTTAAAGCAACTTGATGGGGGTGGAGATGTACCTTTTTTTTTGCTGATGATAATTGATGGTCAAAGCAGGTCTTCCAACACTTAAAATTTTGACTTATTTGTCTAGGACAATAGAGACCTTATGCTAGGGTTGCCTTTCATTTAGAATACTACAATCAAGTGTAACCTCAAGAATGTTGTTTATATTTTTGTTTTAGGGCTTATAGTTTGCTCTAAGAATAAAATGTATTACCTTCCTTGTTGAGCACCTCCTTGGAAGTAACCTTTGTGTTCCGAATAAATAATAATAATTTGGATAACCTATTGCTTATGAAATATTTCGGTGTTCTCAGAATGTAATAGGTCGAGAAAGAAAATATTTCGGTGTTCTCAGAATGTAATAGGTCGAGAAAATATTTTCTTTTTAGCACAAAGTTTCCTAATTGCTGATTATAATATATGCATTTATGGGAAGTTACAAATAGTAGAAAATTTACACTGTTATCCTAGTTATTAAACTTTTCAATTTATATATTCTCGATTGAGCAATTTGAGGATTCTTTGTACTTGTCCTCTATTAGCTTGTTTTGCTTTAATTTCTTTTTTGTGCCAATTTGGTCATTCAAGTCATGATAAAAATTACGAATTGTCCTTATTGTCCAATTCTACCCTAGTTATAACCAAAATACTCAACACTAACGAGGAAAGGTTCCGCTATGCCCAAGTTTGAGATTTTTTTAATTTAATCGACTTTATTTCCGGTTTGTAATTATACAAGGACTGTTGAATTCCATATCCAAGGAATTCTAAGTCTAGGTAAATTTAATGAGAGGTTTTTCCAGTTAGGGTTATAAAAAAAATCTCTTAACGTATTTGTTTCCATCCAAGGGGTTCTAAGTTTAGGTAAATTTAATGAGAGGTTTTTCCAGTTAGGGTTATAAAAAAAATCTCTTAACCTATTTATTTCCAAACTGTAGAGCATAATTATTTTGCTAATAATTATTTCATAAGTTACCCCTACGAAAATTATTAGATTTTGCTGCTAAACGTAAAAGATAAAATCCTTAAATGTATAAACATTATGGTATTGTGTATAATATTATTTTACTATTGGCTTATCACAATCGTTCTAAGATAAAATCCTTAAATGTATAAACATTATGTTATCGTGTATAATATTATTTTACTATTGGCTTATCACAATCATTCTAAGATAAAAGAAAGACCCTGACCTCAAGGCTTAATTCAACAATAAATTAATATAAAGGAAATTCAACAAACTTAGATAATATTTAAATTTCACAGAGTACTTATTTATACTTCCTTTAACATATCTTTCCATAATTAGTAAAATGCTTGACCTGAACTCAAATTCAATAAAATAAACTGTAAAACTTATTTGTGTTTTTCGCCGTTTCTTCCAATTCAAGCATTAAAAATGACTCGACAAGGAACCTCCCTTCCGTAAAACATAAGATATAAATCTCTATATCTTGCAAATTCACCCCCGAGCACTACAGGATTCCACTAGTGGACAATACACTCTTTTTTAAGTATTTCTTATTTAAACTGAAAATTCTCCTAACTATACAACTGCTGCAGTTAGCCGGCACAACCTGTGCCTCTCAGTACTCACAATAGTGGTTTTATTGTACACAACATAGTTTAATCAGCATCATACTATGCCTCTCAGTACCCCTGGTACTGGAATCAATTTCCACGTGGTCTTCTTTACCTCTCAGTACTTCGTACTGGTAACAACAACCCTTTGTTCAAAATATGGGAAAAGACATAACAAATGAGTTGCAAAGAAAAACAGGCTGGACTACTTATTTCATATTACACATTCGTATATATATTTACATGCTTTGACGATTCAAGGCAATACCGGCTAACCTATCCTCAAACTGAATAAGGAATGTAACTAACGCAACTTAACTAACGAGATTACTACTTCTAACACTCCCTCTTAGTCTCAAGGGTTACATTCGTACTAACACTCTCACTTAATTATGATACTCTAAAACTCGAATATTGCTAAAATGAAAATCTCACAAATGCAAATGCTTGCTGGTCTATGTCTCACCCAAGCTTACACACACTTAACAAAAATTTCAAAAACTAAATTAGCTTCAGATTAGGATTCTTAGGCCTATTTCTTTCATCTTCATCTTCAAAGATAGGATGTTCGCTTGGATCCCAAATTTGACGTTATTATTTTTCTCCTGCCTTTCTTTCAATAGTATCCTCAGTGAATTGATCTTTGTGGTTGAATGTCTTCTTTGTCTCATTATGTCTCCACTCAAGAATCTTCCTCAAACACTTCCATAATTCATCTATCTCAATGTTCATTTCTATTCCTTGCAAGTGCATGTTGCTTAACTTCATTTCTTGTTGCATTTCTACAATGCTAATTTCAACTTCTTGCAAAACATTATTTTCATATTCTTCATCTGCTACAATCTTCTTGTTCATGTCTTCACAATTCCTTGGATTTTCTAGCCATTCTTCTAGCATTCTCAACTCTTCATCATAATCTATTAGCACTACATCCAAGTGTTGTTCTTTCTCATTACCTGCATAATCTGCAAACACACACAAATTTTTAGTTCCAAAATCATGAGATTCTTTGGTCTCAGTTGATGCGCCAGGCATGTTTTCTATGTGCTGGAATGAACTCTCCAAACACTCTACAAAATATTTATCTTGTTTCTCATCATACATTGCTACATGGGAAGTTTTATCTTCAACTGAATTGTCATCAACAAACTTTGTTGGGTTCACCAAGTTAATTTTCTCAACAAATGTTGATGTTGGATTCTCCAAAGTTTCTTCATCATCATAGGCTACTACAATGTCAACTTTACCAACAAATTCATCATCCACTGGTGTATCTACGCAGTGGGATTCACCTTCCTCTTCATGCTCTGTGGCACACACAAGGTCTTCAATATTCTTCTCCTCTACGTTATCAAGGAGTTCTTCGACTTTCTTGTCTTCATCTTCTTTCTCTTTCTTTCCTTCAAACATAGAAGCTTCTTCTAATGTAAAAATATGGTGCACAGTATTTTTGTTTCTTCTCTTTTTACGGTACCTCATCTCTAGAGCATCCCAAAAATCCTTTGCACTAACAACTTGATCAAATTTATAGAAAACACTATTAAAAATGCTTTCATCCACTGCTGAAAAAATAAGAAGTCTTGCAACTACATTTTTTCTCTTATCACAAGGATCTACAAAATCATTTTGAAAAAAGCGCCACAAATTTACTGAACAAAACAAATCTTCCATTTTAGTTTCCCAAACTTCATAATTCATACCTGAGAAAAATGGCAAAATCGGCATTGATCTTCTCAATATTTCATCTATCTCCTCATCTTCATTTGGTTTACTCTGCTCTTCATCTTCATTGATTTGCTCGATCTGTACAATATGATTCTTGTCTTCAACATCATCTTCTCGATTTATGGGCTCTTCTACTACAACTGAAATCTCACCATACATATTTACAAAACTGTCTTCTTGTTGGGAGTAAGTGTAAGTCTCCTTATATATATCCAACATAAAAACCTTTTCATAAACCCAAACTCATCACTTTTCTTATTTTAGTCAAATGGTTAAAAATAAGTCTTCACATGTCCATTACATAAACCTTCTTTAAATCAAAATCTCTTTTTAAAAAGGCTTCTTTAAAAAAACAACATTTACTTTCCATATGACTTCTCACACCATTAATCAAATATTTCAAAATGTGAGATTTTCAGTCATTTGACTTACCTTCTTTTTCCACTTGTGCAGCGATTCTTCCGGATTTCATCAACTACCATAAACTCTCTTATGAGTGTTTTTAAAATGGCGCTACCACTTACAAAACTTTCCACTTATAGAAATTTCTTCACTGCATTATCTCACGCCGAATTTCTTAGGTGAATACATGAATGGCAATCTTCATACACAAGGATTTTTCTACAGCTTCACAACTCCAGCAAATTCTTCCTTGCAATGATTTCTTTCTCTGTTTATGACCAAATTCCTCACAACAACGGAATTCTTCAGTAATAATTCTTCAAAGCTTTCTCCTTACGCTGGACCTCATACGGAGAAACACCCTTCCTTTTAGCAACTGCAGCGGACTTCTATTTATTCACACAAATTTTGCTTACAAATGGCACAGACTGGATTCTGTTTTCAATGGGATTTTCTATAAACGACTGATTCAACCAATGACTGGTGGCTTCTCTACTCGAACGATGTGCTTTATGCAACAGACTTTACTCTGATTTCAACATCGGCTTCAACAAACTTCATTAGAGAGCGGACTTCTCTCTGCATGTGCATCAACAACTTCAACAAAACCTCCAAGGGCTCAACAAAACATCCAATCAAGAAGAGGCTCCTAAATCCATCTTGGATTGACCAATGGCTCTGATACCATATTCAAAATATGGGCAGAGACATAACAAATGAGTTACAAAGCACAACAAGCTAAACTACTTATTTCATATTACACATTAGTAAATATATTTACATGCTTTAACGATTCAAAGCAATACCGGCTAACCGATCCTCAAACTGAATAAGGAATGTGACTAACACAACTTAACTAATGGGATTACTACTTATAACACCCTTGATTTTTGTTTTTCCTTTATTTTTAACTATTCCTTTTCTTGAATCGGTTAGATTCAGTTACTTGTTATTTAGGCTTTCATTCTTTTATATTTTTCATTTAATAAGTAATAAAGTCTCATTTCATTGTTCGTTTTTTATCATATATATATATATATATATATTTTCCCAAGCAGAATCCTTTTTTAATACTCTCCCATGTCGAATCATTGGAATTTAAAATAACATGCTGAAACTTGAACATATCTAATTACACATGTTTTCAATATTTCTACTCTAGGTGGACACATGTTTATCCTTATTACATAACAAAAATGAGAAGTTCAGGGTATTACATTTCCCCTCTCCTTTTAAGAATGTCGTCCTCGACATAATTTATGTTTTGAAACAGATGGGGGTATCCTTCTCTCATAGCATCCTCCATCTCCCAAGTTGCTTCTTCAGGTTTAAAATGTTTCCATTGCACTTTTACCTGATTAATGGTCCTTCTTCTTAGCCGAGTCTCCCTCCTGTGTCCAATATGCATATAGGGGCGGACTAAAATTCCCCTTTGGGTTCCACCTGCACAAAATTCCAATTAATTATATGTTTAGGGTCATGAACATATCTTTTGAGCAAAGAAACATGAAACACATTGCGAACTCTAATAGTAACTGGTAATGCTAGTTGGTATGCCAATGGTCCCACACGAGCCAATATTTGAAATGGCCCACAAAATTTGGGGGCTAATTTAGCATAGCTACCCAATTTGAGTGAGATTCTTTTGGGTCTCACTTTCGAATAGACATGATCTCTAGCCTGGAGATCCTTAGACGTTCTTTTTAAATCTGCATAACTTTTTTGGTGATCATGTGCTTCCTTTAAGTTTTGTCTTATAACTATTACTATGTCTTCCATTTCTTTTACCATTTCGGGTCCAAGTACAATCCTATTGGTGGGTTCATCCCAACTGATAGGTGTATTGCATTTATGACCATACATAATTTCAAAAGGGCTCATCTTAGCTGAAGTTTGTTAGTTATTATTGTATGCAAATTCTACTAAATGTAATTAGTTCTCACATTTTGTCGTTCTTCCCATTACATACATGCCAAGCATGTCGTCTACTATTTGATTTGTCTTCTCTGTTTGTCCTTCTGTTTGGGGATGATAAGCAGTGCTGAAAAATAATTGCGTGTCCAAGGCAACAAATAACCATTTCTAGAAATTAGAGGTGAATTTAGTGTCCCTATCTGATATGATGGCCTTTGGTATGTCGTGAAGTCGAAATACCTCCTTCCTAACTATTAATTCTATATTCACGGCATTATAAGTTGATTTTATGGGTATAAAGTGGGATTCTTTACCCAACTTATCCACTGCCACCATTATTGCATCATGTTGTTTTTGAGTTCGTGGCAAGGATGTTATAAAGTCCATAGAAATGGTCTCCCATCTCCACTAAGGGATGGGTAGAGGTTGTAGTATACCAGCATGGTGTTGATGCTCTGCTTTGACTTGTTAACATTCGAGGCATCATGATAAGTATTCAACAATATCATTCTTCATCCTCGGCCAGTAGTATAAATTTTTAACTGCTGTGACCATTTTCGACATCCAGGATGACCCGAATAGGGTCTTTTATTCATCTCATCCAAAATTAAAATATTTAAATTTGGTTTATTGGGAATGTAATATCTATTTTTAAACATCATAAATCCCTCATCATTAATACTAAATTTTTTAAGTTGCTTCCCAATAGACTTAGAATGAAGTTCTGATACAGTTTCTTTATAAAAAATTTCATTTTGTAGGGTTGATTTGAGCTTTTCTTTAAAATCGGATTGTTGTTTACTCACTATAACTTAATTGAGGGTGTGAATTTTCCTGCTTAATGCATCCGCTACCTTGTTTTCCCTTCCTTCAATGTGTTTAATTTCAAATTCGTACTTGCTCAAAAACGCTAACCATCTAGCCTGTCTTGCATTAGGGTTTGTCTATTCAAATAAATATTTCAGTCCAATATTATCAGTGAGCAAAAGAAATTTCTTGCCAATTAGATAATGACGTCATATTTTTAAGGCATGAATAATTGCTACCAATTCAAATCCATGAGTGGCTTAGTTCATCTCATGTATCTTTAACTTCCTTGATTCGCAACTTATCACATGGCCTTCTTGGGTTAGTACACCTCCTACCCCTTCCTTGCAGGCATCAGTACATACCACAAAATCTTGATGGGGATCAACAATTTTTAATACTGGTGTCATTGTCAGTGTATACTTCAGCCTTTGAAAACTAAGTTCACAGTTTTGAGTCCAATTAAATTTTATTCCTTTCCTTTGTAAGGAAGTGATCGAATGGGCTAATTTAGAAAATTCCTTAATAAACCTTATGTAGTATCTTGCCAAACCCATAAACGATCTAACCTCCTTCACATCTTTTGGTGTCGGCCATTCATTTATTGTTTTTTCTTTATCAGGGTCCATTGAGATCTCTTTGGATGAAATAATGTGTCCCAAGTATTGTACCTTGTTTTGGAAAAAATCGCATTTACTAAAATTTGCATAGAGCTGATTTTATCTTAAGGTTTGTAAGACTATTCTCAGATGATTCTCATGTTCCTCCTCATTCTGTGAATAAATCAATATATCGTCAATAAATATTAATACAAATTTATCCAAATATTTATGGAACACACTATTCATTAGACACATGAACATCGTTGGTGCATTAGTTAGGCCAAAAGGTACCACCACGAAATTGTATTTCCCATACCTCATACGGAACATTGTTTTATGGATATCTTCATCTTTGATTCTTATCTAGAAGTAACTTGATCTCAAATCTATTTTAGAAAATAATTTTTCCCCTCGTACCTGATCAAATAGATCATCAATTCGAGGTAAGGGGTATTTTTTTTAATGGTCATCTTGTTCAACTGTCTATAGTCAATGCATAACCTGAATGTGCTATCCTTTTTCTTAACAAAAATAACAGGTGCCCCCCAATGTGACACGCTAGGCCTGATATAGTTCTTGTCTAAATTATCTTGGAATTGCATTTTTAGTTCTATTAATTCTGGCACGCTCATTCTATAAGGTTCCTTAGAAACAAGAGTGGAATCTGGAATCAAATTAATTGAAAAATCTATGTCTCTTTTTGGCATTAGTCCTTGAAGTTCTTCTGGAAACACGTCCTTGAATTCTTTAATGACTGGTAAGTCCTCCAAAGAATTCTTATTTTCCTCTATAACGTCCAAAATATGAACTACAAATAATTTACATCCCTTCCTTGTACTCTTCTTCAACCGTATTGCATAAATTTGTCGTGCTACACACTTTCTCGAAATACTGATGACAGTGTGGGGATTTCCCTAATCATCCACACATGTAAAAATTTTATCTTTACAATTCAATATCACTTTGTGTCTTTCGAGCCAGCCCATACCAATTAAAACATCACAAGATCCCAAGGGGAGTACATTCAAGTTTATTTGTGTCTCCATTAAATTCAATTTTAGACTACAACCTCCTACTAATTCAATCCCCTTGTGTTTTGTTCCTGTGGCTAGTTGTACCAGTCAAGATTTGTTATGTTTAACTTAAGTTAGTTTACATTTTTCAACTATATTGGGGGACACATAACTTAAACTAGATCTAGGATCAATTAGTATAGTTACAAAAAAAATTGAACTTTACCTTCCACCTCCACCATCAACGGCAAGAAATCAACTTGACGATTATCGAGTGCAACACTAATCCGTTGCATTCCATCGATTCTGTCCACTGTTGTATCCACTTGCAGATTATACAATGCTTTAGCAGTTCCTTCCTTATGTGGACAATATCTAAAATAATGTGGCTCGTTACATCCGCAACACTTAACTCCACCTTGTGAATCCAATTCCATTTTCTTTCCTGTTTGGTCTGTTTTTTTTGCTCCACTTTTCCCATGTGCATTTCCTTGATCATTAGTCTTATAGTTGTTTGGCGACATAAAAATTCTTTGATTATTAAATCCTTTACAATTATTTCCAACACTTAGTCAATTTCTCCAAACTGACAAATCTCTACATAACTAGGTCAAATTGTAATAATGACTAGATAACCACTTCAACAAGGAACAAATCCATGTCACCTTTTGAATTTGTTGACACACAAACATCATTTTTTGGGCATTTGAAAATGGTCTTTTAAACTGCTGATTTGACACTTAGGCAAAATTGTCAAACCCTAGGTTAAAATGAGGAGATTTTTATTTTCATCAAATTGGAAGTATGAGACATCCAATGGATAGAGGCCAACAAGGTGATTCCATCCAGACCAATTTCATCCTTTGAAACCTCTTTCTCTCTCCTCGGCGGGCATTTTTCTGGAGTAGTACAAATCAAGCTAGGAGGCACTTTTGGCAGACAAATATTTTCACCTACATAGAGTTTTTGGTAAAACCAATGATATGGTTGGATGCACTAATCGATAGTCTAGAGATTTATACCCTCAAATTACTTTAAGACATCAACCAAAGGAAACTATGGGCATTTTACTGAGGTCACTCAGGAATTTTTACTAGTATTTTTATACTTAGACAATTTGTGCAATCTCCAAGGTGGATTTTTTATTTCACCAAAATCTTAAATGAATGGCACTAGATGATGTAGTACATCTCAATGAGCACAACCAAAGTGATTTCACCTTCAAACTCATATTCCTTTGACTTAGGTGGGGATTTTACTAGACTGTTGCAAAACTACGTAAAACCCTGTTTTGGCAGACCTATAACTTCCTCCTAAGACACTCTCAACACAAATGGAGACCATGGTCAGGTAGACAGATCACCAAGATACAAAATGACAAGATGGTATGGGCATTTATTTTAACCTATGAATTATTATGGGCATTTTCCTGAGACCACTTAGGCATT
Source organism: Larix kaempferi (assembly GCA_027924585.1). Lineage (NCBI taxonomy): Eukaryota > Viridiplantae > Streptophyta > Pinopsida > Pinales > Pinaceae > Larix > Larix kaempferi. Next base: position 57,231,416 of record BSBM01000017.1, read on the forward strand.
TTTTACTGCCTCTAGTGCAAAACAACCTGATACCCTGTTTTGGCAGCCCTTTAACTTTGTCATCAAACACCCTTTTTGAGAAATGAGACCATGGTAAGATAGTATCTACAACAAGCTATAGCCTTATGCTTTCAGATATAACTAGTTCAAATTGTAATAATGACATCATGAAGGTACTAGAGCACCATTAGGTGGATTTGCATTTTCATCAACCATGCCACATCATCATACATGCCATGTCATCACTTCCTTTGTTATTCCTTTGTATTCTACCGAGTTTTCCCTGCCATCATTTCCTTGGTTATTCCTTTTTCATTACTGAACTCCTTTGAAATCAATGACAACCACATTCAACAATACTCATTCCCATGGCTGATATACCTCATCATGACCACATGATCCGTGTGGACCCTTCTTCATACAGTGATGATGAACTTTTAGGTTATATGGAACATTTGTACATTTGAGAGAGAGATGATTGGTTGTACCTTCCCCACAATGGTTGATTTAATTTTGGTCCTTACGGCCTGTTGTTTATTGGTCTTGTGGTACCTTGTCCTTGGCGTGTGGCTAGTAGGGTCATTTCGCTAATATTGAGTTGTTTGTACCACCCTTTAATGTTTTTGGTCCTTTGGCTACTATGGTTGTTTGTCCCATAAATGGCCCTAGTACTCCACTTATGATTTATGTTATTATTTATGACTCCTTTTTATTTTATTTGTTATTTTATTATTTTATTATTTTATTATTTTACTTTTAATTTTTAATTTTTATATTTTATTTTTAATTTAATTTTTTGTATTAAGTAGTTAAGACTTGTCGTGTCAGACAAAATTGTTGGTGATCGGATATGTGTTTTTTTGTTAAGATTTTACTTGCACCAAGACTTTTGTTGTAATCATTCTTTGTGTTTTATTTAACTTCTGTTATGAATGTAACTGTCTTTGTCTAACTACTGTTGCATACAACCTTTCTCTCTCTCTCTCTCTCTCTCTCTCTGTGGCTTGTACTTAACCTTTAGTAAGGTCAATGGGTTCCTAGTGTTGGCTGACCTCTGAGAGGTACAGTTTTCACTAAAAGTAATATTTCTGAGTATTCGACAAGAAGGTTCCATATTACAGTATAAGTACCCTAAACCTATCTTCTTTACTCATGTTAATGTTGATTAACTATTGTTAGTAATTATATGTTACTGAAGATTACTTTAACACAATGAGCCAACTGGTAGTGTTAATGTGGAAAAGTCGAAAGAGATGAAAATTATGTTTTGTTACTATTGTTCTATTTAGTTTCAGTAGTACTTGTTTATTAGATGTAATAAAAGAAAGGAGTTTACATTTGGTGGAGGCATGCTAACTATGTATGATGATAGTGGAAAATGCATGCCTTAATGCCTTGTAATTTTCTAATATGAACTATGAATACCCAACAAGGTCCTATTTGAACTTTTTTCCCATGGCACAGGTAGAACCAAACAGATATTTGTCAGATCTTTCTTCCTCGAGCGAGGGGAGTTTAGGAAGGCTAGAGGAAAGTGAGACATCCAATAGGTCTACAAGAGTTATATCAACTAGATGTCAAAAGATCAGAATAAAATTCCATAAATGCATGGAATTGTTTCTCGCTGAAGGGGGATCATGTTCTTATGATGATGAGACAATAGGCGACATCGAGGTTCCCTTAAGGTACAAAAATCTAGTGAAACAATGGGTACCCAAGGATCTTCCTCAACTAAACACAGATTTTTGTGTGAACGAGAGGATATATCGAATTACACCGTTGTCATTACATGGTTTGGTGTTGTTTTGCATGGATGGCATAAAGGTCGGTTACGACAGATGTACAAAATTGATGGAGTATGTTGGACCATGTTACAAATACAAGTATTGGATGCGTCTGGTCCAATATACATCAAGTATGCACAAATATGGATTGTCAGCAAATTATTTACACCTGAAAGACAAATATCAAAATAAAGGAGCAATGTTGTACATTGACGGAAGGCCAAAAGCCACAAGGAATATTGCGAGGTTTATAAGCAGTACACAACCAGGTTCTACAATTAAGAAACCCAACTGTGAATTTGAGGGGAGTGAAGGAAACTGTGTTTTTCTATGTGCCATTAAATCAATAGTTGCAGGGGAAGAGTTGCTTAGTAATTACAATTTGAATCGAGTAGATACCAACATGGTTACTATGGGAGTGGTACATCTAACAATTTACCCAACCTTTTATTAATGAATTTAACATCTTAAATATTTTTAGTTAGTTTATTGTTATAATTTCGTTTAAATTTTCTATATTTACTTCGCAGGGTAGTGATCGGGGCATCTCCCCAACAGCTAGTCAGAGGAGTACAACTTCCTCTAGGCACCAGGTATACATCTTTGTAATAGTAAGAATATAATATGAAAAAATACTTTTTTTTTGCTATGTTTTTTCATGAGTATATTTGTTTGGTTTATATAATGTTATCTATATTTGATGCAGAGTGTTGATCGGGGAAGCCACCCGGCTGTTGATCAGACGACGACAGCCTCAGGGCAGCAGATAAACCTGATTGTAATTGTACAATTTAAATACCTCAAAATGTTTTGTTATTATATTGTTTCAGTGAGTATTTTGGTTTCGTTTAGATAATTTTTTCTATGTTTTTGATGCAGGGTTCTTTAAGGGGCACCTCCATAGCAGTAGATGATACCAGACCTGCTTCGAGGCAACATGTATACATCGATGCCATTGTACAAATTTAATATGAACATAAAGTTTTTTTGTTGTGTTTTTTCAAGAGTATATTCGATAAATTTAGATAATATTATCTATATTTTTGTTGCAGAGTGTTGATCGGGGAAACCACCTAGTTGTTGATCAGATGACAACATCCTTAGGGCAACGGGTATACTTGATTGTAATTGTACAATTTTAATACATCAAAATGTTTTCTTATTAAGTTTTTTCCGTGAGTATTTTGGTTTCGTTTAGATGATTTTTTCTATGTTTTTTATGTAGGGTTATGATTGGGGCACCTCCCTATTAGTAGATCGGGGCAGGTCACCTATAACCATTCATTCGATGAGTAGACGATCCTCTAGGAAGCATTTATAATTCATTGTAATTGTACCAATATAATATGTAGCATAATGTTTTTTTTGTTATGTCTTTTCCGTGTGTATATTGGTTTCATTATGATAATGTTTTCTACTTCTTAGTGACCGACGCATACCAGATCATGCAGAAGAAGGGGTCGATGTAGAGCCTGCTAGTATTGATATTGTTGAAGCAACATTTTCTGGATCTTCCCGTGTCACTAGCACATGTACAATACATAAAACATTTTTGGTGGACGAAGATCTCGTTCCAATAAAGATAGAGAAGATCCCAAGTAATTATACATTGTTCAAGTTAGTGTTTATAATTTGATTGTATCATACCAATAAAACATTTTTTTTCAACTAATGATGGCATGATCATTTTGTAGGAAATGGCGTTTTTTATAAACATCTAAATGATTTGTCCTTGGATATATTCGGGCCCACCATCTGCACAAGGTGGGATAAACAAATGAAAATTTTTAAAGATGGGCTCACTAATCAGTTGGTTGGCCTGTCCGGCAACAAGACCTTTGATCGAGTCGTGGTCCTAAAGAAGGTTGGAAAACATATGAAGATTGTATGGGACCAATATAGGGTTCACCTAGAAAGGAACCCTAGGTATGAGCACCCTCCCATTATTCCAGCAAGAGAGTGGAAAGCCCTAGTGGAAGATGGAAAGGAGAGGGATCTGAGAAAAGAAGGAAAGCTACCACCAGGCACAGGGAGGTATGCAATACTTTCCACAATGTAATTCTAAACCTTATTATTATTAATTTTAATATCGAATTTGGAACATCTAACGTATTTCAACACTTGCATAGGCTTTCAGACACATCAAAGGCCACAAAGGCAAGACTAGAAAAAATTGGTTAGCACAAGCTTGGGCCTGGTGGTTATTCGAATTTGGCGGCACGAATTGTAAGTATCGAAAAACCAATAATGCACCCAAATAATAAATTGCAAATTATTTTTGTTTTATTGCACCGCAAAACTTAAATTATTTGAATAATCCACAAATTAAATTATTTGGTCATGATAATCCACAAATTAGCAAATTAACGAATAAAGAGGATTATTCGAACCCTAATAAGCAAAAACATATGTTTAATAATGCATCAGAAATATTTCACGAACTGGCATCTCAAGAATATCATGATGAAGCTCGACAAGAATCTACTAATGAATTTCTCAATTTAATAACTAAAGAGGAAGATGTCGCAGAGTTAATAGACTTAATGTACAATATTAAAAGCAAATCTATCAAGGAAAAGAAATCCAAAAACATATGTCGACTAAATAAAAAAGACAAGAATGACACAAACCCTCTTGTCAACCTAGAAATAAAAGGACACTGTGTCTAACAGGTATTCCTCGACTTTGGTTCACAAGTAAATATCGTGACTCATGATACTTGGGAGCACCTAGGTTGATCTCAACTACAAGAATCAGGCATCTACTTGAAACTAGCCGACCAAGGTCTAATCGAACCAATCAGAGTATGGAGAGGTGTCGAAAGATCCATCAAGAACATAATGAAAAAAGTTGACTTTGAAATCATAAACCCCAAAGACAGATCCAGTTCATTCCCAGCACTAGTTGGCCGACCTTGGGGAATAAAAATGAAGGCATCAATATCGCTCGATAAATAATGAATCAAACTTAAAGGCAATGGTCAGAAAGTCATAGTACCAATTCACCCGTCACAAGGAGAGCCTTGGACAGAACCAATTGATGATGATAACAAAATCCGATAGTTGTACCAGATAAAGAATAATGAAGACTATACTGAACCCAATTCACAAGGAGAGATCCATCTCGTAAATCTTGCATCGGTCAGATACAATTCAGATGCCGAACTATATGACTGGAAGATAGAGAACTATGAACTGCAAGCAAGATAATGTTGGACAATCGAAGCTATTACCAAAAATAAAACAAAGCAATGCTTCTCTATCTCTACCATCTCAAAGATATTCGAAAGAAAAATATGAGAATATCCAACACTGGCACTAGGGAAGAGTGACTCGACATACACTCCACTGAGATACAAAGAACGTGAGTCTCCATCTTTACACGTCGAAGAAGTATCAAAGAATGTCGAAGAACAAGGACAACTGGAGATATTGGTCGAGACATTCATAGGTCAAGTAGACAGATGGTGGGATACGCACCAGTCGAGACTCCAGGCTTGGACCACAGCATCGACATATTTGTTGAAAGATATGGAGGAAAGAAACTAACATCTCAAGTAATAATTCCACTGTTCACACAAGGACAAGACCCCGAAGCACACATCAATAACTGTGAAAGGGAATGGAGAATATTAGGATACAAAGATGAAATAACATGGCCACATATTTTCCCAAATACACTCGACAACTTGCCGAACAAGTGGTACAAAATGGAAGAGGCAAGAGGAGAAATGTTCATATGGAAAGAGCTAAAAGAAAATTTTATCAAAGATTTCAAATTTTCTACAAAGGAGGGGCGATTAATCAAATCAAGCAACCAAGTGAAAAAATTTCTACAACCACTAAGCAATAAAACATCAGCAGATAATCAACAACTTGCTCGAAAAACTGTTATATGCAACAACTGTTGGTTGTGGAGCCAGATCTTCCAGTCTCATAGATGATGATTCAGTCATGTTTGAACCTCGGGTTTGGTTATGATCCCGGCACGATCCCCAGGGGGTCCGGGGTCCGGCTGTTTTCGCCAACAGTTTACGGGCCCCTGGTTTTGGGTAACTTGTGGTATTTTTCCATTGTATTTCCTTTATAAAAGAAAGACATTGTAATATGGTTAGGGTTGATGTATTAAGTATTATGCATTGTAAATATCTCTGAGATCGTGAAGAGAGACTGTGAGAGAGTGTGAAGAGGAAGTGTAGCGGCTGTGCTGCAGGTTGTATCCCTTCACTTTGCTGGACAGAATAATAAGAAATGACTGGAAATTTCAGTGTGGACGTAGCCCATCTTGGGTAAACCACGATATATTTGTGTCTCTCTTGTAATGTGTCTATGTGATTATATTTGCATTTATGTTTATTGTTATTGCTCTGCGATCCTGTTTTTCTAACAAATAGTATCAGAGCCAAAGGTCTATTTGGTAGATAAATCCGTAGGAAGCTAGGGTTTCTGGTTCGAGTGGGAGCAATGGCAGAAGGTGGGAAAAATAAGGAAAGTTTAAGGTCGAGAAGTTTAATGGCCAAAACTTCCAGTTATGGAAAATGCAAATGGAGGACTATCTATATCAGAAGGATCTATTCCTACCATTGGGAGGAAGAGCAATGCAGTCGATGGCCATGAAGGACAAAGAATGGGAGGTTCTTGACAGAAAGGCATTGGGGACAATACGGCTGTCCCTGCCTTCATTGGTGGCTTTCAATATCTCAAAAGAAACAACAATGGAGGGTTTGATGAGTGCACTAGGTAAGCTGTATGAAAAACCCTCGGCCTCCAAGAAGGTATTTCTAATGAAACGTTTATTTAATATGAAGATGTCTGAAGGTGGATCTGTTACTGATCATTTAAATGATTTTAATACGGTTACAAATCAACTAAGCTCTGTAAGTGTGAACTTTGATGATGAAGTTAGGGATCTTCTAATCTTGCGTTCATTTCCAGAAAGCTGGAATAGCTTGGTCATGGCTGTAAGTAACTCTGTCTCTGGTTCAAACACCTTGAAATTTGATGGTGTTATTGGATTCTTACCAAGGAAATGCGAAGAAAAATCATAGGTGATACATCAGGTAATGCGTTGACCATGGAGAGCAGGGGAAGACAAAAGGAGAGAGGAAAGAGCCAAGGTAATCATGGCAAGTCTAAAACGAGTAGATCCAAGTCAAGATTGGGAAAAATAGAGTGCTGAAACTGTGGAAAGAAAGGACATCTGAGGAAAGACTGCAGATCTCTAAAGAAGAAAGGAAATGGACAGCAGGAAACTACCCAGGAAGAAAATGTAACAGGTGATGTGTTACAGGATGCTTTGATTCTTGCATTAGATAATACAAGTGATTATTGGGTAGTAGATTCAGGGGCTTCATGTCATGCTACACCCCATAAGAAATATTTTCATGATTATGTTCCAGGATATTTTTGACTTGTTTTATTGGGTGATGATGAGCCATGTAAAATTGTTGGAATGGGTAAGGTATGGATAAAATTTAAGAATGGAACTGATTGGCTGCTGAAAGAAGTAAGGCATATTCCTTCCATGAAAAAAAATCTGATCTCAACAGGGCAGTTGGGAGATGGCAGCTGTCTATCTACGTTTGGAGAAACGCGCTGGAAGATCACTAAAGGATCAATGGTGATAGCAAAAGGAGACAAGATAGGTACGTTGTATTTATGTCCTCATAATACTGACCATTCTATCTCTTTAGCTTCCACAAGAACATATACATCATTGTGGCATCATAGGCTTGGCCACATGAGTGAGAAGCGGATGCAGATTCTCCACTCAAGGAAGTTGCTGCCAGATTTGAAGCAAGTAAGTTTGGAATTCTGTGAAAACTGTGTTTATGGAAAACATAAGAGAGTCAGATTTCTCAGGGTTGGGAAACAGAAGAAGAATGACAAGTTAGAGCTTGTGCATACAGATGTATGGGGACCGGCTCAGGTACAATCTCTTGGTGGCTGTCATTATTATGTTACATTTATTGATGATGCAACTAGGAAAACTTGGGTTTATTGCATTAGACAGAAATCTGATGTGTTTGCTACTTTTAAGAAATGGAAATCTTTGGTTGAGAATGAGACAGGAAAAAGGTTGAAGTGTCTCAGATCTGATAATAGAGGTGAATATTGCGACAAGGAGTTTGATAGTTACTGTTCATACCATGGGATTCGTAGAGAGAAGACAGTCCCAGGAACACCACAAGAAAATGGTGTGTCAAAAAGAATTAATAGAACGATCATGGAGCGTGCAAGGTGTATGAGACTACATGCAGGGTTTCCCTTACAGTTTTGGGTGGATGCTATAAATACTGTTGTTTATTTAGTAAACAGAGGACCTTCAAGTGCTTTGGATGGTGGTATTCTAGAGGAGGCATGGGCAGGTAAAAAGGTAAACTACTCATTTCTGAGAACGTTTGGTTGTGAAGCATTTGTCCATATTGATAAAGATAATAGAATAAAGCTTGAAGCTAAATCCAAGAAATGTACCTTTATTGGATATGGGGTTGATGATTTTGGTTATCGCTTATGGGATTATGAAAATGAAAAAAATCATTAGGAGTAGAGATGTGATATTCAATGAAAAGGTCATATATAAAGGTCAGTTGCACGGAAAGAAACAGGAAAAGGAAAACACAGAGTACCATTAGAGAAATTTTGAAGTAAAAAATGGACCTCAAAACAAAAGAAATGTACTATAAAAATCAACCAATAGGATTCAAGTTGATGATGTCAACCATGGGGGATGAATCACCATTTTTGGGTAAAAAAGTAAAAAGGTAAAAAGGTCAAAGTGAAAAGACTACTTCTTTAATTCGTATTTTCAACTTATCTCCGTGTATATTCACTCAAATTTCGGTCACGAACAGTCGTTGGATGGGGAATTCAATTCCGCATCCAATGAGTACCCACTAGGCATACTTTTGATGGACCCCACTGCCCCAAAAAGAATAAATGCATGAAAAAAACGTGATGATGATAATTGAATAAATTCTAGCAAAGACACTACCACCTTCATAGCCAAAAAGAAAAGCCAAGACTCTAGGATCGATAGGGCAGACAACCATAAATGAAGAAGAGATGACAATAGAAAGGGAAAGAGAAATGGTGCAATCCCCTGTATAGTAATATAGATGGGTAACCATCCTAGGGGAGAAGGAGCAAAAATAGGTGATAAACTGTCATCATCACGTTTTTTCATGTATTTATTCTTTTTGGGGAAATGGGGTACATCAAAAGTATGCCTAGTGGGTACTCGTTGGATGCGGAATTGAATTCCCCATCCAACGGCTGCTTGTGACCGAAATTTGAGTGAATATACACGGAGATAAGTTGAGAATACGAATTGAAGAAGTAGTTTTTCTTTTTTCCTCCAAAATTTGAAGAGGTATGCTAATATTATTTTATTATTTCCACTATTGTTTTATAATTTTCCTTAGGAGGCCCATTTTAGACCTCAAAATTTCTCTAATCACAGTACTTGATGAAATTGAAGAAAATGAAGTTCCAAAAGTGCCAGAAAATCAAGAACAACAGCAAGTACCTGAAACTCCTGCAACTGCAAGAAGATCTACCAGGTTAAGTAGACTCCCAGAACGATACTTTCCTTCAATTTATTATTTATTGATGACTGATGTTAGCGAACCAGAATGTTATGAAGAAGCAATGTAGGTGGAAACTAGAAAGAAGTGGGAGTAAGGCATGAATGAGGAGATGGACTCATTGGTAGGAAACCAGACTTGGAATTTGGTTCAGTTGCCTGCTGGTAAAAGAGCATTGCAGAACAAATGGATTTACAGGTTGAAGGAAGAAGAAGGAGGTAAGAAGAGGTACAAGTTCAGACTTGTTGTAAAGGGGTTTGCACAGAAGAAAGGTATAGATTTTGATGAAATATTTTCTCCTGTTGTTAAGATGACTTCCATTAGGACTATATTAACTCTAGTGGCAGTAGAATATTTCCATCTTGAACAGTTATATGTAAAAACAACCTTTATCCATGGGGATTTGGAGGAAGAGATATATATGCAACAGCCACAAGGGTATGAGGTCAAAGGTAAGGAGAAATTGGCATGCAGGTTGAAAAAGAGTTTGTATGGATTGAAGCAAACTCCAAGGCAGTGGTGCTTAAAATTTGACAGGTTTATGACAAAACAAGGTTATAATAGATGTCATTCTTACCACTGTGTTTATTTCAAGAAGCTATACAATGAAAGATATATTATCTTGTTATTGTATGCGTATGACATGCTGGTTGAAGGGTCTAACATGCAGGATATAAATGCACTCAAAAGGAATCTAGCTAATTCATTTGCGATGAAGGATTGGGTGTTGCAAAGCAAATCCTGGGTATGAGAATAATGGGAGACATGAAAAATCGCAAATTGACATTGTCTCAGAGTGAGTACAGACAAAAGGTGTTGGAGAGGTTCAGAATGCAGAACGCAAAACCAGTTAGTACACCTTTGTCCAGCCATTTCAGTCTAAGTAAGGAAATGTGTCCCAAGACAGAGGAAGAGACAGATTACATGTCCAAGATTCCCTATCAATCAGCAGTTGACAGCTTGATGTATGCCATGGTTTGCAGAAGACCAGATATTGCACACATAGTGGGAGTTGTGAGCAGATATATGAACAATCTAGGGAAAGAACATTGAAAGGTAGTACAATGGATTCTCAGGTATTTGAGAGGTACTACCACTCATACATTATGTTTTGGAGGTTCAGACTGTTCTACAGGGATATGTTGATGCATATATGGTAGGTGATAAGGATAGCAGGAGGAGCACCATAGGGTATGTGTTTAATGTAGGTGGTGTGAAATTGCCCACATAAGATCCAAAGAGATGATGTAAAACTCACAATGAAAGAATTTAGGAAGAATAGAAGAAGAGACAAGCAATAGAACTTAGATCCAAAGAAACTCTGATTAAGGCAGAATAGTTACACATGTTACTATTAACAGAATAATGAACTGGTAAATATACAATGCTGAGTATGAGGATTCGAATTCACTAGGAGGAATTCGAATTGGCCTTCATGCACAGATCCATAATCAGTGGAGAGTCATCAATGCCTAACTAGGAGTCCACCTTCTCATCAGTGAAGACATCAATGCACAAGTAATGATCAACCAGGAGTCAAACTGACTCTAACTGAATGTGGTTGGTGTAACTGGCACATGGAAGCACTAATATAGTGAAGGAGGCTCAGTGGAGGATGCCATAGGTTCTAACTAGATTCAGAATGGTTAATCTAGTCTCACTGGAGGTCCAATAGAGTGATAAACTCAGTAAAGAGTCAGTTAATCCTTAAATCAAGGAAATAACTAAAGATAACTCAATATAACTGAATATAACTGGACTGGTAGGTGAAGAAGGCACCCTTGTCTTGCAGTGGAGCAAATGAGGGTGCATTAGTCACTGGGAGGCCTAGAAATGATCTGAAAGAAGCTCCGGGGGCTAGTTTGCTGAGGACTAGGTGTTGGGACTGATGACCTAGAATGCATGCAAAATGCATGCAAACCCTAATTGCATGCAAAACCTAATTTTGCATGCATGAATGAAAATGAAAATGATTGGAAAGATAGTAGGACTAGGATGGAGTATAGGAATATCCTAACACCCCCCCTTAATCCATCCTGGGCCCTGGTAACTAGGACCAAAGGTCACCCATACAATAAATCAAATGATAATAAAATACATAATTGTCCATAAACTGAGAAAATGGGGAAAAACCTCATGGGAAAAATACCCCCCCTCAAAAGAACAGTAAATAAATCAAAGAACCATCATGCAGAAAAGAAAGAAGCTTTCATCAGTGAAAACTTTTGTAAAAGACTTGGCAAGCTGATCCCATGTAGGAAGGTCTCCCACTATGTGGAGGATGAAGCAAGTATTTCAGGAACTTTTTCTGTATCTAAAGCGAATGGAACATGAGTAGTCTTCCCAAAATATGGAAGAGAGAATCCCATCATCATGTTGCATCTCTTATGGAGAGATGGATGGCATAATGCAAGGTTAGCATGCTGCTGAAGTCTAGTAGTTCTGTAAGCAAATAAATCATCAACTGTGTTCTCAGTAGTAGCAAGGACTGTGTGAGAACATATTTCTCTTGAATCTGGATTGAGAATAGGTGTTGGTTCTGAATCTTCTTGAACCATGATCTCAACATCAAAATCTTGATCTTCTTCTTCACTAGAATAGGAGTCACTGGAAGAGAAGTCACTGTGATCTTCATCAGAATCTGAAGGAATAGTTGGAGAGAAGGGCATGAAGTGTGAGAACTCATATGATTTTGAGGCATGATTTGCAATCCCATTCACTATAACCTTTCCAGTGGATATTTCTGTAATATCTACTTTGTCTGGACCAAAAATTACTTGTTTTGGCGATGCTGTATGAGTCATTTGATATACTGACAACAAATTAGTTGTAAGAGAAGGAACAAATAAGACATTTTTGAACTTACCATGCTCCATATGAACTGTACCCAAACCTTTGGCAGAAATCTGAGAGTTGTCTCCCATGTGAATGGTAGGCCCATCTTGGAGATCCAAAGAGGAGAAGGATTCTTCTTGTGCCATCATGTGGTTGGAAGCTCCAGAATCTATGAGGAGAGCTTTTGTCTTTGAAAAACCAGCCATCAATGCATGACAATCATCAGATCCACTTTCAGAATCAGACATCTTTGCTTCTTTTGGAACAACAATTTGGTTTTGTTCAAGAAGCTTGGTTAGAAGATCAATCTTCTTATGCATGCAGGCATGCTCAGGATGGTTTCCTCTCTTGCAGTAGCTACAATTTGGTCTCTTTTGTTTGTCATTCTTGGATCTTGAAGGTTTCTTGCCTTTGCCTTTTTGTCCCCCTTTTGCATTCACCCCATTTGATTCACCAGCTAAAAGAGCTAGATCTCTGGAGGTTTTGATGGCACCCATTTGAAACAGTTTGTTCTCTTCTTGAGTGAGAGCTTCAATGAAGTCACTTAAGGTGGGAAACTTCCATCGAGGGATGGACATTTGAACAGAATGAAAGGTAGATACAAAGACAGAAAATTGAGATCCAAGTTTGCTCAATATAGAGAGTTTCAATTGCTCATTACTTTTAGTGATGCCACATTGCTTGCAATGCAAAACCAAATTCTGAAATTTGAAGAAGAAATCTTGGATGCTCTCGAAATTGCTAGGTTGAAGGGAAACCAATTCATTCTCAAGAATGTAGCCTCTCAATTCGTCTTGTTTTCCAAAAAGACTCCTCAATTTTATCCATAAATCATATGGAGACTTCAATCCATCAGTATGAAACAATAGATCATCAGATATATGAAGGCATATGAATCCAAAGGCTTCATCCATTTTGTTTAGGTGCTTGATTTTCTTTTCAGCTTGATGTGGTATGGCATCTTTTTCCTCAACTATTCTAGTAAACCCTCTTGATTGCAAGAGTATTATCATCTTCCTCTTCCATTCAAAATAATTGAAAGGAGTGAGAAGTATAGAAGAAGGAGCATTCGAATTTCTCATCTTGATTGCTTGAACAAGTGCAAATAGAAGGCTGCTGAATCTACTACTGCAACTGCTGGAACTTCAAAAATACCTGCAAAAAGCTCTCAAGAATGGAGGTAGAATATACTCTCAAGGCTTTGATACCATGTGAAATTTCCCACATAATATCCAAAGAGATGATGTAAACCTCACAATGAAAGAATTTAGGAATAATAGAAGAAGAGACAAGCAATAGAACTTAGATCCAAAGAAACTCTAATTGAGGCAGAATAATTACACATGTTACTATTAAAAGAATAATGAAATGGTAAATATACAATGCTGAGTATGAGGATTCGAATTCACTAGGAGGAATTTGAATTGGCCTTCATGCACATATCCATAATTAGTGGAGAGTCATCAATGCCTAACTAGGAGTCCACCTTCTCATCAGTGAAGTCATCAATGCACAAGTAATGATCAACCAGGAGTCAAACTGAGTCTAACTGAATGTGGTTGGTGTAACTGGCACATGGAAGCACTAATATAGTGAAGGAGGCTCAGTGGAGGGTACCATAGGTTCTAACTGGAGTCAGAATGGTCAATCTAGTTTCACTGGAGGTCCAACAGAGTGATAAACTCAGTAAAGAGTCAGTTAATCCTTAAATCAAGGAAATAATTGAAGATAACTCAATATAACTGAATATAACTGGACTGGTAGGTGAAGAACGCACCCTTGTCATGCAATGGAGCAAAGGAGGGCGCATTAGTCATTGGGAGGCCTAGAAATGATCTGAAAGAAGCTCCAGGGGCTAGTTTGTTGAGGACTAGGTGCTAGGACTGATGACCTAGAATGCATGCAAAATGCATGCAAACCCTAATTTTGCATGCATGACTGAAAATGAAAATGATTGGAAAGCTAGTAGGACTAGGATGGAGTATAGGAATATCCTAACAGGTGGAACAACAGTAAGTTAAATTTTGAAACTGCAGAAGGTTGTTGCAATTTCAACAACGGAAGCAGAGTATGTTGCTGTTACAGAGGCTAGTAAAGAGATGATTTGGTTGCAGAGGTTTATGGAGGAATTGGGTAAGAAGCAGAAGGATAGCAGGTTGTATAGTGACAGCGAGAGTGCCATTCATCTTGCAAAGAACTCAACATTCCATTCCAGGACTAAACATATACAACTCAAGTACCATTTCATTCGCTCTGTTATGGAAGATGAATTGTTGAAGCTGGAAAAGATACATACTAACCAGAATCCTGCAGACATGTTCATGAAGGTAGTGACTAGAGAGAAACTGAGTTCTTGCTCGGTTTCAGTTGGCCTTCTAGCATGAAGGTGGAGATGAGAAATTTGCCAAGTCCAAGGTCCAACAAGTACAGTAGCGGTGGAGTTGTTGTGATTAGTATCCAAGTAGGAGATTGTTGGTTATGGAGACAGATATTCCAGTCTCATAGATTATGATTCAGCCGTGTCTGAACCCCAGATTTGGTTATGAGCCCGACACGATCCCTAGGGGGTCCGGCTATTTTCGCCAATAGTTTACGGGCCCATGGTTTTGGGTAACCCATGGTATTTTCCCATTGTATTTCCCTTATAAAAAAAAGACATTGTAATACGGCTAGGGTTGATGTATTAGGTATTATGCATTGTAAATATCTCTGGGATCCTGAAGAGAGATTGTGAGAGAGTGTGAAGAGGAAGTGCAGCGGCTGTGCTACAGGTTGTATCCGTTCACTTTGCTGGATGGAATAATAAGAAAGGACTGGCAATTTCAATGTGGACGTAGCCCATCTTGGGTGAACCACGATATATTGGTGTCTCTCTTGTAATGTGTCTCTGTGATTATATTTGCATTTTCTGTTTATTGTTATTGCTCTGCGATCCTGTTTTTCTAACAAGAACATCAAGTCAATAGGAATCTAGTATTCGGCAAGATTACAATTGGAAACAAAGAAAACAGACGGAAAAGGATTTAAATGGAAACAAGATCATCCAGGCACATCCAAGCTGGTAAGAACAACCTTCAAATTCGAATCAATAGAAAAGGAAGATCTTGAAAGGCTAAGCAAAAGAGATTTTCCACTGACATTCACACAATTCAAAGAAGGAGAATGACTGATCAATGAAATCAGAGCGCGGGAATGGATGGATGCAAAAATCAAAATGAAATAAATTGACATATCAAATGACGAAAGACCAAAAATGGTGAAAGTCGCTAACTACTAGAATGGAGAATAGACAACAGAAATCACAAGTCTCCTTAGGGAATTTCAAGATGTATTAGCACGGGACTACAAATATCTGAAAGGACTAGTATAGGAAATGGGAGAAATTAAGATCGACATTAAACCAGACACAAAGCCACTGAAGAAAAGGCTGTACAAGCTAGGACACAAATACAACGAAATTATTAAGAAAGAGATGGACAGCATGCTTGCCCCTGGAATCATCTAATCTATCGATCAATCAGAATGGGAAAGTCCGATGGTAGTCCAACCAAAGAAGCATGATCCGACTTGACTTCGAATATGTGTCAACTTCAGAGAACTCAATAAAGTAACACTCACTGACCCTTTTCCCACTCCTTTTGCTGATGAAATTATTAGTGAAGTTGTATGTCATGAGTGTTACTCATTCACGGACGAATTTTCCGGATACAACCAAGTACCCATCGCCAAATAATACCAGAAGAAGACTACGTTTGTCTATGAATTCAGATCATTCGCATACAAAGTTATTCCATTACTAAAGAATGCATCGTCCGTATTTTCCAGAATTGTTGTCAAAGCATTCCAAGAGTACAGATATAAAACTATGGCTGTATACTTCGATGACTAGACAATATATTCCATGTTGAAGGATCATTGTAAATGGCTCAGACGAATGTTGGAAATATTTCGACAGATACAACTCTCGTTGAATCTCAAAAAATGCATATTTGCAACTCTAATCGGAATACTATTGGGACACGTCGTATGCAAAAAAGGCATAAAAGTCAACTATGCAAAAATCAAGATAATTCTTAACTTAAAACCGCCAGTTAACTCCAAACAAGTGAGAATCCTGTTGGGCCATACAGGATACTATAGAAAGTTCATTCGGCACTACTCTGACATGACACATCCTTTGGAAGAACTATTAAAGGAAAATCAAGTATACCAGTGGACCGACGAGTGCAACACATCATTCAACATTTTAAAGAGAAAATTAGTCGAAACACCTATATTAAGATTCTCGAATTGGTCGATTAAATTCCATGTGAATATAGATGCTTCAGGCATAGAAGTGGGTGCAATTATAACACAACTAGGAGATGACAGAATGGACTACCCCAATGCATTGAACAACATAAAATTGAATAAAGAAGAAAGGAATTATTCAACGACAGAAAGGGAAGCGTTGGGTATGGTATTTTCACTACAGAAGTAACGACACTATTTATTGGCTAGCCCCTTTTCATTTTACACAGATCACCAAGCACTCAAATACTTGGTCGATATACCGTTACACCATGGAAGACTCTGTCGTTGGTTGCTGTTATTTCAAGAGTTCGAGTTCGAAGTTATAGTTCGACCAGGCAAAGTAAATGTCGGACCCGATCACCTATCGAGAATAGAAACAAGAGAAGAACCAATAGGAATTGAGGATGAATTTCCTGACGCTCATTTATTTAGAATTAAAGCTGTCCCATCGGAGTTAGCAGAGATATCATGGTTCTTAGAAGACGGACAAGCACCAGAAGGAATGCAGGATAAGAAAAATAAGATCTTAGCAATGAAGGCTGCACCATATAGTATAATTAATGGGTTCCTCTACAAACTTGGACCTAACGAGGTATTACGATGTTGTGCTCTTGACCATGAAAGACAAAGCATACTCACTGAGGCACATTATGGACTGGCGGGAGGACATTTTCAGGCTGACATAAAAGCAAGGAAAATTCTGCAATCTGGATTATGGTGGTCCATAATGCATAAATATTGTCAAGAATTTGCAAGCAAATGTGACAGATGTCAACGACTAGGCCGACCTCTGTCAAGTACGAAAATTCCCCTCGTACCAATAAATTCAAGATTAACATTCGAAATATGGGCAATAGACTTCATTGGACCATTCCCGATACTTGGAAGATGATTAGGAGCAAGATACATTATCACCGCAGTCGAATATGTTACCAAATGGGAAAAAACAGAACCTGTCGAGACTTGTTCGAGTGAAGTAGCTGCTAATTTTATATATGATAACATCATCACAAGGTTCGAATGCTCGCTTACTTTGATCAGTGACAAGGGATCACACTTTGTTAGTAAAACAATTTCCATCCTTGCAAAAGAGTTTTTAATTGAGCATCGGATAAGCACATCATATCATCTGCAGTCCAATGGTGCAGTAGAATATTTTAACAAAACACTCACTAAAGGTCTAATGAAGATGTGAAATGTCGGCAAGTATGAATGGGATGGCAAGATACCTGTAGTACTATGGGATTACAGAACAACCTATAAAAGAGTGACAGGCCAGACCCCATTCAAGCACGTATACGACTAGGAAGCAGTCGCCCCTTTTCACTTTCGACAATGGGAACCTATAATTTCCGAAGTACTACACATTGATGTCGAACATGTCACAAAAGAACGACTGACCCAACTGTCGAAGCTCAAATAAAATCGACAGATAACAATACACCACCAGGAAATTCAAAAGCAACAGCAAAAATCTTGGCATGATAGAAATATAAAATGCAAGAATCTATCAATTGGTGATTTGGCATTACTATACAACAGTCGAGTAAAAGGAAAACCTAAAAAGTTGCACATGGAATGGATGGGTCCGTATGTTGTCGAAGAAATCAATGCCAACGGATCAGTTCGACTAAAGAAATTACAAGGAAGCGTATTCAGTAAGCTTGTCAATGACGCCCGAATAAAGCAGTATAAAGCATAAAAAAAAAAAATTATAACTACCTTGTGGAAGAAGCAATATAAACAATCATTCAAAGCAAGTTGGGTAAAAATAGCATCATGACAAGAGACTGGAGAGACAATACTGACAAAGGCAATGCAAGAAGCTGCAAACAACAAATTCTGAAGTATGACCAACGGTATGAGAGGAATATACAAGAAGCAACAAGTCGACTAGCAAATGTCGAAAGAGACTCTTGGCTTCAACGAACTATACCCGACCGAACAACACATCGAAAGAAGCATACCGACATCTCGCCGACAAAGAAGATAGAGAGAAGTTCCCATGAAACCCGAAATGTAGAGAGGAGATGTCGAAATATGCCAGCAGAAGGACCGTCAAGCTGTCATTCAAAATTAATTTCTTCACCAAACCTGCAATTAATGCAGCCACCTACTACGCGCTCTCCTGTGCAGACTAACCCTGCTATAAATACCGAACTCGAGGACTCTTGTTTGTTATTCTACCAAGAGCTTGAACTTCATAGCACAGAGCCGTATGAACAGTTAGAGAAAACTTATGAACTTGAGAACCCTGCAACAGAGATGGAACCCAAGAAATCTCAAGCAACGGCCATATCCACAACTACCAAAGTAAGACAGTTAGAAAAAGCAAACTCACCATTGCAGACTAGACTTCATCTCATCCAAAACGCCAAGGTGGTTGAACAACAATGGCGAAGGATTTGGAATGGAATCCTTGAATGGGGTAAAGAATCAACCGACAAATGGAGAGACGAAGCTCAGAAGCTAAGATCCAACAAAATCTTGAACTATATGAATGCACCATTGATGGTCAGCTTCGCCGGACTGAAGGACATCATCGCTCAGTTCATTGTGAGTCGGTACCATAACAGGAATTTTTACTTCGAAACACCTGTCGAAGTAAGCGATGAATTAATCGGTCGAATCACTGGCCTGTCAAACAAAGGCGACATAGTTCCAATGCAACCAAACCCTGCCCTAGTCAAGGAACTCACTGGAACTCCCACGGGAAAGAATTCCAAAGGATTGGTAGTCAATCAAATAATATACGACACCCATATGATAGTAGCACGCATTGTATCAGCCGCATTAAAAATCTCTGGTTGAGGGTCTGGACTAAAATTGGACATGCTTGAGTTCGTCCAAAACGTTGCATCGCACAGAAAAGTATACAATTGGGAATACCACTTAGCAGAAATTGTAAGAAATATATGCTACAAGTGCCAAGAAGATGGGTCGAACATTCGGTACCCTTCATTGAAAATTTGGATCACCATGGCACATCTGCGACCAACAAGCGACAAAGAATTTACAACACAAAAAGGACCATTGATGGAAAACTTCTGTTCTTTTACCCATGGCGGATGTCGACTTGGAGCAACAACAACCAATATTTGGCTGGATAACTGGTTCCAAAACCTAAAAGTTCAGACAGCCAGATGGAGAGTACCGCAAAACATCCGACCCAGCTTACCATCGACCGCACACATTCAGTTGGCCCTAGACCACACGTCGGTTTGGTATCTAGAAGGAGCAGCATGAGCAGTAAAAGAAATCAAATTTTTCCCTTTCCATTGAGAAAATATTTGGATAACTCAGCACACAGTCAAACACAAATATCCAAATACCACCACAAGCAAAAAGAGTCGACCACACAATGGTCGAACCCCTAACTGATGCAGAAAAAGAAGAAGACTATGAAATTCGACTTCATTTAAATACGTTCACCTTCAGTCTGATCAGATTGTCGACATCAATCCTTTAGGGATTGCAATGATAGTGCACCAAGAACATCCAAATACAACAGAGCAGTCGGATACTCCACTCCCATAGTATGCACTCACAAAAGAGAATATATATCGAATGGCCGAAGAAATATCCCTATCTTGACAAAATAGGAAATCTAAAGTACAAGGAAAAGGGAAGCAAAAGCTTATTCTACAAGAGCTAATAGAAGAATATAGTGTGGAACTCCTCGACAGCGCTACACAAATCTTAGCAGATGCCGCAAAAAACAAGGTCCCTGTAGAAGAATAGTTCAATAAATTCTTGGAAGAAGAAGAAAAGCTTCAAGCACCGACACCTCCACGAAAGAAGGCCAACATTTTGGTCGAACCTCATGTCGACCTTACCCAAAGTCCACCACTGCCATCGCCGACCACCACTATGGAAGAAGAAATTTTTTCGACCCCTCCGACCGCCATCGCATCTTCACTCCATCCATCAACCACTATTCCAGACTCGGTACAACAACTTCCTCACCCCTTAAGAGCCAAGATTTAGTCCGACAATGACTTAAATGAGTTTATTAGTTGGCTTCCTTCAATTTTTACCAACTGGATAACACTAATTACAAAGAAACCAGTTGTAACTGAGCCAATCTTACTGTCTAACCTAGCCCCGGTTGACGCCACCATAACCGACCATACATTTCCGTCAACCACCTCAAAACCTCAAATTGTTGGACACACCGAAACTAGACTTGAAAAAGATATTGATCCGACAAGTAACATTTTTGCACATCAAAACTCATCCTTTACGCTCATATCAGTCTACCTTCCATCCCTAAGGCCTACCTTGACTATTGTGGAAGAATCAACTCAAACTCTATCCACATTCAGCCGCCCCGAAATCCTACCTGAAAACCCCGACACGGTCGACAAAACAATTGAGGCAATTGTCCCTGAAGTACCCTTGTCCCAAGGAACTTCGTCTCCGTCAGGAAGTCCCGACCCACTTCTGCCACTTCTGATAGAAGAAGTCCCCTCCTCACTGTCGACCACTTCACCATCTCCCCCAGTCACTACCAGTTTACCAGCCCCTACCCCTGCCGACGGCACAAACACAACTCCAGCAGCACAATAAACAAAATATAGATCATCAACACAAGAAGAAGCCGACACAGAAAGGTTAGCGCAAGAATAAGCAAACAAGGAACGAGCAACAAAGGAAGCTACCGACAAGCAGAAGGAAGCAGAAAAACAACAAGAAGTTGTCGACAAGCAGAAAACCAACAGGAAGTCGCCGACAAGGGAAAAGAGAAAACAAAGAGAAAGCAGATGAAAGAAAAGAAAAGACAAGAGAAATAAAAACAGAAGTAGCAGCAACACCTCCAGCACATCCAGCAACAAACTTGCCTCTCTGCACACTTAGATAAGTTTGGACCAATCGCTACATATGATCCTTAGGAAGCAAAGGAGGAAGAAGTTGATCTCCTTGCAGACGCGATCAACAGAGAGCACATACACAGAAGAACTGAAGCTCGAGAGCACCTACAAAGATTGAAAGCAGAGCAAACAACATTTTTGACTAAGTGTGAGGACTTAGCCCAACAAGTCATACCAATACCGTCGAGTCCCGACACAACAAATCCTCTTGACAAAGCATACATAATACTGGAAAGTGTCGTTTCGACCCTGAGAGACCAATTGGATAAGAACCGGTAGGATCAGGCCACAGAGACATCCATTTTAATGACAAATCAATACACGACCTTCATACAATCCCATGGCATGTTTGCAAAGTATACCAAAGAATCCACTACAGTAACAGAAGTCTTGTGCAATTGGTATACATATTACGACAATGTGTTCAAAGAAATGCAAAGGACGCGAGAGCTACTCAACACACTTCAATAGAAAAGACAAACTGTTGACGAAGCACTCACTGAAACCATCGATGAGCAACTTATCATGGAGAACATAAATCTAGCAAAGCTAGATAAATAAGAGGAACAATGGATCATCCAAGCTCGAGTTAGCCTCTCCAAAGTCGACAAGATCTATCCATATCTCCAACTACTTATTTCCATTGCTGATGAAAAGATGAAACTCTTTGGCCATGACATGATCAATCTCCAAAACAAATCTACGCAAGACAAGATGGAGAGCCTGTTGAGCCTCACCACTCTCACTATCGACATCCAAAACGCATTACATGCATGGGAGGACTTTCAACATCAATTATCAGTATCTGCAGAGGCCATTGTTGAAGTCTGCGTCCACTAGCAAGCATTTTCCAGTTCCAGTCTCCCACAACAGTAACAACAAAATTCACTACATACAGTTAACACCTCATCTCCTCATTTCTTCGGGATGAAGAATTATTTTGTGGTGGGGGAGATGTTGGAGGAGCCTAAGTCGACCTTCTGACTAGGTCTTCCACTCAACTATTTGTAATAGATGTCGATGGATTAAGTCAACCAATACATGTTGGGTCGGTCAGTTGAGTCGACAGGTAGTTATGTAACTGTTTTTCAATCATATAAATAGGTTGGTGAGCTGAATTACAAAATAATCAGAGACTGTTCATACATATGTAATCCTTCTACATATCTTGCTGAATAATAGAAAGGCTTGTTGCTTCATATTCCATCACTTGTTTGTTGTATTTATATCATTGTGCTTGCTTGCGTATATTATTATAATATGTATCACTGGTAATCATGTGACCCCCTCGACTACAACACATACTACCATTGAACTACAACCAGCCTAGATCAAAATCCTAGGCTCTATCAAGCGCCAAGAGGGATCAAATCTCCCGAGGTGCAAACCTCTCCTTGAATAGCTCCTTGAGTGCAATACCTGAGCCACCTAATCCTAAGCTCTAAGTCTCTAGTTTAAGTCTCATATTTACTTTTTACTTTGTATTATTCTTTTTTGTTTATGGCCCACATAATATTTATTACTTTTTATTTTGTATTATTCTTTTTTGTTTACTTTGTATTATTTCGCTCGACAAACACTCTAAAGTCTCATATTTACTTTTTACTTTGTATTAAAAGTAAAAAGTAAAGTCTCTAGTTTAAGTCTCATATTTACTTTTTACTTCGTATTATTATTTTTTGTTTATGACCGACATAATATTTACCACCTAATCCTAAGCTCTAAAGTCTCTAGTTTAAGTCTCATATTTACTTTTTACTTTGTATTATTCTTTTTTGTTTATGGCCGACATAATATTTATTACTTTTTACTTTGTATTATCCTTTTTTGTTTACTTTGTATTATTCTTTTTTGCTTACTTTGTATTATTTTGTTACTCGACAAACTCGACAAACACTCGACTAACAAGATCTCCCTCATACTGGGCTGTAGAGCGCCTCTCGGCGCAATTATACCACATTCATGTAAGCAAAGCTATGAGACATTGCCTTCACATTTATTATTTTATCAACGGCCAATGAATAATGAGTGGGAAACATTCATACTATAATTAGAACATATTTAACCAATATTAAATATCTTGGACACATAATACCCAACCATAGGCCAACTGTGCTTGTGCTCTTCAATATCAACCTTGAGCTAGGCAAAGAATCCACAACTACCACCCCCGAGCTAGGAAAATAATCCACTAAGGTAAGGAAATAATGGAAACCACCAATATCTCTCAATATAGTCTAAGAATTTTCTTTCTCAACCATTCTTACACACATAACTATATATGTAAGTAGAACCAGAAGGGAAGAGCACTCGACTCCTTGGTGTACCACACAAAATCCTTGTGTGGGCCGACTCCTTCAAGGAGATTTCCCTTTCCTCATAGAATTTCTAAGTACTTATAACACATGCATGGATCCATTTTCCTTGAAGATCACCCTGCCGCTTGGTAGAATGACTATGCAACAAAGAAACATTCTCTCTGAAAATAAAAATACATAGGTCTGATGTCATGGTATGGGTCGATATGAAATTGCCCTGCTCCTTGTAATTCAATTACTCAATAATAAAGGACATATCATGGATCATCTCTTTCTTCGAAATAGCCCTACAGGTTCGATACAAACACATAGAAAACATGTAACGGCATGGGCGGATCTCCCCAGAGATTGCCTTGCATCCTTTCCATCTCCACCATACAACATTCTTGAAAAATAATAAAGAATATATATAATTACAAACCCTTCGACGGATTGATCTCAGCACAAGATCGTGTTTTGTGAAGAAAATACCCAGTAGATAACAATGGGTCATTTCCCCAAGTGATATTGTGTTCTAAACAAGGTAAACTAGCGGCAGATGGCATTTTATATATATAACATATAATATATATGCAATTATATCATTTATAGTGTATTATGATAATATGTAGTTATATATGTATAATATATATAAATAAATATTATGTATTAATAATATATATTAACAACATTTACACCTTAACATATGATCATTATATATATATATATATATATATATATATATAACAATTCATTAATATTATAACATTTATATCCATACAATACTAATACATAGTATTTATTTATATATTATACATATATAACTACATATTATCATAATACACTATAGATTATATAATTAGTCGAATCTAGAGATTGAACTTCATCCACACAATGTACAGTGGGAAACAATGTGTCGACTTTTCCTTTTGGAAGTATCCCTTCCACTTGGAGATGAGACAACATGGAAGCGAGAGAACTCTAGATAACTGCATCAATATAATGTGGGTCAATCTTTTTGCAAGATTTCCTCTCCACGATAAGAAACCAACAATTATGCCCGCAAAGCGTGAGTACTCTACATTAATTGTAAGATATGGGCCAACTCATAGGGGATTTTTCGTGCTCAAGTAAGCAATCAACCATATAAAAATAATGCAGAGAGTATGCAAGGCATAGATCACCTCTCTCTCTATGTGAAAACACAAAATATAAATCATTCCAGAGAGTATGCAAGGCATAGATCGCCTCTCTCTGTGTGCACAACCACAAACAAAAAGACATTGTAAGTCTAGAATGCACAATCTACCGGAAACACTCGAACTGAGATATATCTTCTACCTATACAGGATGCCTTAAAAGGAAGGTAATCCCTAAGAATTCTCAGATCTCTAGCAACAAAAGGAATGGTAATATAATAAAAAGTCCAATGTACTCACACGCAGCAATAGGGTAGACAAAGCTACAAGTAATAGGTTCGGCTCTCCTCATGGATACCTCCTCTTCCCTTACATGTAGAAGAGCCAAATCAAATGAATTATAAATTAGAAAATGTCAAGGATATCTGTAAGTCAAATACAAAAGACTGTAAAAGGGCTCGGCTCTCCTCTAGAGGCCGCCCTTCTCAATCCACATGCAGAAGAAATTAACCCTAGATATGAAACAGACCACTGAATTTTATTCCTGCAATCCTCACAGCTCGGTTCTCTTCTAGAGAGGCTGCCCCGTCCATCAAGAAAATAAATGCAACTTAAAAAAATCCTGGGCTCATCTCTCTTTGAGAGAGGCTTCCCTCTCCATAAAGAAAATAATGTAAAAAAATAAAATATGGGCTTGGCTCTATTTGAGATAGACTACCCTCTCCATCAATAAAAGAATGTAAAAATTAAAATCGAGGATTGGATCCCTTGAAAAATGTCGCCCCCATTTTAAGCTGACTGAGAGTGATCTTCAATTGTGAAACCCTACCTTTTTTTTCAATCGAATTTTATTTTCTTGCTATTCAAAGTATGAATGAAAGAAACTACATAGTTACCTATCTCCCAGATAATTTTCAAATATTCAGTCATGACATATAATTCAAAATATGAATGAAAGAAACTACATAGTTACCTATCTCCCGGATAGTTTTCAAATATTCAGTCATTACATATAATTCAAAATACTCTAAGTCTTAAAACACAACTTTTTGTCTAATAGTTCTTTCTAGTTACATTCATACATGGCATATCTTCTATGAGACACCATATACCATGGGCTCATTCAAAAGGAGAACTAAAATATAAATACTATTGCTAATAGATCCGATAAGATCCCGCCTGCTATAATACAAAATTGTCAAAATAGAAGAAATGGAATTCCCCTTCATCACATCCCAAAACCCGTTTGGATAGGATATATGCCTGTTGATTATAGAACCTTGGAAAATGTCCAAATGTAAGAGAATATAATTTCTCCCGGATTTGTTCAATCTTTCATTTCCAATAATGAAGTGAGGCTACCTGAAGTTTCTTATTACCTTGGATCCATTCAATAACAACCGAAGAGTCACCATAAATCAGTAAATATTTCAATCCAATTGAGTTAGCAAATAAGAGTACAATCCCCATAAAGAAAGTAGCCTAGCCCTTGTATTACTTCCTTTTCCATATCCAAATAAACCTTCATAATACTTGCATCTGGTTATATTAATATGGAATCCTTCCCCATAGGAAAGTTGTGCCGCACCATCAAAATAACCCACCGGTATTGCAAGTTCAGTAATAGGGGGTGTAAAAGTTTTACTCACCTGTACCTTCACCTTCAATGAAGGGGCATTGATAAATCTATCTAAATAGGAACATGCCCGAGCAATACTAAGTGGGAAATCCTCAAATAGAATAAGACTTTTTAAACCCCAGATACCCCAAATAAAACTCAGTGGGAAAATAGAATGCTTCCTCTTCACTTCAAACCATCTTGAGAGTGATAAGGCAAGTGACTGATAGTTCCAATCAAAATGAATATCCCACTTGACATAGGTCTCCTCCCATATCTTCCTTGTGACATCACAAACTATAAATAGGTGGTCATCCGCTTTAGGATCCCGATAGCAAAGAGGACATCCAATCGGTGCTTTCCCCCCATGCCTAATATAATTCTTCCCAGTGAGTAACATGTTGTTTAGTGTCATCCATGAGAAGATAATAATTTTGAGTGGAGCCTTCCACTTCCATAATCTGTGTTCCCACCAATAGTTCTAAGTCTTAGTATGAAGTGAAGCGATCACCAAATAAGCCACATAAGTGGTAATATCCCCACAAGAATCACCCCAAGACCAAATAAGTTTTTACGATATATTCTCAAGAGTAATCCCTGAGTGAGTCAGCCCCAACACAAATGAATCCCAATCAGTAGCCGCCTCCCCTCGGAGTATAATGTCTGAAGCAGCTGGCCACCACTTACCCTGTCAGAAGGATTCAAATAACTCACTTGGTTTAAATAAAATAAACCCTTATCATGTAATAGATTAAGGGTATGTACTGGGATAGTATAGAAGACACCCAAAGCAAAGTCCATCCCTAGTCGAACTTGAAATCCATCACCAACCAGCTAGTAAATCCATCGTTGAAGAAAGGGAACCACTTCAATAAAACCACTCCAAATATTAGAAAAACCAACGTTGGGTTTATGAATCTTCCCGATCCATTCAGAAAATAGTGAGTGACTTCAAATACTTATCTTGACAAATAATCCCCAATAGTCCTTGATGAGTTAATGCCCTCCATAGGCTCTTTAAATGCAGAGACGAGTATGTCCAAAAAATGTTCCTTATACCCCACCCAACAACCTCCTTAGGACATGCTGGTGTCTCCCAAGCAACCAAGTGAATCCCTGCCTTACCTGGGATATCATACCATAGAAAAGAAAAGATGATACGCCTGATATGTAAAAGGATGCTCTTAGGAACCTTCTCTAATGTAAACCAAAACATTGAAAAATTGGATAGAACGAACATAATAAGTGTCACGCGTCCTCCAATAAATAATTTTCGATGATACCAACAGTTAATCCTCTGCTCAAACTTCTTAACCAACCAAACCCAATATGTAATATGATAATCATTCAACTATAGGTAGTATCCCAAATACTTAAATCCACCTTCCATGTCGTTAATCTCAAAGGGGAAAAGTAAACAAATATGTTCAAGCATAGCAGCATCCAAATTAAAATGAAACAGATTAGATTTCAAATTATTTATTTCCATACCTAATGCATGGCAGAAAAGTTCCAGAATCTCCTCAAAATGTTGCCGTTCTGACAGGTATCCAACTCCAAACAAGAGGAAATCATCTACAAATAGTAGATGAGTTATATGATGATGCTTTGAGACTTTAATGCCCTTCATTTTTCCCTCCATTCTATCTCGACTCAATAATCAACTGAAACCTTTAATAATCAAAAGAAAGAGTAGTGGGAAGAGTGGGCACCCTGTTGTTTGAGCAACATCCCCCCCAAAATTTTTGTACATATTGGGGGCCCCTCCTTTTAGTTTTTCTAGAAAGACTGCCTAAAGAAGTTAATTCTCCTTTTAACTTAGTTTCTGTTTTCAACTGAGGAATCTGCTTTAAAAAAATTGATTGAAGTTTTTCTTATAAGTTAGCAATTCACGAAACTCTCCCGAAACTGCAGAAGCAATTCACGAAACTCTCCTGAAACTGTGGAAGCAATTCATGAAACTCACTCAAAACTGCGGAAGAGATTCACAAAGATCTCCCGAAATTGCGGAAGACTTAACGTATCTCTCTCGAAACTGCGGAAGAGATTCACAAATATCTCCCGAAATTGCGGAAGCAATTTGTATATCTCTCTCGAAATTGTGGAAAGAAATTCAAAAAACTCTCTGGAAATTGCGGAAGCATTCACGATTCTCTCCCGAAACCGCAGAAAGACTTAGTGTTTTTTGAAAGAACTTAATTTTCTCTTCCGAAACTGCTTGAGAAGCTCAAGTTTCTCTCTCGAAACTATGGAAGCAATTGGCGAAACTCTCCCGAAACTGTGGAAGCATTCACGATTCTCTCCCAAAATGGCGGAAGCAATTCACGAAACTCTCTCGAAACTGTGGAAGCACTCATGATTCTCTCCAGAAACCGCGAAAACACTTAGTGTTTTTTGGAAGAACTTAAGTTTCTCTCCCGAAATCACGGAAAGGAATTCGCGAAACTCTTCTAAAACCGTGGAAGCAATTCAAGAAACTCTTCCGAAACTGCGGAAGCTATTCACGAAACTCTCCCGAAACGCCAAAGCAATTCACCGTCTTGTTTCGCAGTTGCGGACGAAACTCGTAAGTCCGCCCGCAACCGACGGTCGCACTTAAATGCCGAGACGGTCTGAAATGACCGTAGCATACAAGGCATTAAAACCCTGTTTTAATGACACCACCTACCTGTTTAATGCCGCACGTGTCTAACCTTTATAAGGACGGTGGGGGTTTCATTGATCGTATTGTTAGTTTTTCGTTCAAAGAACGCCGTTGAGAAGACCGCGCCAGCTCGTTCCAGCTTAGCGCATCCACGATCACGTCCACCTCGCTCAACCACTGTCTCGTCTCTAGGTAGGATTTTTAACCGCCATCTTCGCTTTATCTCCACGTCGAGTTACTTTTTGGGTTTTCCCGTTCGTAACGTGGCCGATAGACATTGCTAGCATAGGTCATTTTGTTTGTTCATTACGGCCACCGTGGTCCCTTACATTTCTCGTTCCTACCAACTAAAATCCATAGCAAGGACCATCCAGGTTTTTCACCGGCCGCATTCCGATCATTTCCCTACCCTGATTCAAACTTCGTACCGGCTACAGACTGTTTCACAAGTAGTATTAATAACAGTAGTGGTCGGTTGAGATACTCAACCACTCACCTTTTGGCTCAATTAATGAATGTGGAAAACAGTCCCTTGTTTCATTGTTTAATCATAGGATCTTTCCACTCCAGGCCAACCCATCATTGACCATTAGAAGTGCTACGATGAAGGGCACCCTCTCGCCAAGGACTAGGAGGGAAGCAGGTTTTTTCCATGTCATATGCTTACCTTTTCGAAAACATTCCAAAAAGTTCCTGACTAGGCATTGTCTCCCTAGAATAATCAAGTCTCAGGACCATATTTTGTTTTCTGAAGTGATCTATTTTGCTTCCCCAGCATGCAGCTTTATAATTTTGTCTATATTTCTCATTAGCATGTTAAAATTGTTCTTCTCTATGTTACACTCTCATAACATGTTGCAAATTTTTATAATGATTCACATTTGGTTGCTAGCAGGGATAAGCCATGATGTCAAAGGTGGTAGAAAGAAAACTAAAGTGATGGAACCAGAGCCAGTGCAGCTGAGGACTGAAACTATGCTCCAAGACACTAAGTGTACCACCGACGTTCCTCCCGAGGTTCGTTGGGGAGATGTTTACCGGATGATCAGGGACCAGTATATCCCAAATGTATTATTGGAAGAAGAGAAAATCTACCTCAACATCAGAACTTCCGGCATAGCTAGGGATTCTACCCGCCCTGAATTGTTCCCATGCTCTGAAGTGATCGGGTGGATACTAGAACACACCAACCCAGAGACAAGAGTGTTGCATGACAGCAAGGGAGAGCCTTTCGCTTCATTTCATCCAGCGTATATTGCTGCGGCCTACAAATTCTCACGTCCCCAACAAGCTCTAAGTGATGAATGGTTGGGTAAGATGAATAATATTGAGATGGCCAAAAAATTATTGGTCACAGGAAAACACCTGAGGAAGAGAGGTAATGATGAATATGATATTCAGAACCTAAGACCTCCTTTTAGGTTAATCTCCCTGATGCTATGCAGAATTTTCGGCATGCCAGATGGCAGTGTATATAGGATACAGTGGGCCCCCATCATTCACTTCATAGCATTCAAAGGAACTGTGTTTGATTGGGCTACTATCCTTTCGGACAGTTTGGCATCCACAGTGGCCGCTGCAAAAGAAGGTCTGGCCTTAAAAAAAGTCATAATTTTTCATGTCTTCCTATCTCATTGACTACATTTTGGCCAAACTCTCTTTCCCCAGACTAGGTTGCACATGGGATAAAGCCAACACCCCGGTCTACACTACTTATAAAATAATGTGGGCTCAAAATTAAAAAGCAATCTATAAGCTCATCTGCGAATAGTTCATCATGCCTCTATATGAGCATATTTTCAAGGAAGAGCCCAATTGTCTATCAGAAAATGCCGTGGAGGTCCTGGAAAACTATGGCGATTTTTATTTCTCAGAGAAGGGCACCTACATCAGGATGTTTGGAGGTACCAAAGTGCCATACATTTTGCCGAAATACGCTACTGATTATGTAGTCCTCAAGGAAGCAGTCAGGCAAATTTTCCTTGATGGAATAGGAGGGGTGCTTAACAAACAAGATAAGGCTTCTTTCCCTCCTTTTCCCTTCTGCATAGGAGCCTACAAATTCTGAGGGGTTGCATCAGTTGAGGAATTCATTCAAGAGCTGAAAGCTTTTCACTTCGGTGAAATGATCTTCCATAGAAATGATAGGCGGAGCAAGGTTGCCGAGCATTGCAAAGAATTTTATGCTCATTTTGAATATGCTCATTACTATGATGCTGAGAAAGAAGTGTTCAGAGACATCAGCAACATGACTGAGTTGCAGATTTGTCGTCAAAGCAGTGGAGCAAGCTCTAGCTCTTCCCCAGCCTGAAAAACCAGTCTGCAGAAAGAGAGAGAAGCAGCTGATGCCCTAGCCCGTGAAGAGCAAAGATTAGCTGAAGAAGCAAGGCTGCAAAGAGAAGCTGAAGAAGCAAGGCTGCAAAGAGAAGCAGAGGAAGCAAGGCTGCAATAAGAAGCAGAGGAAGCAAGGCTGCAGAAAGAAGCAGAAGATGCAAGGCTGCAGAAAGAAGCTGAAGATGCAGAGCAGATGGAAGAAAGTGAAAATCAGCAGCAAGCTGAAGAAGAAGAAAGTGTAAAATTAGTCACAGTAGATCTAATGAACAAGTAAATCAATCACAACAGATGAACATAGAAAATATGGTGTAAAACTGTGTAAAACATGCACAGTGCTCAATATCCCAATAAGGGTGAATAATTACAATACAATACAGTCACAATGACTGAGCAATTCGAATTGCCTAAGGAGGTCATTCGAATCACTGAATGGAGTAGCTTGACTCCAACTAGGAGTCCTCATCATCAATCAGTGGTGGTCATCAATGCACAAGAACCAGTCATCCAGGTGTCAATCTAAGTCTAACTGAGTGTAACATGTGTAAATGAAGTGTGTAGCACTGATATAGGGAAGTGGGCTCAGTGGAGGGCGCATGGGAGGCTAATTGAAGTCAGAACAAGTCATCTAGTCAATCTGGAGGTCCAACGGAAGTGAAATAGTCAGTTGGAAGTGAAACTAGCCTCAAATCAGGGAGAATCGGAGCTAACTGAGTGTAACTGAAGTGGAACTGCAGTGGTAGGTGAAGAAGTGCGCCTTTCTCTGGTGGTAGGTGAGAAGTGGGTGCCTTCCTGACTAGGAGGGATAAAACTCTAAAGTAAGTGGCTCCCGGGTGCTAGAATAAGGTGGCTAAGGTGCTGGAGGAATCAACCTGGTGACTGGGATGCATGCAAAGTGCATACAAGATCCTGAAAAAGATGATGTGGATATCCGAACACCCCCCCTCAAGCTAGACTATGATGTGCAAAAAATAATGTGGGGCCCTGGTAACTAAGACCAAAGGTCACCCCAATACAATAATCCAAAAAAAATGCTGAAAATAAACTAAGTGAGGAAAGAGGGAAAACCCAGTGGGAAGAAAGCCCCCCCTCAAGCTAAAGCATAATAATGGATCAATCTATCTCCACCATGATGGAACTCACCCCCAACAGTGAACGGAGGTAAGAGAACTTCTTCTCAGTGAAGCTCTTGGTGAAGATGTCTGCAATTTGCTCATCAGTAGGGCAATATTGCAGAATGATAGTGCGATCATGCACCAACTATCGAATGTAATGCATATGAATCTCAATGTGTTTGGTCCTCTACCGCTGAACTGGATATGTGGAGATCTTGATAGCACTTTGATTGTCACAAAATAGGACAGTCGAAGTAGTGCCACCAAAACCAAACTCGGAAAGAATACCCTGCAACCAAACTGCCTGAATGCAGGCATTGACTGCCCCTCGATACTCTGCCTTTGCTGAAGAAAGTGCAATGGCTGCCTGCTTTTTGCTGGACCAGCAAATAGCACCATGACCAATCATGAAAACATAACTGGAAGTGGAATTCCGATCAATGCTATCACCTGCCCAATATGAATCAGTAAAACCAATGAAATCAAGCTCAGAATCTGCAGCATAATGTATGCCAAACTGTCTCGTACCTTGCACATACTGCAAGATTCGCTTGGCTGCTCGCCAATGAAGCTCATGTGGTTGCTGCATATACCTTGACATGGCACTCACGGCATATGAAATATCAGGCCTTGAGTGTGTCAAATAAAGTAGTGAACCAATCAACTGTCGATACATACTGCAATCTGCAAGCGGTGTAGAATCTCCCTCCTCAAGACTGATTCCTGAGAGGAATGGGAATGGGGCTGCCTTACATTCAGCCATATTAAACTTCAATAACAGGTTAGAAGCATATTTTTGCTGAATATAGTGATCCCATCAAAATTTTGAGCTATCTCCAAGCCCAAAAAGTGAATCAGCAAGCCCAAATCACTCATGTCAAAAGCTAGATTTAAGGCAGTTTTTAGCTTGTTTATTGAAGTAAGAGTGCTACTAGTAATGAGAAGATCATCAACATAAAGTACAATAACCAACAAATTACCTTTAACTCGCTGAAGATACACATTCGGATCAGATTTGCATCTTTGAAAATTCTGAGAAAGAAGGAAGGAGTCCATCTTTGCGTACCAAGCTCTTGGGGCCTGTTTTAACCCGTACAAAGATTTCTTCAATCTGCAAACTAATGATGGATCTGATGTGTAGCCCTCTCGCTGCTGCATATATACCTCTTCAGCAAGGTCTCCATGTAGAAATGCACTCTTCACATCCATGTGATGCACTTCCCAGTGCTTGGATGTAACGTCCCCATCTTGACCCTATTGCATTAATATTGTAAATGATGTAAATATTGTTATTTAGTCATGGTGAGGAGCTCAAGGCCAAGGCCCCGCCATTGATTTATCATTCTATGTATCGGCGATTAGAATAGATGCATATGGCTCTTGTGCTAGCCGTGCACAATGAAAATTCGGACATCATGTAAATATGCAATTTTAATGAAAAACCCACAACCAGCTATGCAATGCAACAAAGAGATGGGGGCACGATCTTACAAGGAATAGGGAAGGAAATTATACAAACCTTTGAGCCACTAGGGTCAGCCCATGTGTCAATGAGAAAACCCATGAACTCTTAACTATGCATTTTTGTCTCATGCACCCAATCATTTAATTCTTCCAAAGATTAGTTGGGGCAGTTAATGTCTTGGGATTGGAGAAGTATGGCAGTCAGATTTTCGTGCATGGGCAAGCCATCAACCTGAAAATCATATTTTTGGCTTGCTGGGCAAGAAAACCCCACGAAATGCTGCCTAAGGCAATTCCTCATCCATTACGTTCTTCCTCTCACGCAGACCGAGCTCACTGGAATTTATCCTCACGTTTTCACCATAACCCTACGTTTTTCCATGCCCAGGAACTCATTTTGGTATTGTGCAGTAGCTGGGGAAGGAGGGACGCAAATTGGGACTGAGGGAGAGGTCGTTTTTGCCCCTGGGGCATTTTTCTGGAATGGGTTTTACTCTCCCAGTCGAATTTTTCCTAGTTGCCAATTCGTTTTGAGTCTACCCATGTTTTTCTGAAGTCCAGGAAACCCCATCCCATTCATCCCACTGTTGAAACGTTTTATCATGCCCAATAAGAGTGGCTCTGCTGTTATGAGCATCTCTATTTAGTTTGAACCTGTGAGCATGAGATTCAGGAGTGGAAGAGGACAGATTTGGCTTGATAAGCCCAATAAAGTATCCATAGCTCAATGGTTGAGCCACTAGCCTAGTAATCCTGTCTGTGGCTTTGTCTATCAAAATGACTATTAGGATAGTGAACCACTTATACTATGAAACGAGAACTATATACTAAGAACGAGAACTCTAGCCATAAAAACTCACATTTTTGCATAAAAAACACCGAAAACAACCCCCAAATCAAAAAGTGTTGATGCCAGTATCATGTTTTCATAAAAAACACCAAAAACAACCCCCAAATCGAAAAGTGTTGATACTAGTATCAACGCTTTTTTTCTCTGGGTTAAAAATATAGCCATGGCTTAAAAATCTCATACAGTTGTTTACGAAAACCTTGAAATCAACCCCTAAATTGAAATTTTTTGTTTTCAACAAATAAATTCCTAACCTAAACCCTCAACAAACTATTACAAAAGTTAAAAAAAAAATTATAATGCGCCCCTCCTACCTTAACCCCCCTAACAAACTATTAATAATTTTTTTAAAAATTTACATTTAAAAAAATAATTACATATTTGACCCTAACCCTCCAACGAACCATTAATAAATGTTTGAAAAAATTACATTTTAAAAAACAAAGTACATTTCCTAATTCCCTAGCCCCCTACATTACCCCCTACCTTAACTGCCCAAAAATTATATTTTCTAATGCCCTACCCACTGCGTTAACCCCTCAATGTTACCCCCATTGC
This sequence comes from Larix kaempferi, assembly GCA_027924585.1. NCBI lineage: Eukaryota > Viridiplantae > Streptophyta > Pinopsida > Pinales > Pinaceae > Larix > Larix kaempferi. The sequence continues at coordinate 57,266,800 of BSBM01000017.1, forward strand.
CCCTCACACATTGTTTTAACTAAAAAAAATTAAAACCCAACTTAAAAAAATTAAACAATTAAAATAAAAACTTAAACTTAAAAAATAAAAAATAAAACCTAAACTTTACCCCAAAAAAAAACAAAAAACAAACTAGACTTCACAAAAAAAAACAAATTAAAAATTAAAAAAAAAAACTATACAAAAAAAATTAAAATAAAAACTTTATAAAAAAAAATTAAAAATTAAAAGAAAAACTTTATAAAAAAAAATTAAAAATTAAAAAAAAACAAAATGACGGGCGGATGTTGGCTCCAACCCTATGGGCGCCCAAGGGGGCGACGCCAGCATCCGCTCGTCCAAAAATATAAATTAAAAATTAAAAAAAAAACTTTAAAAAAAAATTAAAAATTAAAAAAAAAAACTAAACTCTATAAACAAAAAAAAAACAAAACAAAACTTTAAAACAAAAATTTAAAAATTAAAAAAAAAAATTTAAAAATTAAAAAAAAAACACAAAAATTGCCCCCCCCCCATGGGCGCCCAAAGGGCCGCCCCGCGGAGGAAGCTCGATGCCCGGCATCGAGCTGCCCCCGCGGGGCGGCCCTTTGGGCGCCCACGGGGGCGGAGCCACCGCCCGCCGCCCACTTTTGGGCGGCAGGCGCTGGCTCCGCCGCCGTGGGCGCCCAAAGGGCCGCCCCGCGGGGGAAGCTCGATGCCGGGCATCGAGCTTCCCCCGCGGGGCGGCCCTTTGGGCGCCCACGGCGGCGGAGCCAGCGCCCGCCGCCCAAAAGTGGGCGGCGGGCGGTGGCTCCGCCCCCGTGGGCGCCCAAAGGGCCGCCCCGCGGGGGAAGCTCGATGCCCGGCATCGAGCTTCCCCCGCGGGTCGGCCCTTTGGGCGCCCATGGGGGGGCGATTTTTGTTTTTTTTTTTTATTTTTAATTTTTTTTGTTTAATTTTTAAATTTTTGTTTTAAAGTTTTGTTTTTGTTAATTTTGATTTTGAATTTTTTTTTTTTGGGTAAAGTTTGGTTTTTTTTTTTTAATTTTTAATTTTTTTTTTTTAAGTTTTATTTTAAATTTTAAATTTGTTTTTTAATTTATTTTTTTAAAGTCTTTTTTTTTTTATTTGTAAAGTCTAGTTTGTGTTTTGTTTTTTTTTTTGTAAAGTTTAGGTTTTATTTTTTATTTTTTAAGTTTAGGTTTTTATTTTAATTTTTTAATTTTTTAAAGTTGGGTTTTAAATTGTTTTTAGTTAAAACGATGTGTGAGGGGTAATGGGGTAGTGGGTAGGGCATTAAGAAATGTAATTTTCGGGTGGCTAAGGTAGGGGGTAATGTAGGGGGCTAGAGCATTAGGAAATGTACTTTGTTTTTTTAAATGTTTATTAATGGTTGGTTGAGGGGTTAGGGGTAGGATATGTAATTATTTTTTTAAATGTAATTTTTTAAAAAAATTATTAATAGTTTGTTAGGGGGTTAGGGTAGAAGGGACGCATTATACTTTTTTTTTAACTTTTGTAATAATTTGTAGGGGGGTAGGGATAAGGTTAGGGTAGAAAGGGGCAATGTAATTTTTTAAAATATTTTTTTTTTAAATTTTAATAATAATTGGTTAGGTGGTTAAATATTATGAAAAATAATATGAAATAGTATCATTTTTATACAAAATGACTAAAAATCTGTTAAAAATGGGTTTAAATGTCTTTTTTTTTCTCGATTTGTTTACTATTTTTTCCATAAAAATATATTATTTATGATTAAATTTTAAAGATAAATTTCAAAAATCTATGTGTTTTTCATTATAGCTAGCTTCTAAATGTATGTTTTTTGTTAAATTTCTAAAAAACACACTTGAAAATAGAAATTAAAAATACTTTACAATAAAGATGTGTCAAAGGCCCAAAAAAATGCCTCAAAATGAAAATGTGTGATACTGGCATCAACCCTTTTTGAAACGGAGGTAAAAATAGCTACTAAAATTAGGAGAGAGAAAAACGAGAACTGTGTCGAGTTCTCGTTTCATACTATAAGTGGTTAGTGCTGGTAAAGCTCTATAGGGTTATAGCTAGGGACTGTCAATTTCGCTTTTCCTTTCTCTTTAGTCAGGGTTTCAATCTTCTCAAGTAACTGTTTCTTTTCTTCTCTTAGGGCTGTTCTCTCTGTGTGCCTAAAAACAGGGATAGTGGACAACTGAAGATCAATACTGGCAACTTGCTTTTCCAGTTGATGAATAGAGAGACGGGAAGAAAACATATAAAGAGAAAAATCAAACTCTGGCTGGCTACACCCCCCTAAATGTGGATCATCTAAATCAGAATTGGATGAAGAGGATGAATTTGGAGGATCACATTTAGCAATGAGCGAGATCTCAGAACTAGAGTCAGAAGCAGAATCACTATCAGAATCCGGGAGTTCAATAATCTCTCCAGGAGGGAGAGGAGAATCTAAAGAAACTTCACATAAATCCCACCAATCGGGATCTAGTGCTGTACAAAGTGCTGCAAGCCTTGGCTTAGATTTTCGCTTAGGACATTTGCTTGCCCAATGTCCCTTTTGGCCACAGATAAAGCATTTGTCTGTAGAACCTTTATCTGTACGCCGCTTTACAAATCTTTTATTCTTAGAACTTTTCTTAGATTTGTAATCCTTATAGCGGTACTTCGGCTTATGTTTGTAGGAGCCTTCAGGATGATATCTCTTTTCAGAGGTATAGTAATGCTTTTTCTTCTTTTTACATTTGCATTCTTTGAGATGACCTCTGTTGTGTGCTCCACACCCCCAATCTAGCATACCTGCAACTTCTTTAGAGAAAGAAGCAGAGAACATTTGTTGATGTCTTTTAAAATCTTTGCTAACTCTCTTTTCTAAACAATGTTCTTGCCAACATTCTAAAATATGACCATGTAATTGTGCCAAAGATAAACTTCTTAATGGAATATTTTTATCTTTTAATCTTTGCTCAACAGCATCTAGCACATGGCCGGGGTAACTCCTCAAATAATGCTTGAGGTAAGCCGGGTCTCCTGATTTACCTGATGAAATTAACAATTTCTGCATATAGCAGAAATATTCTTCAGCTTTACTCAGATCACACAATCTAGCAGCCATAAACAAAGAGGCAAGGTGATCTGTGTTTTCTTGGTCTACTGAACCATAGAATTCTCTTCCCAATGCAGAGAGAAGTTGTTCATTAGCATCATTGGCTGCAAGAATTTCATGCCTTGTTTCTTGTCGCAACCATCGCCACCATTCATAAGCTAAACCAGATAATCCTGCAACTAGTTGAGTTGCAAGCATTTGGCCAGTCACATTATGGTCTTGCTGTTTCTTATACAAAAGCCAATGTTGTAATAACTGAATAGCATTCCTAACTTCTTCTATTTTTTGGCACTGAATATTGAGCACTGGTTGCTCAGGCATTTGGGAAATGAGATTATTCATATTATTAATTCCAAAGTTAAAAACTTTGGGCTGGTCATTAACAGTAGTAGGATTGGCATCAAACATGTGCTCATCATAGTGTTCTCTTGGACTAGTGATCCTCATCCTGTTAGAGGATTCTTCTGCCATCATATTTAATGACACTTCATATTTTGGGTCTAAGACAGGATTGAGGCTTTTAAACTCAGAGATCCAATGTTCAATTAATTCTATCTTGGCATCACTCTCACCAAAATCCCATTCTGGTTTTTCTTCTTCTGGGACAACATTGAACTGTCCTAGGGATTTACTCCTATTATGTCCTTGGGCTGCTAGGCGATGAACATGATCTGGGACATAATAACGCTTCTTCTTTAACTCTTCTGTTTTACTTGAAAGTTCTTTTAAAACAGAAATTCTTCTTTCTAGTTTATCAGAAGCTATAGTGATTGCCTTTTGTATCTTTGTAGTGTCATGCAGTAAATGATCCAATAGTTCTAACTTTGTTACAAATTTATCCAGTTGGATTCTTTGTTCAGAACACTGATGTTTCAACATTAAAATATCATCTTCCATATCATCAATATTTCTTGCAGTGCACATTTCCTGCAAGTTTCCCCAATTTGCTAACTTGATGTCATCTGACACAGATTAGGCAGTAGTAGATGACTTTACAATCATATATTCTCTTTTGGAAGAACCATCTGAAGCATACTGGCGGAAAGGTGTCTCCGGGAGGTTTCTACCAGGGTAGTAAGACTGTTGACCAAGAGTATTGGTAGCCTCTACATCAGCTCCAGAGCGAGGTAAAGAGAACATTCCTAAACATGGATATTCATGGGGATTCTCTTGAGCTTTTTTCATTTTTTGTTTTTGTATTAATTTTTGTTTAATTTTTCTACATGCAGGGCAGTCTGCATGTTGACCTTTATGCTCAAAATCTGACACACCGGAAAAAGAAGTAGTATTTACAGAAGTAGACCTAGGCAGAGTGATATTGACTTCAGCTTGGCTTTCTTTGCTCACTTGATCAGACATGGCTTGTAGTCGGGCATTGTTATAAGAGGCCATTGAAGTAGATCTGATGAGTGGACGATGAGATCTGGAAGTCTGATCTTCTTGGGCTGGTCTGAAAGAACAAGTAGCTTCATCAAATACAAGAGGCTGTGGGTTATATGAGGCAATGATTCTTTCTTGGTTTCTCAACTCAGAATATTTAACTTCCCAAGAGGATGGATATTTTATCCCAGTCCAGTTAAAAGTAATCGGAGTGGCATTTTTGGAGATAGCTGCTTTTGATTTAGCAGATTTTGCAGAGGAAGTGGGATATTCCACCATGCTGCAGTCTGCAGAACTCTGATGGACAACAGTTCGCAACTATGGGAGAGTATCATTACCAAACCGAATACAGACTCCTCCTTTGAGCTGGATAATTCGAGATCCAGTCTCCATATCAAAACATATAGGCAAGATATAAGATTTGAGAATATTATAAATATGAAGGTCTTCCAAGCTGACAGAGAATTTGGGATAGATTGTCCCGAAAGCAGGACCATCATGCAGAGGGGCTGTGAATCCACCGATTACAGCATCAGAAAACTTTCTATGCCTAGTATCAACTATACAACACAAAGAAGAAATAGCAAGACATGGTCGAACCAAGGGTCCAAGTCCTAACTTCACTGCTCCAAAATGATCATACTTATATTTCATGGACTTAGCCCAATCTATCTGTGATCTGTCTAACAGATTTATGTGTATGGGTTCTTGCTTATCCATAAAAGTAACATCAATACTGGAAACACGGATATGGGTAACAGAAGTAATATTCCACCAATGGAGTTTATAAACATCTCGAGGCAAGATTTGGGGTAATTGCTAGTCAGCGCTAGGATTTTGATCAAGAATAGTAATATAGGATGCATCTTCAGAAGTAGAAGGATTAAAGGAGGACTCTCTGCGTTCTGCTAACGAGATTTCAGTATCATTTGCTGATTCACACTCTATGTGATTTGTCAGCTCAATAGTATCCATAGTTGGGTCCATTTTGAAAAGAGATGAGTGCTGACTATAATTTAGACTCCGGAAACTCTGTAGACTTACTCCCCTTCACTCTACGGGCCTTACTGCTACTCTAACATCGGACATCTCTTACACCCTTGTGGATTCCAACTATCGCTCAGTGGTCATTTCCACCACCTACAGAATACTATTTATAGAGTTTATGACCAACAATTGATAGATACTGACTTTTACTTATGCAGAGAAATAGTTCCGGATTTCCTTTAACAGAATTTTAGGTAAGCATCCCAACAATACAATGCATACAGCAACAACGATAATAAATATTGTTAACTCATTCATATACATTGTAAGAGTATATAAAGATATTACCAAGATTTAGCGCAATTGGCTCTGATACCACAAACGCACCAACGCACCAAGAATCTCCCCAAGCAAGCTTTCTGCAAATTTATTATCGCCTCAATGCGGAATTACATACATACAGACTCCAATGGATCGCCTTCGGACTGCGAAGGTCGTCACCATACACTCGACTGAGCACCTGGATACAATGACATGGGGCCGTTTAGCGTTCAGCACTTCCCGAACGCATGAGCTTAATAGCAGGCTCCTGGGACACCCGTGGTATATCCACTAGCGCACTTACAGACTCTTTATACAGAGGCGAACATGCAGTTGTTCTATTGCTATGTTACACCTCGAGGGCAAGTAGCAGAGCATAGAACTACAGTTCTCACACACCTAATACTCAGAGCTTCCAACTACTGGATCAGCTCGACTCCTAACTTAGTTGCAGAGCTCTTAACCAACTCAAAGCACTAGACTCGAATGACCAGAATGAGCTCGGGCTCTTACTTATATAATTTTTTAGGCAGTCATCCGGTCACTTGAAACTTACACCAACCAGTCTAAAGTAAAGGAATCCGAGGACATGGTGGGACAGCACCACGTTTATCTCGTCCCTATGAGGCAACGCCATGAGGGGACTCGGGACTCGCAAACCGACAACCAAAGGTAGATTCGATGGCCGACAACCTACTGGCCTATCTAATTATTTCTACGGAAAAGCAAACCATGGCCGACAAGCTTGGTCGGCATTACAAAGTGGAGCTACTATTACCGGCCCACTACGGCTTCCACTAAAAGATGCTTATGTACAAAATCAAATTATTACAATTAAATCGGACCACACGCTCCATTCCTATTACGAAGATTCTTCATTAGTCACTTCCGGAACAGCAGACACAAAATACATTAGGATCATCGGGCGGTCCGACAGCTTGGCCTCCACACCAGCATTCTTATTCATCATCATACAGTGCTTCTTCTATTTCTCTTCGAACAAGCTCATCTTCCCAATGATATGGCGGTTGGGAATCATAGATGTACTGCTCATCTTTAGGATATTCAACCTCTGGATATAGAAGTTCACCGAAACAGCGCTCTACATCAGAACCAAACACAGCTTCATGTCCTTCTTCATATAGGTACTCACTCTGAAATTGAGATTCAACACGATAGTTCAAAGGGAGAGTTCGCCTATGAACTTTAGTGTCAATCCTGTTACCATTTTCATCTCTTTTATTATATTTATGTGTTACATTAACACAGTGTTCAAGTTCAGAGTATCTTCCACCATGATGTCGAAGCAGAAATTTAAACCAAAGATTTGCCTGGTCCGCAGCCTGCATATCTGCTTCTAGATGAAGGATAAAATTGGCTCTGCGCACAGTCCAATCTTTTCTTGGACAGAATTTATCCAACAAAATTTCAGTCCACCCGGACCACTTTTTATTGCGCATGTTTCCTGGGTCAGCACATATGACAATGGATGTTTCTTCCCTGCAGAATTGCAAAATTAAATTATAAGAAGTCCATGTGAGGTCACCCTCACCAATATCCACATACCATCTAGGGCCTTTTTTTTCTTCATTACAATCGATCCACAGCTCACTACATTTCCTAAGCTGTTCTCTGGCATTTTGCAATCCTCTGAATGCTTTCTTCTCCCATCGTTCCATGATGTGGAGTTTACAGGGACTCATTTGAATCTGTTTTATTAAAGTCAGAATGAGATATTTTTCTGCATCTTGTCGATTAGCATAATCGAGCAATTCTCTTCTTTCCTCCTCAGTAAGACTGTTATCCCATGGCTTCATGAATAGAGCTTCTTTTGGAATCTTTTCTGGCTGATTTCCAATTATGGGATTTCCATGGAACATTGGTTTCTCATCATAGTTTGACATTGGTCTTTTTCCTTTAGGATCATCATCACGATCCTTCCTGGAGCTGGAGCTAGAACCTGCAGAAAACATCTTTAAACTTGGAACTTTACTGTCTTCAATCTGCAAGTTTTCCCGAGTGAGCATATCAGCTAAACAATTCAAATATCCAGGCTTGTATACAATATCAAAATCAAAATTATTCAACCAGATGAACCATTTTAATATTCTACTTGAATTCTCAGCCATCAAGTTTTCATTTCTAAATATTCCAGGCATTATCTTTAGATCTGTTGTGACTATAAACCTGACTGGATTGAGATATACAATAAAGTGATTGACTGTCTTTTTGACAGCCAGAATTTCCTTCTGGCTGCTTGGATAATTTAACTCTGCTCCTCTGAACGAACCAGAAGCATAACCACAAACATTTTATTTTCCCCAAATCTCTTCAAGAATAACTCCACCCCATGTAGAGTTTGAAGCGTCTGTTTCAATAATCAGCTTACAAGTACCCAGAGGGAGATGAAGTGCTGGAAGCTCTTTCACTCTGGCTATTATTGTTTTGACTGCCAGAGTTATCTCTTCTGACCATGCAACAGGATTTTTCTTGAGACGTTGCTGCAAACATCTGATGTCAGAAGCTTGGCCTTTATAGAATGGCCGAATATAATTGAGGCTACCAAGGAACCTCTGCAACTGTGTTTTATCTAAAATCTTATCTGGAAACTTTTCAAAATTCTTCAATACATGTTCTTGCAGAATGACAGTTCCAGCTTTGATATGAAAACCTAGGAAATCCATTTCTGTCTTTCCTATTTCCATTTTTTAAGCAGACAATACCAAACCATGCTTAAAAACCAAATCATAAAATTTCTGCAAATGTTTTAGATGATCTTGTACATTCTTGGAACAAATTAATATGTCATCTATAAACACAAGCAACCATGGTATGTCTCTAAAGATATCTTCCATTCTTTTTTGGAATTCTGATGGAGCATTATTTATTCCGAATGGTAAGACTTTCCACTGGTACTGACCATGTGGAACAACAAGAGCTGTTTTGTATCTGTCTTCTGGTTTGGTCCCTATCTGATAGAATCCAGATTTCAAGTCAAACTTACTGAATATAGTGCAACCATTGATTTTCTGCAACAAGCTTGACTTATTAGGAAGAGGATACCTGATTTTCTTCAACACAGCATTTAGTGGCTTGAAGTTCACTACTAATCTTGGCTTTCCTCGCTTTTGCTCAGAATGTTTATTTACCACAAAGGCTCTACATGCCCAAGGGCTTTTTGATGGCTCAATTAAACCTTTGGATAACAATTCCTGAATTTATTTGGAGCAAAAGTCTCTTTCTGACGGACTCATGATTCTTGCTGATGCCTTCATTGGTTTTATTTTCTGGAGAGGATCTAACTCAATGGAAACAAAGTATTTTTCCCTCTTCCAGAAGGCATTTGGATTCTCAGAGCAACAATCTCTGATAATATTTTCCTTGATATCTGCAAGAATCTTTTCACCATGAAATTCTGCATAGGAGATGCAGCGTTCCATTTTATTCAAACTTTTATTGGACTGACCAGACACACTTGACTCATGACTATGTACAATCGGCTTACACTGAGGACTAAACTTATTACTCAAAGACATTGATACTGATTGACCATCGACTGTACACAAGAAAACCATCTTTTGGGTATCAATGGAAAACGGACTTACTTTTACAAGAAACTCAGATCCCAAAACATGATCTTCTCTTAATTGATCTAACCTAAACAATGACAAAGAACTAGAATGACCTGACAGTTTTACTGGAAAATCTTTAACTTTACCTGTTAAGAACACAGGCGAACCTTGAATTGCAGAACGGAACTCTTTACTGTTTTCCCAGTAATAAGATGGCAAGGCAATTCCTTTTGCTAAATTAAACTGACAACCAGAATCTATCAAACACTGTACAGAATATGGCTTAAACTCAGTAGGACTAAAAGTTAGAGTTATAACCAATTTTGGTCCTGAAACTGCACCAAGCAAACTTATGGATTGAGACTTAGGAGACGGTGACTTTTCAGGAGAAGACTTAGGAGATGGGGATCCTTCTTTGGTACCACAAACTCTTTCAATTTCTTGAGAGAGCTCTTCTTCTGAGGACTGATCTCTTTCTGCTGATAACACTGAGATGGATTGTTTCAAATTCTCTATCTCTTTCAGCAGTGTCTTTATTTGCTCGTGCTTTTGTTTTATCTGACTCTGGATTAAATTCATTCTATCTTGTCTGTGGCTTTGTTTGTCAAAATGACTATTAGGATAGTGCTGGTAAAGCTCTATAGGGTTATAGCTAGGGACTGTCAGTTTCACTTTTCCTTTCTTTTTAGTCAGGGTTTCAATCTTCTCAAGTAACTGTTTCTTTTCTTCTCTTAGGGTTGTTCTCTCTGTGTGTCTAAAAACAGGGATAGTGGACAACTGAAGATCAATACTAGCAACTTGCTTTTCCAGTTGATGAATAGAGAGACGGGAAGAAAACATATAAAGAGAAAAATCAAACTCTGGCTGGCTACACCCCCCTAAATGTGGATCATCTAAATCAGAATTGGATGAAGAGGATGAATTTGGAGGATCACATTTAGCAATGAGCGGGATCTCAGAACTAGAGTCAGAAGCAGAATCACTATCAGAATCCGAGAGTTCAATAATCTCTCCAGGAGGTAGAGGAGAATCAAAAGAAACTTCACATAAATCCCACCAATCGGGATCTAGTGCTGTACAAAGTGCTGCAAGCCTTGGCTTAGATTTTCGCTTAGGCCATTTGCTTGCCCAATGTCCCTTTTGGCCACAGATAAAGCATTTGTCTGCAGAACCTTTATCTGTACGCCGCTTTACAAATCTTTTATTCTTAGACCTTTTCTTAGATTTGTAATCCTTATAGCGGTACTTCGGCTTATATTTGTAGGAGCCTTCAGGATGATATCTCTTTTCAGAGGTATAGTAATGCTTTTTCTTCTTTTTACATTTGAGATGACCTCTGTTGTGTGCTCCACACCCCCAATCTAGCATACCTGCAACTTCTTTACAGAAAGAAGTAGAGAACATTTGTTGATGTCTTTTAAAATCTTTGCTAACTCTCTTTTCTAAACAATGTTCTTGCCAACATTCTAAAATATGACCATGTAATTGTGCCAAAGATAAACTTCTTAATGGAATATTTTTATCTTTTAATCTTTGCTCAAGAGCATCTGGCACATGGCCGGGGTAACTCCTCAAATAATGCTTGAGGTAAGCCGGGTCTCCTGATTTACCTGATGAAATTAACAATTTCTGCATATAGCAGAAATATTCTTCAGCTTTATTTAGATCACACAATCTAGCAGACATAAACAGAGAGGCAAGGTGATATGTGTCTTCTTGGTCTTCTGGACCATAGAATTCTCTTCCCAATGCAGAGAGAAGTTGTTCATCAGCATCATTGGCTGCAAGAATTTCATGCCTTGTTTCTTGTGGCAACCATCTCCACCATTCATAAGCTAAACCAGATAATCCTACAACTAGTTGAGTTGCAAGCATTTGTCCAGTCACATTATGGTCTTGCTGTTTCTTATACAAAAGCCAATGTTGTAATAACTGAATAGCATTCCTAACTTCTTATCTTTTTTGGCACTGAATATTGAGCACTGGTTGCTCAGGCATTTGGGAAATGAGATTATTCATATTATTAATTCCAAAGTTAAAAACTTTGGGCTGGTCATTAACAGTAGTAGGATTGGCATCAAACATGTGCTCATCATAGTGTTCTCTTGGACCAGTGATCCTCATCCCGTTAGAGGATTCTTTTGCCATCATATTTAATGACACTTCATATTTTGGGTCTAAGACAGGATTGAGGCTTTTAAACTCAGAGATCCAATGTTTAATTAATTCTATCTTGGCATCACTCTCACCAAAATCCCATTCTGGTTTTTCTTCTTCTGGGACAACATTGAACTGTCCTAGGGATTTACTCCTATTATGTCCTTGGGCTGCTAGGCGATGAACATGATCTGGGACATAATAACGCTTCTTCTTTAACTCTTCTGTTTTACTTGAAAGTTCTTTTAAAACAGAAATTCTTCTTTCTAGTTTATCAGAAGCTATAGTGATTGCCTTTTGTATCTCTGTAGTGTCATGCAGTAAATGATCCAATAGTTCTAACTTTGTTACAACTTTATCCAGTTGGATTCTTTGTTCAAAACACTGATGTTTCAACATTAAAATATCATTTGCCATATCATCAATATTTCTTACAGTGCACATTTCCTGCAAGTTTCCCCAATTTGCTAACTTGATGTCGTCTGACACAGATTGGTCAGCAGTAGATGACTTTACAATCATATATTCTCTTTTCGAAGAACCATCTGAAGCATACTGGCGGAAAGGTGTCTCCGGGAGGTTTCTACCAGGGTAGTAAGACTTTTGACCAAGAGTATTGGTAGTCTCTACATCAGCTCCAGAGCGAGGTAAAGAGAACATTCCTAAAGATGGATATTCATGGGGATTCTCTTGAGCTTTTTTCATTTTTTGTTTTTGTATTAATTTTTGTTTAATTTTTCTACATGCAGGGCAGTCTGCATGTTGACCTTTATGCTCAAAATCTGACACACACGGAAAAAGAAGTAGTATTTACAGAAGTAGACCTAGGCAGAGTGATATTGGCTTCAGCTTGGCTTTCTTTGCTCACCTGATCAGACATGGCTTGTAGTCGGGCATTGTTATAAGAGGCCATTGAAGTAGATCTGATGAGTGGACGATGAGATCTGGAAGTCTGATCTTCTTGGGCTTGTCTGAAAGAATAAGTAGCTTCATCAAAGACAAGAGGCTGTGGGTTATATGAGGCAATGATTCTTTCTTGGTTTCTCAACTCAGAATATTTAACTTCCCAAGAGGATGGATATTTTATCCCAGTCCAGTTAAAAGTAATCGGAGTGGCATTTTTGGAGATAACTGCTTTTGATTTAGCAGATTTTGCAGAGGAAGTGGGATATTCCACCATGCTGCAGTCTGCAGAACTCTGATGGACAGCAGTTCGCAACTGTGGGAGAGTATCATTACCAAAACGAATACAGACTCCTCCTTTGAGCTGGATAATTCGAGATCCAGTCTCCATATCAAAACATCTAGGCAAGATAGAAGCTTTGAGAATATTATAAATATGAGGGTCTTCCAGGATGACAGATAATTTGGGATAGATTGTCCCGAAAGCAGGACCATCATGTAGAGGGGCTGTGAATCCACCGATTACAGCATCAGAAAACTCTCTATGCCTAGTATCAACTATACAACACAAAGAAGAAATAGCAAGACGTGGTCGAACCAAGGGTCCAAGTCCTAACTTGACTGCTCCAAAATGAGCATACTTATATTTATGGACTTAGCCCAATCTATCTGTGCTCTATCTAATAGATTTATGTGTATGGGTTCTTGCTTATCCGTAAAAGAAACATCAATACTGGAAACACGGATATGGGTAACAGAAGTAATATTCCACCAATGGAGTTTATAAACATCTCAAGGCAATATTTGGGGTAATTGCCAGTCAACGCTAGGATTTTGATCACGAATAGTAATATAGGATGCATCTTCAGAAGTAGAAGGATTAAAGGAGGACTCTCTGTGTTCTGCTAACGCGATTTCAGTATCATTTGCTGATTCACACTCTATGTGATTTGTCAGCTCAATAGTATCCATAGTTGGGTCCATTTTGAAAAGAGATGAGTGCTGACTATAATTTAGACTCTGGAAACTTTGTAGACTTACTCCCCTTCACTCTATGGGCCTTACTGCTACTCTGACATCGGACATCTCTTACACCCCTGTGGATTCCAACTATCGCTCAGTGGTCATTTCCACCACCTACAGAATACCATTTATAGAGTTTATGACCAACAATTGATAGATACTGACTTTTACTTATGCAGAGAAATAGTTCCGGATTTCCTTTAATAGAATTTTAGATAAGCATCCCAACAATACAATGCATACAGCAACAACAATAATAAAGATTGTTAACTCATTCATATACATTGTAAGAGTATATAAAGATATTACCAAGATTTAGCGCAATTGGCTCTGATACCACAAACGCACCAACGCACCAAGAATCTCCCCAAGCAAGCTTTCTGCAAATTTATTATCGCCTCAATGCGGAATTACATACATACAGACTCCAATGGATCACCTTCGAACTACGAAGGTCGTCACCATACACTCGACTGAGCACCTGGATACAATGACATGGGGCCGTTTAGCGTTCAGCACTTCCCGAAGGCATGAGCTTAATAGCAGGCTCCTGGGACACCCATGGTATATCCACTAGCGCACTTACAGACTCTTTATACAGAGGCGAACATGCAGTTGTTCTGTTGCTATGTTATACCTCGAGGGAAAGTAGCAGAGCATAGAACTATAGTTCTCACGCACCTAAGACTCAGAGCTTCCAACTACTGGATCAGCTCGACTCCTAACTTAGTTCCAGAGCTCTTAACCAGCTCAAAGCACTAGACTCGAATGACCAGAATGAGCTCGGGCTCTTCCTTATATAATTTTTTAGGCAGTCATCCGGTCACTTGAAACTTATACCAACCAGTCTAAAGTAAAGGAATCCGAGGACATGGTGGGACAGCACCACGTTTATCTCGTCCCTATGAGGTAGCACCATGAGGGGACTCGGAAACCGACAACCAAAGGTATATTCGATGGCCGACAACCTACTGGCCATCTAATTATTTCTACGGAAAAGCAAAGCATGGCCGACAAGCTTGGCCGACATTACAAAGTGGAGCTACTATTACCGGCCCACTATGGCTTCCACTAAAAGATGCTTATGTACAAAAGCAAATTATTACAATTAAATCGGACCACAGGCTCCATTCCTATTACGAAGATTCTTCATTAGTCACTTCCGGAACGGCAGACACAAAATACATCAGGATCATCGGGCGGTCCGACACCTTGGCCTCCACACCAGCATTCCTGTTCATCATCATACAGTGCTTCTTCTATTTCTCTTCGAACAAGCTCATCTTCCCAATGATATGGCGGTTGGGAATCATAGATGTACTGCTCATCTTCAGGATATTCAACCTCTGGATATAGAAGTTCACCGAAACAGCGCTCTACATCAGAACCAAACACAGCTTCATGTCCTTCTTCATATAGGTACTCACTCTGAAATTGAGATTCAACACGATAGTTCAAAGGGAGAGTTCGCCTATGAACTTTAGTGTCAATCCTGTTACCATTTTCATCTCTTTTAATATATTTATGTGTTACATTAACACAGTGTTCAAGTTCAGAGTATCTTCCACCATGATGTCGAAGCAGAAATTTAAACCAAAGATTTGTCTGGTCCGCAGCCTGCATATCTGCTTCTAAATGAAGGATAAAATTGGCTCTGCGCACAGTCCAATCTTCTCTTGGACAGAATTTATCCAACAAAATTTCAGTCCACCCGGACCACTTTTTATTGTGCATGTTTCCTGGGTCAGCACATATGACAATGGATGTTTCTTCCCTGCAGAATTGCAAAATCAAATTATAAGAAGTCCACGTGAGGTCACCCTCACCAATATCCACATACCATCTAGGGCCTTCTTTTTCTTCATTACAATCGATCCACAGCTCACTACACTTCCTAATCTGTTCTCTGGCATTTTGCAATCCTCTGAATGCTTTCTTCTCCCATCGTTCCATGATGTGGAGTTTACAGGGACTCATTTGAATCTGTTTTATTAAATTCATACTGAGATATTTTTCTGCATCTTGTCGATTAGCATAATCGAGCAATTCTCTTCTTTCCTCCTCAGTAAGACTGTTATCCCATGGCTTCATGAATAGAGCTTCTTTTGGAATTTTTTCGGGCTGATTTCCAATTATGGGATTTCCATGGAACATTGGTTTCTCATCATAGTTTGACATTGGTCTTTTGCCTTTAGGATCATCATCACGATCCTTCCTGGAGCTGGAGCTAGAACCTGCAGAAAACATCTTTAAACTTGGAACTTTACTGTCTTCAATTTGCAAGTTTTCCCGAGTGAGCATATTAGCTAAACAATTCAAATATCCAGGCTTGTATACAATATCAAAATCAAAATTATTCAACCAGATGAACCATTTTAATATTCTACTTGAATTCTCAGCCATCAAGTTTTCATTTCTAAATATTCCAGGCATTATCTTCAGATCTGTTCTGACTATAAACCTGACTGGCTTGAGATATAGAATAAAGTGATTGACTGTCTTTTTGACAGCCAGAATTTCCTTGTGGCTGCTTGGATAATTTAACTCTGCTCCTCTGAACGAACCAGAAGCATAACCAGAAACATTTTCTTTTCCCTCAATCTCTTCAAGAAGAACTCCACCCCACGTAGAGTTTGAAGCGTCTGTTTCAATAATCAGCTTAACAGTACCCAGAGGGAGATGAAGTGCTGGAAGCTCTTTCACTCTGGCTCTTATTGTTTTGACTGCTAGAGTCATCTCTTCTGACCATGCAACAGGATTTTTCTTGAGACGTTGCTGAAAACATCTGATGCCAGAAGCTTGGCCTTTAGAGAATGGCCGAATATAATTGAGGCTACCAAGGAACCTCTGCAACTGTGTTTTATCTAAAATCTTATCTGGAAACTTTTCAAAATTCTTCAATACATGTTCTTGCAGAATGACAGTTCGAGCTTTGATATGAAAACCTAGGAAATCCATTTCTGTCTTTCCTATTTCCATTTTTGAAGCAGACAATACCAAACCATGCTTAAAAACCAAATCATAAAATTTCTGCAAATGTTTTAGATGATCTTGTACATTCTTGGAACAAATTAATATGTCATCTATAAACACAAGCAACCGTGGTATGTCTCTAAAGATATCTTCCATTCTTTTCTGGAATTCTGATGGAGCATTATTTATTCCGAATGGTAAGACTTTCCACTGGTACTGACCATGTGGAACAACAAAAGTTGTTTTGTATTTGTCTTCTGGTTTGATCCCTATCTGATAGAATCCAGATTTCAAGTCAAACTTACTGAATATAATGCAACCATTGATTTTCTGCAACAAGCTTGACTTATCAGGAAGAGGATACCTGATTTTCTTCAACACAACATTTAGTGGCTTGAAGTTCACTACTAATCTTGGCTTTCCTCGCTTTTGCTCAGAATGTTTATTTACCACAAAGGCTCTACATGCCCAAGGGCTTTTTGATGGCTGAATTAAACCTTTGGATAACAATTCCTGAATTTATTTGGAGCAAAAGTCTCTTTCTGACGGACTCATGATTCTTGCTGATGCCTTCATTGGTTTTATTTTCTGGAGAGGATCTAACTCAATGGAAACAAAGTATTTTTCCCTCTTCCGGAAGGCATTTGGATTCTCAGAGCAACAATATCTGATAATCTTTTCCTTGATATCTGCAAGAATCTTTTCACCATGAACTTCTGCATAGGAGATGCAGCGTTCCATTTTATTTAAACTTTTATTGGACTGACCAGACACACTTGACTCATGACTATGTACAATCGGCTTACACTGAGGACTAAACTTATTACTCAAAGACATTGATACTGATTGACCATCGACTGTACACAAGAAAACCATCTTTTGGGTATCAATGGAAAACGGACTTACTTTTACAAGAAACTTAGATCCCAAAACACAATCTTCTCTTAATTGATCCTACCTAAACAATGACAAAGAACTAGAATGACCTGACAGTTGTACTGGAAAATCTTTAACTTTACCTGTTAAGAACACAGGCGAACCTTGAATTGCAGAACCGAACTCTTTACTGTTTTCCCAGTAATAAGATGGCAGGGCATTTCCTCTTTCTAAATTAAACTGACAACCAGAATCTATCAAACACTGTACAGAATATGGCTTAAACTCAGCAGGACTAAAAGTTAGAGTTATAAACAATTTTGGTCCTGAAACTGCACCAAGCAAACTTATGGATTGAGACTTAGGAGACGGTGACTTTTCAGGAGAAGACTTAGGAGATGGGGATCCTTCTTTGGTACCACAAAATCTTTCAATTTCTTGAGAGAGCTCTTCTTCTGAGGACTGATCTCTTTCTGCTGATAACACTGAGATGGATTGTTTCAAATTCTCTATCTCTTTCAGCAGTGTCTTTATTTGCTCGTGCTTTTGTTTTATCTGACTCTGGAGTAAATTCATTCTATCCTGTATGTGGCTTTGTCTGTCAAAATGACTATTAGGATAGTGCTGGTAAAGCTCTATAGGGTTATAGCTAGGGACTGTCAGTTTCGCTTTTCCTTTCTCTTTAGTCAGGGTTTCAATCTTCTCAAGTAACTGTTTCTTTTCTTCTCTTAGGGTTGTTCTCTCTGTGTGTCTAAAAACAGGGATAGTGGACAACTGAAGATCAATACTGGCAACTTGCTTTTCCAGTTGATGAATAGAGAGACGGGAAGAAAACATATAAAGAGAAAAATCAAACTCTGGCTGGCTACACCCCCCTAAATGTGGATCATCTAAATCAGAATTGGATGAAGAGGATGAATTTGGAGGACCACATTTAGCAATGAGTGGGATCTCAGAACTAGAGTCAGAAGCAGAATCACTATCAGAATCCGGGAGTTCAATAATCTCTCCAGGAGGGAGAGGAGAATCAAAAGAAACTTCACATAAATCCCACCAATCGGGATCTAGTGCTGTACAAAGTGCTGCAAGCCTTGGCTTAGATTTTCGCTTAGGACATTTGCTTTCCCAATGCCCCTTTTGGCCATAGATAAAGCATTTGTCTGCAGAACCTTTATTTGTACGCCGCTTTACAAATCTTTTATTCTTAGACCTTTTCTTAGATTTGTAATCCTTATAGCGGTACTTCGGCTTATGTTTGTAGGAGCCTTCAGGATGATATCTCTTTTCAGAGGTATAGTAATACTTTTTCTTCTTTTTACATTTGAGATGACCTCTGTTGTGTGCTCCACACCCCCAATCTGGAATACCTGCAACTTCTTTACAGAAAGAAGCAGATAACATTTGTTGATGTCTTTTAAAATCTTTGCTAACTCTCTTTTCTAAACAATGTTCTTGCCAACATTCTAAAATATGACCATGTAATTGTGCCAAAGATAAACTTCTTAATGGAATATTTGTATCTTTTAATCTTTGCTCAACAGCGTCTGGCACATGGCCGGGGTAACTCCTCAAATAATGCTTGAGGTAAGCCGGGTCTCCTGATTTACCTGATGAAATTAACAATTTCTGCATATAGCAGAAATATTCTTCAGCTTTACTCAGATCACACAATCTAGCAGATATAAACAGAGAGGCAAGGTGATCTGTGTCTTCTTGGTATTCTGGACCATAGAATTCTCTTCCCAATGCAGAGAGAAGTTGTTCATCAGCATCATTGGCTGCAAGAATTTCATG
Source organism: Larix kaempferi (assembly GCA_027924585.1). Taxonomy (NCBI): domain Eukaryota; kingdom Viridiplantae; phylum Streptophyta; class Pinopsida; order Pinales; family Pinaceae; genus Larix; species Larix kaempferi. Next base: position 57,285,865 of record BSBM01000017.1, read on the forward strand.
CCTTGTTTCTTGTGGCAACCATCGCCACCATTCATAAGCTAAACTAGATAATCCTGCAACTAGTTGAGTTGCAAGCATTTGGTCAGTCACATTATGGTCTTGCTGTTTCTTATACAAAAGCCAATGTTGTAATAACTGAATAGCATTCCTAACTTCTTCTCTTTTTTGGCACTGAATATTGAGCACTGGTTGCTCAGGCATTTGGGAAATGAGATTATTCATATTATTAATTCCAAAGTTAAAAACTTTGGGCTGGTCATTAACAGTAGTAGGATTGGCATCAAACATGTGCTCATCATAGTGTTCTCTTGGACCAGTGATCCTCATCCTGTTAGAGGATTCTTCTGCCATCATATTTAATGACACTTCATATTTTGGGTCTAAGACAGGATTGAGGCTTTTAAACTCAGAGATCCAATGTTCAATTATTTCTATCTTGGCATCACTCTCACCAAAATCCCATTCTGGTTTTTCTTCTTCTGGGACAACATTGAACTGTCCTAGGGATTTACTCCTATTATGTCCTTGGGCTGCTAGGCGATGAACATGATCTGGGACATAATAACGCTTCTTCTTTAACTCTTCTGTTTTACTTGAAAGTTCTTTTAAAACAGAAATTCTTCTTTCTAGTTTATCAGAAGCTATAGTGATTGCCTTTTGTATCTCTGTAGTGTCATGCAGTAAATGATCCAATAGTTCTAACTTTGTTACAACTTTATCCAGTTGGATTCTTTCTTGAGAACACTGATGTTTCAACATTAAAATATCATTTGCCATATCATCAATATTTCTTGCAGTGCACATTTCCTGCAAGTTTACCCAATTTGCTAACTTGATGTCATCTGACACAGATTGGTCAGCAGTAGATGACTTTACAGTCATATATTCTCTTTTGGAAGAACCATCTGAAGCATACTGGCGGAAAGGTGTCTCCGGGATGTTTCTACCAGTGTAGTAAGACTTTTGACCAAGAGTATTGGTAGTCTCTACATCAGCTCCAGATCGAGGTAAAGAGAACATTCCTAAAGATGGATATTCATGGGGATTCTCTTGAGCTTTTTTCATTTTTTGTTTTTGTATTAATTTTTGTTTAATTTTTCTACATGCAGGGCAGTCTGCATATTGACCTTTATGCTCAAAATCTGACACACCGGAAAAAGAAGTAGTATTTACAGAAGTAGACCTAGGCAGAGTGATATTGGCTTCAGCTTGGCTTTCTTTGCTCACCTGATCAGACATGGCTTGTAGTCGCGCATTGTTATAAGAGGCCATTGAAGTACATCTGATGAGTGGACGATGAGATCTGGAAGTCTGATCTTCTTGGGCTGGTCTGAAAGAACAAGTAGCTTCATCAAAGACAAGAGGCTGTGGGTTATATGAGGCAATGATTCTTTCTTGGTTTCTCAACTCAGAATATTTAACTTCCCAAGAGGATGGATATTTTATCCCAGTCCAGTTAAAAGTAATCGGAGTGGCATTTTTAGAGATAGCTGCTTTTGATTTAGCAGATTTTGCAGAGGAAGTGGGATATTCCACCATGCTGCAGTCTGCAGAACTCTGATGGACAGCAGTTTGCAACTGTGGGAGAGTATCATTACCAAACCGAATACAGACTCCTCCTTTGAGCTGGATAATTCGAGATCCAGTCTCCATATCAAAACCTCTAGGCAAGATATAAGCTTTGAGAATATTATAAATATGAGGGTCTTCCAGGCTGACAGAGAATTTGGGATAGATTGTCCCGAAAGCAGGACCATCATGTAGAGGGGTTGTGAATCCACCAATTACAGCATCAGAAAACTTTCTATGCCTAGTATCAACTATACAACACAAAGAAGAAATAGCAAGACGTGGTCGAACCAAGGTTCCAAGTCCTAACTTGACTGCTCCAAAATGAGCATACTTATATTTCATGGACTTAGCCGAATCTATCTGTGCTCTGTCTAACAGATTTATGTGTATGGGTTCTTGCTTATCCGTAAAAGCAACATCAATACTGGAAACACGGATATGGGTAACAAAAGTAATATTCCACCAATGGAGTTTATAAACATCTCGAGGCAAGATTTGGGGTAATTGCCAGTCAGCGCTAGGATTTTGTTCACAAATAGTAATATAGGATGCATCTTTAGAAGTAGAAGGATTAAAGGAGGACTCTTTGCGTTCTGCTAACGAGATTTCAGTATCATTTGCTGATTCACACTCTATGTGATTTGTCAGCTCAATAGTATCCATAGTTGGGTCCATTTTGAAAAGAGATGAGTGCTGACTATAATTTAGACTCCGGAAACTCTGTAGACTTACTCCCCTTCACTCTACGGGCCTTACTGCTACTCTAACATCGGACATCTCTTACACCCCTGTGGATTCCAACTATCGCTCAGTGGTCATTTCCACCACCTACAGAATACTATTTATAGAGTTTATGACCAACAATTGATAGATACTGACTTTTACTTATGCAGAGAAATAGTTCCGGATTTCCTTTAACAGAATTTTAGATAAGCATCCCAACAATACAATGCATACAGCAACAACGATAATAAAGATTGTTAACTCATTCATTTACATTGTAAGAGTATATAAAGATATTACCAAGATTTAGCGCAATTGGCTCTGATACCACAAACGCACCAAGAATCTCCCCAAGTAAGCTTTTTGCAAATTTATTATCGCCTCAATGCGGAATTACATACATACAGACTCCAATGGATCGCTTTCGGACTGCGAAGGTCATCACCATACACTCGACTGAGCACCTGGATACAATGACATGGGGCCGTTTAGCGTTCAGCACTTCCCGAAGGCATGACCTTAATAGCAGGCTCCTGGGACACCCATGGTATATCCACTAGCGCACTTACAGACTCTTTATACAGAGGCGAACATGCAGTTGTTCTGTTGCTATGTTATACCTCAAGGGCAAGTAGCAGAGCATAGAACTACAGTTCTCACACACCTAAGACTCAAAGCTTCCAACTACTGGATCAACTCGACTCCTAACTTAGTTGCAGAGCTCTTAACCAGCTCAAAGCACTAGACTCGAATGACAAGAATGAGCTCGGGGTATTCCTTATATAATTTTTTAGGCAGTCATCCGGTCACTTGAAACTTACACCAACCAATCTAAAGTAAAGGAATCCGAGGACATGGTGGGACAACACCACGTTTATCTCGTCCCTATGAGGCAGCGCCATGAGGGGACTCGGAAATCGACAACCAAAGGTAGATTCGATGGCCGACAACCTACTGGCCTATCTAATTATTTCTACGGAAAAGCAAAGCATGGCCGACAAGCTTGGCTGACATTACAAAGTGGAGCTACTATTACCGGCCCACTACGGCTTCCACTAAAAGATGCTTATGTACAAAAGCAAATTATTACAATTAAATCGGACCACAGGCTCCATTCCTATTACGAAGATTCTTCATTAGTCACTTCCGGAACGGCAGACACAAAATACATCAGGATCATCGGGCGGTCCGACACCTTGGCCTCCACACTAGCATTCCTGTTCATTATCATATAGTGCTTCTTCTATTTCTCTTCGAACAAGCTCATCTTCCCCATGATATGGCGGTTGGGAATCATAGATGTACTGCTCATCTTCAGGATATTCAACCTCTGGACATAGAAGTTCACCGAAACAACGCTCTACATCAGAACCAAACACAGCTTCATGTCCTTCTTCATATAGGTACTCACTCTGAAATTGAGATTCAACACGATAGTTCAAAGGGAGAGTTCGCCTATGAACTTTAGTGCCAATCCTGTTACCATTTTCATCTCTTTTAATATATTTATGTGTTACATTAACACAGTGTTCAAGTTCAGAGTATCTTCCACCATGATGTCGAAGCAGAAATTTAAACCAAAGATTTGCCTGGTCCGCAGCCTGCATATCTGCTTCTAGATGAAGGATAAAATTGGCTCTGGGCACAGTCCAATCTTTTCTTGGACAGAATTTATCCAACAAAATTTCAGTCCACCCGGACCACTTTTTATTGCGCATGTTTCCTGGGTCAGCACATATGACAATGGATGTTTCTTCCCTGCAGAATTGCAAAATCAAATTATAAGAAGTCCATGTGAGGTCACCCTCACCAATATCCACATACCATCTAGGGCCTTCTTTTTATTCATTACAATCGATCCACAGCTCACTACATTTCCTAAGTTGTTCTCTGGCATTTTGCAATCCTCTGAATGCTTTCTTCTCCCATCATTCCATGATGTGGAGTTTACAGGGACTCATTTGAATCTGTTTTATTAAAGTCAGACTGAGATATTTTTCTGCATCTTGTCGATTAGCATAATCGATCAATTCTCTTCTTTCCTCCTCAGTAAGACTGTTATCCCATGGCTTCATGAATAGAGCTTCTTTTGGAAGCTTTTCTGGCTGATTTCCAATTATGGGATTTCCATGGAACATTGGTTTCTCATCATAGTTTGACATTGGTCTTTTGCCTTTAGGATCATCATCACGATCCTTCCTGGAGCTGGAGCTAGAACCTGCAGAAAACATCTTTAAACTTGGAACTTTACTGTCTTCAATCTGCAAGTTTTCCCGAGTGAGCATATCAGCTAAACAATTCAAATATCCAGGCTTGTATACAATATCAAAATCAAAATTATTCAACCAGATGAACCATTTTAATATTCTACTTGAATTCTCAGCCATCAAGTTTTCATTTCTAAATATTCCAGGCATTATCTTCAGATCTGTTCTGACTATAAACCTGACTGGCTTGAGATATAGAATAAAGTGATTGACTGTCTTTTTGACAGCCAGAATTTCCTTGTGGCTGCTTGGATAATTTAACTCTGCTCCTCTGAACGAACCAGAAGCATAACCAGAAACATTTTCTTTTCCCTCAATCTCTTCAAGAAGAACTCCACCCCACGTAGAGTTTGAAGCGTCTGTTTCAATAATCATCTTACCAGTACCCAGAGGGAGATGAAGTGCTGGAAGCTCTTTCACTCTGGCTCTTATTGTTTTGACTTCCAGAGTCATCTCTTCTGACCATGCAACAGGATTTTTCTTGAGACGTTGCTGCAAACATCTGATGTCAGAAGCTTGGCCTTTATAGAATGGCCGAATATAATTGAGGCTACCAAGGAACCTCTGCAACTGTGTTTTATCTAAAATCTTATCTGGAAACTTTTCAAAATTCTTCAATACATGTTCTTGCAGAATGACAGTTCCAGCTTTGATATGAAAACCTAGGAAATCCATTTCTGTCTTTCCTATTTCCATTTTTGAAGCAGACAATACCAAACCATTCTTAAAAACCAAATCATAAAATTTCTGCAAATGTTTTAGATGATCTTGTACATTCTTGGAACAAATTAATATGTCATGTATAAACACAAGCAACCATGGTATGTCTCTAAAGATATCTTCCATTCTGATGGAGAATTATTTATTCCGAATGGTAAGACTTTCCACTGGTACTGACCATGTGGAACAACAAAAGCTGTTTTGTATCTGTCTTCTGGTTTGATCCCTATCTGATAGAATCCAGATTTCAAGTCAAACTTACTAAATACAGTGCAACCATTGATTTTCTGCAACAAGCTTGACTTATCAGGAAGAGGATACCTGATTTTCTTCAACACAACATTTAGTGGCTTGAAGTTCACTACTAATCTTGGCTTTCCTCGCTTTTGCTCAGAATGTTTATTTACCACAAAGGCTCTACATGCCCAAGGGCTTTTTGATGGCTCAATTAAACCTTTGGATAACAATTCCTGAATTTCTTTGGAGCAAAAGTCTCTTTCTGACGGACTCATGATTCTTGCTGATGCCTTCATTGGTTTTATTTTCTGGAGAGGATCTAACTCAATGGAAACAAAGTATTTTTCCCTCTTCCAGAAGGCATTTGGATTCTCAGAGCAACAATCTCTGATAATCTTTTCCTTGATATCTGCAAGAATCTTTTCACCATGAACTTCTGCATAGGAGATGCAGCGTTCCATTTTATTCAAACTTTTATTGGACTGACCAGACACGCTTGACTCATGACTATGTACAATCGGCTTACACTGAGGACTAAACTTATTACTCAAAGAAATTGATACTGATTGACCATCGACTGTACACAAGAAAACCATCTTTTGGGTATCAATGGAAAACGGACTTACTTTTACAAGAAACTCAGATCCCAAAACACAATCTTCTCTTAATTGATCTAACCTAAACAATGACAAAGAACTAGAATGACCTGACAGTTTTACTGGAAAATCTTTAACTTTACCTGTTAAGAACACAGGCGAACCTTGAATTGCAGAACCGAACTCTTTATTGTTTTCCCAGTAATAAGATGGCAGGGCATTTCCTTTTGTTAAATTAAACTGACAACCAGAATCTATCAAACACTGTACAGAATATGGCTTAAACTCAGCAGGACTAAAAGTTAGAGTTATAAACAATTTTGGTCTTGAAACTGCACCAAGCAAACTTATGGATTGAGACTTAGGAGACGGTGACTTTTCAGGAGAAGACTTAGGAGATGGGGATCCTTCTTTGGTACCACAAACTCTTTCAATTTCTTGAGAGAGCTCTTCTTCTGAGGACTGATCTCTTTCTGCCGATAACACTGGGATGGATTGTTTCAAATTCTCTATCTCTTTCAGCAGTGTCTTTATTTGCTCGTGCTTTTGTTTTATCTAACTCTGGAGTAAATTCATTCTATCCTGTCTGTGGCTTTGTTTGTCAAAATGACTATTAGGATAGTGCTGGTAAAGCTCTATAGGGTTATAGCTAGGGACTGTCAGTTTCGCTTTTCCTTTCTCTTTACTCAGGGTTTCAATCTTCTCAAGTAACTATTTCTTTTCTTCTCTTAGGGCTGTTCTCTCTGTCTGTCTAAAAACAGGGATAGTGGACAACTGAATATCAATACTGGCAACTTGATTTTCCAGTTGATGAATAGAGAGACGGGAAGAAAACATATAAAGAGAAAAATCAAACTCTGGCTGGCTACACCCCCCTAAATGTGGATCATCTAAATCAGAATTGGATGAAGAGGATGAATTTGGAGGATCACATTTAGCAATGAGCGGGATCTCAGAACTAGAGTCAGAAGCAGAATCACTATCAGAATCCGGGAGTTCAATAATCTCTCCAGGAGGGAGAGGAGAATCAAAAGAAACTTCACATAAATCCCACCAATTGGGATCTAGTGCTGTACAAAGTGCTGCAAGCCTTGGCTTAGATTTTCGCTTAGGACATTTGCTTGCCCAATGTCCCTTTTGGCGACAGATAAAGCATTTGTCTGCAGAACCTTTATCTGTACGCCGCTTTACAAATCTTTTATTCTTAGACCTTTTCTTAGATTTGTAATCCTTATAGCGGTACTTCGGCTTATGTTTGTAGGAGCCTTCAAGATGATATCTCTTTTCAGAGGTATAGTAATGCTTTTTCTTCTTTTTACATTTGAGATGAACTCTGTTGTGTGCTCCACACCCCCAATATGGCATACCTGCAACTTCTTTACAGAAAGAAGCAGAGAACATTTGTTGATGTCTTTTAAAATCTTTGCTAACTCTCTTTTCTAAACAATGTTCTTGCCAACATTCTAAAATATGACCATGTAATTGTGCCAAAGATAAACTTCTTAATGGAATATTTTTATCTTTTAATCTTTGCTCAAAAGCGTCTGGCACATGGCCGGGGTAACTCCTCAAATAATGCTTGAGGTAAGCCGGGTCTCCTGATTTACCTGATGAAATTAACAATTTCTGCATATAGCAGAAATATTCTTCAGCTTTACTTAGATCACACAATCTAGCAGACATAAACAGAGAGGCAAGGTGATCTGTGTCTTCTTGGTCTTATGGACCATAGAATTCTCTTCCCAATGCAGAGAGAAGTTGTTCATCAGCATCATTGGCTGCAAGAATTTCATGCCTTGTTTCTTGTGGCAACCATCGCCACCATTCATAAGCTAAACCAGATAATCCTGCAACTAGTTGAGTTGCAAGCATTTGGCCAGTCACATTATGGTCTTGTTGTTTCTTATACAAAATCCAATGTTGTAATAACTGAATAGCATTCCTAACTTCTTCTATTTTTTGGCACTGAATATTGAGCACTGGTTGCTCAGGCATTTGGGAAATGAGATTATTCATATTATTAATTTCAAAGTTAAAAACTTTGGGCTAGTCATTAACAGTAGAAGGATTGGCATCAAACATGTGCTCATCATAGTGTTCTCTTGGACCAGTGATCCTCATCATGTTAGAGGATTCTTCTGCCATCATATTTAATGACACTTCATATTTTGGGTCTAAGACAGGATTGAGGCTTTTAAACTCAAAGATCCAATGTTCAATTAATTCTATCTTGGCATCACTCTCACCAAAATCCCATTCTGGTTTTTCTTCTTCTGGGACAACATTGAACTGTCCTAGGGATTTACTCCTATTATATCCTTGGGCTGCTAGGCGATGAACATGATCTGGGACATAATAACGCTTCTTCTTTAACTCTTCTGTTTTACTTGAAAGTTCTTTTAAAACAGAAATTCTTCTTTCTAGTTTATCAGAAGCTATAGTGATTGCCTTTTGTATCTCTGTAGTGTCATGCAGTAAATGATCCAATAGTTCTAACTTTGTTACAACTTTATCCAGTTGGATTCTTTGTTCAGAACACTGATGTTTCAACATTAAAATATCATTTGCCATATCATCAATATTTCTTGCAATGCACATTTCCTGCAAGTTTCCCCAATTTGCTAACTTGATGTCATCTGACACAGATTGGTCAGCAGTAGATGAATTTACAATCATATATTCTCTTTTGGAAGAACCATCTGAAGCATACTGGCGGAAAGGTGTCTCCGGGAGGTTTCTACCAGGGTAGTAAGACTTTTGACCAAGAGTATTGGTAGTCTCTACATCAGCTCCAGAGCGAGGTAAAGAGAACATTCCTAAAGATGGATATTCATGGGGATTCTCTTGAGCTTTTTTCTTTTTTTTTTGTATTAATTTTTGTTTAATTTTTATACATGCAGGGCAGTCTGCATGTTGACCTTTATGCTCAAAATCTGACACACCGGAAAAAGAAGTAGTATTTACAGAAGTAGACCTAGGCAGAGTGATATTGGCTTCAGCTTGGCTTTCTTTGCTCACCTGATCAGACATGGCTTGTAGTCGGGCATTGTTATAAGAGGCCATTGAAGTATATTTGATGAGTGGACGATGAGATCTGGAAATCTGATCTTCTTGGGCTGGTCTGAAAGAACAACTAGCTTCATCAAAGACAAGAGGCTGTGGGTTATATGAGGCAATGATTCTTTCTTGGTTTCTCAACTCAGAATATTTAACTTGCCAAGAGGATGGATATTTTATCCCAGTCCAGTTAAAAGTAATCGGAGTGGCATTTTTAGAGATAGCTGCTTTTGATTTAGCAGATTTTGCAGAGGAAGTGGGATATTCCACCATGCTGCAGTCTGCAGAACTCTGATGGATAGCAGTTCGCAACTGTGGGAGAGTATCATTACCAAACCGAATACAGACTCCTCCTTTGAGCTGGATAATTCGAGATCCAGTCTACATATCAAAACCTCTAGGCAAGATATAAGCTTTGAGAATATTATAAATATGAGGGTCTTCCAGGCTGACAGAGAATTTGGGATAGATTGTCCCAAAAGCAGGACCATCATGCAGAGGGGATGTGAATCCACCGATTACAGCATCAGAAAACTTTCTATGCCTAGTATCAACTATACAACACAAAGAAGAAATAGCAAGATGTGGTCGAACCAAGGGTCCAAGTCCTAACTTGACTGCTCCAAAATGAGCATACTTATATTTCATGGACTTAGCCCATTCTATCTGTGCTCTGTCTAACAGATTTATGTGTATGGGTTCTTGCTTATCCGTAAAAGCAACATCAATACTGGAAACACGGATATGGGTAACAGAAGTAATATTCCACCAATGGAGTTTATAAGCATCTCGAGGCAAGATTTGGGGTAATTGCCAGTCAGCGCTAGGATTTTGATCACGAATAGTAATATAGGATGCATCTTCAGAAGTAGAAGGATTAAAGGAGGACTCTCTGCGTTCTGCTAACGAGATTTCAGTATCATTTGCTGATTCACACTCTATGTGATTTGTCAGCTCAATAGTATCCATAGTTGGGTCCATTTTGAAAAGAGATGAGTGCTGACTATAATTTAGACTCCGGAAACTCTGTAGACTTACTCCCCTTCACTCTATGGGCCTTACTGCTACTCTAACATCAAACATCTCTCACACCCCTGTGGATTCCAACTATCGCTCAGTGGTCATTTCCACCACCTACAGAATACTATTTATAAAGTTTATGACCAACAATTGATAGATACTGACTTTTACTTATGCAGAGAAATAGTTCCGGATTTCCTTTAACAGAATTTTAGATAAGCATCGCAACAATAGAATGCATACAGCAACAACGATAATAAAGATTGTTAACTCATTCATATACATTGTAAGAGTATATAAAGATATTACCAAGGTTTAGCGCAATTGGCTCTGATACCACAAACGCACCAAGAATCTCCCCAAGCAAGCTTTCTGCAAATTTATTATCGCCTCAATGCGGAATTACATACATACAGACTCCAATGGATCGCCTTCGGACTGCGAAGGTCGTCACCATACACTCGACTGAGCACCTGGATACAATGACATGGGGCCGTTTAGCGTTCAGCACTTCCCGAAGGCATGAGCTTAATAGCAGGCTCCTGGGACACCCATGGTATATCCACTAGCGCACTTACAGACTCTTTATACAGAGGCGAACATGCAGTTGTTCTGTTGCTATGTTATACCTCGAGGGCAACTAGCAGAGCATAGAACTACAGTTCTCACACACCTAGGACTCAGAGCTTCCAACTACTGGATCAGCTCGACTCCTAACTTAGTTGCAGAGCTGTTAACCAGCTCAAAGCACTAGACTCGAATGACCAGAATGAGCTCGGGCTCTTCCTTATATAATTTTTTAGGCAGTCATCCGGTCACTTGAAACTTACACCAACCAGTCTAAAGTAAAGGAATCCGAGGACATGGTGGGACAGCACCACGTTTATCTCATCCCTATGAGGCAGCGCCATGAGGGGACTCGAAAACGACGACCAAAGGTAGATTCGATGGCCGACAACCTACTGGCCTATCTAATTATTTGTACGGAAAAGAAAAGCATCGCCGACAAGCTTGGCCGACATTACAAAGTGGAGTTACTATTACTGGCCCACTACGGATTCCACTAAGAGATGCTTATGTACAAAAGCAAATTATTACAATTAAATCGGACTACAGGCTCCATTCCTATTACGAAGATTCTTCATTAGTCACTTCCGGAACGGCAGACACAAAATACATTAGGATCATCGGGCGGTCCGACACCTTGGCCTCCACACCAGCATTCCTGTTCATCATCATACAGTGCTTCTTCTATTTCTCTTCGAACAAGCTCATCTTCCCAATGATATGGCAGTTGGGAATCATAGATGTACTGCTCATCTTCAGGATATTCAACCTCTGGATATAGAAGTTCACCGAAACAGCGCTCTACATCAGAACCAAACACAGCTTCATGTCCTTCTTCATATAGGTACTCACTATGAAATTGAGATTCAACACGATAGTTCAAAGGGAGAGTTCGCCTATGAACTTTAGTGTCAATCCTGTTACCATTTTCATCTCTTTTAATATATTTATGTGTTACATTAACACGGTGTTCAAGTTCAGAGTATCTTCCACCATGATGTCGAAGCAGAAATTTAAACCAAAGATTTGCCTGGTCCGCAGCCTGCATATCTGCTTCTAGATGAAGGATAAAATTGGCTCTGCGCACAGTCCAATCTTTTCTTCGACAGAATTTATCCAACAAAATTTCAGTCCACCCGGACCACTTTTTATTGCGCATGTTTCCTGGGTCAGCACATATGACAATGGATGTTTCTTCCCTACAGAATTGCAAAATCAAATTTTAAGAAGTCGATGTGAGGTCACTGTGAAATTGCCCACATAAGATCCAAAGAGATGATGTAAACCTCACTATGAAAGAATTTAGGAAGAAGAGAGAAGCAATAGAACATAGATCCAATAGAGGCAGAATAATTACACACATTACATTAATCAGAATAGTAACCGGGTAAATATACAATGCTGAGTATGAGGATTCGAATTCACTAGGTGTAATTCGAATTATCCTTCATGCACAGATCCATAATCAGTGGAGAGTCATTAGTGCCAAACTAGGAGTCTATCTCATCATCGGTGAAGTCATCAATGCACAAGTAGTGATCAACCGGGAGTCAAACTGAGTCTAACTGAGTGTGGTTGGTGTAACTGGCACATGGAAGCACTGATATAGTGAAGGAGACTCAGTGGGGGGCGCTCATGGAGCTAACTGGAGTCAAAACAGTCTATCTAGTCACACTGGAGATCCAAAAGAGTGATAAGATCAGTTAGGAGTCAGTTAATCCTTAAATCAAGGAAGAACTGAAGATAACTGAACTAAACTGGACTGGTAGGTGAAGAAGGGCGCCCTTATCATGCAATAACTGAAAAGAGGGCGCACTAAGCTCTAGGAGAGCTAAGACTGATCCGAGAGAAGCTCCTGGGGCTAGTTTGGCAAGGGCTAGGTGCTGGTGCTGCAAACCCTAATTGCATGCAAACCCTAATTGCATGCAAAACCCTAATTTTGCATGTAGGACTGAAAATGTCAGAAATGTTAGAAGGACTAGGATGGAGTATAGGAATATCCTAACACCCCCCCTTAATCCATCCTGGGCTCTGGTAACTAGGACCAAAGGTCACCCATACAATCAATGAAATGATAAAAAGAATACTGCCTCAATTTTTCTTTTTCTCTTTTTTTTTTTTTGTTTTTATATTTTTGAATAACTCAAGGATCCATTACTCTAAGCAGAAAAGAAGCAAGCTTTCATCAGTGAAAACTTTGCAAGGAGACTTGGTAAGCTAATCCTCTGTAAAGTGCGAATGCAAGTGCTAGAGAATGTGTTGAATGTAGCAAGTCTTTCAGGAACCTTTTCTGTCACTGGAGCGAATGTATCATGATGAGTTTTCCCAAGAAATGGAAGAGTAAACCCCATCATCATGCTGAATCTCTCATGGAGAGGTGGATGGCATAATGCAAGGTTAGCATGCTGCTGAAGTCTTGTAGTTCTGTAAGCAAATACATCATCAACTGTGTTCTTAGTAGTAGCAAGGACTGTGTGAGAACATATTTCTCTTGAATCTGGACTAAGAATAGGTGTTGGTTCTGAATCTTCTTGAACTATGATCTCAACATCAAAATCTTGATCTTCTTCCTCACTAGAATAGGAGTCACTGGAAGAGAAGTCACTGTGATCCTCATCAGAATCTGAAGGGATAGTTGGAGAGAAGGGCATGAAGTGGGAGAACTCATATGCCTTTGAGGCATGATTAGCAATCCCATTCGCTATAACCTTTCCAGTGGAGATTTCTATAATCTCTATTGTGTCTGGACCAAAAATCACTTGTTTTGGAGATCCTGTATGAGTCATTTGATATACTGATAACAAATTTGCTGTAAGAGAAGGAACAAATAAGACATTTTTGAACTTACCATGCTCCATATGATTTGTACCCAAACCTTTGGCAGAAATCTGAGAGTTGTCTCCCATGTGAATGGTAGGCCCATCTTGGAGATCCAAAGAGGAGAAGGATTCTTCTTGTGCCATCATGTGGTTGGAAGCTCCAGAATATATGAGGAGAGCTTTTGTCTTTGAAAAACCAACCATCAATGCATGACAATCATCAGATCCACTTCCAGAATCAGACATCTTTGCTTCTTTTGGAACAACAATTTGGTTTTGTTCAAGAAGCTTGGTTAGAAGATCAATCTTCTTATGCATGCAGGCATGCTCAGGATGGTTTCCTCTCTTGCAGTAGGTACAATTTGGTCTCTTTTGTTTGTCATTCTTGGATCTTGAAGGTTTATTTCCTTTGCCTTTTTGTCCCCCTTTATCATTCGCTCCACTTGATTCACCAGCCAACAGAGCTAGATCTCTGGAGGTTTTGATGGCACCCATTTGCAACAGTTTGTTCTCTTCTTGAGTGAGAGCCTCAATGAAGTCACTTAAGGTGGGAAACTTCCATCCAGGGATGGACATTCGAACAGAATGAAAGGTAGATACAAAGACAGAAAATTGAGATCCAAGTTTTCTCAATATAGAGAGTATCAATTGCTCATCACTTTTAGTGATGCCACATTGCTTGCAATGCAAAACCAAATTCTGAAATTTGGAGAAGAAATCTTGAATGCTCTCGAAATTGCTAGGTTGAAGGGAAACCAATTCATTCTCAAGAATGTAGCCTCTCAGTTCGTCTTGTTTGCCAAAAAGACTCCTCAATTTTATCCATAAATCATATGGAGACTTCAATCCATCAGCATGAAACAATAGATCATTAGAAATATGAAGGCATATGAATCCAAAGGCTTCATCCATTTTGTTTAGGTGCTTGACTCTCTTTTCAGCTTGATGTGGTATGACATCTTTTTCTTCAACTATTCTAGTAAACCCTCTTGATCGCAAGAGTATTATCATCTTCCTTTTCCATTCGAAATAATTGAAAGGAGTGAGAAGTATAGAAGAAGGATCATTCGAATTGCTCATCTTGATTGCTTGAACAAGTGCAAAATAGAAGCTACTGAATCTGCTGCTGCAACTGCTGGAACTTCAAAATACCTGCAAAAAACTCTCAAGAATGGAGGTAGAATATACTCTCAAGGCTCTGATACCATGTGAAATTGCCCACATAAGATCCAAAGAGATGATGTAAACCTCACTATGAAAGAATTTAGGAAGAAGAGAGAAGCAATAGAACATAGATCCAATAGAGGCAGAATAATTACACACATTACATTAATCAGAATAGTAACCGGGTAAATATACAATGCTGAGTATGAGGATTCGAATTCACTAGGTGTAATTCGAATTATCCTTCATGCACAGATCCATAATCAGTGGAGAGTCATCAGTGCCAAACTAGGAGTCTATCTCATCATCGGTGAAGTCATCAATGCACAAGTAGTGATCAACCGGGAGTCAAACTGAGTCTAACTGAGTGTGGTTGGTGTAACTGGCACATGGAAGCACTGATATAGTGAAGGAGACACAGTGGGGGGTGCTCATGGAGCTAACTGGAGTCAAAACAGTCTATCTAGTCACACTGGAGGTCCAAAAGAGTGATAAGATCAGTTAGGAGTCAGTTAATCCTTAAATCAAGGAAGAACTGAAGATAACTGAACTAAACTGGACTGGTAGGTGAAGAAGGGCGCCCTTATCATGCAATAACTGAAAAGAGGGCGCACTAAGCTCTAGGAGAGCTAAGACTGATCCGAGAGAAGCTCCTGGGGCTAGTTTGGCAAGGACTAGGTGCTGGTGCTGCAAACCCTAATTGCATGCAAAACCCTAATTGCATGCAAAACCCTAATTTTGCATGCAGGACTGAAAATGTCAGAAATGTTAGAAGGACTAGGATGGAGTATAGGAATATCCTAACAGTCACCCTCACCAATATCCACATACCATCTAGGGCCTTCTTTTTCTTCATTACAATCGATCCACAGCTCACTACATTTCCTAAGCTGTTCTCTGGCATTTTGCAATCCTCTGAATGCTTTCTTCTCCCATCGTTCCATGATGTGGAGTTTACAGGGACTCATTTGAATCTGTTTTGTTAAAGGCAGACTGAGATATTTTTCTGCATCTTGTCGATTAGCATAATCGAGCAATTCTCTTCTTTCCTCCTCAGTAAGACTGTTATCCCATGGCTTCATGAATAGAGCTTCTTTTGGAAGCTTTTCTGGCTGATTTCCAATTATGGGATTTCCATGGAACATTGGTTTCTCATCATAGTTTGACATTGGTCTTTTGCCTTTAGGATCATCATCACGATCCTTCCTAGAGCTCGAGCTAGAACCTGCAGAAAACATCTTTAAACTTGGAACTTTACTATCTTCAATCTGCAAGTTTTCCCGAGTGAGCATATAAGCTAAACAATTCAAATATCCAGGCTTGTATACAATATCAAAATCAAAATTATTCAACCAGATGAACCATTTTAATATTCTACTTGAATTCTCAGCCATCAAGTTTTCATTTCTAAATATTCCAGGCATTATCTTCAGATCTGTTCTGACTATAAACCTGACTGGCTTGAGATATAGAATAAAGTGATTGACTGTCTTTTTGACAGCCAGAATTTCCTTGTGGCTGCTTGGATAATTTAACTCTGCTCCTCTGAACGAACCAGAAGCATAACCACAAACATTTTCTTTTCTGGTGAGAAACCCAACTGCTGTCTGGCTTGGCTGATTCTGGTGTATCCTTGGCTATGTGAGAGTCTGTTTTCCCCTTTTCCTTGTGGAGATCATGCCCAGCTCGGGGGTGGCAGTGGTGCTGAGAGATTAAGGAGCACACTAGCCTACGGTTGGGTGGAACGTTGCAGAAGCGTAGCTGGTTGCTCAGGGATTACTTGGTTTAAGATAAGTATTCTCATTTGCTAATTTGATATTGCTTAGATTGATGAATGGCATGAAAATCTGGAATGTATAATGGATGTGTATTGAAATTACTTCCGCTGTGTTTTAAAAATATTTATGCAATTTCATATGTCTTTTATATCATTCGAAAACTTACTTAATAAGTTCATGGGGCTAGATGCCCGGTTTAACATCACGATCCTCTCCATCTAGCTGGTATGATGGGAGGGGACGTGACATTGGATGCGGAAATAGCCAAAACAAGGCAGATGGAATCCATCTTTGCAGCCGGTGCAAAAGTCTCAGTGTAGTCCACTCCTTGGACTTGGGAGAAACCTTTTGCCACCAAACTTTCTTTGTATTTGCTGATAGAGCCATCAGCAACAACTTTTGTGCGGTAGACCCATTTACACTTCACTAATTTTCTTCCAGGTGGAAGAGAAACTAGCTCCCATGTGTTGTTCTTTTGAAGAGAACTGTACTCTTCATCCATGGCACTTTGCCATCTCGGATCTCGGTGGGCAGAATAGTATGATGTGGGATATGAACCAGCCATCAAATAACAAATCTTAGGAAGTAATGGATCAGCAATAGAAAGAGCCATACCTGCTCTTTGAAAGTCTGCTCTTGTTCGTCTCGGATCAGCAGGATTTCCAAGGTTCGAACCAGCAGATTGAAGAGTGTTTTGGGCCCACTTTGGTAACTGAGGAGGATCATAATGGTCAGATTCCGAACCTGATATGTCATGATCATCATATGCTACTAAAATATCAGAAATATCAGAACTCATACCTTCATTATCGCTGCACGGATCTTCTTCTGGTGAAGGCGGTGAATCGGCAGTCTCTTCCTCGATTAGTTGCAATTCTTGAAGCGGTTCTTCAAATTACACACTGCGCTCTATGAATATCTTTTTAGATCTGATATCCATGAGTTTATATGCTTTTGATTCTTCCCCATATCCTATCAGTATGCACTCAACACTTTGTGGATCCAAGGCTCGTCTCTTCTTGGAAGGAATTCTAGCCCATGCAGTAGAGCTAAAAACTCTCAAATTTGACACATCCTGTTTGTGACCAAAGAATGCTTCGAAAGGAGTCATACCTTTCACGGATGAATGTGGAACACGGTTCTGTATGTATGCAGCAACATTGATTACTTCAGCCCAAAGATTTGCATCCAAACCTTTTGATTCAATCATGCATGTAGCCATCTCTTTCAGTGACCGATTTTTCCTTTCCGCTACACCGTTCTACTGGGGTGTGTAGGGAACTGTATGTTGGATCTGAATTCTGCTTTGGGCACAAAGTTGCAGCAACTCGACCTTGATATATACTCCACCATTATCAGATCTAAGAGCTTTGATCTTGCTCTCAGTGGTGGTCTCAACAGAAGCCTTAAAATCCTTGAATTTTCCAAGCACTTCTAACTTGTTTTTGAGAAAGAATACCCATGTAAAGCGGGAAAAATCATCAATAAATGTCAAAACATACCTTGAACCATTTAATGACGTATGGGGCAGTGGACCACTGATATCAGAATGTATCAACCCCAAAACTGTAGAAGCTCTGCTAGCTTTGACGTGGTCGAATCTATGCTCGGGGTGCTTCCCAATAATGCAACCAGTGCATATTCCCTTCGAGGAACGGAGTTGTGGAAGACCATCTACCATGGATTTGTTTGATAGTAGTAGTAAATACTTATAATTAAGATGTCCAAATATTTCATGCCAAATCCTACTAACCTCATTACCATGTGTGCGAAGAGTAGTGGGCTTTGCAAGTGGAATAAAGTGTGAAAACTCATAGCATTTTGCAGTGTGCTTTTCCTTTCCGACTGCAACAAGTCTTCCACTTTTGATATCAGAAATTTAAACTGTATTAGGGCTGAATGTAACTTGATTCGGTTCACCAGTGTGTGTCATTTGATACATAGAAAGAATATTTGAAGCCAAGGAAGGCACATAGAGAACATTCTGAAAGCTTCCATGATCTACATGAATCGTACCTTTGCCCTTTGAAGAAATTTTTGAGTCATCTCCCAAATGGATGGGGATGGAGCTGTTTGGATCGAATGAAGAAAAAGAATCAATATTTGCAGCCATATGATTCGATGCACCCAAATCTATCAAGAGAGTAGTGGGCTTCGAAACAGTTTCCATGAGTGCTTGTCCTCTTCCATGATCATCATTCCTATCCTTCTTCCTTACACTGTCAGGAAGAGTTATGTTGTTCTTTTCCAAAAGGAGGGCCATTTGATCTATAGTCTTCTTCATACATGAACTTTCGGGATGAAAGCCACGGTTGCAATAAGTACATTTAGATTTTTGGTTACCTTCTTTGCCCTTTTGCTTGAACTTTGAACTGGATAGTGCATCCGTCTGTTTTCTTTTCTCTCTTTGCTTGTGAGGCTCGAATTTGGGCTTCTCCTTCTTTTGCTTTCCTTTACCATTCGAGATCTTGGGTCCTTGAACATATAGGGCTGAATCTTTGGAGCTTATGGACCCCATTTGAATCAACTTGTCATGTGCTTTTGTGACGGACTCAATGAAGGCATTCAAGGTAGGCATCTTCCAATTCGGGGTAGTTAGCCGACCGGAATTGAAAGTAGAGACAAATACCGAATAATCTTTACCAAGCTTGCTGAGAATGGAGAGGATCAATTGTTTATCCTCTTTGATAACTCCACTGTTCTTCAACTGCAAATTCAAGTTCTTGAATTTTGTGAAGAATTCATTAATGGTCTCGAAATTCTCAGGACTAAAGGAAATCAATTCATTCTCTATTTGAAAATCCCTTAGCTCGTCCTGCTTGCCAAATAGTGTTTCAAGTTGCTCCCATATAGCTTTTGGAGTCTTCAACCCACTGAGGTGGAAGTGAAGATCTTTGGAGATGGAGAGACAAAGAAGACCATAAGCTTCATCAAGCTTGTTGTAGTGTTTGGTTCTATCTGACAAGTTGTTTGGTCCCAATTCAAGACCAAGAGTGACTCGGTAGTAACCTTTTGAACGTAATATGATCTCCATATCATCTTTCCAATCAAAATAATTGAATGGGGTGAGGATAGGCTTTGAATAAGAGTATTCCATTTCTAGGAGCGAGTGCACACTGATATAGAGAAGCTTGCAAGGGCTGCGTAGCGAATGCAAATGATGGAGACAATAACCTGCAAATCACAATAAAACCAAGAACAATGAGGTCGAACAATCCACCCTTTTAGAGTTGCATCACACCTGGGATTGGAGATCAAACAATGTTGGATGGGTCCAATGTATCAGATCCAGGAATTATGTGGAAACTCAAGCTTCTGGAGTGGTATTGGATGTATTTTCAAGCTTTGCATGCATAGGAGCGAATGCCCTTGAGATCTTTCATGCCAAAACTTTTTGCAATTTTTGAGCAATTCACTCAAATCTTCTTGTAGAAACACCTGTAGAAAAGAGATATTGTCCCTGCAATGGCTCTGATACCATGTAAAATTAGTCACAGCAGATCTAATGAACAAGTAAATCAATCACAACAGATGAACATAGAAAATATGGTGTAAAACTGTGTAAAACATGCACAGTGCTCAATATCCCAATAAGGGTGAATAATTACAATACAATACAGTCACAATGACTGAGCAATTCGAATTTCCTAAGGAGGTCATTCGAATCACTGAATGGAGTAGCTTGACTCCAACTAGGAGTCCTCATCATCAATCAGTGGTGGTCATCAATGCACAAGAACCAGTCATCCAGGTGTCAATCTGAGTCTAACTAAGTGTAACATGTGTAACTGAAGTGTGTAGCACTGATATAGGGAAGTGGGCTCAGTGGAGGGTGCATGGGAGGCTAACTGAAGTCAGAACAAGACATCCAGTCAATCTAGAGGTCCAACGGAAGTGAAACAGTCAGTTGGGAGTTAAACTAGCCTCAAATCAGGGAGAATCGGAGCTAACTGAGTGTAACTGAAGTGGAACTACGGTGGTAGGTGAAGAAGTGCGCCCTTCTTTGGAAGTAGGTGAGAAGTGGGCGCCTTCCTTATTAGGAGGGCTAAAAATCCGAAGTAAGTGGCTCCCAGGTACTAGAATAAGGTAGCTAAGGTGCTAGAGGCATCAACCTGGTGACTGGGATGCATGCAAAGTGCATGCAAACCCTAATTGCATGCAAGAGCCTGAAAAAGATGATGTGGATATCTGAACAGAAAGAAGGCGGAAAGCTGAAGAGGAAAAAAACGCGGAAGAAGAACTTAAGACCAATGAAGATGCCCATGCAGGTGGCTCCGGCACCCAAGATATGGAAACAGACACATCTCAAGCAGGTGTTCCCGGCACCCAAAATGTGGAGACAGACACAGCTCAAGCAGGTGTCCCCGACACCCAAAATGTGGGAACAGACACGTCTCAAGTAGTATAGACCGCACCCATAGAAGCAGAAATACATGTAATAGACCTCCCAATTGTCCCTTACACTCCATCAGAAGATCATAGCGTGTCCCGATGGGATGAATTTTTGTATGACAAGAAGATGAAGGCGGTAGTCTTGAAATCGGAAGAGAGGATAAAGAGACTCTTCCAAGAAGATATTGTTACCCGGCGGGAGACCACGGTGATGCAAAACACAAATAAGGCTCCCATAGCCATGGCATCCACTGCTGTGTCAGTAGCAAAAGCCACACAGGACAATGTGGTCGATATGGTTAGAGAATTTGAGTCAACAAAGAGGAGAGCTCGCATGTTGCAACATACTGTGGCTAATGAGCAGGCTTACAGGGATATTGTAGTGAATAAATATAATCGCCTGTCTATTGAGCACAAGGAATTGTCAGATAAGTATCGCTATTTGGAAGAAGAAAAGGAGCACCTGGCGGTCCAGATGATGGTTCTAGAAGCAGAAAAGAACGATTTTGAAGCTAGAGTTTCTCATCTGCAAGCAGATAAGCAAGCAATGGTTGAGAAATTAGAGCAGGCAGAGAGCAGAGCAATAGATATGTCTCCCTTTCATAAGCTGTCCTATGACATTCTGAGACAAATACACGCCACACATGAGCTGATTACTGAGCAAGTGTGCAGGCTCAAAGCCATGATGGTTAGATTGAAAGAAGTCAATGCAGAGGCCAATAGGCTTAAGGGCAAATATATGCGGGTTAAAGTAGACATCCTGATCCTGATGGAATGGAGAGAAGGGAAGGTTGATTTCCTCAAGCATCTCCCATTCAAGTCTGTAGATGATTTTAAAGAAGATATAGCCCTTATGGAATTCTGCAGGAACTGTGGCCTTAAGCTAATGGCTAAGATCCAAGGAACAATGGATAAAAGTAACAGCCTTTATCAAAAAATCCATGAAGTGCATGATAAGTGCAAGATGAGTTTTCCTCAGTCCCTCGATGAGTTCCCAAGCAAAGAGCAATGTTTATCAGACTTGAAGGAAGAGCTAGGCATTCAAATAGAATATGTAAAGAAGATTGATGTCTTAGCAACTGATGATCTCCATCACTATATTGGGCTGTCATCAATTTACAGTCATTTGCTTAAAGAAATCCACCAAGAAGCAGTTGCGAAAATTCAGGGTGTTGGAGCAGAACTTGGTAAAGATGTGACTTCCCAGAAGATCTTGCTCCCTTCCTCAGCAAATGTGATTATCAGAGACACTGGTATTTGGTTCAGTTACATAGCAGAGGAGGAAAAGAAAGCAGCAGCAGTAGCAGTCAGTCCAAGTCCTTCTCTCCCAGCAGTACCAGCCAGTCCAAGCCCTTCTCTCCCAGTAGAAGCGCCTTCCCAAGGGTGAACATGCTGATCCTAAGGCATTGTTCCTATTTTGTATTTTGGTCTCCCTATGTTTAAAGCGTAGAATCACTGGACAACTGTCCTTTTCCTTTTTGAAAAATTTTCTGTTTTAAGAAAAGGGCCACGATTTGTTTATGAAGAAAGGACATGTGTAAAAAGCCAGGTGGCAGCCCAAGAGGCATTTTGTAAAGATATAAATACAAGTTTAGGGAATAGTGTAAAGGACTTTTGGCAGGGAAAATATTTTTCTTAACTTGTACGAGCTATCTTGCACTTGCTCCAAGAAAATGACATTTGCCTAATAAGAGCCTGGAGAGGAAGTCTTTTTCATGGAAATAGATGTTGGATGCCTGTTGGATTATTCTTGTGACTTTCATATTCTACAGTGAGATCTTTCTTTGCTGTCTTGAATTATTTCTTTGTATTGAACGATCTTACTGTTTCTTGTGCAAATGAATTTTCTCCTATATGAGTAATGGAATGCGTTATATGTGAATTGAAAGCTATCTTCTAATATCTGTTGCTTTCTTGCTATAAATTATCTTTATGATTTAATGGATGTCTGTTAATCTTTAGAGACATCTTCCAGCACATTACTCATACTTATAAATTTTCTCCTTGCAAGGATAGTTTAGGTTTATTTCGGTTTTAAATACAGATTTGTTTCGAGTTCTGCATTTAGATTAAGTTTGCTTAGGCACTTGCATATCATTTTTAAATCATAAAATCAAAAAGAACGGTGGACTGAGTCATAACCGGTGTAATTGAAGCAAATCTCCAAACCCAACAGTTACCGGAACCGCTAACCGGACGGATTCCCCACACCAAACGGTGGACAATCTAATTCGGATAGTGTACCGGGGAGAATCCCTTTCTGCTTGATGCTGCGATCTTCGGGGCATCAACAGTTTTTGGTGCTAGAAGGAGGGCCTGAAAGTGCATGGCTGATAAAGGAAAATCTCCCACTGTAAAAAATGTTAATGAAAACCCGCTTAAAAGAGAAATTTCAGACAGCCCAAATCTTGAAGTAACAAACCAAGAAAACCGCGTCTCTAATTCTGAACCTCAAGTAGTATTATATGTTGTGCCTTTTGCAGAAATAGAAGATTTAAGGAGACATACACGATCTTATGTTAGACCGCTAGGTGGTTTAAACGCAGTAAATTTCCTCCCTAGGAAAAGTTCTCCTGGAAAAGAACGACAGTACACCCGTGATTCGATTCTTGCGCAAAATTTTGAAGAGCTTGTGAATTTAACCTTGGAAGAAATTGCAGAACCCCTAAACAAGGTCGATCTTGAAAACCCAGAAAATGTTTCAGATCAAGAAAGTCTTGGGGAACTTATTACCCCAATGAACACTCCATTGAATTCACCATACAATTCTCCACCTGATTCTCCACATAGAGACATGGCCGTACCTGCTTGGAGAGCGAAGGGAGCATTGAATTTAGCTGGGCCATTCCATAATCTTCCAAAAAATCCAGAGAAAGTCTTGCTTAAATTTGACCCAGGGAAAGCCATTTCCGCCGAAGATCATCTCAAGAGTTTTTATTTAGCCCTGAATCTTTTAAATGTGCAACATGAAGATGTAGTCTGTAGGCTTTTTCCATACACATTCGAGCCAAAAGTATCGTCCTGGGATTTTAGCTTACAGCATAGCTCGATCTCAAGCTGGGATGAATTTGAAAATTTTTTCTTAAAGAAATATGGAAACCAAAAAATTGTAGCTACACTTATGAAAGAATTATTGTCCATGAGAATGGAAAAGAAAGAAAAGGTTCAAGACTTCAACCAAAGGTTTACAACACTCTTAAATAATTTCAGTGAAGCAAATAAACCAGCAGAGGAATCTCTGGGTGAATATTATACAACATCTCTTGAAGGGCCCATAGCAATGTTTGTTAAAAGATCTAAGAAAACCACCCTGATAGAGAATTTCGAAGAAGCTAGAAAGGTGGAAGAAGAAGCGGATATCATTGCTAAACATGCCTTAGATGCAGAAACAAAACCAGTACTCAATAAGAAAACCTTGCTACTCACCAGAGGTAAAGAAGAATCATCAACAGACATGGAGAATGTAGTTAAGATGATGTAGAAGCTGTCCAATAAAATTGTAGATCTTGAGAAAGATAAGGCTACTAGTACATCTAGGAAACCCTTCAAGCCATTTTACAAAAAAAGGGAAGACAGCGATCAACCTCATCCACCCATGAATACTTCCCCTGTTTTAAACCTCAATGAAATAGGGATGGAAAACTTCTGCACCTTTCATCAAGAACTGCATTCGGAAAAGAGCTGCCCACAATGGATTAACTCTATGAGTTTAGTCATGAACCAAATGCTGGATTCACAGATTCAAGATCAAGACGATCCTTTAGAGGAATCGAGCGCTGAATTAGAAGAACCACCCCCGGACACCACTATGGTGCTATGGGATTGGGAACCCTTAACTGAATTAGTAGAAGAAGATCCCATAGAAAGCTCTCTCTCTGCTGTGAACATTAATACTCACAGTAAAGGCCCTATTATGGATCCTGTGCCAGACACGACTCCTCCCAATCCTAAAGTTTCAAAAGAACTACCTAGAAGACATATAGCAATCATTCCACCACAACCTAAATCTAGCCAAACAGCAGCCAAACACCCAAACATTGACACCATAGTTCAACAACCGAAGGTCACAATGAATAAAACAGACAATCCGGCCATAATTGGGAACGATTCTGATATAGGATATGACATTATTGAGGATATAAAGAAAGTCAAAGCAAATGTGTCAATATTCGAGCAGTTTGCCTCAGCAACGAGATAAGCTGCTACATGCTCTGCAACCACAACCCAGCACTCCATTAACGGATACTCAAGAAGATCCCAAAATTAATGAGACTAGTATCGGCGGGAAATGTAAATCTCAGACGTTGCCATTCCTGTTGACCTTTGAAATTTTTAATCATAATGTTCACAATTGTTTGGTAGATTCTGGAGAATCTTCAAATGTCATGCCACTGTCAATTTGTAAAAAAATTAACGGGCAACCTATTCCATCTCCGACCCAAATTATTCAGTTAGATAGATCTGCTGTCAAGGTTATTAGGGAAATGAAAGATGTCCTCATTAGATTATCAACCGACTCTAGAGTCTGTCAGTTTATTGACATAATGGTAGTTGATATTCCTGAGGCCTATGGTTTGATCTTAAGTAGGGACTGGTCCACAAAGCTGAATGGTTACTTTGCAATTGATTGGTCTCATCTGTGGTTGCCTTATCAAAATAGACAAAATCAGATCAAAGTCCTGAGAGAACCACAAATGAAACAAAATGTAACTCAACTAGAGGGAAAGAATGAAGCTGTAACCTTCTCATCCTTGGTTCTAGGGAATTATTTCTTAGAAATTGATCTGGATAATTATCAGTCTGAAACTATTAGCCATGAATCAGATGAATAGTCCGATCTCCTTCATTTCTCTCGGACTGATGATGTTGACTATAATATAGTTAGTTTAGTCTCTGAATTAGACCATAGAGATACTAACTTAGCTTAATCAAAAGATTTGTTTTGGACATTATACTTTGACGGTTCTAAAACTCTGGAAGGATCCGGAGCTGGTTGTGTCCTGATGGATCTGGAAAGAAATAAGTATTTTTTGTCTTGTAGGTTAGAATTTGAATGTACTAACAACACTGCGGAATATGAAGCTTTGGTCCACGGATTAAAGAAGGCCATCGATTTAAATGTTAAATACTTGAAGGTTTTCAGTGACTCAGAAATAGTTGTGAGACAGATAAGAGACACCATTCACTGTCTCTCACCTCATTTGAAGGGTTATCAGGCTGAGGTATGGGATTTAATTATGCATTTTGATGCTTTCAATATAAAGTCTATTCCTAGATTGCAAAATTCTGCAGCTGATTTGTTAGCAACATCCGCTTCTAGATTGGTGCCATCTAATAACAAATGCTCAATTGAATTAATTTTCAGGCCCTCAGTCCCTGACAACGTCACAAACTTCAGGGTTTTCGATGATGACGAACAGATTATCAGTTTTCTAACAAACGAAGACATTTTCCAAGGAGCTGTGATAGATGAAGAAGAACACGATTCTGATTTACTATAGAAAGATGCGAGTAAAGGAAATTTCATCCCCAAAGGGGTAAGGTCGCTCGAAATGTTGTTTGACCTTCAAAGTAAGTTCAAAAGGCCAGCTAATACCAAAACTAATAGTTCATTAATGCAACATAAGTTAGTTAATTTAGGTACCAAGGCTGAACCAAAATTTGTCAACCTTGGCAAATGTTGTTTACCGAGAGAAAGAGATAGGTTCATCAAACTGTTTAGACAATATAAGGATGTTTTTGCATGGAC
Organism: Larix kaempferi; assembly: GCA_027924585.1. NCBI lineage: Eukaryota > Viridiplantae > Streptophyta > Pinopsida > Pinales > Pinaceae > Larix > Larix kaempferi. The sequence goes on from BSBM01000017.1 coordinate 57,312,526, forward strand.
CTATGAGGATTTGAAAACATATGACGTCCGCATTATTCAGCATGTTATACCAATCAAAGCATGTGTCAAGCCATTTCAGCAGCAATTAAGAAGGATGCATCCTACTTTGGAACCTCTGATTCAAAAGGAATTAAAGAAACTCCTGGACGCTAAAATAAATTTTAAGGTCCGACATTCTGAGTGGGTTGCTAACTTAGTTCCCATAAGAAAGAAGTCAGGAGAGAGAAGACTATGTGTGGACTTCAGAAATTTAAACAGAGCTTCAGATAAAGACAACTATCCCGTCCCTTCAATGGAACAAGTTCTTCAAATGGTGTCAAGATCTGAGCTTTTTTCTCTTCTCGATGGTTTCTCTGGTTACAATCAAGTATTAGTAGCCGAAGAAGATCGTCTTAAGACTACTTTCCGCACTAAGTGGGGAAATTTCGCATATAGAAGGATGCCATTCGGCCTGATAAACGCAGGAGCTACATTCCAGTGAGCAATGGATATTGCTTTCCGAGGATTAGGTGGGCGGTGTGTTGTTGTCTACCTAGATGATGTGACAGTTTTTTTCAAAGAAAAGGGAAGATCATGTTGTCCATTTGAAGCATATTTTTGATCGTTGTCGGAAGTATGTTATTTCATTGAATCCCAAGAAGACTGTGTTCGCTATTCCCGAAGGTAAGCTTTTGGGCCATATCATTTCCAAAGGAGGAGTGTCAATAGATCAGGAAAGAGTACAAGCTATCAATAGAATTCCAATGCCTTATAACAAAAAATATATGCAGTCCTTTCTGGGTACTATCAATTTCATCCGAAGATTTGTTCCATATTTCGCACAAATTGTTAAACCTTTGCAACAAATGGTTAAACAAAGCATACAGTTCAAGTGGACAGATTTATAAAGGGATGCGTTTAGAGACATCAAGGCAGCTATAGCTAAAGCTCCTTCCTTAAGAAGCCCATATTTTGATAAGGTTTTTATCCTATATACCTTTGCTTCGGATGACTCCCTCGTGGCTGTACTCACGCAAAAGGTGGAGCTAGAGGATGAATACCCAATCTCGTTTATGAGCACTGGTTTGTAAGGGCCCGAGCTGAACTATCCCGTGGTTGACAAGCATGCATATGCTGTCTTCAAAGCAGTCAAACAGTTCAGACCATATATTCTTAAGAACAGAACTAAAGTTATAGTTCCCCACCCAGCTGTTAGATCCCTCTTCCTTCAAAAGGAACTAGGAGAAAGGAGGGGAAACTGGGTCACGGCTCTTCAAAAATATGACTTAGAATTTAAACCGGCCACTATCATCAAAGGACAAGGCCTGTTCAAATTGCTTATAGGAAACCTGACTGATGAAGAGCAACATTGGAAGAATGAAGCTGAGCTGAACTCAGTTGAAGTATGTCCTATCTTCTCAACCCCTCAGTCATGGTATAGAGATCTGGTGCATTATTTACAGCAAGGCTACCTTCCTGAGCACTAGAACTCTAAGCAAAGGAGGGCAGTCCGTTTGAAATCAGCAGCTTATAAAATCATTGATGGGATACTTTTCAGAAAGAATTATGATGTAATTTTTCTTAGATGTCTAGAAAAGGAAGATGCAAGTAAAGTTGTTAAAGAATTACACGATAGCCCCGCAGGTGGACATTATTCAGGGGAGGCAACAACACACAAGATACTTAGAGCTGGATATTATTGGCCCACGCTGTTCTGAGATGCCCATGCATATGCACGAAACTGTGATGTATGCCAAAGAAGTGCCGGGAAATTACCTAAGGCAGCAGGACCCTTGCAGCCGGTTATTATATCTGAACCTTTTGAACAGTGGGGTATAGATGTTATTGGAGAGATAAATCCAAAGTATTCTTTGCAACATCGATACATCCTGACGGCTACCGACTACTTCACTAGATGGACAGAGGCTATCCCATTGCGCAAGATCAATGAAGATACGGTCATTAGTTTATTGAAGGAAAACATCATAACCAGGTTTGGGGTTCCAATTTCCCTTGTTTTTGATAATGCTCCCTATTTTTCGTCTTTTAAGATAAATGAATTTGTTTATGAATGGGGGATTAAGCTGCATTATTCAGCCAATTATTACCCTCAAGGAAACAGATTAGCTGAATCTTCAAACAAAAACCTCATTCAAATTCTCAAGAAGACTGTGATAGAAAATCAACGAAGTTGGCATATATCTCTCCCAAATTCCTTATGGACAGATAGGGTGACTCCAAAGAACGCATTAGGGGTTTCCCCTTTCACTCTTGTCTATGGAAAGGAAGCCATCCTTCCCCCAAACATATTGCTTCCATACTTATAGTTGTCCCAAGCCTCTCGAGGGTCTGGTAGCCAAGTCTTACAATCCAGGATCAATACCCTGCTTCAACTTGAAGAATCCCAACAGAAAGCTAAAGACCGATTCCATCAGCACCAAGACATAGTCAAGAGATGGTTCTATAAGAGGAAGTCCGGTAAAACAAGTTTTGAAGTTGGGGATTTAGTCCTGAAATGGGATCATAATCATGAAGGAAAAGGAATGCACATGAAATCTCAACATTTATGGATAGGCCCTTACCAAATTTCGGCAAAGATAGGCCCATCCACTTATAAGTTGACAGACCTCGAGGGAGAAGAAGTAACCCTTCCTGTCAATGGCCTCGCCCTGAAACAATACTTTGCGTAGTCTCACTGAGGCGATCTGTACATAAATAAATTTTTCTTTTATGTTGCTTTAGCCCTGTGTTTTCATTGTTTTCAACTATGTTGTTTCTTTTCTCGTCATTTGAGCCTTTTGTACAAAGTTGGTTTTTTGAAAGCTCCTGCGGTTGGGTTTCTCATCAAGATAGATCTCTCGAAGAAATCTCACAACTCATGAATCCGAAAATATGCTCGAATGAAATTTTATCTATGTATTGTGCTCTTGCTGAACATTCTTCAGAAGGAAGGAAGCCTACTCTGTTGATCACACTAATCCTGTTTAATTAGTAGAGATCTATGACTATCTTTATTACTATCTTCGGGCTCCATCCACTCTCACACTTAAAGGCATCTCAAGAAGGTCATTGAAGTTGGACCCACGGAGAGTAGCACATCCCGAGGGCATAGGGTATTGAAATGACTCCATGCTGCAAATTTAACAGCCAAAATGGCTTATGATCAAGGGTCTATTTTTTAAATATTCTCGCCTCAATTGAAGCATGGTTGAGACAAAAGCAAAGCGTGCAAGTCAAGAAAGCTACCCAAAAGACTCAGCTCAAATTAGGCTCCTCTCCGTCTGTGAGGCTTGATCAAAACAATAAAATCTGCCACTCACACAAAAGGACATTGTGGATTGAGGAGCCAAAATCAAAGATCATGTCTAAAGAAAATATTTCTGGAAGGCTCAAACAGAAAAGCTATCAAAAGTATAAACATCCAAAAGGATGCAAGCGACATGGGAATGAAGAACAAGAGCAATAATGTCCATGAGAAAATGTTGCAAATCCTGTGGAGTCCGATAGCAGTAGCCATCTGAAAGATGAATCTTCTAAAAATGTATCCCATATGTTGGCCCTTTGAGAGTTTTAAAGATGTCTTTATCAAAGCTCCCCTTTCCCCAATGGCTAGCAAATAAAGTGACTTTTTCCTTCGCTGAGATTCAAGGGGTCAGTTGAATACTGCATATAAGATGGATATCTTTTAAGAAAGTTTTGGATCATCGAGAGGAATTTTTTTCAAAGATCTGTGTTCGCTAGCGACTCGCCAATTATTGTTTGAGCAACATCCACCCCAAAATTTTTGTACATATTGGGGGCCCCTCCTTTTAGTTTTTATAGAAAGACTGCCTAAAGAAGTTAATTCTCCTTTTAACTTAGTTTCTGTTTTCAACTGAGGAATCTGCTTTAAAAAAATTGATTGAAGTTTTTCTTATAAGTTAGCAATTCATGAAACTCTCCCGAAACTACGGAAGCAATTCACGAAACTCTCCAAAAACTGCGGAAGCAATTCATGAAACTCACTCAAAACTGCGGAAGAGATTCACGAAGATCTCCCGAAATTGCGGAAGACTTAATGTATCTCTCCCGAAACTACGGAAGAGATTCACAAAGATCTCCTGAAATTGCGGAAGCAATTTGTATATCTCTCTCGAAATTGCGGAAAGAAATTCAAAAAACTCTCTCAAAACTATGGAAGCATTCACGATTCTCTCCCGAAAACGCGGAAAGACTTAATGTTTTTTGAAAGAACTTAAGTTTCTCTTTCGAAACTGCTTGAGAAGCTCAAGTTTCTCTCTTGAAACTGCGGAAGCAATTGGCAAAACTATCCCGAAACTGTGGAAGCATTCACGATTCTCTCCCGAAACGGCGGAAGCAATTCACAAAACTCTCCCGAAACTGCGGAAGCACTCACGATTCTCTCCTGAAACCGCGGAAACACTTAGTGTTTTTTGGAAGAACTTAAGTTTCTCTCCCGAAATCATGGAAAGCAATTCACAAAACTCTTCCAAAACTACGGAAGCAATTCATGAAACTCTTTCGAAACTGTGGAAGCTATTCACGAAACTCTCCCGAAACGCTGAAGCAATTCACTGTCTTGTTCCGCAATTGCGGACGAAACTCGTAAGTCCGCCCCGCAACCGACGGTCGGACTTAAATGCCGAGACGATTTGAAATGACCGCATTGTACAAGGCATTAAAACCCCGTTTTAATGACAACACCTACCCGTTTAATGCCGCACGTGTCTAACCTTTATAAGGACGGTGGGGTTTTCATTGATCGTATTGTTAGTTTTTCATTCAAAGAACGTCGTTGAGAAGACCGCACTGGCTCGTTCCAACTCAGTGCATCCATGACCACGTCCACCTCGCTCAACCACTGTCTCATCTCCAAGTAGGATTTTTAACCGCCATTTACGTTTTATCTCCATGTCAAGTTACTTTTTGGGTTTTCCCGTTCGTAACGTGGTCGATAGACCTTGGTAGCATAGGTCATTTTGTTTGTTCATTACGACCACCGTGGCCCCTTACGTTTCTCGTTCCTACCAACTAAAAGCCATAGCCATGACCATCTGAATTTTTCACCGGCCGCATTCCGATCGTTTCCCTACCCTGATTCAAACTTCGTACCGGCTATAGACCGTTTCACAAGTAGTATTAATAACAGTAGTGGTCGGTTGAGATACTCAACCACTCACCTTTTGGCTCAGTTAATGAATGTGGAAAACAGTCCCTTGTTTCATTGTTTAATCATAGGATCTTTCCACTCCAGGCCAACCCACCATTGACCATTAGAAGTGATACGATGAAGGGCACCATCTCGCTAAGGACTAGGAGGGAAGCAGGTTTTTTCCACGTCATATGCTTACCTTTTCGAAAACATTCCAAAAAGTTCCTGACTAAGCATTGTCTCCCTAGAATAATCAAGTCTCAGGACCATATTTTGTTTTCTGAAGTGATCTATTTTGCTTCCCCAGAATGCAACTTTGTAATTTTGTCTATATTTCTCATTAGCATGTTAAAATTGTCCTTCTCTATGTTACACTCTCATAACATGTTGCAAATTGTTATAATGATTCACACTTGGTTTCTAGCAGGGATAAGCCACGATGTCAAAAGGTGGTAGAAAGAAAACTAAAGTGATGGAACTAGAGCCAGTGCACATGAGGACTGAAACTAGTTCCAAGACACTAAGTGTACCACCGACGTTTCTCCCGAGGTCCGTTGGGGAGATGTTTACCGGATGATCAGGGACCAGGATATCCCAGATGTATTATTGGAAGAAGAGCAAATCTACCTCAACATCAGAACTTCCGGCATAGCTAGGGCTTCTACCCGCCCTGAATTGTTCCCATGCTCTGAAGTGATCGGGTGGATACTAGAACACGCCAACCCAGAGACAAGAGTGTTGCATGACAGAAAGGGAGAGCCTTTCGCTTCATTTTATCCAGCGTATATTGCTGCGGCCTACAAATTCTCACGTCCCCAACAAGCTCTAAGTGATGAATGGTTGGGTAAGATGAATAATATTGAGATGGCCAAAAAATTATTGGTCATAGGAAAACACCTGAGGAAGAGAGGTAATGATGAATATGATATTCAGAACCTAAGACCTCCTTTTAGGTTAATCGCCCTGATGCTATGAAGAATTTTTGGCATGCCAGATGGCACTGTATATAGGATACAGTGGGCCCCCATCATTCACTTCATAGCATTCAAAGGAACTGTGTTTGATTGGGCTACTATCCTTTCGGACAGTTTGTGCTCCACAGTGGCCGCTGCAAGAGAAGGTCTGGCCTTAAAAAAAGTTAGAATTTTTCATGTCTTCCTATCTCATTGACTGCATTTTTGCCAAACTCTCTTTCCCCAGACTAGGTTGCATATGGGATAAAGCCAACACCCCGGTCTACACTGCTTATAAAATAATGTGGGCTCAAAATTACAAAGCAAGCTATAAGCTCATCTACGAAGAGTTCATCATGCCTCTATATGAGCAGATTTTCAAGGAAGAGCCCAATTGTCTATCAGAAAATGCCATGGAGGTCCTGGAAAAATATGGCGATTTTTATTTCTCAGAGCAGGGCACGTACATCAGGATGTTTGGAGGTACCAAAGCACCATACATTTTGCCGAAATACGCTACTGATTATGTAGTCCTCAATGAAGCAGTCAAGCAAATTTTCCTTGATGGAATAGGAGGGGTGCTTAACAAACAACATAAGGCTTCTTTCCCTCCTTTGCCCTTCTACATAGGACCCTACAAATTCTCAGGGGTTACATCATCTAAGGAATTCGTTCAAGAGCTGAAATCTTTCCACTTCGATGAAATGATCTTCCATAGAAATGATAGGCGGAGCAAGGTTTCCAAGCATTGCAAATAATTTTAAGCTTATTTTGAATATGCTTATTACTATGATGTCGAGGAAGAAGTGTTCAGAGGCATTAACAACATGACTGAGTTGCATATTTGTTGTTAAGGCAGTGGAGCAAGCTCTAGCTCTGCCCCAGCCCGAAGAACCAGTCTGCAGAAAGAGAGAGAAGCAGCTGATGCCCTAGCCCACGAAGAGAAAAGATTAGATGAAGAAGCAAGGATGGAAAGAGAAGATGAAGAAGCAAGGCTGCAAAGAGAAGCAGAGGAAGCAAGGCTGCAACAAGAAGTAGAGGAAGCAAGGCTGCAGAAAGAAGCAGAAGATACAAGGATGCAGAAAGAAGCTAAAGATGCAGAGCAAATGGAAGAAAGTGAAAATCAGCAGCAAGTTGAAGAAGAAGAAAGAAGGTGGAAAGCTGAAGAGGAACAAAAGGCGGAAGAAGAACTTAAGACCAATGAAGATGCCCAGGAAGGTGGCTCCAGCACTCAAGATATGGAAACAGACATATCTCAAGCAGGTGTTCCCGGCACCCAAAATGTGGAGACAGACACAGCTCAAGCAGGTGTCCCCGACACCCAAAATTTGGGAACACACACGTCTCAAGTAGTACAGACCCCACCGATAGAAGCAGAAAAACATGTAATAGACCTCCCAATTGTCCCTTACACTCCATCAGAAGATCATACTGTGTCCCGATGGAATGAATTTGTATATGACAAGAAAAGGAAGGCGGTAGTCTTGAAATCGGAAGAGAGGATAAATAGACTCTTCCAAGAAGATATTGTTACCTGGCAGGAGACCACGGTGATGCAAAACACAAATAAGGCTCCCATAGCCATGGCATCCGCTGCTGTGTCAGTAGCAAAAGCCACAGAGGACAATGTGGTTGATATGGTTAGAGAATTTGAGTCAACAAAGAGGAGAGCTCGCATGTTGCAACATACTGTGGCTAATGAGCAGGCTTACAGGGATCTTGTAGTGAATAAATATAATCACCTATCTGTTGAGCACAAGGAATTGTCAGATAAGTATCGCCATTTGGAAGAAGAAAAGGAGCGCCTGGAGGTCCAGATGATGGTTCTAGAAGCGGAAAAGAATGATTCTGAAGCTAGATTTTCTCATCTGCAAGCAGATAAGCAAGCAATGGTTGAGAAATTAGAGCAGGTAGAGAGCAGAGCAATAGATATGTCTCCCTTTCATGAGCTGTCCTGTGACATTCTGAGACAAATACACGCCACACAGGAGCTGATTACTGAGCAAATGTGCAGGCTCAAAGCCATGATGGTTAGATTGAAAGAAGGCATTGCAGAGTGCGATAGGCTTAAGGGAAAATATACTCGGGTTAAAGAAAACATCTTGATCCAGATGGAATGGAGAGAAGGGAAGGTTGATTTCCCCAAGCATCTCCCATTCAAGTCTGTAGATGATTTTAAAGAAGATATAGCCGTTATGGAATTCTGCAGGAACTGTGGCCTTAAGCTAATGGCTAAGATCCAAGGAACAATGGATAAAAGTAAAATCCTTTATCAAAAAAATCCATGTAGTGCATGATAAGTGCAAGATGAGTTTTTCTCAGTCCCTCGATGAGTTCCCAAGCAAAGAGCAACGTTTATCAGACTTGAAGGAAGAGCTAGGCATTCAAATAGAATATGTAAAGAATATTGATGTCTTAGCCACTGATGATCTCCATCACTATATTGGGCTCTCATCAATTTACAGTCATTTGCTTAAATAAATCTACCAAGCAGTAGTTGCGGAAATTCAAGGTGTTGGAGTAGAACTTGGTAAAGATGTGACTTCCCAGAAGATCTTTCTCCCTTCCTCAGCAAATGTGGTTATCAGAGACACTGGTATTTGGTTCAGTTACATAGAAGAGGAGGAAAAGAAAGCAGCAACAGCAGCAGTAGTAGCAGTCAGTCCAAATCCTTCTCTCCCAGCAGTAGCAGCCAGTCCAAGCCCTTCTCTCCCAGCAGAAGCGCCTTCCCAAGGGTGAACATGCTGATCCTAAGGCGTTGTTCCTATTTTGTATATTGGTCTCCCTATGTTTAAAGCGTAGAATCACTAGACAACTATCCTTTTCCTTTTTGAGAAATTTTATGTTTTAAGAAAAGGGCCACGATTTGTTTATGAAGAAAGGACATGTGTAAAGATCTAGGTGGCAGCCCAAGGGGCATTTTGTAAAGATATAAATAAAAATTTATGGAATAGTGTAAAGGACTTTTGGCAGGGAAAAATATTTTTCTTAACTTGTACGAGCTATCTTGCACTTGCTCCAAGAAAATGACATTTGCCTAATAAGAGCCTGGAGAGGACGTCTTTTGCATGGAAATAGATGTTGGATTCCTGTTGGATTATTCTTGTGACTTTCATATTCTACAGTGAGATATTTCTTTGCTGTCTTGAATTATTTCTCTGTATTGAACGATCTTACTGTTTCTTGTGCAAATGAATTTTCTCCTACAAGAGTAATGGAATGCATTATATGTGAATTGGAAGCTATCTTCTAATATCCGTTGCTTTCTTGCTATAGATTATCTTTATGATTTAATGGTTGTCTGTTAATCTTTAGATACATCTTCCAGCACATTACTCATACTTATAAATTTGCTCCTTGTAGGGATAGTTTAGGTTTATTTCGGTTTTAAATACAGATTTGTTTCGAGTTCTGCATTTAGATTAATTTAGCTTAGGCACTTGCATATCATTTTAAAATCATAAAATCAAAAAGAACGGTGGACCAGGCCATAACCGGTGTAATTGAAGCAAATCTCCAAACCCAATGGTTACTGGAACTGCTAACCGAACGGATTCCCCACACCAAACGGTGGACAATCTAATTGGGATAGTCTACTGGGGAGAATCCCTTTCTTCTTGATGCTGCGATCTTTGGGGCATCAACAGTTTTTGGCACTAGAAGGAGGGCCTGAAAGTGCGTGGCTGATAAAGGAAAATCTCCCACTGTCAAAAATTTTACTGAAAACCCGCTTAAAAGAGAAATTTCAGACAGCCCAAATCTTGAAGTAACAAACCAAGAAAACCTCGTCGCTGATTTTGAACCTCAAGAAGTATTATATGCTGTGCCTTTTGAAGAAATAGAAGATTTAAGGAGACATACACGATCTTATGTTAGACAGCTAGGTGGTTTAAACGCAGTAAATTTCCTCCCTAGGAAAAGTTCTCCTATAAAAGAACGACAGTACACCTGTGATTCGATTCTTGTGCAAAATTTTGAAGAGCTTGTGAATTTAACCTTGGAAGAAATTGCAGAACCCCTGAACAAGGTCGATCTTGAAAACCCAGAAAATATTTCAGATCAAGAAAGTCTTGGGGAACTTATTACCCCAAAGAACACTCCATTGAATTCACCATACAATTCTTCACCTGATTCTCCACATAGAGACATGGCCGTACCTGCTTGGAGAGCGAGGGGAGCGTTGAATTTAGCTGGGCCATTCCACAATCTTCCAAAAAATTTAGAGAAAGTTTGCCTAAATTCGACACAGGGAAAGCCATTTCCGCCGAAGATCATCTCGAGAGTTTTTATTTAGCCCTGAATCTTTTAAATGTGCAACATGAAGTTGTAGTCTATAGGCTTTTTCCATACACATTCGAGCCAAAAGTATCGTCCTGGTATTTTAGCTTACAACCTAGCTCGATCTCAAGCTGGGATGAATTTGAAAAATGTTTCTTAAAGAAATATGGAAACCAAAAAACTGTAGCTACACTTATGAAAGAATTATTGTCCATGAGAATGGAAAAGAAAGAAAAGGTTCAAGACTTCAACCAAAGGTTCACAACACTCTTAAATAATTTTAGTGAAGTAAATAAACTAGCAGAGGAATCTCTGGTTGAATATTATACAACAGCACTTGAAGGGCCCATAGCAATGTTTGTTAAAAGATCTAAGAAAGCCACCCTGATAGAGAATTTTGAAGAAGCTAAAAAGGTGGAAGAAGAAGCGGATAGCATTGCTAAACATGCCTTAGATGCAGAAACAAAACTATCAGTCAGTAAGAAAACCTTGCTGCTCACCAGAGATAAAGAAGAATCATCAACAGACATGGAGAATGTAGTTAAGATGATGTAGAAGCTGTCTAATAAAATTGTAGATCTCGAGAAAGATAAGGCTATTAGTACATCTAGTAAACCCTTCAAGCCATCTTACAAAAAAAGGGAAGACAGTGATCAACCTCATCCACCCATGAATACTTCCCCTGTTTTAAACCTCAATGAAATAGGGATAGAAAACTTCTGCACCTTTCATCAAGAACTGCATTCGGAAAAGAGCTGCCCATAATGGATTAACTCTATGAGTTTAGTCATGAACCAAATGCTGGATTCACAGATTCCAGATCAAGACGATCATTTAGAGGAATCGAGCCCTGAATTAGAAGAACCACCCCCGGACACCACTATGGTGCTATGGGATTGGGTACCTTTAACTGAATTAGCAGAAGAAGATCCCATAGAAAGCTCTCTCTCTCTGCTGTGAATATTAATACTCACAGTAAAAGCCCTATTACGGATCCTATGCCAGACTCGACTCCTCCCAAGCCTAAAGTTTCAAAATAACTACCTAGAAGACATATAGCAATCATTCCACTGCAACCTAAAGCTAGCCAAACAGCGGCCAAACAGCCAAACATTGACACCATAGTTCAATAACCGAAGGTCACAATGAATAAAACAGACAATCCGGCCAGAATTGGGAACGATTCTAATATAGGATATGACATTATTGAGGATATAAAGAAAGTCAAAGCAAATGTGTCAATATTCGATATGTGCAGTTTGCCTCAGCAACGAGATAAGCTGTTGCATGCTCTGCAACCCCAGCCCAGCACTCCATTAACGGATACTCAAGAAGATCCCGAAATTAATGAGGCTAGTATCGGCGGGAAATCTAAAACTCAGACGTAACCATTCCTGTTGACCTTTGAAATTTTTAATCATAATGTTCAGAATTGTTTGGTAGATTCTGGAGCATATTCAAATGTCATGCCACTGTCAATTTGTAAAAAAATTAACAGGAAACCTGTTCCATCTCCGGCCCAAATTATTCAGTTAGATAGAATTGCTGTCAAGTTTATTGGGGAAATGAAAGATGTCTTCATTAGATTATCAGCCAACTCTAGAGTCTATCAGTTTATTGACATAATGGTAGTTGATATTTCTGAGGCCTATGGTTTGATCTTAAGTAGGGACTGGTTCACAAAGCTGAATGGTTACTTTGCAACTGATTGGTCTCATCTGTGGTTGCCTTATCAAAATAGATAGAATCAGATCAAAGTCCTGAGAGAACCACACATGAAACAAAATGTAACTCAACTAGAGGGAAAGAATGAAGCTGTAACCTTCTCATCCTCGGTTCTGGGGAATTATTTCTTAGAAATTGATCTGGGTAATTATCAATCTTAAACTATCAGCCATAAATCAGATGAACAGTCCGATCTCCTTCATTTCTCTCGGACTGATGATGTTGACTGTAATATAGTTAGTTTAGTCTCTGACTTAGACCATAGAGATACTAACTTAGCTGAATCAAAAGATTTGTTTTGGACATTATACTTTGACGGTTCTAAAACTCTGGAAGGATCCGGAGCCGGTTGTGTCCTGATGGATCCGGAAAGAAATAAGTATTTTTTGTCTTGTAGGTTAGAATTTGAATGTACTAACAACACTGCGGAATATGAAGCTTTGGTCCACGGATTAAAGCAGGCCATCGATTTAAATGTTAAATACTTGAAGGTTTTCGGTGACTCAAAAATAGTTGTGAGATAGGTAAGAGACACGATTCACTGTCTCTCACCTCATTTGAAGGGTTATTAGGTTGAGGTATGGGATTTAATTATGCATTTTGATGCTTTCAATATAAAGTCTATTCCTAGATTGCAAAATTCTGCAGCTGATTTGTTAGAAACATCCACTTCTAGATTGGTGCCATGTAATAACAAATGCTCAATTGAATTAATTTTCAGGCCCTCCGTCCCTGACAACGTCACAAACTTCAGGGTTTTCGATGATGACGAACATATTATCAGTTTTCTAACAAACGAAGACATTTTCCAAGGAGCTGTGATAGATGAAGAAGAACACGATTCTGATTTACTATAGAAAGATGCGAGTAAAGGAAATTTCATCCCCAAAGGGGTAAGGTCGCTCGAAATGTTTTTTGACCTTCAAAGTAAGTTCAAAAGGCCAGCTAATACCAAAACTAACAGTTCATCAATGCAGCATGAGTTAGTTTATTTAGGTACCGAGGCTAAACCAAAATTTGTCAACCTTGGAAAATGTTGTTCACCGGGAGAAAGAGATCGGTTCATCAAACTGTTTAGACAATATAAGGATGTTTTTGCATGGACCTATGAGGATTTGAAAACATATGACGTCCGCATTATTCAGCATGTTATACCAATGAAAGTGGGTTTCAAGCCATTTCAGCAGCAATTAAGAAGGATGCATCCTACTTTGGAACCTTTGATTCAAAAGGAATTAAAGAAACTCCTGGACGCTAAAATAATCTTTAAGGTCTGGCATTCTAAGTGGGTTGCTAACTTAGTTCCCGTAAGAAAGGAGTCAGGAGAGATAAGACTATGTGTGGACTTCAGAAATTTAAACAGAGCTTCAAATAAAGACAACTATCCCGTCCCTTCAATGGAACAAATTCTTCAAATGGTGTCGGGATCTGAGCTTTTTTCTCTTCTCGATGGTTTCTCTGGCTACAATCAAGTATTAGTAGCTGAGGAAGATCGTCTTAAGACTACTTTCCACACTAAGTGGGGAACTTTTGCATATAGAAGGATGCCTTTCGGTCTGATAAACGCAGGAGCTACATTCCAGCGAGCAATGGATATTTCTTTCCGCGGATTAGGTGGGCGGTGTGTTGTTTTCTACCTAGATGATGTGACAGTTTTTTTCAAAGAAAAGGGAAGATCATGTTGTCCATTTCAATCATATTTTTGATTGCTGTCGAAAGTATGGTATTTCATTGAATCCCAAGAAGAGTGTGTTCGCTGTTCCCGAAGGTAAGCTTTTGGGCCATATCATTTCCAAAGGAGGAGTGTCAATAGATCAGGAAAGAGTACAAGCTATCAATAGAATTCCAATGCCTTATAACAAAAAATCTATGCAGTCCTTGATGGGTACTATCAATTTCATCCGAAGATTTGTTCCAGATTTCGCACAAATTGTTAAACCTTTGCAACAAATGGTTAAACAAAGCATATAGTTCAAGTGGACAGATTTAGAAAAGGATGCGTTTAGAGACATCAAGGCAGCTATAGCTAAATCTCCTTCCTTAAGGAGCCCAGATTTTGATAAAGATTTTATCCTGTATACCTTTACTTCGGATGACTTCCTCGCGGCTGTACTCACGCAAAAGGTGGAGCTAGGGGACGAATACCCAGTCTCGTTTATGAGCACTGGTCTGCAAGGGCCTGAGCTGAACTATCCTGTGGTTGGCAAGCATTCATATGCTGTCTTCAAAGCATATAGTTCCCCACCCAGCTGTTAGATCCCTCTTCGTTCAAAAGGAACTAGGAGAAAGGAGGGGAAACCGGGTCATAGCTCTTCAAGAATATGACTTAGAATTTAAACCGGCCACTATCATCAAAGGAGAAGGCCTGTGCAAATTGCTTACAGGAAACCTGACTGATGAAGAGCAACATTGGAAGAATGAAGCTGAGCTGAACTCAGTTGAAGTATTTCCTATATTCTCAACTCCTCAGTCATGGTATAGAGATCTGGTGCATTATTTACAGCAAGGCTACCTACCTGAGCACTAGAACTCTAAGCAAAGGAGGGCACTCCATTTGAAATCAGCAGCTTATAAAATCATTGATGGGATACTTTTCAGAAAGAATTATGATGGAATTTTTCTTAGATGTCTAGAAAAGGAATATGCAAGTAAAGTTGTTAAAGAATTACACAATCGCGCCGTAGGTGGACATTATTCAGGGGAGACAACAGCACACAAGATACTTAGAGCTGGATATTATTGGCCCACTCTGTTCCGAGATGCCCATGCGTATGCACGAAACTGTGATGTATGCCAAAGAAGTGCCGAGAAATTACCTAAGGCAGCAGGACCCTTGCAGCCGGTTATTATCTCTGAACCTTTTGAACAGTGGAGTATAGATGTTATTGGAGAGATAAATCCAAATTCTTCTTTGCAACATCGATACATCCTGACGGCTACCGACTACTTCACTAGATGGACGGAGGATATCCCATTGCGCAAGATCAATGAAGATACGGTCATCAGTTTCTTGAAGGAAAACATCATAACCAGGTTTGGGGTTCCAATTTCCCTTGTTTTTGATAATGTCCCTATTTTTCGTCTTTTAAGATAAATGAATTTGTTTATGAATGGGGGATTAAGCTGCATTATTCAGCCAATTATTACCCTCAAGGAAACGGATTAGCTAAATCTTCAAACAAAAACCTCATTCGAATTCTCAAGAAGACTGTGATAGAAAATCAACAAAGTTGCCATATAGCTCTCTCAAATGCCTTATGGGCAGATAGGGTGACTCCAAAGAACGCATTAGGGGTTTCCCCTTTCACTCTTGTCTATGGAAAGGAAGCCATCATTCCCCCCAACATCTTGCTTCCATCCTTACAATTATCCCAAGCCTCTCGAGGGTTTGGTAGCCAAGTCTTACAATCCAGGATCAATACCCTGCTTCAACTTGAAGAAGCCGGACAGAAAGATAAAGACCGATTCCATCAGCACCAAGACATAGTCAAGAGATGGTTCGATAAGAGGAAGTCCGGTAAAAGAAGTTTTGAAGTTGTGGATTTAGTCCTGAAATGGGATCATAATCATGAAGGCAAAGGGATGCACACGAAATTTCAACATTTATGGATAGGCCCTTACCAAATTTCGGCAAAGATAGGTCCATCCACTTATAAGTTGACAAACCTCGAGGGAGAAGAAGTAACCCTTCCTCTCAATGGCCTCGCCCTGAAACAATACTTTGCGTAGTCTCACTGAGGCTTTCTGTACATAAATAAATTTTTCTTTTATGTTGCTTTAGCCCTGTGTTTTCATTGTTTTCAACTATGTTGTTTCTTTTCTCGTCATTTGAGCCTTTTGTACAAAGTTGGTTTTTTGAAAGCTCCTGCGGTTGGGTTTCTCATCAAGATAGATCTCTCGAAGAAATCTCGCAACTCATGAATCCGAAACTACGCTTGAATGAAAGTTTATCTATGTATTGTGCTCTTGCTGAACATTCTTCAAAAGGAAGGAAGCCTACTCTGTTGGTCACACTAATCCTGTTTAATTAGCAGAGATCTATGACTATCTTTATTACTATCTTCGGGATCCATCCACTCTCACACTTAAAGGCATCTCAAGAAGGTCATTGAAGTTGGACCCACGGAGAGTAGCACATCCCGAGGGCATAGGGTATTGAAATGACTCCATGCTGCAAATTTAACAGCCAAAATGGCTTATGATCAAGGGTCTGTTTTTCAAAGATTCTCGCCTCAATTGAAGCATGGCTGAGACAAAAGCAAAGCGTGCAAGTCAAGAAAGCTGCCCAAAAGACTCAGCTCAAATTAGGCTCCTCTTCGTCTGTGAGGTTTGATCAAAACAATAAAATCTCCCACTCACACAAAAGGACATTATGGATTGAGGAGCCAAAATCAAAGATTATGTCTAAAGAAAATATTTCTGGAAGGCTCAAACAGCAAACCTATCAAAAGTATAAACATCCAAAAGGATGCAAGCGGCATGGGAATGAGGAACAAGAGCAATAATGTCCATGAGAAAATGTTGCAAATCCTGTGGATTCCGATAGCAGTAGCCATCTGAAAGATCAATCTTCTAAAAATGTATCCCATATGTTGGCCCTTTGAGAGTTTTAAAGATATCTCTATCAAAGCTCCCCTTTCCCCAATGGCTACCAGATAAAGCGACTTTTTCCTTCGCCGAGATTCAAGGGCTTAGCTAAATAACGCATATAAGATGGATATCTTTTAAGAAAGTTTTGGATCATCGAGAGGAATTTTTTTCAGAGATCTGTGTTTGCCAGCGACTCGCCAATTGTTGTTTGAGAAACATCCCCCCCAAAATTTTTGTACATATTGGGGGCCCCTCCTTTTAGTTTTTCTAGAAAGACTTCCTAAAGAAGTTAATTCTCCTTTTAAATTAGTTTCTGTTTTCAACTGAGGAATTTGCTTTAAAAAAATTGATTAAAGTTTTTCTTATAAGTTAGCAATTCACGAAACTCTCTCGAAACTGCGGAAGCAATTCACGAAACTCTCCCGAAACTGTGGAAGCAACTCATGAAACTCACTCGAAACTGTGGAAGAGATTCACAAAGATGTCCCTAAATTGCGGAAGACTTAACATATCTCTCCTGAAACTGTGGAAGAGATTCACAAAGATCTCTCGAAATTGCGGAAGCAATTTGTATATCTCTCTCGAAATTGCGGAAAGAAATTCAAAAAATTCTCACAAAACTGCGAAAGCATTCACGATTCTCTCCCGAAACGACGGAAAGACTTAGTGTTTTTTGAAAGAACTTAAGTTTCTCTTCCGAAACTGCTTGAGAAGCTCAAGTTTCTCTCTCGAAACTGCGGAAGCAATTGGAGAAACTCTCCCGAAACTGTGGAAGCATTCACGATTCTCTCCCGAAACGGCGGAAGCAATTCACGAAACTCTCTCGAAACTGCGGAAGCACTCACGATTCTCTCCTGAAACCGTGGAAACACTTAGTGCTTTTTGGAAGAACTTAAGTTTCTCTCCCGAAATCACGGAAAGGAATTCACGAAACTCTTCCGAAACTGTAGAAGGAATTCACGAAACTATTCCGAAACTGCGGAAGCTATTCACGAAACTCTCCCGAAATGCCGAAGCAATTCACCGTCTTGTTCCGCAATTGCGGACGAAACTCGTAAGTCCGCCCCGCAACCGATAGTCGCGCTTAAATGCTGAGACGGTCTGAAATGACCGCACGCTACAAGGCATTAAAACCCTGTTTTAATGACACCACCTACCCGTTTAATGCCGCACGTGTCTAACCTTTATAAGGACGATGGTGGTTTCATTGATCGTATTGTTAGTTTTTCGTTCAAAGAACGCCGTTGAGAAGACCGCGCCAGCTCGTTCCAGCTCAGTGCATCCATGACCGCGTCCACCTCGCTCAACCACTGTCTCGTCTCCAGGTAGGCTTTTTAACCACCATCTTCATTTTATCTCCACGTCGAGTTACTTTTTGGGTTTTCCCGTTCGTAACGTGGTTGATAGACATTGGTAGCATAGGTCATTTTGTTTGTTCATTACGGCCACCGTGGTCCCTTACATTTTTCGTTCCTACCAACTAAAAGCTGTAGCCATGACCATCCGGGTTTTTAACCGTCCGCATTCCGATCGTTTCCCTACCCTGATTCAAACTTTGTACCGGCTACAGACCGTTTCACAAGTAGTATTAATAACAGTAGTGGTCGGTTGAGATACTCAACCACACACTTTTTGGCTCAATTAATGAATGTGGAAAACAGTCCCTTGTTTCATTGTTTAATCATAGGACCTTTCCACTCCAGGACAACCCACCATTGACCATTAGAAGTGCTATGATGAAGGGCACCCTCTCGCCAAGGACTAGGAGGGAAGCAGGTTTTTTCCACGTCATATGCTTACCTTTTCGAAAACATTCCAAAAAGTTCCTGACTAGGCATTGTCTCCCTAGAATAATCACGTCTCCGGACCATATTTTGTTTTATGAAGTGATCTATTTTGCTTCCCCAACATGCAGCTTTATAATTTTGTCTATATTTCTCATTAACATGTTAAAATTGACCTTCTCTATGTTACACTCTCATAACATGTTGCAAATTTTTATAATGATTCACATTTGGTTGCTAGCAAGGATAAGCCACGATGCCAAAAGGTGGTAGAAAAAAAACTAAAGTGATGGAACCAGAGCCAGTGCAGCTGAGGATTGAAACTATGTTCCAAGACACTAAGTGTACCACTGGCATTCCTCCCGAGGTCCGTTGGGGAGATGTTTACCGGATGATCAGGGACCAGGATATCCCAGATGTATTATTGGAAGAAGAGAAAATCTACCTCAACATCAGAACTTCCGGCATAGCTAGGGCTTCTACCCGCCCTGAATTGTTCCCATGCTCTAAAGTGATCGGGTGGATACTGGAACACACCAACCCAGAGAAAAGAGTGTTGCATGAAAGCAAGGGAGGGCCTTTCGCTTCATTTCATCCAACGTATATTGCTGCGGCCTACAAATTCTCACGTCCCCAACAAGCTCTAAGTGATGAATGGTTGGGTAAGATGAATAATATTGAGATGGCCAAAAAATTATTGGTCACAGGCAAACACCTGAGGAAGAGAGGTAATGATGAATATGATATTCAGAACCTAAGACCTCCTTTTAGGTTAATCGCCCTGATGCTATGCAGAATTTTCGGCATACAAGATGGCATTGTATATAGGATACAGTGGGCCCCCATCATTCACTTCATAGCATTCAAAGGAACTGTGTTTGATTGGGCTACTATCCTTTCGGACAGTTTGGCATCCACAGTGCCCACTGCAAGAGAAGGTCTAGCCTTAAAAAGAGTCAGAATTTTTCATGTCTTCCTATCTCGTTGACTGCATTTTGGCCAAACTCTCTTTCCCCAGACTAGGTTGCACATGCGATAAAGCTAAACACCCCGGTCTACACTGCTTATAAAATAATGTGGGCTCAAAATTACAAAGCAAGCTATAAGCTCACCTGCGAAGAGTTCATCATGCCTCTATATGAGCATATTTTCAAGGAAGAGCCCAATTGTCTATCAGAAAATGCCATGGAGGTCCTGGAAAACTATGGTGATTTTTATTTCTCAGAGCAGGGCACCTACATCAGGATGTTTGGAGGTACCAAAGCGCCATACATTTTTTCGAAATACGCTATTGATTATGTAGTCCTCAAGGAAGCAGTCAGGCAAATTTTCCTTGATGGAATAGGAGGGGTGCTTAACAAACAACATAAGGCTTCTTTCCCTCCTTTTCCCTTCTGCATAGGAGCCTACAAATTCTCAGGGGTTGCATCAGCTGAGGAATTCGTTCAAGAGCTTAAAGCTTTCCACTTCGGTGAAATGATCTTCTATAGAAATGATAGGCGGAGCAAGGTTGCCGAGCATTGCAAATAATTTTATGCTCATTTTGAATATGCTCATTACTATGATGCCGAGGAAGAAGTGTTCAGAGGAATCAGCAACATGACTGAGTTGCAAATTTGTCGTCAAGGCAGTGGAGCAAGCTCTAGCTCTGCTCCAGCCCAAAAAACCAATCTGTAGAAAGAGAGAGAAGCAGCTGATGCCCTAGCCCGCGAAGAGCAAAGATTAGCTGAAGAAGCAAGGCTGCAAAGAGAAGCTGAAGAAGCAAGGCTGCAAAGAGAAGCAGAGGAAGCAAGGCTGCAGAAAGAAGCTGAAGATGCAAGGCTGCAGAAAGAAGCTGAAGATGCAGAGCTGATGGAAGAAAGTGAAAATCAGCAACAAGCTGAAGAAGAAGAAAGAAGGCGGAAAGATGAATAGGAACAAAAGGTGGAAGAAGAACTTAAGACCAATGAATAT
This sequence comes from Larix kaempferi, assembly GCA_027924585.1. Taxonomy (NCBI): domain Eukaryota; kingdom Viridiplantae; phylum Streptophyta; class Pinopsida; order Pinales; family Pinaceae; genus Larix; species Larix kaempferi. The sequence continues at coordinate 57,332,940 of BSBM01000017.1, forward strand.
GCCTAGGCAGGTGGCTCCGGCACCCAAGATATGGAAACAGACACATCTCAAGCAGGTGTCCCCGACACCCAAAATGTGGAGACAGACACAGCTCAAGCAGGTGTCCCCGGCACCCAAAATGTGGGAACAGACACGTCTCAAGTAGTACAGACCCCACCCATAGAAGCAGAAATACATGTAATAGACCTCCCAATTGTCCCTTACACTCCATCAGAAGATCATACTCTATCCCGATGGGATGAATTTGTGTATGAAAAGAAGAGGAAGGCGGTAGTCTTGAAATCGGAAGAGAGGATAAAGAGACTCTTCCAAGAAGATATTGTTACCCGGCGGGAGACCATGGTGATGCAAAACACAAATAAGGCTCCCATATCCATGGCATCCGCTGCTGTGTTAGCAGCAAAAGCCACACAGGATAATGTGGTCGATATGGTTAGAGAATTTGAGTCAACAAAGAGGAGAGCTCGCATGTTGCAACATACTGTGGCTAATGAGCAGGCTTACAGGGATCTTGTAGTGAATAAATATAATCGCTTGTCTGTTGAGCACAAGGAATTGTCAGATAAGTATCGTCATTTGGAAGAATAAAAGGAGCACCTGGCGGTCCAAATGATGGTTCTAGAAGCAGAAAAGAACGATTCTGAAGATAGAGTTTCTCATCTACAAGCAGATAAGCAAGCAATGGTTGAGCAATTAGAGTAGGCAGAGAGCAGAGCAATAGATATGTCTCCCTTTCATGAGTTGTCCTGTGACATTTTGAGACAAATACATTCCACACAGGAGCTGATTACTAAGGAAGTGTGCAGGCTCAAAGCCATGATGGTTAGATTGAAAGAAGGCAATGCAGAGTCTAATAGGCTTAAGGGAAAATATACTCGGGTTAAAGCAAACATCTTGAGCCAGATGGAATGGAGAGAAGGGAAGGTTGATTTCCCCAAGCATCTCCCATTCAAGTCTGTAGATGATTTTAAAGAAGATATAGCCCTTATGGAATTCTGTAGGAACAGTGGCCTTAAGCTAATGGCTAAGATCCAAGGAACAATGGATAAAAGTAACAGCCTTTATAAAAAAATCCATGAAGTGCGTGATAAGTGCAAGATGAGTTTTCCTCAGTCCCTCGATGAGTTCCCAAGCAAAGAGCAATGTTTATCAGACTTGAAGGAAGAGCTAGGCATTCAAATAGAATATGTAAAGAAGATTGATGTCTTAGCCATTGATGATATCCATCACTATATTGGGCTGTCATCAATTTACAGTCATTTGCTTAAAGAAATCCACCAAGCAGCAGTTGCGGAAATTCAGGGTGTTGGAGCAGAACTTGGTAAAGATGTGACTTCCCAGAAGATCTTGCTCCCTTCCTCAGCAAATGTGGTTATCAGAGACACTGGTATTTGGTTTAGTTACATAGCAGAGGAGGAAAAGAAAGCAGTAGCAGTAGCAGTCAGTCCAAGTCCTTCTCTCCCAGCAGTAGCAGCCAGTCCAAGCCCTTCTCTCCCAGCAGAAGCGCCTTCCCAAGGGTGAACACGCTGATCCTAAGGTGTTGTTCCTATTTTTATTTTGGTCTCCCTAGGTTTAAAGCATAGAATCACTTGATAGTTGTCATTTTCCTTTTTGAGAAATTTTATCTTTTAAGAAAAGGGCCACGATTTGTTTATTAAGAAAGGACATGTGTAAAGAGCCAGGTGGCAGCCCAATAGGCATTTTGTAAATATATAAATAGAAGTTTAGGGAATAGTGTAAAGAACTTTTGGCAGGGAAAAATATTTTTCTTAACTTGTACGAGCTATCTTGCACTTGCTCCAAGAAAATGACATTTGCCTAATAAGAGCCTGGAGAGGACGTCTTTTGCATGGAAATAGATGTTGGATGCCTGTTGGATTATTCTTGTGACTTTCATATTCTACAATGAGATCTTTCTTCGCTGTCTTGAATTATTTCTCTGTATTAAATGATCTTACTGTTTCTTGTGCAAATGAATTTTCTCCTACATGAGTAAGGGAATGCGTTATATGTGAATTGGAAGCTATCTTCTAATATCTGTTGCTTTCTTGCTATATATTATCTTTATGATTTAATGGCTGTCTATTAATCTTTAGATACATCTTCCAGCACATTAATCATACTTATAAATTTGCTCCTTGCAGGGATAGTTTAGGTTTATTTCAGTTTTAAATACAAATTTGTTTCAAGTTCTGCATTTAGATTAAGTTAGCTTAGGAACTTGCATATCATTTTAAAATCATAAAATAAAAAGGAATGGTGGACCAGGCCACAACCGGTGTAATTGAAGCAAATCTCCAAACCCAATGGTTTCCGAAACCGCTAACCGGACGTATTCCCCACACCAAACGGTGGACAATCTAATTGGGATAGTCTACCAGGGAGAATTCCTTTCTGCTTGATGCTGTGATCTTCGGGGCATCAACACACCCTTGCCGTAGGCCCCGACCACTTTTAAAAAAGGGAGTAGGACATCCATTGACTAGTACAACTAAATTGGAATATCTAATGCATCCCATTATTCACTGAGTAGCATCAAAGGTAAGGCCAACATTAATAAGTATGAATCTAAGAAAAGAACGATCCACTAAATCATAAGCTTTGACCAAGTCAAGCTTAAGCACTAAGGAATTATGCTTCAGCATCTTAGTCGAGTGAATAGTTTCTTGTGCAAGTCCAACTGCATCAAATATCTTTCGTTGATGTAGAAAGCTGAATTGTTATTTTGAAATCCCCCTTGATAATCCATGTTTCACCTGATTTGCTAAAACCTTTGAGATAATCTTGTACAAAAGATTACACAGTGAAATCATCCTTAATTCTTGGAAAGAGTTGGGCTTAGTTACTTTGGGAATAAGTGAAATGAAGGTAGCATTTAACCCTCCATCATTGGTACGAGATTCTTTAACCAATCTAGTGATCTCTGGGCCTAACAGATCAAAAAATTGCAGATAAAATTCAACTGTCCATCCATCCGACCCAGGACTCTTGTCCTTTCCCATATGCTTCAAAATATATTCAATCTCCTGAACTATAACAGGTCGGCCAATCTGAGTACAATATTCATCTGTGAATATCTTCGGTAAAGAAAGCAAAACCTCCAATTGAGATTCCAAATTGTTGACACAAGCCTTAGAATATAGACTGCTAAAATGTTTAGCTACAACCTCCTCAATACCAGATTGAGTCTCCACCATATTACCCTCAGAATATGAGGAATCCCATATAGTATTGTGAACCCATGTGAATAACCTACAATAATTAATTAATGCAAATACACGAGATATCAGAAATAATAGAACTCAGAATCACTTTTATATTGATCCCGGGCCACTTCGAGGGGGCAACCTCCTTTGAGCAAGCTCAATACAATAAACTTCACCGTGCCTTCAATGACCTCAACACACACTTATATACTAAGTATATGCCCAATACTATGAGTCAAAACCATGGGACATATAATACTACGGGATGACTTACAAAGCATATGCGTCCAATACTATGGGTCAATACAATGGGCTAATATAAACTATGGATCAACAAATATTACGGGACGACTTACAAAGCATATGCGTCCAACAACAATATACTAACAAAGTAAAGAGAAGGGTTGACACGGGTTCCTAACATCCCCTCTCCCTTAGAAAAAGCTTTGGTTGGGGAAATTGATGCAGAATCTCAATGACTAGTCCCCCGGTAGCATCCTTGGGTTGCATTTCGGGCCACTGACGCCTTTGGAATTTCAGAGAGGATTGCTTGGAAGGTTGTAGACGAAGAAGAACCATATCAACTACGTGAAAAGTGCACTCAAAATGGTGTTGATAGGCTTGTTGTTGCAGTCGAATTCTGGTCATGTGAAGATTGTCCTGCAGAATGAGAAGAATCTGATCGCGGTCTCGAAGAACCGATTCAATTGCCTGAACTGGGGAGCTGCTAAGAGTGTATGGAAGAAGAACTGGCGGTGTCTTTTCATAGACTGCTTCATATGGTGTCCTTGTAGATGTGGTATTGTACCACCAGAGCGCTTCTAAGAAATCCATAGAAATAGTTGGCCAAATCTGTGTAGGGATAGGCAAGGGTTTGAGCAGTCCCGAAAGAAGTGTCGTTTCACCCTTGTTGACCTGGAAAGTATCACAGTCAACCACCATTTGTTGAATTGTCATTTGCAGTCCCTGCCAAAAGAAGTTACATTGTTCCCGGTCATACATTTTGAAGAACCCAGATTGCCCTGTTGATGAAGAAGCATGGAGTTCATAGAAGAGATAGCCCTGTTGAACATATTGCAACCAATTTGGAACAAGCAAAGAAATAGCTGTAAGAGAAACTGGGTCATCAATTGTGCGAGAAGGAGCATCTGCCACCATATTGTCCTTACCCTTATTGTAAGTGATCGCATAGGGATAACCCATGAGTTGGATAACCCATTTCAGGTGTGTTGGGGAGGAGACCCATTATTCCAGGAAATTTTTTAGACCCTGGAGATCAGTCTTGATGCAGAAATAATTCCCTAATAGGTATGGCTGCCACTTTTGTACTGCATGCAAAATAGCCATCATTTCCTGCTGAGAGGTAGATGCGGCTAAATTCTTACTAGAAAGGTCTCTTGAAGGCAGCAAGCTCATTCCTTCAACAAAGGCACCTGCATATCTATCCAAGGAAGTAGTGGAGACTGTTGATGGGTGCATCTGAATGGAATGGAGCTGAGCGATGACACCATGTGAATTCTTCTTAAGGATTTTTTCCAGGCGATGTGAACTGATGATGCAGAGAGACCCTGGTTGTAAGCCCATAAATTTGTGTTGTGCCCCGTTGACTGAAAACTGCATCCAAAGTTCAGCAAAATCCCATAAGATGGGGCCAAGTGTGTGTAACCATTGAACGCCCAAAACCACATCACATTTGCCTAAGGACAAGGAAAACATGTCAGAGCGCAGGTTATAATATTCCATAGAGATATGCACATTGTGACACTTCCCCTTGCAAGGTAAGGTGCCTCCACTAGCAACCATGACTTCAAAGTGGGAGCAAGGATGGACAAAACAATCAGTCTATTTGGAAATCTGAGGGTCAATGAAGTTATGAGTGCTACCAGAATCAATGAGTATGGTAAGAGGGAGCTTCTTGAAGTATCCCCTGACCCGCATTGTTTGTGGGGTGGTGATGCCGGTTATAGCATGGAGAGAGATCTCGGGTGGGTCGTCCTGAGATGGGGTGTCAACAGGCGGGTGTTGAATGTCAATCTGATCATCTACTGTATCTAGAGCTTCTTCACCAAGTGCAGAGGCAGGCGGAGAATCCACATCCAAGAGATAGAGCTTTTGTTGAACACATCTATGTCCCCGAGTGAATTTCTCATCACAATTATAACAAAGCCCTTTTTCTCGGCGTGCCTGCATATCTGTTTCAAAGAAATGCTTGATAGGAGTTGGTCGAGGAGAAGGCGTGATGGGAGGTCGTTGGGAACCCATATTTCTGAAAGGAACAAAGGTGAGTTTGGAGTGTTGTTGAGTTGCGATCTTGTCCTCGGCCAGCTTAGCCAACCCTCGGACTTCCATCATTGTGTTGGGACAGAACATTTTGACCTCTGAGCGGATTTCATGCTTGAGACCACTGATAAAACAACTCCTGTAGAATTCATCAGACAATCCTTCTATGTGATTGGCTAGTTTCTCAAATTCAGTCTGATACTCTCTCACTGTGCCAGTTTGGTGAAGTTTAGTGAGTGCTCCTGTGAAGTCGTCAAAAGCACTAGGACCAAATCATGGCAAAAGGAGTTGGCAAAAATATGTCCAGTTTGGCTCGGGATGAGCTTTGATGTACCAACGGTACCATTGAAGGGCTTCCTGTTCCAAATGAAAGGATGCAAGTGGAACTTTCTGGACATCAAAAGTATTATGCAGACTGAAATATTTTTCTGCTCGGTATATCCATCCAGTCGGATCAGTACCATTGAAGCGAGGAAAATCGAACTTCGGCCCACGAAAATGGCTGGAAGAAGAGAACCCGGTGGCAGCAAAATATTTTGGCTGTCGATTATTGTTCATGGTTGAATGCTGAATATGGAGGCTGAGAAATTTTTCATCCAGATCTTGGATTTTGGTTTGGATGGCTGCAAGTGCTTCCTCCATGGTTTTTGCTCCTGCATGGGTGACAGCCACAACCAGGAGTTTTTTTTTTTTTGGAAATGGATAGAAAAACACAAACAAAAGCTTTTTTAGTAAAGGAAAATTTGGATTTGGGAAAAACTCGGATTGGTAATTGGGGTTTGACTAGGATTTGGACACTTTCTGATGGACAGGGAGGAAAAAAATGGGGATTTCAGAAGCAGGGTGAAAGAATGAGAAAATTTGGTTGAGAGGAACAAAGAAGCAGAATTAGGAAAGGAACACGGTAGCAAAATTTGAAGGCATTTGGGTGAAAATTGAAGGAGTTATGGAAAACTCTAAAAATAGACAAATGTAGGATTTCTGGTCTTGGGAAGTGGAATTTGGGATAGGGTTTTTAGGAATGAAATATGCAGAATGGGATTGTAGGGATGTCAGTGAAGTTTCAGGGAAAACAAAGTTGAAACAAGGGAGATATGGATCGGCAACGGTGACGCGAAAGGGATCCGCAACATATGGATCTGCAACGGCATGGAAGGGATAAAAAAACGGTTGGATCTGAAACAGCGACTGGATCTGGAACGACTTTCAGAATAGATCTGAAACAGATGGATCTGGAGCGGAAGTGATCGGCAACAGTTCAGCTGAAAATAGATATGGACCCCAGGTATGTGCGGCTTCCTATCGGTTCAAGAGATTCACTCGGCCACCAATGCTGTCTCACGGCTTGCGTATTGGGGTAGTACCCCTCACTCCACGGTTCAGGTAAAACTGATAACCACTTTGCCACAAACGACAACTCTTGGTTTACCTCATGGGTGGGAACTAGTTAATCGGGTAGGGGTCATTGCCCTTTTCGCTGGCAGGTCCTCTCAATGGGCCAGCTACTTTGGGGTTCTTGTGGTACTCTTCACAATGAGTTTTAGGGCTTATGCCCAAGTACTTCCCACAGTTAAGCGGATAGGGATTATTCCCAGATCCGAACTTGCAACAGATGCGAAAAAAAAAATTGGCAGAAATTCCACCCAACGAGCCCAAGAAAGTGCTCTGATATCATATGTGAAGAACATGCAATAATTAATTAATGCAAATACATGAGATATCAGAAATAATAGAACTCAGAATCACTTTTATATTGATCACGGGCCACTTCGAGGGGGCAACCTCCTTTGAGCGAGCTCAATACAATTAACTTCACCGTGCCTTCAATGACCTCAACACACACTTATATACGAAGTCTATGCCCAATACTATGAGTCAAAACCATGGGACATATAATACTACGGGACGACTTACAAAGCATATGTGTCCAATACTATGGGTCAATACCATGGGCTAATATAAACTATGGATCAACAAATACTATGGGACGACTTACAAAGCATATGCGTCCAACAACAATATACTAACAAAGTAAAGAGAAGGGTTGACACGGGTTCCTAACAGCCCAACGCTGATTAGCAAAAGTATGAAAAAATTTAGTATTTTTATCTCCAAGAGTGATCCAAAGGGATCGAATCTTCAATCTCCAAATTTCTTCTTCAATGCTAAGAATCTCATCTTTTAATCTATTCAAATCCATAATAACCTCATAATGTTGCTCTATAATGTATCCGAGTATCGGATCCTGGATGAAGGACTCAAACTCATTTTCAATAAATAAAATCCTTTCTCTTAGTGCCATTCTTTTTGTCCGAAACCAAGGAGATATAACCGATTTCAAAGACTTAAGAAAAGTAGGCAGTCAAATCATCACCGAGCCCCGATTATAAATCATAAAATTAGATTAGTGTTCATGCACCAGTGTAACAAAAGTCCGTTCTGTCCACCAAACCGAGCAGTATTTGAATGGTAAATGTGAAAACCGGGGTCTCGAGCCAATCCTCAAGTAAATTGGTTGATGATCAAAGATATTTTCCAATTCAATATGAGAGCTAATCGTATCAACTGAGTTGATAAGTGACTCTTTGACCAAAAATCGATCAAGTCTTGTAGCAATGAAATACTAGCCTTTCCTCCCATTATGCCAAGAAGGAGTAATAATCTCTGGAGAAATTCTACCAGATCGTTTTCCTCAAATAGATCTTGAAACCAACCCAGTAATGGGTCAGTTCTAGACCGAGCACCCCAAGTTTCACATGAGAACAATGTCAGATTGAGGTCACCCGCAACAATAAGACCGGGTATGTTCAATAGTCCACAAGATTGTAAGGAGGACCAATACACCTATCGATCTGAATACAAACCATAACAATTAAAAAGATTTAGACCAAAACTTAGTTCACCACAACCCCCAGATAACAAAATGCCACCCCAAACAAGAAAAGCCTAAAATCGAGCCATCTAAGGATTCCATGCAAAGATAATTCCCCCCAACAAACTAGTCGAGTCCACTTAAACACAATCCCAAGTAGGAAGTAGCCTCCCCACTATTTCCCTAGCTCTGTCAACTATAACCATAGTCTCTTGAAAATGTATCACATCCAGTTTAACCACCTCTAGTAACCTTCTGAGGGCTTGCAGTTTTGGAGCACCCCCAACCCCTCTCACATTAGAGAGAGTAGGATCATTAGGTAACCAGGGCCAGGGCCTACACCACTCTAAGTGGCCCAAAAGTATTCGAAAGTGAGGGACTAGAAATCTATTGAATCGCAGAGTAATCAGTCGGAGTTTTTGTAACAGGCAATCTAGGGTTACCAATAGAAGCTCTAGCTAGTTCTTTCGAACGTCTACCCCCCTACTTTTTATGTATTGTAACATTATGGTTTTTAGTGTCCAAAGAGGGACAAGTAGAATCAACAGCTTTATACACCGTCAAAGGTTCATAAAAAAATCCCACCCCAGAAGAATCTAGTGCAACCGAACAAGACTTGTTCTTAATAGGGCTACCCATTGAGTCCAAGAGGACCCTTTCATCCTCTAAGAGTTCTGCGTTGGAAAATGAAATTTCATCTTCCAGGTTAACAAAGGGAGAAGGAGCATTAGGGTTTGAACACCCAAGCCCAATAATAGGAGAAACCCCCTGAGTTAGTGAAAAATATTCTGGGTCCATAACCTTAGAAATGTGTTTATTAGGCATATAATTATAATAGGAAGAGTCTGTATTCAACTTACCCAGAAAGCTACCAGCCACCCGCCCAAGTGGGTCTAACTCAACAACTGTCAGGGATAGAGCCTCTGCGTCTTGAGACGAAAGGAGCATGTCATCATCCCCTTTCAATCCAGTTTCATCCATGTTCAGTCCTGAGCATTTTGATGGACATATTGCTTTTAAGTGCCTAACAACCCCTTAGAGGTGGCACCGGAATGGAACCCGCCAATAATCCAGCGGCTACAAGAAAATTTTATCTCCCCAAGAACCTTGATTTCTTTGGGAAGGTCCAGTTCCACATCCATCTCGGTCAAAACCCATGCAGTTTTCTTGTCCTCATGATACAGGGACTTATATTCGAAATAGATAAAACATCCAATGCAATTGGCTAATGAGACAAATATCTCTCTTGACCACAGCTCCACAGGGAAACCTTTCAGAAGAACCCAGAAGTGGGTTTTTTGAAGTACCTCCATCCTTGGGTTAAAATCTGAGTGCAAACACATGAGGCATAGTGAGCCAAGTCCAATAACCCATGGCCTAGAAAGTATGTGCTCCACATGTTCCTCATCAATAAAATGGAAAACGATCTAGTTATTCATAAAATGTGAATCCTCGAGCAATAGTGTAAAATGGCTTTCCAGTTATCTGAGACCCACTCTATGAGTACTGAACGCAAGATACCAGTGAAACATACCTTCCCCACTGTTGGGCACTATTTTGACCCCTTTTTGCCTCTTAGATAACCTTCATTTCCTTCATAAAATTTCCATTTTGAGTAGAAAGCCTTAAAGTTCACCCATAAACCGTGGTCAAAGAGGTATAATGTCATTTGCTTATTAATAAATTGAGTTTTGTGATTTTTAGGCATTTTAACTAGGATTTTTACTAAAATTACGGGATGTACTAACTTCCCGTATTACTTCCAAAGTTGAGTAATTGCAGGACAGTTAGGAGGGAAACAGAAGATCAGGAATGGATCCTTAATGTCCATAGATGGATGAACATCCAACAGTCAGGAGAAGTGGCCTATGCAGATGTCGAGTCAAGCAGAGTCAAATGTGGCCACCTGTTCTGCGTTCAACACAAAAGAAGGAGCAATGCTGATTTTGTGGAACCCCACGATTCTGAAGATGATCTCGACTAGCTCTTAGCATTAATTAGATGTAGGGTTATAGTAATTTCAGTTTGATTTATAATTTGTATAAATCATCTGCAAAACAATGAGATTGGGGATCACGATTTTGAAGAGGAACGCATTGCATTTGTGCTTCCAAACTGCGTGGTATCTCTGTGTAAAACGATTCTGGGAATGAATACGAAGCTGTAGTTCTGTGAAGTTTTTTTATGTGTGTTGAGCAAGGCTTTGGAGGGCCCCCATCGTCAAACTCTACACACTTACCTGTTGTTGGTAGATCGATTTGGGTATGCATTTGAATGTAATTTCCAGTTTATAAATCATAGAACAAGTTCAGTCAATTTTTAATCGATTCCATTGATGCTCTGTTCCTTTTATTTATGGTTTGAATCACAAATTCTGTCACACTGTATATCACTGCAGTATTGGATAAACGCTGTTCTTCACTGGTTAAATGATACGAATATTGAATGGTTCAGACTACGACCTCTGTGAATTGTTCATTGCTGTTATTTGATACTGAAATAATAAAAAGACATTTACAAATTATGAACACTGTCTTGTAAGAGAAATTGATTGGTAATTGACTTTCAGTGCTGATAGAATCTTGCAGATTAAATCTTAGGGTTTATAGATTTGCTGTTTAAATAATTTTTACCACAGTCTTTTATGCTTTCAGAAATCAATTACTGTATGTTTAAAAAGGAAACAATGAAGTTACCCTTGTAAGAGGATTTTGTCTCTATAAGCTGCAGTATCTCAGTTTCTATCAATAGATTTAATCACAGATAGCTAAATTCTAAATGAGTCCAGCTTCTCTGTCCTAGACTTGGATGTGTCTCGAAGTTCACAAACCCGGATTGATTTTAAATTCAAGTTCTGATTAACACTGATAGGTCAGAGCCCAACACCCACAACCACTCGCTTAGACAGACTTACAAGCCTACTGTTGACGCAGTGTCTATCGACAGGGGTTCACTCTGTACTATCGCCAACAAACTATCAACCCAAACTCCCTTATACACCGGCCCGGAAAGGTGTAACCCTTCCTAGCAACACTTGCGGAGGAAGTGTAGTCTCACCCGAGGTGGATAAGAGGGCTGCTGGAACCAAGTTTTCGTGTTGTGTAAAGGATATGCACACTTTACCTTCACACTAACGAGAGATTATAACATTCATAACATACTATTAACTTATCAGTCGTATCTTAAGTCATTCACATTTTCTAACACATACATTCAAAATAAAATCCTCAACATACTTATTCAGATTACGACATATTCGCATTAATCAATAGAAAACATTCACATAACCCATTATCCATCATCTCATCATTACACAAAGACATAATTCATATCATAACCGAACATCTTCATTCATTCATCAAACCTACGGAATTAACCTCGCAGAAACCGTCAATACATCATGTTGCAGATACAAAGCAAAACCCAAAAGATCGGATCAATCTCCAAAACTTAGATGCCCTTAGGATTATAATCCTACTCTATTTATATGCTTTCATCTTATTACAAAATGGTCCAAATGGCCGACTCGACTAATCTAACAAATCTTATACTTCCGCCAAGGCCGCGAAAGGTCCTTTTTTCCGTGGAATGACCCTTTCGAACCTGTCGGCTTCTGCACTTCCCATGGATCTATCCCGTGCCAACAGGCCCCCAACAAAAACTTGTGGCTCATCCCGAGCCACCTCAGCTGGCCACCGCTGGTTTGTACCCATCCTTCGCTGTATGCTGTTTCAAAAACTGTTCTTGCTGTCTGGAACTCGCTGTTGTGTACTTCTCATCTTCATTCGTCGATTGTTGGTTCACTGTCATGTACTTCTCGCACTCATCCTCCAGTCTCTGGAAACCTTCATCATCTACCTCTTTGGAGTCTGTTGGTTCGCTCTGCGTTCATTCCAGACTGATAGGAAATTCATCGACGTCGCCAAGGTGGGAAACAGGCCAACTGCTCTAGCACATCTGTTTCACACCTTGTAGTGCTTCCTACTGGAGACAGGGGGCCGCTGCCCCTATCAACCTAGTGGTCATCGGGACCACGAAGATTCGAACTACTACTACATACCTAGACATCTTAGATGAAACTTCACCTATGTGACACCCGAGTGCCCACGCCTCTTCCTGCTCAAGGCGCTCATGCACACTCGTTGTTCGGGCCTGCAGCGCACCTGGTGTGCTACCGCACGAAATGAAATGGATCATTTCCATAGCCTTCTTGGAATTCCTAACTTATCTAATTACCTAACCTACTCCCAGCATATATTTCTTGCTTTTGGTAAATACCTCTTTTCTCTGCTAGCCTCTGGTGCCTGTATTTATGCATTTTCATCTTCCGGGACACCTGCCTCAAAAATCATCCACAAATCCGTTCACCCAATGCATCGATTCTGTCATCATTTGTTTCCTGTGTGTGGTGACGGGACTTCCTATGTGCGTGATTGGTGACCATACTTATCCCAGCTGCCCTTCGTGTCACCACCGTGTGAATCGTCATCCGTGGTACTGACCGGCCATGCTGCCACGGTGTATTTCCATGTTCCAAACGTGCCTGGTGTCGGCGTCGATCCAGGCCAACTAACGATCATACCTGTCACAAAGACCTGTCATCTGAAAAAGTCCCATCTGCGGGTAATTCAGAATGATTGCTGATTTTATAGGATCGCAATCTTGCTGCTGCCGCAGTCCAAACCCCAAACTGCGATACAACCTCTTCCTTTTGCACATTCCCTTCTGTTGGTGCTCCATCTGCCACCTCGTATCTTCTACATTTTTTTTTATAGCTGTTGGTCCTCATTCGCTCTGCGTTGGATCATGGTGATAGGGATTCAACCTATTCCCATTGACTAATTTAGGTAACAGTACTCCATCCAAGATCTGTAACTGTACTACACCTCTGTTGGTGATAAAAGTGATAACATATGGTTTGAACCAGTGCATTTGCAAATTACCAGGGTGTTTCACAAATTTACTATCATACAATAGAATTGTATCCCCATTCTGGAGGTGTTTCGTCTTGACTTGGCGGTCGTGCCACACCTTCTGGCGGCCCTTTTCTACCTTCTGGTGAAACCCTGCGATGAATCGATCTTCGTCAAGCTATATTAGTTGTGTCAAGCATTCCTCCAGCGCGCCATCTTCGCTCATCCCTATTACTGCGGCGATGCGCAAGCTCGTCACTATGTATTCCATTGGCATCACTACTTCCTGGCCGTAAACAAGTTTAAATGGGGTCTGGCCAGTCAATCGCTTGCATGTGGTTCGATATGCCCAAAGGACCGCTGGGATTTTTAGGTCCTAGTCGTCGTGGTTTACATTGCACACCTTGGTGAGAGCATGTTCCAATATCTTATTGAACACCTCAACTGTCCCATTTTCCTGAGGGTGGTAAGGTGTACTCTTATTGTGCTGGATCTAAAACTCTTCTGTCATCGCGGTAATTGTTTGGTTAACGAAGTGCGTCCCTTGGTCGCTTAAAAAGACTTTTGGGCACCCGAACCTAGTGACCACATTGTCAAATAGGAATAGTGTTGCAGTTGCGGCAGAACAATCTTTGACCGGTGCAGCTTCCACCCAACGCGTCAGGTAGTCTGTCGTAGTGATGATGTAACGTGACCCTGTTCTCGTCCCAAGTGGGTTGATGGGTCCCACTAAATCAATGACCCATTTGTCGAAGGCCTGTAGCATTACTTGTGGTACTAGTGGGATTTCGTCTCGTTGTGTGGGATTCCCAGTTCGTTGGCATACGTCGTAGTTCTTGGCATTGTCTGCGACATCTCCATGCAAAGTTGGCCACCATAGCCCTGCTCGAAGGATCTTCCTAGCAGTTGCTCGTCCACCGTAATGTCCCCCGGCAATTCCATTATGGGATTCCGCCAGAATCTATTCTTGTTCATGTGGAAAGATGCATCGTCGCAGAATCTCATCTAGGCCCATTTTATATAACTCTCCTGCAATTAGCTAGAAGTCTGCAGCTTAGACAACTAGCTGCTTCTTTTGGCTGGTAGTGAGCTCTGCCGATGCCTCCTTTGTCACCAAAAATTGAATGATTTGCTCATAGTGGTTATCGACCATGCCAATCCTGAAAAACTGAGCGTTTGAAAATCCTTCATCGATGCTCCTTGGTTCCTCTCCTGATTCTATCCGTGATAGATGATCGGGTCCTGCGTTCAATTGTTCTGGTTTTACGATATTCTCGAAATCAAACTCCTGAAACAGTAATAGCCAGCGGCAGATCTCCCCCCCCAATAGAGGCTTGTTCACCAAGTATTTCAGCGCGGAATGATCTGTGAACATCTTGAAGTGGCCCCTAAGAGGTAATGCCGAAATTTCTGCAAGGCATAGACCATTGCCAACCCTTCTCGCTCGGTGGTCATATGGTTCTTCTCCGTAGTAGATAATTTTCTACTGGCGAATGCTATCGGGTGGTCAATGTCGCCGATTCTTGGTTGGGCCAAGATAACGCCAAGTGCGACTAACGACGCATCAACGTGTACGTGAAATTCCTTTGTCTAATCTGGGAATGCAAGGATTGGTGCTGCAACCATCTTATCCTTCAATATGTCCAGGCTTTTCTGACATTCCTCGGTCCATTCAAATTTTGCATCCTTCTTTAGTAACTTCTCCATGGGTGTTGTAATGGCTGCATAACCGTGAATGAATTTCCTGTAGTAACCTGTGTGTCCCAATGTCGCTCGTAGTTGTTTGGCCGTCGTTGGTGGTGGGAGGTCAACAATGATGGCAATCTTCACCGTATCTACCAACATTCCTTCGTTGCAGACAATATGTCCCAACAGTATTCCGAACGGAGCACAAAAGATGCATTTGTTAAGGTTCAGGGAAATTTGGTGTTGTCGACAACATTCTAGCATGAGTCTTAAGTTTGCGACATGATCCTTGACTAGCCCATATACCGTCCAGTCATCCATGTAGATGGAAAGGAACTTTTGAATATAATCTTTAAAGGCTGCTACCACTATTCTGGAAAATATTGCAGGGGCATTCTTTAATCCAAATGGCATCACTGTGTATTAGAAGCATCCCCACTCAGTGATGAATGCAGTCTTGTGTCGATCTTCTTTCGCAATATTGATTTGGTGGTAGCCCGAAAATCCGTCCGTAAAGGAATATATCTCCTGGCCTCCTATGCCTTTAAATACTTCGTCCGTGAATGGGATCGGGAATGGATCATGTAGGCAGGCATCATTCAGTTTCCTTAGGTCGACGCATATGCATACTTCACTGGTTTTCTTGTCCTGGACAACCATTGGACTGATCCATTTTGATTCCTTCACTGGTTCTATAATGGCTGCCTCCAGCATTCTTTCAAGTTCATCTTGCACTCGTTCCTTGTATCTCAAGTTCAATTGATATGGCCGCTGCTTAACCGGCTTCGCATCAGGTTTCAGGGGGATCCTCATTTCCCCTAAGTCTCCAGAAATTCCCTTCATCTCTGAGAACTTTGTTGAAAACAAATCCTGAAACTCATGCAGTAGGTCAGTTATTTTTGCAATGGTCAAATCATCCCAGTAATCACCAATGTTTGCAAATTTTGGGTTTTCCTCTGATCCAATGTTCACCTTTTTTATCTTTAATGGTTGCTGAAATTTATCCGATGGTATATTTGGTGCCACAACACTGTGAATACCCTCCGATTCTGGTATATATGTAGCCCTGGGATCATAATCATCTTCGGGTTCTCTAGTGACATTGTAACACTCCATCAACATTTCTGGTGTTGCGGTCCATTGGAGTGCCATCGGTTGTCCAGTTGGTACCGCTTCAAATAATTTTTTGTGGATCGCCTGTAGCGTGGTGTGGATTAAGGGATTTGCGTCTGCAAATAAGAACATTTAGCTGAATCCAATGGTAAGTTGTTCCCAAGATGTTGTCCCACATCGTAGTTCTGCTGTGATATACCAGCTCTGCGGTACCTCATCCAATGTGTGTACGAATGCATGTACCCACTCTTGTCGCGCTCTCGATACCCAATGATATTGACAGGCATTTAGATGCGCCTTTGGGTCTCCCTGTCCATCATATCGCATATGGTTGTCCTTTGCGGCTTAGGCGTCGACATAGTGGCCAAGATGTGATGTTTGATTTATGTGTTGCCCACCATTGCACAGGAGTATCCTTCAGGGCTTCCTCCAGGGCCAGAAGACGTTGTGGCTCTACCGCTTTTTCCTCGAATTCAGTGAGAAACGTGTCCAAGTTGGGAAATCCCTCATAGGTAGGTAACACATACTCCTCCTTGGCTACCATTCGCAGGGACTGTGTTATCCGTGCACATCTTCAAAAGAACACTTCATGCAACCGGTTCTGCAAATACTCAAGGGCCTCATCTGAATCGGAGGATTCTGAGCTGTCACTGCGCCATCCTAATTCTCCATTCGTGGTAGAATTAACATAATCCTCAGAGATGTTATACAAATTGTCCCATCCTTTCGTAAACTCGTCTTTGGCTGGCTCCGTATAGTGCATCCCTTCCACAAGATCCAGTGGTGCGATGACCCTCATGTCCTGATTCTCAAATGGCATTATCCTTTTCTTAAAATTGATGATTGCTTGATTATCCATGGCCCAGTCTATCCGCAACAGTATCGGATAGGGACTGGTGTTATCCACGATCTCAATAACATTGAAATCTGCATATGCTCTGAGCCCTTCAATTTCAACGGGAAGTTGACATACCCGACTGAGTGGAGTGACCTTGCTCTGGTTCGCCGGTCGCAGCTGTACTGGTGACCAAGTCATCCGCGATTTTCCCATTGTCTCCCATGTCTGTTTAGTCAGGATATTCACATCCGAACCCAAATCCAAAATGATGGAGTTGACATCAAATTCTCCGATCTGTGCCGACATTCACATCTCCCTGCTTGTTTTCCTTTTATGTATGCGATTAACTCTCTGTTCCAGTTGTGCGCCTCCTCGTCGTTGTAGTAGGCTAGCTATTTCTTCCAATATATCTGGGTCTTTTTCCAAATCCAGGAAACTCCCCAAGAAGGATTTTAGAGTGTTTGCATTCCTTTGCAACTTCGTCGGGTCGAATGTCAGTGGCATGTCATAGATTTCTTCCTCAAGAGATAGTCGTCTCCTATTTATCATTGCATCCTGTTCCTTCGAAAGGGTGTCCTTTTCGACTTCTATGCCAACGTTGGCCTGCTTCCGTTGCGTTTGTGTTGGCCTGACATTGGTATGTGGCTTATCGGCCCTGGTCACCGCCCCTCCTTGTGTCACTATTCCAGCCATTGCATGGTTGCCTATGGATTCTGTCGAAATCATTTGTACAATAGGAGGGACATTCGAATTGTTTGAGTTCTGGTTCTGCTTAGTATGCCATTTCACAATAAGATGAGGGCAATATTCTATACTATGATCTACAACACTGCAGTATGTACACTGCGGCGTAGGGTTCAGAGAATATTGTTGGTAGTGCCCTTGTTGTCCGCAATTGTAAAAGATGATTGGACCTCTTCCCCGTCCAGCAGCTCCTCCATGTCCCATACCTGCACCTCGGCCTCCATGGAATCCTCCCCCAAAGCCTCTACGTGGCAGTCCATATTGTTGGTACTGCGGTTGTCCATACTGCGGCTGCTGATACTGTTGTTGCCCATACTACAGCTATCCATACAGCAATGGTGGATATTACGTGTGCCCATACTGTGGCTTCCCGTATTGTCCTTGGTCATATTGCTGCGGTTGACTATACTGCAACTGCTGCTGCACCACCGACGACTCTTCTCCCTTCATAAAATATGTATCGGCTATGAGATCTTGCAGCAGGTCATAGGCCATGCATTCCTTCTCATCATGGCCAACCGATCGGAAAAACTTGCAGTATAAGTTCGCTGGATTTGATACCATCTTTTGCAGATAGAGGGCTGCTGGGACCAAGTTTCCACAGTTGTGTAGAGGATATGCACACTTTACCTTCGCACTAACCAGAGATTATAACATTCATAACATACTATTAACTTATCATTCGTATCTTAAATCATTCATAGTTTCTAACACATACATTCAGAATAACATACTCAACATACTTATTTAGATCACAACATATTTGCATTAAACAACAGAAGACATTCACATAACCCATTATCCATCATCGCATCATTGCACAAAGACATAATTCATATCATCACTGAACATCTTCATTCATTCATCAAATCTGGGGAATTAACCTCGCAGAAACCGTCAATACATCATGTTGCGGATACAAAGAAAAACCCAAAAGATCGGATCAATATCCAAAACTTTGATGCCCTTAGGCTTACAATCCTACTATATTTATATGCTTTCATCTTATTACAAAATGGTTCAAATGGCCGACTTGACTAATCTAACAAATCTTATACTTCTTCCAAGGCTGCGAAAGGTCCTTTTTTCGCGGAATGACCCTTTCGCACTTGTCAGCGTCCGCACTTCCCACGGATCTATCCCATGCCAACACCTACCAACCTGCACATCCTTCCTGATCGTCATCTCAGGTACATCAACCTGTTTCTTATAAACCTTATGTTGTCGATGGCACTTCTCCTTCTCGACACTGCTAGAGATACCACCGCCCTTTCTCGGTAGGTTTTCAAGAATAAATGCCTCCGAAATTTCCGCCCCTTCCACTGCAAAATGATAAAGTCCCAACACTGACGGGAAAAGTAAGGGATCTTTAAGGAAAATAACACTTTCTCTCGTAGTACTAGAGTCACCAGACCCACAAAGTTCACTAACCCCACCCATCAGTCACCCAGAAGACCCAAAAGGTGCCATAGTCAAGAAAGGAATGATGAGGTGCACAAAGCTCCAAAACAATCCATCAACTCCGACAAGACCGCAAAACGGATGAGTGAAACAAATGACAGAATCCCGGTTATTCAGTGCCAGTAATAAGCACAACAACCCAGAGGAAAACAAATAATTACTAACCCCCCACCCAGGCTCATCACAGACAATGTCACTAAGATACCATACTCAACCCACCAAAACAAAAAATGACCACCATGAGACCTGCAAACCCAGACCTGTAAACCCTAACCCTCCTATCTGTGAAACCCTACTTGGACTCACAGTGTACATCTCTGTAGAATCCCTCAATTTTACAAAATTAAAAAAAAAAAATTATGTAACGTATAAAAGATAGCAAGATACTATGTAATGTAAATGTGACACTACAAGCACACCATCTAACCATTATCACATGATTTCAGCAAAGTATATTTTTTTTTGTTTTTGTTTTAAGGATGCGGTGATCTTATGTTTGTTAAGTTGGTTTAAATACCTGTTATGACTTGCTTAACTGAAAGTGATTGTTTTCTTAACAAGCCACAAGAATCCTCAAGCAGCCTGCGGCTTACTTAGCTCATGAAGCTAAAGCATATGGATCATTTTTCACAGGTGATAGGTTGGTTTCTTCCACAACATAGGTTAAAAAGCTATTAGTTTCTTAAAGTGACAATCTTACATTTTACAAGTGAAAAAATTACAACATGAAGACTCTGAAATCATCTTAACTCTACTCCATTACAAGGATCCTATCTTAAGGTGTTTTAAACCAAGTTGAATGAGAAAAGTTGTGCTCCAAGGGATTACTATTAAAACGATAAGGAACCCAAAAGAAATCCTCATACAATACAAAGTGAGTTTTTGAATTAAATCTTTTACGAAACGTGGGACCTAGCTGGTGCATTAAACCATCACGTGATTCTCATGTGCCTGGGGACACCATGTTAAACTTCTGTGAGGGTTTGGATAATACTTGGAGAACTGTAAAGAAAGAGGGAAGCCGGGATCTCCCTCTCGGCCACCATGGCCGCCTTGGCAGCCCTGTAATAACTCTATCCTAAAGAGAACTCAGTTACACAGAAGCTAGGGCTTTCTTGTTGAGAGGTTGTTTTTCTTCCTGGGCAACAACGTTACCACACTTACTGCTTTTCTTTATCGACCATGGAGAACACTTACAGAGGTAAGTTTGATTTTACCAAAGATCGTTATTAACCTTGGAACGGTAATTTATGAATAAAAACTAACTAGTGTGCAACAATGGTAGGGGTTCCATGCACTCTTGGTATGCGACTATCACGAATTCTTCCAGGTGTTTATCTATTGAAAAGGTAAGTCTCGGGTCCTGCTTCAGGTTTACCCTGTCATTTTCTGTTGTTGGTTGATGGGCATGGCTTAAGCCTGCTCGGTTAAATATTCATAGCACTCCTAAGAACTCTCAGGAAAGTTCCACCTCTATCTGTATAATGAATTCCACCAATCCTCAAATGAAGACCCGGTTTTCCTTTAAACTTTACGTAAGTTTGTTTTAAACTATAAGATTGTAGTCATGTATCAATATAATTATGGTTCTAGGGTTGAATATGGCTTGCTGGGCTACTAAGCTTCACATTGGGGTTTCGCCCATTTGTAGAAACCCATTTCGGAAAGAGATTTTGGCTCTAATACTTACATTGGGGTTTCACCCAATAAGTAGACATTGTGCTCCCGATATTTAATTTTAAAACTTTCAAAAGATGTCTAAAAACGCATGGATGATGGAAAATGCATGTATAAAATCAAAAGAGAAAGCCTGCGTTAGTTCTTATTAATTACAATAGTTTGCACACCGAAAGTTAACCATCTGGGAAAGAAAAAAAAATGTGGATTCTTCTTTATTGTTTTTCAGATTTTCCCTTTTGTTTTATAAATATTTAAACTTTGAAAACGCCTACAGTTTGGGTAGGAGACTGGTGCTTAAGCTAAGATGTTCACGCCTCTAAAAGGGTTTCATCATGTATAAAAAAAATGGATCTGGTCGTTCAAATGAATGCCTAAAATGCAAACTTAAAATCGTATGGATGCCATGAATGTATTTTTGATTTATAGTAAGGACTTATCTACGTTTTCTCATACTGAAATTGTATACACTGCAATGTCTATTTTGTTTTTCCAAATTTAAAAGTTCTAAGGGTAGAAAAATTAGAGAAAAGCTAGAATTTACATGTGGGTTTTATCTATTTTAAAATTTCTTATCCAATTGAATTCGAGATGATAACCGCCAAGCTATGGTGTTGCTCAAATGTTGTTCTAAGCTTTATTAACAAAATGGAAACAAACAAGAGTATTCTATTATTTAGGGAAATGACTGTAGAAAAGAAAATATTAACCAACCAACCCAGGACTAAAACCCTGAGAGTAAAAAAAAATAGTTCTGCTACTGCGTTTTTAATTTCTTTTATCTATAGAAAGAATACAAGGGAAAATGAAATATTATTCTATTATTATATTAGGGCAGGGATGATGATCTACAAAAATTGTATATATATATATATATATATTTACTGAGTGCTCACTATATATTTAGCTTTAAATGCTTACTGTCTATTTATCTGGTTAAGAGCTATAATTTCTAATCACAAAATTTGTATTTCAAAATATTAGTTTTTCAAACTAATTATACAGAATTTTTATTATATAAATATGCATATTTCTAAGTAATTAAATGACTGCTAAGAGATCAATGTGAAAAGGGAAGGGAAAACTAGAAACTATCGAAACAGAAAGATAACTTGATGGGTTAGAGAAGATCCTAAAGCCCTAATTAAATATCGATCTCTAGCTAACAAAACATTCTAGACAAACTGAACAATTTATAGATAGCAATCTAATTCCATACCAAAATTTACTGACATAAACAACATAAGAAATTGATACCAATGTGGGAAACAAGGAGTGGCTTAGTTGTTCCACCCAACCAATTCCTGGAGCAGTCAAGCTCCAGAACCCCCAAGCTCGTCTGCTGAATTACCTGAGTAAAATCCTCTGTGCACCATCTCTTGCATTACAATTATCAATCCCTGTCCAATGCTAGCCTCCTGCTGCTCATGGACCTACTTTTTATAGTAGTTTGCTTAGGACTTGGTCATTTATGAGCCTACTGCTCTTTAGCACTCAACTAGGAGTGGTGACCTAATATTTAGGGATGATGCCTCCTGCATCTTTAACAGCATTTGCCACTTGTCTCTTTCCTCAAGTAGTTCAGGAGACACTCTTCAACAGCTAGGTCTATCATTGTCTCATGTTTTATTATATTAAATAATCATAAAAGTAATATAATCAATACAACTGTTTTATTTTTGACTTCTCAATCAAAAATAACAAAATAATAATTAATTGTTTTTTTAATATTCTTTCTCTTGCCGAAATAAAAAAGTCAAAAATAACAAAATAATAATTAATTGTTTTTTTAATATTCTTTCTCTTATCAAAATAATAAATATTTATTATTTGGGGTGTTACAATCTCTTTGTAATTATATTCATGCATGTGCTCAAATATTATTTATGAACTTCACCCGATTCCCCTCAAACTATATTCATGTGTGTGACTTTAATTATATATAATAAGCTTAGGGGGAATTCTTTGAGTTCAAATATGTACACTAAAGTTTTCCTTTATGCTCCACTAAAATCTTAAAAAATTTAGGCATAAGTTTAATATATATAACGAATAAATTTTTCCAATTCTCTTTAATTTAGAAAGAGTGATGCTTCATAAATAATTTAGGCATAAGTTTAATATATATAACAAATAACTTTTGCCAATTCTGCTTGTCTTTATTCTCAAGGCAATTCTTCCTTAAATATATTTGGGCATAACTTTAATATATATAAAGAATAATGTTTGCAAATTTCTCTTTTAAATATATAATATTAATATATAAAGAGTAATGTTTGCCTTTATTCTCAAGGCAATTCTTTCTTGGCATAATATTAATAAAGATTTATGTTTGTCATTTTTCTTTTAATGTATAACATTAATATATAAAGAGCAAAGCTTGTCTTTATTCTCAAGCCAATTTTTTCTAAATATATTTAGGCATACCTTTAATATATAAAGAATAATGTTTGACAATTTTCTTTTAAATATGTAGTTTTAATATATATAGAGTGTAGCATTTTCCTTTATTTCAATACATTCTTGGTGTCATCAACAATAAATTACTTACTATATGTTTATGGGTATCATGGATTCGTAATAAGAAGTAACTTATTTTATGTTAATAAGCATAAATCCCACTACATTCTCATGCAAGTAGGGTGTTGTCTCGCAATGCTTAATGGCCAATAATGAGCATGCATTTACTACTGTTTACTACCTTTGACTTTCTATCAAATGGCTAGGATTTGTAACTTGCTTCCTTTTAATAGCCCATAGACACCATAATGACACCTAGTAATCATTATTAGTTTCCCAAGGCTTCGCTCACCTTTAACCTCACCCCCTAGTGGATTTCATTGCCCTTTTAGTTTTCGTTGCCATGCACATTCAACCCCTAGGTTTATCTCATTATTTCAACATTGTCATTTACATTAGACATGTGATGTCTCCATGCTTTAACTAGCACAGGGTTCAACCAAGAAAATCAAAGTGTTAAAAGGTTCACTAGCAGGGCCTTGGGCTTGAGCTCCACACCATGAACTATTACATAAATGCATTTATATTTCATATTCGATTAAAATCATGATGGTGAGGAAGGAGGGATATTATAGAGAGAGCACACCCTACCCATATGGTGTTCGCTAAGGAATGTTGAATCATTGCATATCAAGCTTGTTTGGTCTTATTTGAGTAACCAAGTTACCAATGTTTCTATTGCAAAATAATCATGATGTTCCACTACAAAAGGTTTACCTGGTTTAAGGCACACTCAATGATATATGTCTGATTCTTTCTTTCATCCAAAAATTAATCCTTTGACTGCCAGCCTATCTTATTTTATTTGCATAACCTTAAAAATGTAAATGAGTAGTAGCATTTTTTATATTATTTACTAGTATTTCAGTTTCAAATAATCATATATATACATAGAATAATTGCTAAGTTACATATTTATCAGCTGGTTTTGAGCATCATAGTAATATTCATCAGATGTTGGATTCATGCAGGCATGTGACAAGATCTGTTGCATCAGTTGCGTCAAGTTGGCTATTGCAAACACCCCAGAAGGACCAAGGTGCTGAGCCACCTATGCATTTGGATCAAATAGTGATAGGTAGCTACTACAATCTCTACATTTTCCAGTCTAAGGACCAACATTTACAATTTTCCAACTCAGGGCCTCCATTTGTTTTCTCACCATTGATTGAAGATTATTTTCTGTGAATGCAGTGACTTGGAGCCCAAGCTAAATAGTTGCTAGCCCATTTTCTCCACCAATAAAGTAAAACCTAGGAGGAAGACAAAGTATTCCTTTAGCGAGGAGTAGAAAGAAAATAACGTGTTTAATGTATTGTGTTTTTTAAAAGGATGTACATATTCTTGTTGGAACTTCTCATGCCCCCTGGTTTGCAGAAACTGTTCACTTTATAAATTTTCTGAAGTCCATATATATGGAAGTGTGGCTTGGCTCGAAATTCAGAACATGGATATGGATCCTTAAACAAAAGGCCAAACCAAGTCAGAAGGGTAGATGCTATCATTAGTTTTGCAATCCAAATAGCTTCTACATTCTAATGGGCCATGATAAGAAGCATGCATTGTCCTATGTTGTTGAGGGATTGAATTTTGAATGTCTTCTTCAATAGGTAGGAACACTTCGTTTTAGCATATACAACCCAATCACTTGTTTTCAGTATCACAAAATTCAGTGTGCATGATTTCTACTGAAAGGAAAAATGGGTCGTTATAGGTTTTGTTCATATTACTAGGTTGATCAAGAGGTCCGATCATTAATTGTCCAACACCGTTTACAACTGTGTCAATTTAAGCGAAAAAATATAAATATAGATTTGTTTGGTTATTTGCGGGACATATTTCTATGACAATTTGGATAAACGTTGGTTATTTGCGGGACATATTTCTATGACAATTTGGATAAACGTCAACCATTAGAGATAGACAGGTTTTTGTCATGTCAGCAAAACATGTTATGATATTTATTATGTTTTATACTTGGAATCCAGTGTATTTATTATGTTTTAGTTAGAAAATTGAAAAAAAAAACATTATATATATTTGTGTTTCGTGGGATCCTTTGTAGATGCCAAGTTTCTTTGCTGCATGATTCCAGGTTCATAATCTTGAATGGCATCAATGACCGTGTGCAAAACTATGGAACCTAGAAGAATAAACATTACTATGTTATAACAGTATAAATACTTGGTTAATATATATCCGTGGTATGGTTATATTCTCTATGTATAAATGTAATAATTATTTAAAGCTATCGCTTTCTTGTGAATATTTTGAATTTTATGTTGATAAAGCTACAATTCCTATGGAGATTTTGAAATTGTGATTGCTATTTGCAAGTGTTGCTTGACTACATTAATACAATTGCGAAGTTTGTAGCATGCCAAAACATAGGCTAAAGGAAAATTGCAAATTGCAGCCTGCCCTTGCCTTGCATTTTGCATTTATTGTCAAAAACATAGGCTGAATTCACATTGCATCTGCAGCCCCAGGGACATCGCCAACTCGTGGCTCTTGTTTTAAATTATATATTAAGATTTTGTATTGTGTTTTAAATTTTGGTTTATTGTATGTATTTGGGTTTTATTTTTTTAAATCATATATTAAAATACTTAATAATTAGCTTTGTTGTTGTATTTTGAATTTTTTTAAAATTTTAAAATAAAATTTATAATTTGATTTTCAACCAAATAAATGATTGTGTATTAAAAATTTAGAATTTTTTTTAAACAAAAATTTATAATATAAGTTGGTGTAAAGTTGTTTTTTATTTATTTAATATATATTTGTGATTATGAAATACCAAACATTGATATTTCAATTGAAAGGATATTTTGGATTTTTTATTTTTAATTGAATAATTATTAATGTTGTTTTTATTTAAATGAAACATTTTTTCAAATTGCAAGAAGACCCACAATAAGTTGCTGGCAGTTGCTAAATTATAATTATGTGCATCGGTTCAATTACCTATATTGAGGGTTGGGAATATTATAAGAAATCCTAATATTGAGAAACTCTAGTATCGTTTGAGAAGGATTCATAGTTTCAAATATTATAAAGAGTCTTTTGTGTTAAGAATATCGTTTGATTATAGCTGGCACAGCTGGGGCCTTGCATATCGGATTCAAAATTTTAGATGACATATTTTATCATAAAATAGCATATTTTTTATTGGATTGCTATACAGCCCTCCATGTGATTGGATAACTATGCAGCCGTCCATGTGCTCTGGTTATTAAAAAAAAAGCCACTTTGAAATATTGAATTAACTTTATAAACTATATGCAATCTAGTAGAAAATGTCAATGACATTTTTTAGGCATAGCATTACTCGAGGATTTGAAAGGTAAATATTCATCAAAACAACCAAGAAAAACCTAGACACTGGCTCTTAACCTCAAACCCAACTATGTCAATAACACTACATAGTCACCTTGTTTTGAAATAGATATGCTTATGCCTTGTATGCTAGTTGGTCTCCTTAAAAGCTCTTCGCTCATAAATGTTCATGATGGTTCCATGCTTTTCTTTCTTGTCAATCATAATTGCTATGTGGAATGATCATTGAGTTTTCTTGTTATGGTCCATTAGCCCTTTATTAAATATTTGCGATGTGACGTAGGATGGGCAATTGCAAAGGATGTTCTTGCATCATCGCAGCAAACTTCCCTCTTATGAAAAAGGTGAGCATCTCCTTCACATTCATGCTGATAAACCATAATTGTTTTACACCATTGTATCAAACTTCCTTCATAACCAAAAAAAGAGAGGAGAGCATCTCCCTCACATGGGGTGATAAATCAAAATTATTTTATTATTACTTTTAATTTTATAATGCATTTCATTTTTCATTGAGGGTCTTTATCTTTTGGTTCATTGAGCTACTCATCCTTACACTAATCCATATGTTTCATTCCATAAGATCTTGTTGGGTAATGTTTATCATTATTTCTGTAACTTTTGGTAAAAGATATTATGTATCTTTTTCAATATCTTTATAAAGATTTATATTGGGGAATTGATATTTTTAAAAGATAATTAAATATATTAGATGGTATTATGAAGGTGAGTAGAGTTTTTAAATTAAATTAGTGATATTGTGAGTTGTTTGTGTGGAGTTTATTGGAATTGAGTAATTGTAATATTAGAGAGAGGAAAGTCATCTATCCCTAATACTAATTTGCTTCTCTGTGAGGAGGACTATTATCATTATGGGTTTTTGATTGAAATATTTTTTGGTTGAAGGGCATGCTTCTTTGTGAGGGGGACTATTATCATTATGGGTTTTTTATTAAAAGATTTTTTGGTTGAAGGGCCTTGAATTTAATGTTTGTATTTGCACATTGATGATGATGATGATGATGATGTTGTCTACTAAGGTCACTTTGGTGTGATGATGATGATGTCTACTAAGGTCACTTTGGTGTATTGGACCTTAAAAAGGGTAAAGAATCATTTGTTTTTCTTAAAAAATGTATTTCTATGCTAAAAAAGATGTAAAATAAGCATTTCTATATCACCATAGTTGTGATGAATCAAAAGGTTAAGAAGGCTAGTCTTGTAGTAAATGTTTTGAAATTCCAATCTAATGTGGGTGTACAAAGATATTTTAAGAGAAAGTGATTTTGATCTTCAACTCTCTTACAATCATATATATGACAAATTCTTTGATCCCATGACATTTTAGGAACCGTCTAATTCCCAATTTCATTATGGAGCTTGTGAGAGTTTGATCTTATTTTAACAATGTTGATTTTCTTCTTTATGCTAGTTAAAAAATGGAGATATATTTTTGATACTTGATATTAGGGTTGATCACCTTCTTATAGTACATTAATTTTTTCTTATCCTCTTACTCTTTATTGCACCACATGTTCTACTTAAATTTAGATGCAATAATAGTTTTAATAATGCTTTATGTAAAGAAAACACTCAACATAGTTTGAAATATTTTCTTTGTTAAGTAATTTATACTTGGGTATAAGGATTCATAAAATTATATAGAAAGTGTCTCATCTTATCCTAATCATTGAGAGGTTGGAAGTAAGAGGTGGTGTTGGAAGCCTAGGCAACTTAAAAATGCTAGTATTGGAGTATTGACACCTTTTATGATTTGAATCATCAAGAGGTTGGGAGTAAGAGGCATGATCCTTGAATTAACAATGGGAACATTTTTGGTTGAAAGTTAAGCATCTCACGACAACACAAGATGATACATTTCTTTCATTTCCTTTGCAAGGTTGGGAGTAAGAGGCATGATCCTTGAATTAACAATGGGAATGTTTTTGGTTGAAAGTTAAGCATCTCACAACAACACAAGATGATACATTTCTTTCCTTTCCTTTTCACCTTATAGAAATTTGCATATGACCATGTAAGTCTCAAGTAGGCAATTAAATAACCACAATTTTCATAAATTAATCTCAAGAGGAAATAGTTTTTTTTATTGTCACATACCCAATTTTTATGAATTAAAAACAAACTCTCAAAAATGGATAAAACATTAATTATCTCCAAAATAAAATTTAATATACATTACCTTTTATCTTTACAAATTTTATTTCCTATATGTGGCATACCCTCAATTGCTTTCATAACATCAATGTGACAAACCAAAAGTTACTCTCAAACATCACCCAAAATAAAATTATCAACATTCTTCCATCCATGAAATGACGACCATCTAACGTGAAATATTTAACATACATAGACTTCTATTTTTGTCTATCCTAATATTTTGTAGTTCTTGTTTACATATGCAAGACTTCTTTATTTGATATTCCGATATCGATATTCAAAGACATTTAACGTAGTACATCGCTTCAATATATTGATAACTATATTAGTCGACACTTTATCTACCATGTTAGTCCATAAGGTACAAGTATCATTACATTCCAGGGATTCTTACCTTGTAAGTAAACTTAGATATGCCAGAGTTTGAACCATCCATGCCTCGATGTAGTTATCATGAGAAAAACACAAATAATACAATTATCAGTAGGAAACAAAATATATATAACATAACTAATATGAGATCATAACCACAACATTTATACATTTATCGACATAAACTCATAAGCAATCAAGAAGATGTACACACCAAAGGGACACATAAAGAAGACACCAAAATATGGTGGTTCAGCCGCAACTTGGGCTACGTCCACAAAAATTATTTTATTAAATCCTCAAACTTTCGAGGAATACAATCAATCAGCAATACCATTGCTTTCTACTTGTTCCATTCTTTCTTATAATCATATCTAGGCATTATCATGCTTATACTAATTAACTCTTAACTCAAGATATTATATCTTATGTCTTCATTTCTATAAAGAGGGAGAAACCCCTTTTTTACTCCATGCAATGGAGTAGCTAAGTATTTCACACTTATTTTATAATAAATTTTACTTTACAAAACAACTCTTATTTATTACTTGAACCAAGGGTAGCGTGTCCCTTTTATCCTATCTTTAATATCCTTTTGACTGTGAATACGGGTCAATGCAAGCTAATGAGGGTCACTTTTGGTGCGTTAGATGCAATAGAAAACTGAAAAAGCAGGCATCTCTCAACTTACTTGGATTTTTTGAGTTACTTACGCAAAATATCTTGCATTGAGTAAAAAAGATGAAATGTAGGAAATTGAATCACGTTTCTGAATATATAACTTTTATGTATTGAAAATTTGCATAGCTATGTCAAGTTTCATTTTTCCTAACAGACACTTTTTATTTTTCGGGCAAATGATAAGGTATATGTTTTTGTAGGTAGAGCCTTTGAGGGCCTAAATGATGGAATCAAGCTACAAAAATCGGCATGCATGTAGAGAACACATAGCACTTGTGCGCCATTATTTTTCAAAAATTAAATTAGTAATTTTATAATTTTTTTATAATTGTCTAAGTGATCAAACCTCGAAAATAGTACCTCTTTTGTGGGTAGAACCTTTGAAGGTCTTAATGCAAAAATCTTGAAATGGGTTTTTCATAGAACGTGGAGGTTAGTGTCCTCTTGTGCACCATACAATTTTTTTTTGAAATGATTGAGAATTGAAAAAGTTATGGAAGAAACACTAATAGTGTGTTTCACAAGTTAAGGAGGTAGGACAGAAAAGAAATTGAAAGAAAATAGGAAAAATTAATATTTCAAAATAAAAGTTACATATTTGGAATCTGCAGAAAAAATGCTATTTGTGTCTACGATTTCATCAAAAATGACTCTGTGTAGCATATTGTAACGAGTGGCTAAGCACAGGCTTCTCCAGAAACTGGAAGAAATACCCAATTAGCTTTGGTTTTTCATTAACATAGCACATGTTTGGAATTATCGAAGCAAACTCCAAATCATACACATAGGATTATTGTTGACATGTGAGCATGTCACTCGGCCTGTTTAAATTCAAAAATATTGCCGCGCTTTTAGATGTACATAACGCGTACGCGTTATATAACTACTTAACGCGTGCGCGTTATATAGTTAAAAAACGTGCTCGCGTTATGCAAATCATAAAATACATGTTTAATACTTGAGAAAGAGGGGGTGTGGAAGACTCAAGGCAATTTTTGTTTAATGTTTGAGAAGGGGTGGGGAAGGGTCAAGGGAATCTATGGTTAATATTTAATAAGGGTGGGGAAGGGTCAAGAGAATCTATGGTTAATATTTAATAGGGGTGGGAAAGGGTCAAGGGCTTAGAAGGATGTTGGAAGCTTGAGTGGGGAGAGATGAAGGGAATGAGAACATGATGGGCTACAGGGAGTGAAGGGAAGTGGAGCTTGAGAGCACTATTAGGAGTAGAATAGGTTTTGAAGAGGTATAGGGTTAGAAGTTGAAAGTGAGACTTGAGTGACAAGGGGGAATGGATGGAGGCAAGGGGGATGTGAGAGAGAAATAAAGAATACAAGGGGGGGGGAGACATAGAGCGAGGGAGGGAGAGGGACAATGGGGAGGAATGGATTTGGAGGGAGTGAGAGATAGATGGGGATATAATGAAATAAGAGATAGGAAGGGAGAGACAGAAAGTGTTGGTGGGAGACATGCAGGGAGTGGTGGCGATGGAGAGAGAGAGAGAGAGAGAGAGAGAGAGAGAGAGAGAGAGAATATGAGAGGAGGGGGGAGGGACATAAAGTGTGAGAGAGAGAGGGAGTGATGGAGAGATTGGGATAGGTTGAGGGAAAGATAACATGAGGGAGGGATAGAAGGTGAGAGACAGGCGATGAGAGAGGGAGGGAGAGAAGGTAGGGTGAGGGATGGAGGGAGAAAGGTGGAGATAGATATGGATGGAGGGGGGATGGGTTTGAGAATGGAAAGTGACATAATGTGTGTGTATGTGTGTGTGTTTGAGAGAGAGAGAGAGAGAGAGAGAGATTGATGGTTGGGGAGAGAGAGACTAGAGGGAGTTGTGAGCATCATATTCTCCATCAGCATCATATTCTTCATCATCATCATCTTCATGACCATCATCGTCATCATCAACATCTTCATCATCATCACCATCATCATCATCATCATCATATTCCTCATCAAATCAACATCTCCATCATCATTATCATCTTCTGAACATCATCATGATCATCATCTAAACATCACCATCACCATCATCATCAACATCTTCATCATCATCACCATCACCATCATCATCAAAATCTTCATTGTCATCACCATCACCATCACCATCACCATATTCATCATCATTGTCATCTCTAGGTTCCCCATCAACATCAACATCTCCATCAGCATCATCTTCTTCATCATCATCATCTTCATCACCATCATCATCATCATCAACATCTTCATCATCATCACCATCATCATCATCTTCCTTGAATCAGATCAACATCTCCATCATGTCACCATCATCTTCTTCATCATCATCATAATCATCTAAACATCACCATCACCATCATCATCATCATCTTCATCATCATTACCATCACCATCATCATCAACATCTTCATCGTCATCACCATCATCATCGTCATCATTGGCATTTGTAGGTTCCTCATCAACATCTCCATCATCATCATC
The DNA here is from genome assembly GCA_027924585.1 of Larix kaempferi. NCBI lineage: Eukaryota > Viridiplantae > Streptophyta > Pinopsida > Pinales > Pinaceae > Larix > Larix kaempferi. Next base: position 57,365,277 of record BSBM01000017.1, read on the forward strand.
TTTTCCATCATCATGATCTTCATCACCATCATCATCAGCATCAACATCTTCATCATCATCACCATAATCATCATCTTCATCGTCATCAGGTCAACATCTCCATCATCATCATCTTCTTCATCATATTCACCATCATCATCATCTTCATCGCCATCTCCATCATCTTCAACATCTCCATCATCATCAGCATCACCATCATCATCATCTGCATGACCATAAACATCTTCATCATCATTGTCATCTCCCCCTTCCTCATCAACATCTCCATCATCATCATCATCATCATCATCATCACCACCATCTGAACATCACCATCACCATCATCGTCAACATCTTCATCATCATCAGCAGCAGCAGCAGCATTAGCATCATCATCAAAATCTTCATCGTCATCACCATCACCATCTTCATCATCATTGTCATCTCTAGGTTCCCCATCAACACATCTCCATCATCATCATCTTCTTCTTCATCATCATCTTCATCACCATCATCATCATCATCAACATCTTCATCATCATCACCATCATCATCATCATCATCATCATCTTCCTCATCAGATCAACATCTCCATCATGTCACCATCATCTTCATCTTCATCATCATCATCATCATCATCATCATCATTACCAGCACCATCATCATCAACATCTTCATCGTCATCACCATCATCATTGGCGTCTATAGGTTCCTCATCAACATCTCCATCATCATCATCTTCATCACTATCATCATCATCATCATTGGCATCTGCAGGTTCCTCATCAACATATCCATCATCGTCATTTTCTCCATCATCATCACCATCATGATCTTCTGAACATCATCATGATCATCATCTAAACATCACCATCACCATCATCGTCAACATCTTCATCATCATCAAAATCTTCATCGTCATCACCATCACCGTCACCATCACCATCACCATCTTCATCATCATTGTCATATCTAGGTTCCCCATCAACACAACATCTCCATCATCATCATCTTCATCATCATCATCATCATCATCATCAACATCTTCATCATCATCACCATCATCATCATCATCTTCCTCATCAGATCAACATCTCCATCATGTCACCATCATCATCGTCATCATCATCATCATCATCATCCGAACATCACCATCACCATCATCATCAACATCTTCATCATCATCACCATCATCTTCATCAACATCATCATCTTTATCATCTTCATCTGCATCATGATCATCTTCATTGTCATCACCCTCCTCCTCATCATCATCTTTATCATCTTCATCTACATCATGATCATCTTCATTGTCATCACCCTCCTCCTCCTCATCATCTTGTGCACCTATGCACTTAGGGATTAATGTTTAGAAGAGGGTCTAAAGGCCTTTATGGGGGAGGGGCTCTAGGAACAAGGTAAGATAGAGAGGGCAGGGGGGATGGATAAAGGCGTAGAGGGTTAGTGATTAAGGGAGAAGAAGGGAGAGAGTGCTATAGGGAGGGATAATGACGAAGATAAAGAGAAGGTGGAGAGATGGAGAGTGGGGTGGTAGAGACATGGCTGGAGTAAGGGAGAGAAAGAAACATGAAAGAAACATGTAGGGAGGGATGTAGGGAGAATGAGGGACAGAGATTTAGAAAGAGATAGGGGGTATCTAGGGATTACTGGGAGAGAGCTAGGGGGTATTAAACCATACAAAACATTTGTCTCCACACTAAAAACATTTGTTTTGTATGTAACCATATAAATTATTAGTTTTCTTTTGATTTTGTTCATTGCCCTAGCCGTGCACCTAACCTATTTATTGTGCTTGACTATATCGTGTTCGCGTTTTTGCACTACATATCGCGCACGCGTTTTTTCTTTATATAACGCGTGCACGTTTTGTAACTCCACAAATAGTGGACTGTTTCTGTCCGAGAGCAACTTCACTCTGTCCGAACCAAAACAACAGTCCCACGATTTTTCGAACAGCACGAGCCCGCCATTGGAAATTTTAACATTCTACACCAACTCCATCATTTTTTTTTATGCAGGTGCAGCATTGAGGACATCTTTCATGGTTGCTCAATGTGGTATTGGGTTATATGGCCATATTTGAAGAAAATAATCAGCAAGCTTGAAGAATCTTCAATTGAATAACACCAAAGATAAGGCCTTTGAAAGATTCATTTTTCCTATATTTGAGGAGCACACAAGATAAGATATCAAGCTTCAAGACCAACAAGGAAGAACTTCCATTTGCTTATTATTGAAGAGCTTGTAATTGAGGAGCAACGAAAACAAACTATATTGAATTGATCATTGTGGTGATGGGGAATGCACGTAGCCAAGTAAACAAATCAACAAAGAAGAAGAGACCTCAAGAAGTCATTGAAGAAGAGAAAGAAAAGAAAAAAATATACATGATGAATTAGAGGCTTTCTTTGGAAACTAATCCAAATCCAATTGTAGAGGATACCACGGTTCATCCTATTAATCCACGACAAGAGGGACCTTCAATTTCCACAATAGTTGTTGAGCAAGCACCCCATGGAAGTAATCAAGAAGCAAAACGTAGTTTCTCATTAGGGGATGTTTCAATTCCCACTTCAAGTCAAAGTGATAAGTTACCATCTCAAGATGAAGCTCACGAAGAAACACCCAATTTTCTATCTAGATGTGGTTATACAAGCAATGAAGTCAGAGAGGCATTGGAAATTTTGCCTATTGTTGAAGAAGAGAATGTTATCCACACCATCGATGAGGATGTTGGACTTCCACAAGGGGATGTTGGACTTCCACAGACCATTGATGAGGATGTTGGACTTCCACCATCCAACTACCAGGAAGAGAATGAAGGACACCAAGCTACTACTGAAATGCCAGAGCGTCTTGGTGATGCACTACATGGTACAATTCCAACCCCCTTACCTCCATTAGCAAGCACACGTCGAAGAACTCCGAAGCGTATACAAGTTGATGAAAGACTTATGAATTCCATTGAAGGTACGCTATCTAAACGTAGTATTGCTTATCAAACTCAACAGATACTTGATAAATATTTTGTTTCTAAATGTGATGGAGATAAATGTAGATTATTTTTATCATTGTTAAAATCTAGGAGCATGAATGTTGTTAGGAAAAAGTTAGGGATAAAGATGATAAAGAATTATGAACCAAGTTCTCATATAGTTAAAATCCTAGTAGATGCATTTGGTAAAATTGGTAAGAACACACGTTCAAAGGACCGCAATGCTGCTCGTCGTGTGTTGTCACAAGCAATTGCAAATAAGAACACCAGGGCCCTTCGTATTCTTAGGCCTACATCCGAACTAGTTAATTTGAATGTAAAAACCCTCCATAGGTATTGTATTAGAAGAGAACATCTTGACACAATCGATCAGACAGATTTTTGGGCCTTTGTTGGTTGGTTGCCATGTCGTGACATGAAGCTAGTTGATGCAGTAAAGGGACTAGTGCACAGTTTTTGGCATGATCACACAAGGCGTTCTTCAAACCGAAAGGATGTACTAAAACTAAGAAGGGGTTCAAAGGATCGTGAACCACATACTAAGCATCTTCTTGATATAACACAGACAAAGCTTTACGAGAAATTTAGGATTGAGCATAGACAATTGAACTTGGGGCAAAGATCTTTTGAGAAATGTAAGCCATGGTATGTTAAAATAAATACTCTTCGTAACACTTGTTGTTGTAGATACCATGTATAATATGAATATTACTATGAAACATTTTTGTACATTTGTCGTGTGTTGCATACTAACATTGTGCAGGATTGCTCCATGACAATACCATCGACTTCATCGAGAGATTTCATTCATAGCATCATGTGCAATAGGCCCGACGGGCAAACATACTATGCAAAATCTTGTTTGGATGGAACATGCTCCAACTGTGCTGGAATGGCATTATTGAGCCAATGTATGCACGAGAATGGAGACAGTGAATTTGGGAAAATGGTTACAGACATGAAAAGTTTCAAATATATCAACTACGAAATAGTCCCAGGGAAAGAAAGCAAAAAAATACAATTGGTGACATCTCGGGTATGCATTTATATCTATAAAATTATGTTGTAACGGTTACATTTCAATCCTTACAACAAAAAACTGGCATTGAGATCATTTTGTGTCACCAGGTACAAGTTAGTGACTTCATCAAGGAATTTATTGAAAAGACACATCAATATGCTTAGCATGTCCACGTGGCACAATGGCAGGATGAGAAGTTTAGAATATGCAGAGATACATTTCCCCTTGGTACTATACTTTCAGTTGTTGATTTTGCCGAGAACTACACTCTGCAACCTCAAAATGAGATCCAAAGTCAGTATTATCACTCTGAGCAGGTTTCCTTGATGGTCCATATCACATATAGGCATGGCCCAAATAGCACTAAAGAGCAAAGAGAAATTCTGAAGGAATATCACTTCTACATAAGTGATGATAGGTGCCACGACTTCCACTATGTACGTCATTGCTTCATCATGTTCTATGATCACTTGAAGGGAGGGAACATACAGATGGATCGACACTAGATTTGGTTTGATGGGTGTGCTGGTCAGTTAAAAAATGCACGCATATTTCAGTGGTTGTGTTCATTGCATAAAAACTACAAAGTGCCACATATGTGGAACTATTTTGAGACTGGGCATGGTAAAGGAGAGCATGATGGAGCCGGTGTAAAATTAGTCACAGCAGATCTAATGAACAAGTAAATCAATCACAACAGATGAATATAGAAAATATGGTGCAAAACTGTGCAAAACATGCAGCAGTGCTCAATATCCCAATAAGGGTGAATGAATTACAATACAAACTGTCACAATGACAGAGCAATTCGAATTGCCTAAGGAGGTCATTCGAATCACTGAATGGAGTAGCTTGAATGCAAATAGGATTCCTCATCATCAATCAGTAGTGGTCATCAATGCACAAGAACCAGTCATCCAGGTGTCAATCTGAGTCTAACTGAGTGTAACAAGTGTAACTGAAGTGTGTAGCACTGATTAAGGAAAGGGAGGCTCAGTGGGGGCGCATGGGAGGCTAACTGAAGTCAGAACAGGTCATCTAGTCAATCTGGAGGTCCAATGGAAGTGAAACAGTCAGTCGGGAGTGAAACTAGCCTCAAATCAGGGAGAATCGGAGCTAAATGAATGTAACTGAAGTGGAACTGCAGTGGTAGGTGAACAAGTGCGCCCTTCTCTGGCAGTAGGTGAGAAGTGGGTGCCTTTCAGCCTAGGAGGGCTAAAAATCTGTAGTAAGTGGCTCCTGGGTGCTAGAATAAGGTGGATAAGGTGCTGGAGGCATCAAACTGGTGACTGGGATGCATGCAAGTGCATGCAGGTGCATGCAAACCCTAGATTTTGCATGCAAACCCTAATTACATGCAAGATCCTGAAAAAGATGATGTGGATATCTGAACACCCCCCCTCAAGCTAGACTATGATGTGCAAAAAATAATGTGGGGCCCTGGTAACTAAGACCAAAGGTCACCCCGATACAATAATCCAAAAAATGTTGAAAATAAACTAAGTGAGGAAAGAGGGAAAACCCAGTGGAAAGAAATCCCCCCCTCAAGCTAAAGCATAATAATGAATCAATCTGTCTCCACCATGATGGAACTCACCCCCAACAGTGAATGGAGGTATCAGAACTTCTTCTCAGTGAAGCTCTTGGTGAAGATGTCTGCAATTTGCTCATCAGTAGGGCAATATTGCAGGATGATGGTGCGGTCATGCACCAACTGTCGAATGTAATGCATATGAATCTCAATGTGTTTGGTCCTTTGCCACTGAACTAGATCTGTGGAGATATTGATAGCACTTTGATTGTCACAAAATAGGACAATCGAAGTAGTGCCACCAAAACCAAACTCGGAAAGAATACCCTGCAACCAAACTGCCTGAATGCAGGCATTGACTGCCCCTCGATACTCTGCCTCTGCTGAAGAAAGTGCAATGGCTGCTTGCTTTTTGCTGGACCAGCAAATAGCACCATGACCAATCATGAAAACATAACCGGAAGTGGACTTCCGATCAATGCTATCACCTGCCCAATCTGAATCAGTAAAACCAATGAAATCTAGCTCAGAATCTGCAGCATAATGTATGCCAAACTGTCTCGTACCTTGCACATACTGCAAGATCCGCTTGGCTGCTCGCCAATGAAGATCATGTGGCTGCTGCATATATCTTGACACGGCACTCACGGCATATGATATATCAGGCCGTGAGTGTGTCAAATAAAGTAGTGAACCAATCAACTGTCGATACATACTGCAATCTGCAAGCGGTGTAGAATCTCCCTCCTCAAGACTGATTCCTGAGAGGAATGGGAATGGGATTGCCTTACATTCAGCCATATTAAACTTCAATAACAGGTCGGAAGCATATTTTTGCTGAGATATAGTGATCCCATCAAAATTTTGAGCTATCTCCAAGCCCAAAAAGTGACTCAGGAAGCCCAAATTGCTCATGTCAAAAGCTAGATTTAAGGCAGATTTTAGCTTGTTTATTGAAGTAAGTGTGCTACCAGTAATGAGAAGATCATCAACATAAAGTACAATAACCAACAAATTACCTTTAACTCGCTGAAGATACACATTCGGATCAGATTTGCATCTTTGGAAATTCTGAGAGAGAAGGAAGGAGTCCATCTTTGTGTACCAAGCTCTTGGGGCCTGTTTTAACCCATACAAAGATTTCTTCAATCTACAAACCAATGATGGATCTGATGTATAACCCTCTGGTTTCTGCATATATACCTCTTCAGCAAGGTGTCCATGTAAGAATGCAGTCTTCACATCCATGTGGTGCACTTCCTAGTGCTTGGATGCGGCAATAGCTAAAACAAAGCGGATGGAATCCATCTTTGCAACCGGTGCAAAGGTCTCAGTGTAGTCCACTCCTTGGACTTGGGAAAAACCTTTTGCCACCAACCTTGCTTTATATTTGCTGATAGTGCCATCAGCAGCAACTTTAGTACGGTAGACCCATTTACACTTCACTAATTTTCTTCCAGGTGGAAGAGAAACTAGCTCCCATGTGTTGTTCTTTTGAAGAGAACTGTACTCTTCGTCCATGGCACTTTTCCATCTCGGATCTCAATGAGATGAATAGTATGATGTGGGATCTGAACCAGCCATCAAATAACAAATCTCAGGAAGAAATGGATTAGCAATAGAAAGAGCCATACCTGCTCTTTGAAAGTCTCCTCTTGTTCGTCTCGGATCAGCAGGATTTTCAAGATTCGAACCAGCAGAATGTAGAGTGTTTTGGGCCCACTTTGGTAACTGAGGAGGATCATAATGGTCGGATTCCGAACTTGATATGTCATGATCATCATATGCTGCTACAATATCATAAATATCAGAACTCATACCTTCATTATCGCTGCTCAGATCTTCTTCTGGTGAAGGCGGTGAATCGGCAGTCTTCTCCTCGACTAGTTGCAATTCTTGAAGTGGTTCTTCAAATTGCACACTACGCTCTATGAATATGTTTTTAGATCTGATATCCATGAGTTTATATGCTTTTGATTCTTCCCCATATCCTATCAGTATGCACTCGATACTTTGTGGATCCAAAGCTCGTCTCTTCTCAGAAGGAATTCTAGCCCATGCAGTAGAGCCAAAAACTCTCAAATTTGACACATCCGGTTTGTGACCAAAGAATGCTTCGAAAGGAGTCATACCTTTCACGGATGAATGTGGAACATGGTTCTGTATATATGCAGCAACATTGATTGCTTCAGCCCAAAGATTTGCAGCCAAACCTTTCGATTCAATCATGCATGTAGCCATCTCTTTCAGTGACCGATTTTTCCTTTCCGCTACACCGTTCTGCTGGGGTGTGTAGGGAACTGTATGTTGGATCTTAATTCCTCTTTGGTCACAAAGTTGCAGCAACTCAGACTTGATATATTCCCCACCATTATCAGATCTAAGAGCTTTGATCTTGCTCTCAGTGGCGGTCTCAACAGAAGCCTTAAAATCCTTGAATTTTCCAAGCACTTCTGACTTGTTTTTGAGAAAGAATACCCATGTAAAGCGGGAAAAATCGTCAATAAATGTCAAAACATACCTTGAACCATTTAATGACATATGGGGAAGCAGACCACTGATATCAGAATGGATCAATCCCAAAATAGTAGAAGCTCTGCTAGATTTGCCGCGGTCGAATCTGTGCTCGGGGTGCTTCCCAATAATGCAACCAGTGCATATTCCCTTCGAGGAACGGAGTTGTGGAAGCCCATATACCATGGATTTATTTGATAGCAGCAGCAAATACTTATAATTTAGATGTCCAAATCTTTCATGCCAAAGCCTACTAACCTCATTACCATGTGTGCGAAGAGCAGTGGGCTTTGCAAGCGGAATAAAGTGCGAAAACTCATAGCATTTTGCAGTGTGGTTGGCCTTTCCAACTGCAACGAGTCTTCCACTTTTGATATCAGAAATTTCAACTGTATTAGGGCTGAATGTAACTTGCTTCGGTTCACCAGTGTGTGTCATTTGATACACAGAAAGAAGATTTGAAGCCAAAGAAGGCACATAGAGAACATTCTGAAAGCTTCCATGATCTACATGAATCGTACCTTTGCCCTTTGAATAAATTTTTGAGTCATCTCCCAAATGGATGGGGATGGAGCTGTTTGGATCGAATGAAGAAAAAGAATCAATATTTGCAGCCATATGATTCGATGCACCCGAATCTATCAAGAGAGTAGTGGGCTTCGAAACAGTTTCCATGAGTTCTTGTCCTCTTTCATGATCATCATTCCTATCCTTCTTCCTTGCACTGTCAGGAAGGGTTATGTTGTTCTTTTCCAAAAGGAGGGCCATTTGATCTATAGTTTTCTTCATACATGAACTTTTGGGATGAAAGCCACGGTTACAATAAGTACATTTAGATTTTTGGTTACCTTCTTTGCCCTTTTGCTTGGATTTCGAACTGGATGGTGCATCCGTTTGTTTGCCTTTCTCCTTTTGCTTGTTAGGCTCGAATTTGGGCTTCTCCTTTTTCTGCTTTCCTTTACCATTAGGGATCTTGGGTCCTTGAACATATAGGGCTGAATATTTGGAGCTTATGGACCCCATTTGAACCAACTTGTCATGCTCTTTTGTGACGGACTCAATGAAGGCATTCAAGGTAGGCATCTTCCAATTCGGGGTAGTTAGCCGACCGGAATTGAAAGTAGAGACAAATACCGAATAATCTTTACCAAGCTTGCTGAGAATGGAGAGGATCAATTGTTTATCCTCTTTGATAACTCCACTATTCTTCAATTGCATGTTCAAGTTCTTGAATTTAGTGAAGAATTCATTAATGGTCTCGAAATTCTCAGGACTAAGGCCAATCAAATCATTCTCTAATTGAAAAGCCCTAAGCTCGTCCTGCTTGTCGAATAGTGTTTCAAGTTGCTCCCATATGGCTTTTGGAGTCTTCAATCCGCTGGGATGGAAGTGAAGATCTTTGGATATGGAGAGACAAAGAAGACCATAAGCTTCATCAAGCTTGTTGTAGTGTTTGGTTCGATCTGACACATTGTTTGGCTCCAATTCAAGACCAAGAGTGACTCGGTAGTAACCTTTTGAACGTAATATGATCTCCATATCATCTTTCCAATCAAAATAATTGAATGGGGTGAGGATAGGCTCTGAAGAAGAGTATTCCATTGCTAGGAGCGAGTCAAACTGATGTAGAAGAAGCTTGCATGCACAGTGTAGCAAATTCAATTGCTGTAGGGGAGCTTGCATGCACAGTGTAGCGAGTGCAAATGATGGAGACAATAAACCTGCAAATCACAATAAACCAAGAACCGTAAGGTCGAACAATCCACCCTTTGAGAGTTGCATCACACCTGGGATTGGAGATCAAACAATGTTGAATGGGTCCAATGTATCAGATCCAGGAATTATGTGGCAACTCAAGCTTCTGGAGTCGTATTGGGATTATTTTCAAGCTTTGCATGCACAGGAGCGAATGCCCTTGAGATATCTCATGCCAAAACTTTTTGCAATTTTAGCAATTCAGTCAAATCTTCTTGTACAAACACCTGTAGAAAAGAGATCTTGTCCCTGCAATGGCTCTGATACCATGTAAAATTAGTCATAGCAGATCTAATGAACAAGTAAATCAATCACAACAGATGAATATAAAAAATATGGTGCAAAACTGTGCAAAACATGCAGCAGTGATCAATATCCCAATAAGGGTGAATGAATTACAATACAAACTGTCACAATGATAGAGCAATTTGAATTTCCTAAGGAGGTCATTTGAATCACTGAATGGAGTAGCTTGAATCCAACTAGGAGTCCTCATCATCAATCAGTAGTGGTCATCAATGCACAAGAACCAGTCATCCAAGTGTCAATCTGAGTCTAACTGAGTGTAACAAGTGTAACTGAAGTGTGTAGCACTGATTAAGGAAAGGGAGGCTCAGTGGGGGTGCATGGGAGGCTAACTAAAGTCAGAACAGGTCATCTAGTCAATCTGGAGGTCCAACGAAAGTGAAATAGTCAGTCGGGAGTGAAACTAGCCTCAAATCAGGGAGAATTGGAGCTAACTGAATGTAACTGAAGTGGAACTGCAGTGGTAGGTGAACAAGTGCGCCCTTCTCTGGCAGTAGGTGAGAAGTGGGCGCCTTTCAGCCTAGGAGGGCTAAAAATCTGTAGTAAGTGGCTCCCGGGTGCTAGAATAAGGTGGATAAGGTGCTGGAGGCATCAAACTGGTGACTGGGATGCATGCAAGTGCATGCAAACCCTAGATTTTGCAATCAAACCCTAATTGCATGCAAGATCCTGAAAAAGATGATGTGGATATCCGAACAGCCGGAGCATGTGTCAAAACAGCCCTACGAAGAGAGGAATTGAAAGTATCTACAGAATCTACTATTCTAAATGCTCAATCTATAGTCAGGTGGTGCACGTCAGTAATGGGAGAGGAATCAACTCTGCGAGTAGAATCCACAAGAAAGAGACATGTGGAGAGATTTTTTTGGGAGGTGGTAGACATAGATCAATCACATGCATGGGAATGCAAGACTGTGCCTGGGACTCATGGATTTCATTTGGTTCGAAGCTCTGATAACCCAGTATTTGAAATTTGGACCAGAAAACTTGCTTGTTTTTTCCCGCCCTATTGTGATGGTGACTGGGATGGGTGTGAATCATTGGATTGGGTTGATGGATGGGATCGCATATCACTTCCACTTGATCAGCATGCAATTGTTGAGTTAACTCCGTTGGAAGAAGACCAATCATCTATTTCTGTAGATTTTGATCATGTCTCAGACCTTGTACAACCCGGTATGATGCATTTCCTTAACATTTTTTGTTTGTTTACGTAGTCTTCAAATGCACATTAATGGCCTTGTATCGCACGAAAAATATTTTGATCATATACCTACAATCAAATAATGCAGGGCACATATACACAGTGGTTGCCTCAAAAGATACTGAATGGGGTGATGAATACTGGTTGGCACGCTGTATAGATGGAAAGAAAACTCTCATTATGTCCATGACTTGTTAAGATTTAATATGCTGAGATAGAAAATAGCAGCATTTCATTCCATTTCACAGTAATAGCATATACATGATCACTGAAGAAACAACAAGCACAGCATAAACACAAGAGACACAAATTTATCCTGGGAAACCCTCATGGGGTAGAAAACCCAGTAAAGCTTCCTCAATATAGATGACCAGCAATATACAAAGATGTAACCCTGAGCATAAGCTCCTCCTTCTCGATAGCAGACTTCTCCTCCACAAGTGCGCCACTCTCAAGTGAGTGAGTGTGTAAAATGAGGAATACACCTCCTCTATTTATACACTACTCCGACTTATCTTTTACACAAAACATGTAGGCTCGTATTTAACCAATGGGTTAAATACCCCACTACAACTGACTGGGACAACCCCTCTAGGGTGGCCTAATAACCCTTTGACCCACATAACACATACAGGGCCGACCCCCACTAGGGAAGTCTAATAACCCGAGTTACCACATTCCGACGGAGGAATAAACATCTCCGGATATACAATAAGGTCTTCAAGGAGGAATGAAACATCTCCAGAATAATAAAGTACAAATATAATATTCTTTGAAGTTACAATATCTCAACACTCCCCCTTAACGAGAAGGATATTATAACAGCATCTGCACGAGCAAGGAGTCATCAACATCATACATGATACATCTATAAATCATTGGAAGCTTTCTCAACATCATCAGTAACTCAAGCAGTTACTGGAACATCTTCAATACTGGAACATCAACATCTTCAGTACTGAGTCTTCATCTTCTGCAGCACTCGAACAGCTACAGCAACATCAATATTTGAATCCTCACGATCGTCAGCATCGTCATCACATGATCATCAGCATCGTCATCACACAATCATCAGCATCGTCATCACACGATCAACATCGTCGTCTAGATCAACATGATCAGCATCGTCACATCATCTCGATCTACAGCATCTGGATCATCTCGATCTACAGCATCTGGATCATCTCGATCTACACCATAAGTATCCTCAACCATAGAAGTACATTAATCAATACATGTATCATCAAAAGTATGTATTCTCACCAATACATCTATCATCAAAACATGTATTCTTACTAATACATATATCATCAAAAGCATGTATTCTCACTAATACATCTATCATCAAAAGCATGTATTCTGACTAATACATCTATCATCAAAAGCATGTATTCTCACTAATACATCTATCAATACAAGTATCCACACCGATACAAGTATACACAACAACAGCATACCCTGCAACACACATGATCCAATTATGGGATGGTCAATCCCTCTCACTTTAGGACATAGGTCCAAGGATGATACAATCCTGATCCACTTATGGGATGATCAATCCCTCTCAATTTAAGACATCTCTCATGTCTATGGACGATGCAATCCAGATCAACTTATAGGATGATCAATCCTTATCCTTTTAAGACACCTAACCATGTCTAAGGATGATGCAATCCCGATCTACTTACAGGATGATTAGTCGTTATCACTTTAAGAGACACCTCACCATGTCTAGGGACGATGCAATCCCGATCTACTTACAGGATGATTAGTCCCTATCACTTTAAGACACCTCACCATGTCTAGGGATGATGCAATCCCGATCTACTTACAGGATGATTAGTCCTTATCACTTTAAGACACCTTACCATGTCTAGGGACGATGCAATCCCAATCTACTTACAGGATGATTAGTCCTTATCACTTTAAGACACCTCACCATGTCTAGGGACGATGCAATCCCGATCTACTTATCGGATGATTAGTCCCTATCACTTTAAGACACCTCACCATGTCTAGGGACGATGCAATCCCGATCTACTTATAGGATGATTAGTCCTTATCACTTTAAGACACCTCACCATGTCTAGGGACGATGCAATCCCGATCTACTTACAGGATGATTAGTCCTTATCACTTTAAGACACCTCACCATGTCTAGGGACGATGCAATCCCAATCTACTTACAGGATGATTAGTCCTTATCACTTTAATACAAGTCTCATGTCTAGGGACGATGCAATCCCATCACGTACATTTTGAACCCAGTTCATGGACGATGCAGTCCTCATGTACATTTTGAACCCAGGTCATGGACGATGCAGTCCTCACGTACATTTTGAACCCAGTTCATGGACGATGCAGTCCTCACATACATTTTGAACCTAGTTCATGGATGATGCAGTCGTCACGTACATTTTGAACCTAGTTCAGGGACGATGCAGTCCTATCTTCAATTTTCGGAGACATCAGTCTACGGCTCAATTCTGGGACCGAGGTCCGGGGAAGATGCAATCCCCTACTTGTTCATTCAAGACTTCATTCTCGGAGACATCATGTCTATGGCTCTCTTTAGGACTGAAGTCCAGGGATGATCCAATCCTCTCATGTCCACCAAGGACTTCATTTTCGAAGACATACATCTACGGCTCTCTTTAGAACAAGTGTTCAAGGATGATAAAATCCCTCTTCTTTCTCAGAGACACTTGTCTACGGCTCACTTTAGAACTTGTGTTCAAGGATGATGCAATCCTCACATGTATTCTCATCAATTTACTATTGATCTTGGGAACCCATACAGAACCTGATTCACACTTCTTCTTTAATTACACCATTAAGAGAATGGTCTTATCTAGCCACTTGGAGCAAACATCTCATCATGATTCTCTTCCTCTTTCTAAGAGAATCTTCTAGCCACAAGCCTTCTATAGTGTGTTTGATTTGAAAATATTTTTTTTTGTTGAACATCCATCGCTTGTTCAGTGTTCATCATTCATCATGATCTTTCCTACAAATCAAAATTAAGTACATGATTAGTAATACTTCATAATCATCAAATCATATTGACATGATAACCTATTATGCATACAGATATCATTTACATAGTTATGCAACTATTTTGACCAATACTTTGGCACAACACTTTCCCATATCCTGTATGCATACAGTGGCTATCTAGATTCCTTCCATCTCTACCAGAACATACTATCGAGAGTGTGCACAGCTCTCAGCATGTCAGCAAAGAGGTTTCATTCTAGACAAGCAACAATGGAATGTTTGTCCAACTTACCAATCATATGCATATTAGTAGTATAATGTTCAATGCTCTATGAATGTTTACACTCAGCATCATATATTCTAGGAATACAAATATGCATACAAGCAATATCATTTACTATTTCAAATAACAACTCAAATACTTATCTTTTATGTTTGTGTGGTTGCCTTTCGTTTGATCTTCTATATGTCCTTTGAACTTCTATTCATTATGTACCACTATGCATGCTCAAGTGTGCACTAGTGTCATCATCATGATCTCATACACAAACATACATTCATTAGTATATTCTCAATATTATCAAAACATTCTAATTCTAAATAATCTTGAATATGTATAGTCATGATCATTAGTATTCAGGGTTTCAAGGAAGTCTTCTTTTACTCATGCATATTCTTGTTTGATCATAGTACTCTTCTGGTTAATTAAATCATCAAGATAAGAGACATAATATGCATAAACCCTTGATTACTAACTTTATGAATAAGCATAACCAATCATACTAAGTATACTTATATAAGGGATCCTAACACAAGGTAAGATTCTAACTTGACATAGGAAAACATACCTGGATTAGTAAACCTGCTTAGTTATGTACAACATACCTAAACAATCTCTTCAATGATTTAGAGATCCTGAGCTAGAACCTGCATGTCTCATAGGTTAAGCATAATATAACAAAGTCATACATACCTCGTAAGTAGAACAAAGATTATGGATGATTCTTTGTCTTCATGTTGTCATGGTCATGGAGCTTGATTTGTCTTTTGTGATGTACCTGTATCTTGTTAGCAGACAACATCAACCTCACACAACACCATAATGCATTAGTACAATCATATAGCCCTAATCAATGAATGTCTTTGATCATTCACATGCATTCATACTGTTACTAGGGTGATAAGACAATTCTAACATTAATCAAGATTGTACTAATAAATAATATGAAGACAAACACATCATGAACTTAATCAAGAATCAGATTTCAAGACATACCTGAACCTCCTTAAGTCATACCTGTCGAGACTTCTTGTAGTCTTCTTATGTAAGGCCTTAGCCTCAACTCCCCTTCAATTTTGATTTGGAGCTTGATTAGGGTTTGCTAGAGAAACCCTAAAAATTCAATCTTTGACTTTCACACTTTTGAATGGATGGAAGGATGTGTCTTGCTAGCATACTTCAATTTTGAAATCTCCAAAATTTGACCCCTCAAAATTGCCTTCGAAACTTCTCGATCTTCTGGACAGGAACCCAAACTAGGGTTTGATGAAGCCCACCCTTCTATCCAATAAAAAGGTTTGATCCAAGGATCTAAACTCTTATTTTTTTGAGGAGCTTCCAGCCATGGTTTCCGATTCCAAAAATTCTAACTTTCTCCAAAACCCTAAATTCCGGAAGCCATGAATGAAGGTGCTCCAAACATAATTCTGTTTTGACAGAAATATGTACCTGATTGTTTCCACTGTAACTCTGAACTTTTCGCTCCACAGGGTCTGAAAACTTTTTCTGTGGTATCCTGACCTGTCATCTTTCCATCCCGATAGGTCTGACCTCAATTGGATTTTCTGAGAGAGAGTTATGCCAAGTGTCGCAACGTGACCTGTTTATGGAATAAAACATGAGAGCGAACTTGTACATCATGCCACGTGTCATTGGTTCAACTTTGGCCTCTAAAAAAGTTTTTTGAGATAGTACGGTCTGTGTAATACTTGTCTCTTTTTACGAAATTTCATTTGGAGCTTCCTAGCCCAAGTTATTCCAAGTGTCGCAATGTGACCTGTTTATGGGATAAAACAGGAGAGCGAACTTGTACGGCGTGCCACGTGTCACTGGTTCAACTTCAGCCTCTGAAAAAGTTTTCTAGGATAGCACCGTCTGTGTACTACCTGTCACTTTTTAGGAAATTTCATTTGGAGCTTCCTATCCCAAGTTATGACCTTTTTTCCTAGGTCACTCGATTTTGACTGAGATCTGGAAGAGGCAGAAACCCTAACTTGTACTGATCATAAATTACAAAGTACAACGAATCTGAGGGTTCCCTTTGGACACAAGATACCTGGAGATGTTATCTACGACATGTAAAGGTTTCAGATCCTGAACCTTCGCCAAAATGGATTTATGGCGAAAGTTCCACGATGACTGTTTTTTGCTATATAAAACCCTAACCTTCAAATTGTCGTAAGTAAAGCAAGTGTCGTAAGTGCCATACATTGCCTTCCTTCAGGTTAGCTCTGATACCATGTTAATATTTAATATGCTAAGACATAAAATAGCAGCATTTCATTCCATTTCACAGTAATAGCATATACAGGATCACTGAAGAAACAACAAGCACAGCATAAACACAAGAGACACAAATTTATCCTGGGAAACCCTCATGGGGTAGAAAACCCAGTAAAGCTTCCTCAATATAGATGACCAGCAATATACAAAGATGTAACCCTGAGCAGGAAGGAAGGATAGACACTTTATCCTTTGCTAGCTTGATAGGGTGGTTCTATATGATGTTACTCAATTACCAGTAGTTGAGGCAAAGTAGTGGATACCCAGCACATGCTTAGGAAATGGTAAACGGGGGCACAAGCTCGCTTCACCCCTGGCTCTTGGCTGGTAGGGGATAGATATATCCTACCCTCGGTCTTCTACGTTGTAGCTTCCATAATATTTCTCTACGTGTATCCCAACTCCTCTACGTGTAACCTAATGCATCGATTGTAGCTCCTCCTTCTCCATAGCAGACTTCTCCTCCACAAGTGCGCCACTCTCAAGTGAGTGAGTGTGTAAAATGAGGAATACACCTCCTCTATTTATACACTACTCCGACTTATATTTTACACAAAACATGTAGGCTCGTATTTAACCAATGGGTTAAATACCCCACTACAACTGACTGGGATGACCCCTCTAAGGTGGTCTAATAACCCTTTGACCCACATAACACATACAGGGCCGACCCCCACTAGGGAAGTCTAATAACCCGAGTTACCACATTCCGACGGAGGAATAAACATCTCCGGATATACAATAAGGTCTTCAAGGAGGAATGGAACATCTCCAGAATAATAAAGTACAAATATAATATTCTTTGAAGTTACAATATCTCAACATGACTGACGATGAAAACAACCACTTTCCAACTGGGTCTATGGTTGTTAAAGGTGAATACTTGACACGGGATAGCAATGGAAGAAAGAAGGGTGGATATGTTTACAGGGATTACAAACCAGGTGCAAGTGTGTATCACTTTACCAACTTAATCATTGGCACAAACCTTCAGGTACGAACAATGCCTAGTCGAAATACATCGAAGGTACGCTACTTCTTACCAGATACAGAGCATGAGAGACTAATGGAGACCATCAGTATAAGAGATGATCCGGAGGGCTTGGTTGTATGATAATAGGTGGGATCTAGCATGATGAGGTACGTTACATACTTTTAATACTACACTATTTATACTATTTGTAATTGAATATTGATATATGCTCAATTTTCACATGTATGTTTCATATGAATATGTCAATTTTGCGTTCTTGATATGCCAAATTTATGTTTACGTTGTTTATAAATATGCCAAAAGTTTTCTTGTATGTCAAGTTTATGAATATGCCATTTTTTACATATGATCAGTAAACCCTAAAATTATATTATGTTCATCATGTTGGTTATTGGCTTCACCCAAAAAAATTAATTCAATTCATGCTCACTATATTAAACAATACACTTATATTAAATTTAATTCATGTCTTGTTAAATATTTCATAATGAATTAGCTATTTGAGAGCACCACCTTAGACCAAGCCATCATCATCAACATCTTCATCATCATCACCATCATCATCATCATGGACCTGCAAAACCCTAGTTTCCAAAGTGTCTAGGCAGGTTCGTGCTGGGAACACTAGCCATACCCGCTCGGTGGATGATTTTCCAAAGTTGACCCCTGTGTGCAAAAATTGCACACTCCCACACTAAGCAAAACCCTAGTTTCCAAGATGGACCTACAAGGTGACACATGGGCCACCGGGTAGGAGGGGAGGGGAACCCCTGGCACTATCCCGGTGTGCTGAATCCAACGGAGTCGACGGTTCGTCGATCCGAGCCACGGTCTTCATTCTATGGCTTGTCCCGTCTCACTGCCAAAAGGCCTTCAGGGACACCTGCTGGATACCTACTGGGGGCATAGAACTCCAACCGTGCAACAAAATCGGGTTCTGGGGAGTCCTACAGGTGTGTCTAGATAGGTTCAGGCTAGGAACACTAGCCATACTTACCCGGTGGATGATTTTCCAAAGTTGACCCCCGTGTGCAAAAATTGCACACTCCCACACTGAGCAAAACCCTAGTTTACGAAATGAATGTACAATGAAGCCACTGGGCCATGGGGAGACAAGGGAGAGGGATCCCTAGAGGTAATTGCATGCTAGGAGACCAACGGAGTCGACGGTTTGTTGGTCCAACGTCCAGTTTCTGAGTTATGTCGAGTTGCAAGTCGCATGAAAATGCCGTTCAGGGACACTTGGTGAATTTCCGTCCGGGAGCCAAAAAGCAAACGGAGCAAGAAGATTGTGTGTCGTTGGCTCCTACAAGTGTGTGTGGGTAATGCCGATGTGGGAACACTGCCAACACTGGCTCAGGGGAGGTTTTTGCAGAGTTGACCCACCAATGCGAGATTGCATGCAATTAAACTGAGCAAAACCCTAGTTTACGAAATGAATGCACAATGAAGCCACTGGGCCATGGGGAGATGAGGGAGAGGGCCCCATAGAGGTAATCGCATGCCAGGATACCAACAGAGTTGACGGTTCATCGGTCTGACATCCGGTTTCCGAGTTATGTCGAGTTGCAAGTTGCATGAAAATGTCGTTCAGGGACACTTGGTGAATTTCCGTCCGAGAGCCAAAAAGCAAACGGAGCAGGAAGATTGCGTGCCGTTGGCTCATACAAGTGTGTGTGGGAAATTCCAACGTGGCAACACTGCCAACACTGGCTCGAGGGAGGTTTTTGCAGAGTTGATCCACCAATGCGAGATTGCATACAATTAAACTGAGCAAAACCCTAGTTTACGAAATGAATGCACAATGAAGCCACTGGGCCATGGGGAGACGAGGGAGAGGGCCCCCTAGAGGTAATCACACGCCAGGAGACCAACGGAGTCGACGGTTCCTCGGTCCGATATCCGGTTTCCGAGTTATGTCGAGTTGCAAGTCGCATGAAAATGCCGTTCAGGGACACTTGGTGAATTTCCGCCCATTTTATAATTTAAGCCACTTTTAAATATTTGAACTTCCATATTATTTTTGAAAGAGTAGAATATTTCAAAACTCCTAAAGAGACAAAAACACATGATCAAAACTCCTAAAGAGACAAAAACACATGATCAAAACTCCTAAGGCTGCAATTTAGAGTAGCAATAATGGGGGTGACGAAGTTGAATTTGATCCTATGGAAGATAATGATACTAATATTATTGAGAATAAAGGGATAATAGGTTGATCCATGACACCTTTGTTTGCATGGATGAGGATGCACCTATGTATGAGACCTATGATAATATTCATGATGTACATCTTATTGATAAGGCACACAAAGGCCTATACAAGAGATCAAAGATGAGTCACTTTGTCTACTAATTTGATGTTGATAAAATTGAAGGTATTGAATGACATTTCAAACAATGGTATGACAAAGATCCTAATGTATACACAATAACTCTATATATAAATATAAGTTTTTAATATTTTTTGTGATTGTAATAACTACATTGCGATATCCATTATTTAGTACATAAATTGATTTTTTCTTATAGATTGTTAGGTAATATTTTCCTATAACCATCAAATACTTTACCTTGCACATATTGAGAATTGTGTGCCCTTATGAAAGATACAAGAAAGGAGTATCAAACAATTGATGCATGTCCTAACTATGATCAAATGATATATTATGGACAGCATGCAACAAATTTAAAATGCCATGAATGTGGGATCAATAGATATTGAACTAATTAGGTAATATATAAGATGCCCCATAAGGTTCTTTGTCATATCCCTATAATTCTAGGTTTTTGATGATTGTTTAGGTTAAAAAACAAAGCACATTATATGGATTATCATGTACAAAGATAAGTGAAGATGGTATTATATGAGTGGCTACAAACGGTTCTCAATTTACGATCATCAAGGAAATATTACCCATTTTTAAAGAAGAACCTCATACTGTTAGACTTTCATTGGTAGTTGATGGCGTCAATCCATTTAAAGAGATTAGATCCATTTATTCAGTTTGGTTATTTTTTGTTATAAACAATAACCTTTCTCCTTAGATGTCAATAAAGAGAGAACACACAATGTTTGCATTAATTGTTCTAGGAATTTATTTATGGGAATATTTGCATTAACTAGCAATTGCCCTAGAATGTGCAATGGGTGTGCATGAGTGAGTTCGTTGAAACCTTGAAAAACATTGTATTGCATTTGGTTTGATTAAATTACACGAGCAAGAACTTTGACATAACTTGTAATGATCATCCAAAATCACAAATTTTAATTAGATACCAATTAGTGCATGCATGTAGTGAATTCGTTGAAACCTTTGAATATAATAGTTTGTTCTTTTGACATAGTGCATTAATGAGTAATAGATAATCCACACAAATCAACACATTAGATTGACACAAGAACACATGGAAACCGAAGAACAAATACAAAGTGAAATGTATCATTCATTTATAAGTGAAATGTCAATGTGCATGTCTCCAAAAGTACATGTATCCAAAAGTACATATATATCCAAAAGTATCCAAAAGTGCATGTCTCCAAAAGTACATGTATATCCAAAAGTATCCAAAAGTACATGTATCCAATGAAGTCAATGTACATGTCTCCAAAAGTACATGCACAATAAAGTCAATGTACATGTCTCCAAAACTGAATGTATCGAAAAGTACATATATATACAAAAGTATCCAAAAGCACGTGTCCAAAACTATCCAAAACTATCAAAGCCACATGTACATGTATCCAAATGTACATATATCCCATAAGACACATCAAAACTCAAGCTTCCTCTTGTTCTTTCCCAACGTTGATCCTCTAGGCACATCTCTATGATCAATGTGCGTCTCTGGATCTTGCAAATTAAATATCAATTGTTAAATTCAACTAACTATGTACACTAATACATTAGCTCAACAGTTATCAACTGGTGCATGGAAAGTGCATGAAACACTTGGTCACTGAAGGACATCTCACCTCAACTGACAAAGGAGATTGCGTTGCTTGTGTAGCAGATGGAGCCGTTGGTTGAACATCCAGGATGGTCGAACCAGGGGGGCCAGGAACTGCTCCTGCTGGTGGTGGCTACAATGAAAAAATGTTGAAATAGTTAGAAATGCATGAATAAACAATAGACAACAATAATAAACTATGTAAAGATAAAGTTGAAATAGTTACATACCTGTGTGTGATCAGTTGCCATTGCAGATGCGGCACTAACTGCTGCATCAACCATCGATGCGAGGTTTTCAGTAGACAACTCGGGTTCCTGATGCAGTAAACATGCAATTCAGACATTAACAAAAATGATTTATGCACTGGATTTCAAGTTAAACAACAAATATCATCGAAGGATATACATTACCATGGTGTGAGTAAGCCCATGGTCGTGGGAAGCTGGAGTCTTTCTAGGAGTAGAACGCCTCACATACACACGACCCTTGTTCACGAATGGCCTAGAGGGAGATACAAATCCAGGCAATGGTCCAGATGTCTCAGATGGTGCCTACAGTCAGCAAGTGTTCATGTAGTTAGACATGCATGATTCAACAAACAAACATGTATTTAAAAAATGTCATTTTTAATTGTTTACCTGGAGCCCAGATGTTTCATGGGACGGTATGGCCATGGGTGCTACCTCCACATTACCTTGCCCCAGTGAAGGATCTACCATCTGCAAGTTTAATAATTGTAAATATTAGATCGTAGATAGCATTAATGAACTAAAATGTAAAGTATGTGGAAATTAACAAATTAACAAGTATTAAAAAACTGAAATTTTAAAATGTTTACCTCGGTGTGAGATACGACAATAGGTGCTATATAAGATGGGCCTACCAAATGGGTAGCATCATGCCCCCCTGTAGAGTCTAGAACATTCGGCTCTAAGGTATCGTTGCCGGCATAAAGCATCAACTGCAAGTTCACAAAATTAATATATTAGCTCAAACTATATATATGTGTACAAAGACGAAAATAAATGAAGAATTTATTACAATTAACCATCAACATACCTCTCTCAAAAACCCACTGAAGGAAACATTTGAGGCAAGACCATAGCAGGGACGACCAAATGATGTGCACTCGTGAGGATCAGTACTGGGATGGGGATGTGTCGATGGTCCTGCACTAGTGGATGGTCCTGATGGTCCTGCACTAGTGGATGGTCCTGCATGGTGACGAGCTGGTGTATGTACCACACCAGGGACAGATTTCCCTTCCTCACCCATATGTTGAACCATAGTGCCATGGCGAACAACTGCCCGTGCCAAACTCAAAAATGCATCCCGTGTCTGCGGAATAATACGATGTGCAGGTGGGACATCTGGCCCGGGCAACTGCCTGCGAGGTGCAGGGATAGGGCAATCCTGGTCTCGAAGCCTGGCATTGGGTCGGTTTTGGGGCATCCCCCCACCGATCCCCTGAAACTGTAAGATGTCAAAATAGTTAACGTGTTTATGCAACACGAACTCTGCGTACATCTTTCAAAGGAAATATAAGGGAATTTCCCTGTTGTTGTGTGGTGGCATATCAAAAACCATGTACCATCTGTCCATCCAGTTATCAACAAATGGTTGAAACGTGCACCACTCAATGGAAATATGCTGCCTATTTGCATTTGGGATTTCCCCAGTCCGAGGGTCTCTAAACAATGCAAATATGAGCTCTTTGGATATTTTTAACTTTTTTATTGCATTTTAGTATAGCCCATCAACATATTGTTGTCTTTTTCTTTCTCTATAGGATGCAATATCATATAGTACATTGGTAGATTGTGAAATGGTGTCAACAATTGCATCCAAGGTTGATGCAAGCGAACGGCGAATCCTGTCACCACCACTAAAAGCTGCACTTATGCCCCTCAAGTGGGCAAGCTCAATCAATATCTCGGCATTGGTGTCCATAGCCGCAACTGCAATAAAGACATTAATACGAAAATCATTAGAAACATATACATGGTATATAATGACGTCTCTTCAAAATTGAAAATGTATTAAATGAAACTCAAGTAAGCAATTTAATGGCATTCACTTACATAGATTTAAAACTTAAAATTAAACATTTAACAATTAAAAAGTAAGTTAGTCAGATTGGCAGAGAGGAGGAGGAGGAGGAGGAGGAGGAGGAGGAGGATCAGGGCAGTGATGAGTTTGTTGATTCAGGCATGGAGGAGGACTATTGAGTCATTGATAGATGGGATTCTTCCATCTTGATCCACTCCTTTTTTGTATTTACTATTAGACTATTAGACTATTAGTCTATTAGTCTATTTGGCATTTGCCAGTGCCTAGTGGCATTCCGACATCTATGTAATACATTTTGATTTTGATGACTTAATGAGAAATATGGTTCCTAGTCTCTAACATGCATCTATGTGTCTCAATGTCTCATTGTGATTTGTGATTGTGAATGACAAATGTGTTGTGATTTGTGAATGATCTAATTTCTATTGAATATTTCATATTTGTAATTGTAAATGTAATTTCTATTGAATATTTGTAATTGTAAATGTTAAATTTTATTGGATCTATATGTCTATATTTTTAAATTTTAATATATTTTAAAAATATATTAATTCCGGGGGTCACCGTGTCCTACGTGTCCTAATTCCAGGGGTCACCATGTCTAGTGGGGACCAGGAATCAAATTTGAAGGGTGGGGTCCCATTTCACTATGAAGGGCTATGAGATATTGAACCCTTCAATGCTGCCATGTAAAAATAAGTTATTATTTTCATTTGAAAATGTAATAGTACATCAAAATTTCAATGTTTACTGATGTAGTAAAGTTGAGAGGCTTTATTTTTCAGTGGATATAGCAGCACTGAACATTATATATGTCATATAACACAACCATATTTCGCCCCGATCTAGCAGCTCAGTCTCTAGGCCACTATGCCACCTTTGCCATCTTAGCAGTTTCCCAAATTTAGCAAAGAGAACTATCTGACTCTAGCCAACTTTTGTTCTCAATAGTTAATTATGGACCCTGTATGCTTCTTCTTTATAGCCCCCCCCCCCTAGATCCCGTTATACATACTAAATCCGTGGTATGATGGAGTAGAGGATGGGTTGTGAAGCATAAGTAAAACTAGGTGGACCAAGTAGAGAGGAGATGCATAGATGGTTGAAGTTCTTGTTATATGGTTGAAGTTCATGTTTTTTTCCAGACCAACCGATGAGGGAAACAAAATCAAAAGGTAAAGTAGCATTGTCATTCTAAAAATCAAGATTACAAAAACATTTTTGTCCTAGTTCATATAGTCGAACGCGGATTGTAAGTGCAGTAGCATCGGTGGTCTTCATATTAATAAATACTAAGAATCTTAAACCATGTACTAGAGGAAGGTGTCGATTCGATGACTGAGCAATTGGGGAAAATAGCTCATGTAATATAGTTTTAGATACAAAGTATGGATTCTTGATTTTACTCATTAACTAGATGCATGGAGGTTGGGAAATTAGGAATTTCCCCAAATCCCCGGGCTTTTTGATAAAGTTCGGGGGCGCATTGCACACACTTGTTTCCCATAGGGATGCAACCGTGTCTAGTGGCAGCTGAATGGGGAAGCACTCAGTTTTAGAGTGAAAACAATGGTCTTCCTTGTCCCCTCCATTTCACGAAAGTTAAAGGGTAGCTAAATTCTCAAGAGCTTCGATCGGGCAACAATGGAAAATAGGGAAAGGCAAGGAGCACATGGAATCATATATATGCGTATACACAGGACATATGAAGAAATAAGCAATTGTTGTTGTTGCTACAATTAGGAATTGATAAATGTCGTTCTAAACAGCCTCTCACGAAGATTTGTGACAAACCCACTCTCGGGTCCAGGCTTCAAATTTGAAGCCTTCAAGGCCCATTTGAAGTAACAAAATTTCATTCAAATATTAATATTGTGTTTGAACTTTGAAGTTACAGAATTTTAATCAAATAACAAATTTTTTAAATAATTGATGGGATCATGAATGGATAAAATGATGTACATACCTGTAAATTCATAGGATGTCAAAAATCTAGTCAGCCTTGAAGTTGAGCTCCTCAAAGAAAACGAATTTCTTTAAATATGTTTATGGCAGGCTGGCATTGCCAGCTTCGCTCTGCAAACTCTCCTGGAGGACTGGAGGAGATAAGGTAGGTGGAACTTGGAAGTAGATCAACCACAGTGGAATAGGGGTATAAGAAAAAGCTTGTTTCTATTCATGCAATATTATATATTGATAGTCGGAGCCATGGAAGCATGGAATTCGAGCATTGACTTGATACAACAAAGAAAACAAAAGGTGGAACTCGGGAGCTGCATGATTGACTTGATACAACAAAGAAAACACAGGGTATGAGGCTGGGAGCCGTAGACGGTAGGATTAACTTGATACAACAAAGAAAACACAGGGCTATAGGTAGGGGCCACGGGCAGGAGCAACAACCTGGAACATTACAAGAAGTTTATGGATTGTGGATTTTGTCTGAAATGCCAAATTCGCGGGGGCACATTAACATAATATATTATACATTGAATACTCAATTAACTCACGGAGTCAGCATTCAAGAATTGGTATGTGATAACTTGTAACTTGGTAAGCCCGCTAGCAACAACACGTATGAGCCACCTACCAGATTTAATAATTTTGTTGATGCCATTAAATGTGTTAAACACGTAAGTGCTCGCTACAAACACGAGAACTTCGAAGCGTTCAAGCCATGGGATGCTCAGTGTAAGCCCATCCACATAAGTTGCTCAATGATATTATTAGAGGCCCAATGGTCCATGATCCATGGATGATCGAACACGTAGATATTGGAGAGTAACCGAGTCCCACTCCCAAGTCACCTAGCTAGTGGCCGCATTCCCAATTTCCCACTAAAAACTGTTGATGGGTGAAATTTGAAGCTACCCTTCTATTGCAATTTTAAACAGTAGTGGTTAATTTAATTATTGAAGGGCTTACCATGAAATTAAATTTTTTTTGCATGGTAAAATTTGAAGTGGCCTTCTATGACGTGTAAAATGACCTCTGAAGGGCCTTGAAGGCTTCAAATTTGAAGCCTGGTGGGGACACTCGTGTCCCGTGTCCTCGTGTCGGGTGACTTAGATGGATACATTGTAGAAAGGGGGGAGTTCTATTTTTTTCAATTTTTGGTTGGATTATGAATTTTTGAGTTTTTGAAAAGGGATTCATTTTAATTATTCACTCATCTTGGTTGAGGGAGATGTGAATTTAATTAGAGATTGGGTTATTCCCAATTTTATCAATATTACAAAACTAGGTTGTTTTAAACAATAAAAAAATAGTAATTTAGGTTAAGAAATGACAAAAAAATGGTATGGGTGAATGAATTACCTGATTAGATGACAATCCACCGGTGAATTTGTCTCCCCTCCAGCTAAATCGAGCAACACCGATACTTGAGTGGGCCACAAACTGTCCTCGTCCAGGGTCTATTTCGCGTTTCTGATGCGTGAGTGCCGCGGGTGGTCGGGAATCGTCAGGACTGTGTATTTAAATTGATTTTTAGATTTCAATAACGAGTACACGTTTTGTAACTACATGACGCGTACGTGTTTTGTAGTTATATAACGCGTACGCGTTATGGTTACCTATCCTACATGTCCAATGACATTTTAGGCTCGGGTCTTACCATGGTAGGTGCTAAATATCAGAAACGCGTTATGTTTTATGTATCAGG
This sequence comes from Larix kaempferi, assembly GCA_027924585.1. Taxonomy (NCBI): domain Eukaryota; kingdom Viridiplantae; phylum Streptophyta; class Pinopsida; order Pinales; family Pinaceae; genus Larix; species Larix kaempferi. Next base: position 57,392,845 of record BSBM01000017.1, read on the forward strand.
AACAAGTTTTGAAAAAGTAGCATTGCATCTAAGCCTTGATATCTTACTTAGATACTTGCGGCTGATTGTACTTTCTGGCTGGAATAGACCCCTCTCTTACGATATAACATAGCCTAAGATGTAACTCTTGACTAGTAAACCATTAACTTTCTTCAAGGGCCTACTTGCATCAATATGATATCCGTCCTGGTCTATCATAGTCATTTACAATTTTTAGGAACTTTAACACATTACGAACAAAGTTTACTGGTGGGGCCTTGGCCTTGAGCTCCTCACTAGGCCATTTACATAATTACAATTACATTTACAAAAATAATAACAAAAGTTTACTGGTGGGGCCTTGGCCTTGAGCTCCTCCCCAGACCATTTACAAAATTACAAGTACATTTACAAAAATAATAACAATAGGGTCAAATTGGAGGAGTGTTACATTTATTCTTAGAGAACATATAAATAGAGAATAGAAAAAATTTCATTAACAAAATAATGCTTATAATAAGAATTTATTTATTTGATAAAAATAAATTTTTATTTTATTTAAAGAAAGAATTTATTTATTTGATGAAAAATAAAATTTATTTTATTTGAAGAAATGTATTGAGAGAAGTATTAATAATAAAATTTTATTCCATGAAAAATAAAGTTTATTTTATTTGAATAAATGTATTGAGAGAAGTATTAACAATATAATTTTGGGAAGTAAAAATTAAATAAAAAGTATTTTATAATATCATATTTATTAATAGGTAAGTAAATTGATGTGAAGAGAAAATGGGTTTTTAATTCTTAGAAAATATATAAATAAAAAAATAAAAATTTAAAATAAGCACTATTGATGATTTATTTATTTAATAAAAAATAAAATTTATTTAATTTATAACAAAATTTATTTAATTTAAAATAAATTTTATTTAATTTAAAAAATTATGGTATTGATGATTTATTTATTTAATAAAAAATAATATTTATTTAATTTAGAATAATATTTATTTAATTTAAAAAAATGTATGGTCTAAGAGGTAGAAATCAAATAAAAAGTATTTTATAATATCTCATTTATGAATAGGTGAACAAGTTGAACTACAAAGAATGAGAAAGATGAGTTCACCTTAATTCAATGAGATAGTGAAATTGACTTCCATCTTCTAAATAACGGATTATTATATAAATATATTAAAAACAAAATTAATATATATTTTAATATAATAATGAATTATTTAAATACAAAATTTTAATTAATTGTTTAAATACAATATTTTAAAAATGGTTTTTATAATTACAAATTAATTATTACTAAAATATTAGAAATGAATTTTTTTACTTTGATATATCAATATTAAATTTTAAAAAAATTATAAATTATAAATTTAAAAATATCTAAAAGTAAAGTAAAGAAATAAATTTGATAATAAAATCTACAAAAGTTACCAATGAAATTAAGTTTGAATAATAATAAAATGTGCAAAAAATTATCGATTAGATTTAATTTGGATAATAATAAAATGTGCAAAAATTATCAATTAAATTTAATTTGGATAATAATAAAATCTGCAAAAATTATCAATTAGCTTTAGTTTGGATAACATAAAAAATAAATTTTAGTCAAAGAGTTTTTATTTTAAATTTTGAAAATTATAATTTATCCTAACTACAGTAGAAGAAAATACATACTAAATTTTAAAACAAGAAACCAAAACTATTGACAATCTTCTACATAAATTGATAGCCAAAAAATTTTACACCAAATTGAATATCATAAAAATAAAAATAAAAACATACATTGCCGCCGAGTATTCTCGATGATGGAAAGTTTGTTTGACCTAATGACACTTCCAAAAAATTCATGTTTTTTTAATGGAATGAGAAATGAAATATATTTATATTTTAACATTTTTCATCGGGGTCTTGAAAAGATAATCGTCAAATAAATTTTATTCGTTTTTTAAAGGGTACTAAAGTTGTTGACAACTACAAACAATTTTAAAGATTTTTTTAATGGTCAAATTTACAAGTTTGATGGTAGGAGATTGTGAAAAGATGATATGAGAGATTCTATTCATATTTAATAAGATTATTAAAGTTGTTGACAACTCAATCATATTAAAAAATAATTTAAATGATTTATGAATGGTTAAAATATACGGCTTAAGTGTGAAAAATAAGATCATATTCTTTGAATCAAAAGAGTTGATAAAGATTTTATTTATTTTTCTTGATATTTCCATAAATGATCTTATTAAATTATTTCATATATTGAAGAAGTTGCTTAGTTCCTATTACCCATTTTTCAATGATTAAAAAATATATATTGTCAATAATGGACATTAGATATTGAGTAAGTGGAGATTAAGTTTATTTCATTATTGAAATAAAAGTAGCAACAAAATAAGACGTGTAGGGTTCTTCAACTCAACGAGAAGGAGGTTTCAGAGATGTAGCACAGGAATGCCTTGAAAGTCAAAAAAGTACAAAGCCAATAGTGACCTGCAATAACAAGAAGAAAAACCTTAATGTTTATCACCAAGTCAGGTGTGAGTGACGTGTTTGAATGTTCCTCTCCGGATTCTTTCTGTCGGTCTTGGTCATTCAATCCTTTTAGATTTGATTTTGCATTTATCCTCTCTTTGTCCACTTCAAGATTATACATCGCTCTTTGCTTCGGATAGATGAAGCCATTGCGTTTATTATGGTGATTTTGAGTAGACTCATGGCGGAGGCTGCGCAACTGTCACTTCTGGTTATTATGGCGGTAATCATGATTGCAGTAGCCCTAGCAGCCGACAATGCCGTGTATCCAAAGGCCAGCGTAGGGTGTAAACGCATAGAAACTCATAGGTATGTTAATGCTACAGAATTTCGGAAAAATCTGGATGCTGTTTTCGCATCCCTCCGCTCAACTCTATCCTCAGACAGCTTCGCAATTTCAACTGAAGATTCCTACGACACTGTATCAACAGATCCTGTGTATGGCCTTGCGGTGTGTCAGAAGTATTTAACTATCCCCCAGTGCATTGAATGCTTCACAGAAGCGGCGAGAGAAGTAAGAGCAAACTGTACCGGATCTAACGGTGCTCGGATTCTTCTGGATGGTTGTTTCCTCCGCTATGAGAATTATAGTTTTTATGGTGAGGGCGTGGGCGCTGGGTTTTCTTCCAGCTACTGTTCCTCCACAAATGACACAGATCCACAGACATTCTCTCAAAGAGCCCACACCTTGGCCACGCAACTCATAACCAACGCTTCTGCAAATAACAAATATGCTGTTGGCTCCATTAATGGCTCCTTATATGGTCTTGCTCAGTGTTGGCCCTCCGTTATGAGTAGCAATTGCCAAAGCTGCTTTAAAGAAGCTCAGAGTAAATTACTCAGCTGTATACCCCGTCGTGAGGGGCGAGCCCTCGAGGCGGGTTGTATCATGCGCTACTCAACTTATTCGTTTTTCACCAATAACCAGACTTCATGTACGAGAATTTTTAGATTTGAGGCAAGTTTTTGCTGTTTCCTTATAATATAACATGTGTGTTTGCTGATTCTTTTGTTTTCATCTCAATTCCAGCCTCGACGAAAACGAAAACATCAGCGAAATTAATAGTGCCTGTATTATTAGGAAGCATTGGGGGAACAGCTCTGATTGCGATGTTGTTCTTGGTGTTCAGGCGACGTATTAGACACTGGAAGAGCTTTTCTCGAACAGGTGATTATATATGATTGTATTAACTTTTAAGGCTTCCATGCTGCATTCCGCTCAACTCTTTGATTTGGTCGCATCCAATCTTTAAGATAAAATCCTTGCTATGATGCTCTGCACAGATGAGAATTTAGTTGCAAGTGGAAATTTCGGGCAAGTCTTTTTTGATTACAAGGTTCTCCGAGATTCGACTGGGAACTTTGACAAAAACAACATGCTCGGAAAAGGAGGATTCGGTGAAGTTTATAAGGTATAATATTTATCGAATGTGGATTTGATCATGGGTTTGTCTAATTTTATGGGTTGCTTGCAAATTAATTGTAAAAAGTTTGATGATCAGCAGGGAAAACTTTTGGATGGGAGGGATGTTGCTGTTAAGAGACTTAATGGAAGGCATACTAATCAAGGTTCCGAGGAATTTCTATTTCTGAGGGAAGCGAAGCTTATCACCAGCGTCCGTCACCGTAACCTGGTTCGTTTACTAGGATGTTGCACGCGAGGTCACGAACGCCTGCTGGTTTATGAATTTATGTCAAATACCAGCCTTGACAAGCATTTGTTCGGTAGGTTGCCCTCATGAATTCTATTGTTTTCACCATTCATTTTGTTTTAACATGTACTGAGGCTTTGAAATACTATTGTTTGCGGTACTCAGGAGAAGTAAGAAATGCTTTGAGCTGGGAAAGCCGTTTAAACATTATAGTGGGCACAGCCAGAGGCCTTGCATATCTACACGAGGAGTCCAACGTTCCTATTATACATAGAGATATCAAATGCGCAAATATACTCCTCGATGACAGTTTCCATCCTAAAATAGGAGATTTTGGATTGGCTAGACTCTTTCCAGAAGGCGAAACCCATGTTTCTACCAGAGTTGGAGGAACAAGGTAAGTTGTGCAATTCATTTAGTAATTCTTTTGAACAAATCTTCTCAAGGATATGAATTTCACAAATTTTATGTAAACCAGAGGCTACACTGCCCCCGAGTATGCAGTCTATGGGCAACTAAGTGAGAAAGCTGACGTGTATAGTTATGGGATCGTGGTTCTTGAGATCGTCAGTGGTAGAAAGTGCGTGGACGAAAGCCTACAGGCCCCTCTGCCACTTCTTCTGGAATGGGTGAGTCTCTATTTCTCGATAATTATAACAAGGAGCTCTTTATCAGGTAGATAGGAATACTCCGCTTTCCTGTTTGGTATTAAATAATTATATTGGTACCGAGAACATCCACGCATCTCACTCTTTCAATCATGCTTCCAAACTACAAAATTGTCCTGTTCTGCTGTTGTGTTTTGGTTGAAGCGTTTTTCCTGGGTTGAAAGGATAGGGACTTTCATTTGGGAAGTATTGGCCTTAGGTTGAAACTCTGTAGTTTAGAGTTTATAATGGAGCAAGAGCAATGTCCCTCCTTTGCAGTAGGGATGGCCAAAAAAAAATTCATAAGTTTCCTTCTAGCATGTCAAGAATGTCATAATCTATTTGTTCTATTTCTATTTGTTAGTTGCAGAGAATTTATGTCTTTGACATCCATGAAATCAAAGTCGTCTCAATAAAATATGTGGTGTTGAATTTACTATAGTGTACTATTATAAAAGTCTATTATCATGTGGTGTGGTTGTTTGTTTGATGCGTTGTGTTTTTGGCTGAAAGAATAGGGGCCTCCATTTGGGGAATGTCTAACTCTATGTTGTCATATATTGAGATTGGAGTTACTTATTAACCTAAGGTTTATAATGCATTAAGAAGCTCTTTTATAAAGTAGATAGGAGTACTTTATTTCCCTATTAGCAATGAAATAATTACATTGATAATGAGAACATCAATGTATATAATTGTTTCAACCATGCTTTTATAAGTAAAAAATTGTTATGTTGTGTTGTGCCTTTGTTGATGTGTTGTGTCTTGGAGGAAAGAATACGGGCTTCTATTTGGGATATCTAGACATTAGGTTGAAGCACTTCAAGAATAAAAATAGAGAAGTTTAATCGCAAAAGCTTCGAGTTATGGAAGTTGAAGATGGAAGATCTTCTTGTAGATAGAGAATGGTGGATTGTTGTGGATTCAAGTACAAAACTCACCCGTACGTTGAAAGAAGATTATAAAAGATGGAAATAAAAGCAAGAATCACAATTCGATCCTTCTCTCTCAAATTCAATGTTGTTGAATGTCTCTAGAGAATATAGTGCAAAGTTGTGGGATAAGCTAGGGAATTTGTATCAATCAAAATCCTTGGTAAGTAAGTTATTTCTTTGAAATACATTGTATAATATTAGGATGGAAAATGGCGACTCTATAAAGGATCATCTAAATGCCTTTAATACTTTAGTTAGTAGTATCTGTTGATATTAAGATGGGGGAATTAGAAGATATGCATGTATTACCTTGTTATTTTTTTCCATGCTCTTGAAATAATTTAGTTGTAGCAATTGGTAGTATAGATCAATCCGCATTAAAGTTTGATGATGTAGTTGCATCCTTGTTATGAGAGAATATGATGAGAAAATCCATGTAGGGTGTGACCAAAGATATTTTATCTTTGTGAGGTTGGCCCCAAGAGAGGAAAAACAAGTCTTATGGGGGCATATCTAAATCTAAAGGTAGATCTAAATTTGTAGGACAACTTGCAATTAAATGATGGAAATGTGACAAACTTGTGCATTATAAGAATGATTGAAGATCTAAGAATGTTTATAAAGGTAAAGTATCGGGTGATGCTCCTTCCATAGAAAATAAGACCTTAGTAGAAGAATGAAGTGATGCTTACTTGGCATATATAGGTACACATGTAGATTATGATGTATGGTTGATCGAATTGAGTACTTCATTTCATATGACTCTTCACTGGGAGTGGTTTTGTCAATATAAAATGTACAATGTAGGTGATGTTTTCCTAGCATATTACTCGATGACAATAATCAAAGCACATGGAAAGGTCATGATGCTACTCAAAGATGGAAGGATTAGAAATCTTATTTCGATTTAGCACATTCCAGATTTGGCTAGAACCTTGGTATTTGTACATAAGATCGGTGATGCAAGTGTGCATAATCATATTTGAAAATGACACACCTAGATGGTTCTTGTAATGTCCGACATTTTGGTGTGACCGCTAAACAACATTTGGACCTATATTGTATTTCTTTGCTTATTATATGTTGAACTCAACTTGTTTGAGTAAATTATGTGTGCAAATTTATGAACATACTTATATGCATAAGTTATGTCCAAGTTATCATTTTTTAATTAATGTGGATAGTTAGGTGATTTGCTTTTGTTAGATCCCCTTTAGGGAACATAGGCATAAACCAAACAAAGACGAGAAGAGGTAGGTGTTAAAGCAAAATTTATCATTAATCCTATGTACATATTTATACAATGAGATTACCCTTGGGTTCGTATTCACAAGGCGTATTTTGGACTCCTCGAGACTTTTCACATTCTCCTATGACTCTTAACCCTAAACGGATTAATGTTTCCAACAATACCCCTCTTAATCCTAAGGGGTGTATGTGAGTCCAAGAAAAGAGAGTTGAATAATTGGAAGTGAAAAAAACATCTCAAACTTGACAATATGAATTTGCCAAGCAAAATAGAAAAAGTTGACATCTTCTGCTAAATATAAGTGCTCTTTGAATTGGTGGTTTTTTCTAACCACAAAACAAAAGGGATAACAAAAGCAATAGAAGTTGATGTCTTCTACTAACTGGGTGATTTAAGGCTGACCACAAACTCTCAAACTTTGCGAGAACTCCGGTTCTCTCTCAGAAGTTTTCTCTAGAACTTGGCATGAAGGCTCAACAGTTCCTCCAAAAAATGGTGGTTTAAGAACCACCATCTGATGTCTAGGAGAATTTGAAGTATTCTAGTAAGTGGGTGGTTTAATGTTGAAAACAAACCAAACTATGCTCAGGCGAAACATCACTTTGACTATGGCTTAGTGCTGTAGCTCTTACTCTGGATAGGTGGCTTTGACTCGAGGCTCTAGCATCTGGCACAAGGTTCTGGCTATTATTTTAGCACTAGTTTTTGATTGCTTGTTCTGGATCGCTTGTTTCTAACGGTCCATAATTCTTCCCTGTTAGGAACAAAGTGAGTGGAAAATCTTATGGTGGTTATGAGTATCAAAACTGGACATAGAATACCACGATCTAAAGAATTATTTGGAACATGGTTCTCTTTCTATCTTCTGGCTGGAGCTATGAATCTGGCATTTGAATATGGTTGTGGCTTAGGATCACTTGTTCCGGCTCACTTGAAGAAGGTTGTGATTGCTTGTTGTTAGATTTATAAGGCTTCAAAACTTGAAGCCTGACTATTGATTCATGATGTTTCCCCTTGTCAGGTACAAGATGCTAAGCAGGAAAATTTTCTACTGCAAGTTGTGTCAGAACTCGAAACTTAGTTCTGTAATATGAACGATATATGTTGTTGGTTGTTGTTGACCATTTACAAGAAGTGATCCACCCATAGTGAATATTCAATCTTGCAGGTTTATTGAGTGTCAAACATATATCTGAAAAATGATTATGCTTCCCGCAATGCTAACAAGGATGGATTTCGAAGCACTTGTCTTCCATGTAGGTACTTCACTGAAAATGTTGGCACTGATGTTCAACTACAACAGGTTAAGATGACTCATCCTAAAGAAATGCAGAACTCTATTAAAAATGGATTGGTCTGTAATAATTTGGAATATGAAAGGTCACCATTAGAGGAAATTTGAGTAAAAAATGGGCCTCCTAAGGAAAATAATAAAATAATAGTAGAGAGAGAGTAAAAAAATATTTTTTTGGATCGTATTTTCAACTTATCTCCTTGTAGGTTTACTCAAATTTCAAGCGGGAGGACTCATTGGATGCATAATTAAATTGTGCATCCAACAAGTACACATGTTGCATACTTTTAACAACATCCACACCATGAAAAATCGAATATACATTAAAAAATGTGTTTCTAGTGAGAGAAAACACGTTTTTTAATGTATTTTCGATTTTTCATGGTGTGGATGTTGTTAAAAGTATGCAACATGGGTGCTCGTTGGATGCATAATTTAATTATGCATCCAACGAGTTTTCCCACTTGAAATTTGAGTAAACCTACAAGGAGATAAGTTTAAAATACGATCCAAAAAAGTAGTTTTTATTTTTTCCTTCCAATTTTTTTAAGTGCTCCTCTTTGAATTTTAAAGCATTTTGATTGGCTAATACATGATGACATGGAATTTGTATTATTTTTGGAAGGCCCATTTTAAATCGAAATTTCCTCTAATGATCCTTATCATATCCAATGCCTATCTTGTGTTTATTGATCCTCAGTTCTTACCAAGGTCTGATGATGGATTTGGAAAGATTATGTTGAACATGATCATGAGGGCCAAGTCATCTTCTAACATTATTTCATTGTCTTGGTCTTTCGTTGGCAGCTGATACGAATCATCTTCATATTAAAAAAGAGGGTTGTTCTAAATAAGAACTAGTTCATAATGTTGATTCCTTTGTTGTACATCGTCCTCTTCGAGTTTTGAATCCTGCAAATGAGTGATAATAGTTTGGAGAGTTTCTTTGTTAATTTTGATTGAATTGTCTACAACGGTAAGTATTAGAAAGTGTTAAGTAACTCTAGCGCAGCTTCACATTACATTCAATGCATTCAATACTCCAATATTTGTTATCTAGAGGGTGTTCACTCCATGAGGGAAATCACCATGTGAGCAAGAAAATCTTGGAGTGTCGATGGTATTCACAATGGAGTCTCCATGTTCTTGTTACCATGATATCAAGTTGTGCAACTTGCTCCATAATGGGATACTGCTACATTCAATGGATTCAACGCATTCTACTTCACACGAGTCTTCGCAAGAGTCTTCATGATGCGTGAAACAACTTCAAGAAACAATTTGTAGAAACCAAATTCATGATCCTCAATAGTGAAATCAACTCCACATGGGATTCAAAATGCAGGTATACAATCCAACAAGACCTAGTCACAACAATAGTCTCAAAACATAGAAATTAGGGTTAGGTTTTCAGTGCACAGATAGAAGGGAGGAGATGCAACAATTGTGAAACATCTACTCATAGAATCACAGAGGAATCACACAGAGGGAAGATGAATATGCCAAGACTATCAGATAGGAGTTAGCAATGCTCTTGAGAGTAGAGGGAAGAAAAGCATGGGCCACAAGCTCATAATATGCTTTGATACCATTGTTAGATCCCCTTTAGGGAACATAGGCAAGAAACCAAACGAAAACAAGAAGAGACATGCGTTAAAGAAAAGTTTCTCATTAATTATATGTACATATTTATACAATGAGATGACCCTTCGGTTCATATTCCCAAGGCATCTCTTGGAGTCCTGAAGACTTTTCATATTCTCCTATGACTCTTAACCATAAAGGGATTAATATTTCCAACAAGTTTTAGTATGTGCAATTTAATAAATGATAGGGTACGTGGATACCAATGTACATTACAGTGAAATGAACAAATGGATGCCATGCATGTGATAGATATATGTTGACTTGTTTATATTAACTAATGGTTGATAATTTGGTAATTGACATGGAACCAATGAAAGAATATATATTATCTTATGTTTTGGTTAAGAACTACCCATAGGTTAGAGGGGCTAAGTGATAGATAGACACTTGTTATGATGTGTGGGCTAGTGTAGGTGTATGCAGGAAATCAAGTTTCCCAAACTATTTATTTGATTACGCAATTCTAAGAACTAGAATAGCAACACAATGTGATTAATAATAGGGTGTTGACCCTAGTTCCATTAGGATGGGTGGAAGTATTGTCCATCATGTATCCTCCGAAACCTGGAGTCATGGGAGGGTTGTGTGAGTCATGCTCTCTAAGTTTTGTGAAGACGACTACTAGTTGCATGTTGGGAAGTTAGGTCAATTTGGTCAACACTCCCACCTATGGGTTATATTTGGGGTTAGGCCAATATTATTGATGCTCCAGGATATTCCAACAAAGAAATGGATAGGAAGAGGAAGTATTAAGCAGGTTAGGGAGGAATGATGATTAGATTAGTAATGTCTGGGATTGGGATTTGAGACACCAATTTAATTGTATTTGGTTCCTTTCACTTGTAAATGTTGGGTTAATTCATTAAGGTAAAACTAAATATAGTGTTGTTTAGTTTTGATGTGTTGTGACTTAGTTAATATAATTTCTTGATGTTATGGGTATCAGATTTTTTTCTTGAATGTGTAATTACCTTGTCTTATATGTGTGGTCATTGTTATCTTTTCAGTTGGGGACTATAGAGTATATGCTCAAGCCATGTGTGTGTTGGCCATGTACACACACATTGCATGCATACACTAGTATTAGTTACAATGTAAATCTATATAAATATATACATGTGATTGTTATGTTATCGTGTATTGTGGTTGATGGGTGTAACATGGTTTCTACAATTTCTAGAGGAGTTGCTTGATTCCTTCAGTGGACTCTGATTCTTCATGCTCAATCCAAATATTCCCCCCACAACATTTGTTTCAGCTGCCCAAGGATCCTAGGCATCCACCATGAAAATGAGCTTCTAGGATTAACAAAATGAAGAATCCTAACCTACAAAATACTGAATGTTGTCCCTAATGGGATATTGAATCTACAAAAGTGTTCATGTAAACCATTTCATTAGTTTCTTTATATTCTAATAAAATAGTAAAACCAAATTTCAGAAATTCATTCTTGGTTATAGTTAATGGCTATAGGAACATTCTGGTCAAATTTTAGAAACATATAAATCACCCATTTCAAAGATTACTACGCGCATTCATTCTCTCGTGGATACGCTTTCCATCGACTATAAGCATGTGCGATTTCGACTTCTAAGTAAGAAGTTACGGTTGTTCAAAATCGTCGAATTTTCTAATTCCTGCACTCTTTCTGACACTGGATAATCGGGTGAGAACCTATAAGTAATTACCAGTGATTTACTTTCGGTGATTGGTCTAATCCATCCCCTCAATTCGTGGCAATGGTCCAGATCACCACGTCGGATGAGTGTGTTTAGATCCTAGTTGTTTGTGGAAAATTCCTTTCCTTTAACATCGACATTCTAAAACTCTGCGCTTACATGGAGCTCTGATCCGAAACTCCGCTGTACAATATTGCAATGCTGACACGCATCTCATTTCAGGGCTCTCCTTTTGGATTTCATTCCATGACATCGCGGTATAAATTTGACACCGAAGCTCTGATGTGCTAACGTGTATCCTTTTTCAGGGTTCGCTGTTGGACTTTTCGATTAGATGTTCCTGTGGATTTCTCTCCACAATGCCGGTGGAACTTTTCCCTGCTACACCTGTAGACCTTCTCTCCATGGCGTGCATGGACCTCCTCCAATGACCCAAATTTTGACAACTTTGCCTTGCAGACTCTAATACAACACCTCCGACATCCAATATCCAGTTGTCACGTGTCAACATCCGACTAGTTATCAGACCAAAACAATCGATGCTTCTTTCGGATTCACTTTTCGACACCTTTGATATCAAACACTGATAAACCATCTGGTTCTACCATGTGTTGTCTTCCCATACACTATTGTCCTTCTCTATCATGGTTTCCTACCAGACCTTCCCACAAAAATGTCATGGGGAAACTCAGACGTTAAACTCTGCTATGCCGACATGTGTCTCGTCAGACCTTCCTTTTTGGGGCTCCTCTTCAATGATGGAATTTGACGGGCAAAATGATCGTCATGTGGCATTTTGACCGTAAAATACGGTTAAAAAATTTCGTTAACCATCTTGTGTGAAGGGTAAAATTTATCATTTAAACGTTTTTTTGAAGGGTAATAAAATTTTTAAAACGTTATTATTTTACTAGCATCATATTACTAGTATTATTACTATTTTTGATCTTATTTAAAACAATATTTTCCAAAATAGAATTTCCAAATTCCAACCATACTTTCACTTAATAAATAAATAAATAATATTAAATTAGTATTATTTCTATTCCTTTCTATTGCAAGTTGCATTGATTTTTTATAGAAAAAGAAAAGATCATTTAACTCAATGATGTTTCCATTACTTTTTTTATTTTTCTATTATTACAGTGAACATCTACATACTCCAAATTTCAGTCCCGAATCATCATTGTCCATTGATTACAAATTTACAATTTACATTAACATTCTACCTCTAGTCTGCTACAAGCCTACACGTTACATGAACATCAACTAAATGACTTGAAGTTGGAACTTGGGACTAGAGATTCTGGACTCGTGCACCTGCATCTAAAGTCTTGGAGACATAACCGTTTTCCCAATGGAAGCAGGAAGCAGTACCTGTTTGGTCACGTCTGGATTCTGGAATAATTCTGCTATTTTATTACCCTCACGTCTGGAATCTGGAAGGGAAACAATTAAGTTAGTTCCACGGATTGATAACTTAATTTTCTTCTGATGCTGCTGGTAGCTATGAATATGTCACCAGGAGGGTCCATATATGTTGTATGCAAAGGTACATCGATTGAGAGAGGTTTATTATGTGCTGCTTGCCCATAGGGCCTTTTATGCCTAGCATTCCATGGAGTTTAGAGACAGACTCATTATATGGCCTCTGTACACTCTCACTGGGTGCATCCTTCTTCGCTTATCTCTTATTTTATTGGATTGGTGCATTTTAAACAGCTAGATTGACCTTTCAGTATAAGTAGCAAAGGCACAAGTAGGCGGGCCATATGACCAAACGCAGCTCCACTCATATCTACCCTACCTTAGCTTGTACTTCTTTGCTTACTTTGCTGGGTAAAGAGAAAGGTTTACTGTAGCTTGCTGAGGACCATTCGTGTACCAGTCTTTATGGTTGTTGATTTGGGCCCCTCTGTCCCCGATATTTCAAGCAAAGCAAAGTGAAAAGCAGTTGAGAGTTACTCTGGATGGATGGGATATGATATTCTAATTCTCTCCAAAAGCTCCGGCCTCTGCAATAATAAATATGGGCTTCTAGTTCCTTTGAGCTGCATTGTTTTTCCATTTTTGGGTCATTTTTTTAGTTAGTATGATGAAGATGGTTAGCCTTCAATGGCCACTTGTGTCAACTTGCTTTGTGTTGTTATTGTTGTTTTCGTGCAAGGAGGCAGTGTTGGGTTTGGATCCCACTGAGCTTATTGGAAATTATATGGAATGGTGCCCTGCTACAGCCACCTGATATGGCCGTCCAGATGGCGATGGAAGCGATGGTATACTGTGCATTCTTCCCTCTGCCACTCCATATAATTCAATTGCCATTGGTTTTTATTCAATTCTAGTAACTCTGGTTTCAATATTGCAGGTGGCGCATGCGGGTATGGTGGCCTTGTGGATCAGAAGCCTCTGAGAGCCAGAGTAGGCGCTGTAAGTCCAGTTTTATTCAAAGGCGGAGAGGGTTGTGGGGCATGCTACAAGTTAACTGATGACTGCAAAGACTTAGACAATGTGTTTTGGTTATTATTTACTAAATAATTATTCATTCATGGAAAGTGCAGGTTAAGTGCATGGAGAAAGGCTTATGCTCTGAGAAACCTATAACTGTCGTTATAACTGACGAATGCCCAGGAGGATACTGTGCCTTCGGTAGAACACATTTTGATATGAGTGGAGTTGCGTTTGGTCATATGGCCACTCATGGAAAAACCCTAGCGCTTCCAGGTCCATTATTATAAAGAAAGAGGTATTTTCTAAGAGCTCTAGCGAAGTATTCCCGTTCCCGTTCAGTCTATGAACTGGTGAACTGGCCTTTAGGCACTCGATTTTTCATTTGAAAGCAGCTCTTTCAAACTTGGGTAAGCTCATGGCACTAAAGGTGACCCATATAATTCTAAAAAGACGTCCATCTTTTAACCTCTGCTCATTTACTTATCACAATTACACTTCCTATTTATATTTTTTTCTTTTTAAGGCCTTATTTATAGTGGTTAGCCGCGTTGAATCCGGACAAATTCCATCAGTGGTCAATTGAACGGATAACCTTATAAATTATAAATTCCATCACTGCGTCGACTCCTTTAACCATAGATCATTGAACGGATAACCTTAATTATGGTCCATCATCAAAGCAACCTAATTATATGATAGGGTGGGTATGGGCTTCACAAATTGAAAGGATATGTTAGTTTTATCACACTCTTCCCTTGAATATGCTTACTTGGTATAGGGTTATATTTTATATTTTGCTAGAACCTTTATCAGAGATATATTATTTAACTGTTTATGATAGATATTTATAATTATCATTTTAATTTTAATGTAAAAATGTCAAGAAAATAAATATTGTTTTGAAGAAAAAATTAACAAAATTTAATTATTGAAGGGTAAATTTTTTGGCAAGACTTCATTGTTGAAGGGTAAAAATTTAAACAAAACGTTTCACGACGGGTGATATATACACCCAAAACGTCAAAAAAAAAAACCTTTGACGGGTACAATGAAAACCAAATTCCAACACTGCTCCTCTTGAATATCGTTGTTGCTTCTCTAGGGCACTCCGATGGCTGCTTTACTTCTCCCACATGTCCATGTCTGATACGTTGTTGGAGCAAACCTTCCGAGGCAACCTTAGAGTTACAGCTTCTACACCCCCAAAAGACGCACTCCAATACACTCTCGGACCTTCCTTATTGGGTCATCCTTGGAGATGTAACATGTTTTCGTCTCTCATAAGTCAACTTCGACAGCACCCTGTTCCTACCACTTGTTGTTATGAAGGGATTTTCTAGTTCTTCATGTGAATGTGGGTTTCCGGCCCATACAACTCCAGTGTTGCAAGAAAAATCTATGATACCATTTTGTAACGTCCCCATCCATCGGATGAACCACAAAGAGGAGGATAGG
Organism: Larix kaempferi; assembly: GCA_027924585.1. Taxonomy (NCBI): domain Eukaryota; kingdom Viridiplantae; phylum Streptophyta; class Pinopsida; order Pinales; family Pinaceae; genus Larix; species Larix kaempferi. The sequence goes on from BSBM01000017.1 coordinate 57,408,377, forward strand.
AACCGATGCAGTTCTATACTGAAGCCCAATGTCCACACACGAATTTATATTGGGAATAATAGTGTGTAGAAACATAATAATGATAAAGACACCAGAAATAAATCTCATTCTACACATGAGACACATGCCTTTACTGGCATAATACATCATAGGCATAATCATAACTCCATACTTAAATTAAACAACAATATTTTATATTTACGCACAAAGAAATACTTATCTAGAATAATGACCCAATCAATTCACTATGTAAATGTGATTTTCCACCCAATGATGGGTACTATGTCCAACATATATTATTTTTGTTGAGATTCAACCCCAAGTCATGCTATGAGTCCACCAGGGTAAAGGAAACACCTATAGGATTCTATATCTAAGTCCACAACCCATTATGCTCTCCATTCAAGGTCAAATGCTCACATAGAGATATAAAGTAGCGTCAATAGCTAGCATACCATTGGATCCACATTACCATCCCAACATGACACCTTATAGGCTAAGGCATCCCTTTCACCAATCTGGGTCCCTCGGGTGATTCATCTTTCCAAGTTCTTCTAGTGTGTGCATAGAAAGAGTCCAATACGTTGCATCACGTTGGGGATCTACCTATAACTTTCATTCATGGCTTCTTAGGCATGTATGAGTAGAAAAACTCACGGGGTCAGTCTCAGGACTTAGGATCACTTACAGACATCTCTCTCTCTCTCCCTCCCCCCCTTTAGTCTATAGATTGGGATATCAGGGTAGGAAACAAACTAGTTTTGGGACAAGTCTCTCTGACAATGCAGGTTGTATGAGTGTTTGATGCGTGAGGGTAAAGCGACGAGGGTCTATGTGGGGTAAAATGACCTGGACGTGAAGGTGAGCGTAAGCAAATCGAGGAAATCATTTGTAACAAGTCTTAGAAATGGCGTCGGTACAAGTCTCTATGTCTGCAAGGGTCTAGGTCTGTGAAGGTGAATGTAGTCTAGGGAGAGCGTAAGTCTCAGGTGAGTTTGGGTGAATGAAGGTAAGTCTCCTGATTGTCTAAGCGAGGGTGAATGTCCAATTATGGTCCCCAATATCTCCCGGTACATGCGTGCATGTAAGAGGTAAGGAGGAAGATCTGACACTGGGTAGGATAGATGGGAAAGCAACAAGCTTCCATGACATAACTTCAGATCGTGGGGAAAATGACTCCTACAAATCTACCACAAAAGCACCTGCATCCCTATGCTCCTTAACTATGTGAGGGGACTTATCCCACCAACCTCACATAGAAAAATAGATGATCTTGTGAAAGCAGTAAAAGGAAGTAATTTGCTCATTCAAGGCTCATGGAAGCAATAAGAATAGCTTTATGGTTGACACTTTCCAGTCAAGGGTTCAACCCCCATATGCCCCTTTTCGTCTTCCCCTCTAGTGGAATCATATCCCCTTTGGTGGACCTTACACAACCATCTTGGTCCATTCATATTATTTATCAACATAATATTTACATTACATTTCGACTAGCTTGATAAGTCAATCAAATAGTTCAAATAAGAAAGCATTTACATAATGGATTTAATATATATTCCAAGGGTCAAACATGGGGTATTGAAGGGATGAGTGTGGTCATGGGTTCATAAATGGAACTTCTAAAAAAAATTGTTCATTTTTGATACATTTTGAGTTTTTTCAACTAATGATTTTTTTTCCATTGTAAACTAATTTGAATTAAGGAATTATAGATGCAATTTAATTTGGATGAATAAATTAGGGTCTAGGATGTTATAATATTATATTGTAAATATAAAATATAATACAACTAGATATAATGTGTTTCTTGTGTTTTGGATTCTATTTGGTATTAAATTTTTCTTACATAAATTAATCAAATTTCAGCTCCTATTGAAACCTGAATTTACAATATGTATATTTTGACAATAACATAGAATTTATTGAATAAGGCCAATCTATATCCAAGCCTATCTTATTTTGCTTCTTTAAGATTTACTGCTTTGCTTCTTTAAGATTTACTTGGTAGTATTTAATAGCCAAAGCGAGAGACAATTTTTTTTCAAATTTTGTATATGATATAATTCAACACAATGGACATTGAAAAACGGGGGATTCAATCTTTCTGACTTAATTCTCTAACAGAATGTAAATATTTTGACCACCGATATATATGAATATATGACCTTGATATTTATTAAAAGAAACATGGGTACATTTATTAATTCCAACCACACCATGTTGTTAATTTGATTAACATGATGGTAGATGCACAAATAGTGGAATTAGATTAGCATAGCCACAATTAAAGTGGTTAGTGAACTGGTTTAACTAATTATTTAGTTTTGTGGAGATGACTGAAGTTTATTTAAATCTTAATCAAGATGCATTTAAACATAACAAGATACAACGAGCATACACTTGTTACAGTTTTGTTGATCCTCTCAAAAAAATCCAAAATCTCAAATAATATCTAAATGCCTATCAACCTAAATATACATATAGCTCACACAGAGTAAACCCAACAACAAAAGTTTAGAGGAAAGAAAGCCCTTCAATATATATTTTTGAAATAAAAAAAAATTGTCGAGAGTCTCTCTAATCGTCAATATATTTTTTTGAAATAGAAAAAAATTGTCCAGAGTCTCTCTAATCGTTAGAGTGCCCAAAATATGTATATATTTATACCCCAGAGATATAAAGTTGAGAATCTGAAAGTGGTAATTACCTCTGCACGCATTACAGTGGAGTCAATCAGCATAATATTACCGTGTCAAAAAGACTTTCGAATCCCATCACAGAGCTGTCAAAGTAATTACAACAATTACAACTCTTTTACATTAGAACTGTTACTGAAAAACTTTGACAAAAACCATAAATTGTACAGATGACCCATTCAACATAAAAAATACCATATAAAAAATCCTTCCAATCCCTTGAACCAAAAAAACAAACAGACTCCTTGAAAGCTTGGACTCTTCTCTGATACAATAGCACCCCAATCTTTTGACAAAGGGACATGCATTCTTATAATCTGTTTGTTAAATTCCTTTAACATGAGTTGTCTTAGGTTTGAGTTAGGTTTAGTTTATTTTTGACAAAATATTTTATCAAATTGTGATTTTACCTTATTCTAATTTCATTTTAATTGCGATAATAGATTTTGTATTATTCTAATTTCATTTTTAATTGAAAAAATGGATTCATCATCCTCAAAAATAATCCAAATAACAAAATTTACACAGAATGTTCCGAACTGCCCATCTGTTACTTCAGTTTTGCCACAACATACAGCCCAGTTGTGCCCAATCCAAAGATTGCCACCGTGCTACATCTTCCCAACATTCCAGGCAGCTCTGAATCTTGGAAATCAATACAAAACCCTAAATTTCTCATACAGGTCAAGTTTACTTTCATTCATAACGATGAAAGCCTTTGTTTCTACTACCAAATAATACAGGATTACGAGATTGCAAGATTATTACTTCTGAGATTAAAGAGATTTTAAATTCATATGTTGTGATTGTACTTGAAAATACTTCATGGTTAAGAAATCTATATAGAGTCTCAAAATGATAGAATTGCAAATATTCATTGTCAAAATGCATTTATTATTATTATTGAAACTAGACGAGACGTAATGAAAATGGGTGTTAAGAAAACCCTATAAAATGGAATCACAGTTAGATCAGTAGCATAGAATTTTCAAAATATGAATTTCATTATTTTGAAAATGGTGCAGGTTTGGAATGAATTCGAACAAGGACAAGTATTGGATATTGTTGATTCAACATTAGAGGGGCAGTACCCAAGAGAGGAGGCGTTGAGAGTGATCACAATTGCACTTCTGTGCACTCAAGGCTCTTCGGCGCTGCGGCCAGCGATGTCAGAGGTTGCGTCCATGTTAACCAACAATTTAGAGATTCCTGTTCACCCTACACAACCAGCGTTCATATCTGTACACACTGCCTCTGGTTCTGCTCGATCTGATGGATCTCGTGGATCTATCACAACGTCTTTACTTCCTCGCTAGTGTAACATATGAGAGTTTATTTTTATACTTACCGCCACTGAAACTAACCTTTGACGCAGGCACGCCATATCGTCTCAGTCAGAGCTTTAAATACATCTCTGTACCTGTGCATGATTCAAATTCAATGAACCTTGATCAGCATTGTTTATTCTTGATGTTCAAGTGAAATTATAATCGAAATGCCAAGTTATATGCTTGCAGAGGCATGTGTAAAGCCAAAGTTTTGGTTTTATCATATTTGCGTTGTTGATTGAATGATGTTAACGCAAGTTTATTAAGTTATATAATTAAAAAATGAGTTATAGGATTCGTTAAATTAATTAATAAGGAAGAATTTACAAAGGGATAATTTCTTTAAGGTTCAAACATTTGGTTATTTGGTCCTTTGGTTTCTCTCAGGCTGAGAATTTGGGTATTTTGTGTGCTTTAGGGTTTTCAATTCTTCAAAAATAGCCATGCCATCTTCGAACTTTGATTTCTGTAGTATTGAAAATGCAATCAAGGATTTGAATAAAGCAATCATTTGAAAAACCAATTTCAAGGTAATCTTGAGACCATGAACCAAACTTCATAGGAAACAGAATCGATGACATGGAAGGGAGCATCAAAGCTTAGGGGAGCGGAGTGGATAGATTGGTAAAGGATGTAGCTAAGATGTGCATAATGATAGTTCAAGGTAATCTTCAGCATAACTCTGTGCAGGCTTCCAAGACTCCGGGAGAGAATTCGATGCTTCATCATAGAACTCGAGTCAAGCGGGCAAGAAAGATGAAGTTCAGTCTTGTTCTGAAATTTCAGTTTGATCTCCTCCTCTTTCATTGTTTATAATATTTCTAATTCCCAAACTTTTTGTACTTGTATGAGTGTCACTTTTATAATTACCCCGTCAATGTAATAAAAAAATTAATATAAAAATCCTTATAAAACTAATGGATGGAATTACGGTTGGTCAAAGAATCGTTATAAACTTAGAAGACTCAAGCATAAATGAAAATTTGGTATAAGTTTATGATTGTGATTATAAAATATATGTAAGTTTTAGCTTTGAAATATTCAAATGAAGTTGAGGAACGGGAAAGTTAAAGAACTCTCAAAAAATACATCTAATTTTAAAATATAATCTGAAAAAAAAATTATGTAGTGTATTTTTTTCAATTTATAATAAATTATGCATTTTATTTTCAATTTATGTTTATTTAAATTATTCATGTTAAATATATTTTTAATTTTAATATAATTTTATATTAATTATATGATATAAAAGAGTTAAGTGTGAAAATTATATGATGATGATAATGATTAAAGTTGATTGAAATCAACTTTGGTTGATAATGAAGAAAGAAAGAAATTATTTGGTTTGGTGTAAAATTTTATTCCTATGTTCAAAAAGCTTAGAAATGAGGTATGGAGGTCACCATAATTTTCACAAGCTAGAAGATTAGGGATGTTAGTATTATAATAAATATTGTGACACTGCGATCTAATGTGAGTGTACGTAGGGCACTCCAAGAGAAAGGGACTTTCATCCTCAACGTATTTAGTCTCATATAGATGGTAAGTCCTTTCATCCCACGGTGTTTTAGGAATTGTCCAATGTTCTGTTTCACTACGAAGCTTAGGAGAGTTAGTTCTTATTTTAGCTATGATTAGTTTTCTTCTTCAAGTTAGTTAAAATAGAGAAATATTTTTGGTCTTCTAGCTATAATTTCCTTTTAACATCTAGATCGTTATTGCCCCACATTTTCTCTTTAAACTTAGATGTAATAATATTTTTAATGTTATTAATATTTTGCAGAGTGGCATTTTTGTCAATCACCCAATGATTTAACCAAGCCATGGTGTCTTCATACCAACCTCGCTTGAGCCACATGTGGTCTTGAGTGGATTTTAAAGCAATTTTAGGGAGCCTAGATGTTCTCCCATATTATTTATCTTGTACTTGTACATCACGTACCTAGTCGTAGCAATGATCTTGATGGGGGGAAGATCCGCATCTATTAGGAGAATAGGATAAGACATATTGTTTTTAATTCTGAGGTTATGAGTTATAAAGCGCTTATGGATTTTCTCAATCTTTTTCTAGGATTCTCTAGAGATGCTACAACTGTTAAATTTTGTCATTTTTTCTAGGGAGGATTCTTGGGTAGGAGGGGCAAATATATATAGGTTTTTTTATATTCTTGTACATCAAACCTGAGGAATATAGGGCTATTTACTTTGTCTAAAATTTGGTATTCCTTCTAGAAATGGGCAAACTTGGGTAAAAGTTATAGACTTAGGCTTGGAGGGGCCCTTAGAAGAAAAATGGAACTCCTTCATTCAAGCCCTAAAGAATTGTGGGGTGTGTGAAATTCTAAATCACAACAGATCATGGAGTTGAGTATACCTCACAGAGAAAGAATGAGTAGAGAAATTGAGTTACAGTGAAAATTGTAGTAAAAATGTGCAGACAATTGAAGATGCATGAGAAATCAGATAGGAATAGAATAATGTCACATGATCCAATAATCAATATAATGAACAATGATGTTACAATGGAGAGAATTCGAATCACCTAGGAGAATTCAACTCTCAGTCTGTCTAGAATAGTAATTGGGCTGGTGCAAGATAATGCTGGTCACTCATGACCTGTTAGTCACAGTGGACTTCTGGAAAAAAAAATCCAAATGTCAAAAATCAATATTAGAGCTACATACACAAATTTTTGGAATATGGAGTAAGAAGATGAAACGTAGACAATCGGATTACCTTCCGGAATATATAACTTTTATTTATAGAAATTAAGTATAACTCCCAAAAAATGGGGTTCTCCTAAGGTTGGTATGTTATTTTTTTTTTTAAACATAATGTATATGTTTGCATTGGGCCCCGGGTTTGGTATGCAAATAGTGGGAATTTGAGAAAAAAATTCTATAGAGTCGTAGATAACATGCCGTTCTAGTGCAATGCTATTTTTCCATATTTATTTATGTTAATTTATTTATTTTTAAATTAAGGAAGTCAGCGAAGCCCTAAAATGATTAGGTCGAGCGTTGGGCCCCGACATCATGATCTTAACATAATCAATGAACTTTGTTTTTTTTTAGGATGTAGTTGTAGAGAATTTATGTCTTTGACATCCATGAAATCAAAATCGTCTCAATAAAATATGTGGTGTTGAATTTACTATAGTGTGCTATTATAAAAGTCTATTATCATGTGGTGTGGTTGTTGTTTGTTTGATGCGATGTGTTTATGGCTGAAAGAATAGGGGCCTCCATTTGGGGAATGTCTATTATAAAAGTCTATTATCATGTGGTGTGGTTGTTGTTTGTTTGCTTGTTTGATGCGTTGTGTTTTTGGCTGAAAGAATAGGGGCATCCATTTGGGGAATGTCTAACTCTAGGTTGTGATATATTGAGATTGGAGTTTCTTGTTAACCTAAGGTTTATAATGCATTAAGAAGATTTTTATAAAGTAGATAGGAGTACTTTATTTCCCTATTAGCAATGAAATAATTACATTGATAATGAGAACATCAATGTATATTATTGTTTCAACCATGCTTCTATAAGTAAAAAATTGTTATGTTGTGTTGTGCCTTCGTTGATGTGTTGTGTCTTGGAGGAAAGAATAGGGGCTTCTATTTGGGATATCTAGACATTAGGTTGAAGCACTTCAAGAATAAAAATAGAGAAGTTTAATCGCAAGATCTTTGAGTTATGGAAGTTGAAGATGGAAGATCTTCTTGTAGATAGAGAATGGTGGATTGTTGTGGATTCAAGTACAAAACTCACCGGTACGTTGAAAGAAGATTAGAAAAGATGGAAATAAAAGCAAGAATCACAATTCGATTCCTTCTCGCAAATTCAATGTTGTTGAATGTCTCTAGAGAATATAGTGTAAAGTTGTGGGATAAGCTAGGGAATTTGTATCAATCCAAATCCTTGATAAGTAAGTTATTTCTTTGAAATAAGAACTTGTACAGTCTTAGGATGGAAAATGGCGACTCTATAAAGGATCATCTAAATGCCTTTAATACTCTAGTAAGTAAACTTGTCTCTGTTGATATTAAGATGGGGGAAGAAGATATGCATGTATTGCCTTGTTATGTTTTTTCCATTCTCTTGAAATAATTTAGTTGTAGCAATTGGTAGTATTTCTCAATCTGCATTAAAGTTTGATGTTGTAGTTGCATCCTTGTTATCATAGAATATGATGAGAAAATCCATGTAGGGTGTGACCAAAGATATTTTATCTGTGTGAGGTTGGCCCCAAGAGAGGAAAAACAAGTCTTATGGGGGCATATCTAAATCTAAAGGTAGATCTAAATTTTTAGGACAAATTGCAATTAAATGATGGAAATGTTGCAAACTTGTGCATTATAACAATGATTGAAGATCTAAGAATGTTGATAAAGGTAAAGTATAGGATGATGCTCCTTCCATAGAAAATAAAACCTTATTAGAAGAATGAAGTGATGCTTACTTGGCATATATAGGTACACATGTAGATTATGATGTATGGTTGATCGAATTGGGTACATCATTTCATATGAATCTTCATTGGGAGTGGTTTTGTCAATATAAAAAGTACAATGTAGGTGATGTTTTCCTAGCATATTACTTGATGACAATAATCATAGCACTTGGAAAGGTCTTGCTGCTACTCAAAGATGGAAGGATTAGAACTCTTATTTCGGTTTAGCACATTCTATTTGGATTATGATTATGATTGTGCATAATCATATTTGAAAATGACACACACTAGATGGTTCTTGTAATGCCCGACATTTTGGTGTGACCGCTAAACAACATTTGGACCTATATTGTATTTCTTTGCTTATTATATGTTGAACTCAACTTGTTTGAGTATATTATGTGTGCAAATTTATGAACATACTGATATGCATCAGTTATGTGCAAGTTATCTTTTTTTTAATTAATGTGGATAGTTAGCTGATTTGATTTTGTTAGATCCCCTTTAGGAAACATAGGCATAAACCAAATGAAGACAAGAAGAGGTAGGTGTTAAAGCAAAATTTCTCATTAATCTTATGCACATATTTATACAATGAGATTACCCTTGGGTTCATATTCACTAGGTGTATTTTGGACTCCTCGAGACTTTTCACATCCTCCTTTGACTCTTAACCCTAAACAGATTAATGTATCCAACAATCCCCCTCTTAATCCTAAGGGGTGTATGTGAGTCCAAGAAGAGAGTTGAATAATTGGAAGTGGACAAAACATCTCAAACTTGACAATCTGAATTTGCCAAGCAAAATCGCAAAAGCTGACATCTTCTCCTAAATATAAGTGCTCTTTGAATTGGTGGGTTTTTCTAACCACAAACCAAAAGGGATAGAAGAAGCAATAGAGGCCGATGTCTTCTACTAAGTGGGTGGTTTAAGGTTGACCAAAAACTCTTGAACTTGGAAAGAACTGTGGTTCTCGCTCAGAGGTTCTCTCTATAACTTGGCATGAAGGCCAGGGTATGTTTTAAGGATTCTAATATTATACATAAGTGTAGTATCATAGGCGACTATTTTGGATTGAAAAAAACATGTATATATATAGGTAGGCAAATATTAAATATGAAACATGCAATTTGCTACTGAAATGAGTAAATTTTGGCAAATATTATGACAAAAAAACATATTTTATGTAAATATAAGTGATATTAGAGACTAAAAATGACCAAATAGCGAATTTGTTTTTTGAAAAAAAGCTAAAAAAATAGCCAATTCGCGAAATTTCACCCCTAAAATTTACTCTAATGAAGGCTCAACAGTTCCTCTGAAAAATTGTGGTTTAAGGACCACCATATGATGTCTAGGAGAAGTTGAAGTATTCTACTAAGTGGGTGGTTTAAGGATAACTACAAACCAAATCATGCTCAGGAGAAACATCACTTTGACTCTGGATTAGTGCTGCAACTCTGACTCTGGCTAGGTGGCTTTGACTCGAGGCTCTAGCATCTAGCACAAGGTTCTGGCTATGGTTTTAGCACTGGTTTTTGACCGCTTGTTCTAGATCGCTTGTTCTTGCTCACTTGTTTCTAACAGTCCATAATTCTTCCCTGTCAGGAACAAAGTGAGTGGAAAATCTTATGGTGGTTATGAGTATCAAAACTAGACACAGAATACCACGATCTAATGAATTCTTTGGATCATGGATCTCTTTCAGTCTTCTGGATAGAGCTATGAATCTGGCATCTGAATATGGTTGTGGTTTAGGATCGCTTGTTCCGGATCACTTCAAGAAGGTTGTGATTACTTGTTTTTAGATTGATAACGATTCAAAACTTGAACCCTGACAATCGATTCATGATGTTTCCCCTTGTTAGGTACAAGATGCTAAGAAGGAAAAAAATTTGCTGCAAGTTGTGTCAGAACTCAAAACTTGGTTCTGCAATATGAACGATATATCTTGTTGGTTGTTGTTGACCATTTCCAAGAAGCGATCCACCCGTAGTGATATTCAATCTTGGAGGTTTCTTCTGTGTCAAACATATATTTGAAGAATGATTATGCTTCCCACATTGCTAACAAGGATGGATTTTGAAGCATTGTTCTTCCATGTGGAAAATTCACTGACAATGTTGGCACTGATGTTCAACTAGAACAGGTTAAGAAGACTCATCCTAAAGAAGTGCATAACTCTAAAAATGGATTGGTTTGTAATAATTTGGGATATGAAAGGTCACATCTTTATCATATCCAATGCCTATTTTGTGTTTGTTGATTCTGAGTTATTACCAAGGTTTGATGATGGATTTGGAAATATTTTGTTGATCATGATCATGAGGGCCTTCATCTTTTGACATTATTTCATTGTCTTGGTCTTGCATTGGTAGCTGATAGGAATCATCTTCATATTAAAAAGTAGGGTTTTTCTAAACAAGAACTAGTTCATAATGTTGATTCCATTGTTGTACATTGTCCTCTTCAGGTTCTGAATCCTGCAAATGAGTGATAATAGTTTGGAGAGTTTCTTTGTTTATTTTGATTGAATTGCCTACAACATTAAGTATTAGAGAGTGTTAAGTAACTCTAATATTTATTCTGATCCATTTTTAGGCCTCCTTATGTAGGTAGGTCCAAATTACAATTGACTCAACCGAGGGCTTCTTGCAACTCCACCCTTTAGAAAAAAACTCAATAAACTCAAACTCAGAAGGGTGTCAGTGCTGACCGAGATTACACTCATTTACAAATATCTCAACTCAAAAAATAATTTGCAAGCACAAGTGAACTTACAAAAATCACAATTTGCAAGTTTCAATGTAGAATCTGAAACTAAGTTGGTCTTTTAAGAAATGAATGCTTTACCTCTGTGATCACAAACATGACTTTGGATTTGAGTGTGCAAAGATGTGGTGTGAAGTCTACCTAGCAGCAACTGCAAATTTGCTTGGATCCTTCAAATACTCCTCAATTTTCTCAACAATCCCGAATATGTGTCTTTTCTGATGAGCACTGCTCCAATAAGAGAAGTGCATCAAGCCTGCAATTTTTACAGTGTTTGGGAGAACTAAAGGTGCAGGCCTATGTCTCTGCCACCTTTTAAAATATGAAAGTCTAGTAAAATAATGATATCGATCAATAGCTCAAAAATCTGTGTAGAATGCAAGTCTTAATACAATGAATTTACCTACACTATAAAGTATAAATAGAGTTTCAAAGGGAAAAAAACTCAATACTTAGGGGGCTACTCTTCATCTGTTAGAGCATTAACAAACCAGAGATTTCAAAGATACCATATGTCAAAGATTTCAAATCAGATTTGTCAGCTTCATGTTGCATTTACTCCAATATGTGTTAGGATTTGGCTGAGTCCAACGCAACATCCAATATGTAGTTTTAGGAAAGGTCATAGATACCAAGAAGCACCACCATGCTTCCACCGGTCTTCACGCAGTTACCAAGAGAGCAATGATCAATATTAAACTCAATACCAAAAGGAGAGGGCGTACAATTTCTAGGTCGACGGTTTGAGTCTTGTGGAGAACTTGTCAGTATATAACAACAAACTACCTTCGTATATTATGCGTTCCGAGAAGCCTGGCAATGCATGATTCTTCACTGAACAGTTACCAAGCCAATCGACTCCGATGGAGCACTATGTTGGTCTTGGAGGAGAGGTTTCACATGATACAACTCTCGTAGATTGAGAGGGAACACGTTAGGGTGAATGCACTCACTGCTCTTGATGGGATGAATGCATTCCACGCCCACCACTGCTCTTCATGAAATTGGTGTTTCCATGAAATGCATCACCGCCAAGCACCACCAAGTTTCACGCTCAAGAGACCTGACGCTCAGGTCTCCATGCTCAAGAGAGCTCACACTAAGGTTTCCACGTGTTTAGGGTTCACCAATGTAGCAGCTCGATGAGAAAAAAAGGGCACTCATGCACCAACTGGTGTCATGATATTTCAAACCATATTTACAAAAACTTTACTCCAACACAGCTTCACATTACATTCAATGCATTCAATACTCCAATATGTGTTATCTAGAGGGTGTTCACTCCATGAGGGAAATCACCATGCGAGCAAGAAAATGGAGTCTCCATGTTCTTGTCACCATGATATCAAGTTGTGCAACTTGATCCATAATGGGATACCGCTACATTCAATGGTTTCAACGCAGCATTCAACCCATTCTACTTCACACGAATCTTCATGCTGCATCAAACAACTTCAAGAAACGATTTGTAGCAACCAAATTCACGATCCTCAATAGTGAAATCAACTCCACACGGGCTTCAAAACGCAGGGATACAATCCAGCAATACCCAGTCACGGCAATAGTCTCAAAACACAGAAATTAGGGTTAGGTTTTCAGTGCACAAATAGAAGGGAGAAGATGCAACAATTGTGAAACATCTACTCAGATAATCACACAGGAATCACATAGAGGGAAGATGAATATGCCAAGACTGTCAAATAGGAGTTAGCAATGATCTTGAGAGTAGAGGGAAGAAAAGCATGGGCCACAAGCTCATAATATGCTTTGATACCGTTGTTAGATCCCCTTTAGGGCACATAGGCAGAAACCAAACGAAGACAAGAAGATAGAGGCGTTAAAGCAAAGTTTTTCATTAATCATATGTACATATTTATACAATGAGATGACCATTGGGTTCATATTCCCAAGGCATCTCTTGGTCTAATGAATACTTTTCATATTCTCCTATGACTCTTAACCCTAAAGGGATTAATATTTCCAACAACTTTTAGTATGTAGAATTTAATAAATTATAGGGTAAGTGGATACTAATGTACATTACCATGAAATAGGTGAATGGATGCCATGCATGTGATAGATATGTTGACTTGTTTATACTAAGTAATGGTTGATAATTTGGTAATTGACATGGAACCAGTGAAAGAATATGTATTATCGTATGTTTTGGATAAGACCTACCCATAGGTTAGAGGGGCTAAGTGATAGATAGACACTTGTTATTATGTGTGGGATATTGTAGGTGTATGTAGGAAATCAGGTTGCCCAAACTAGTTATTTGATTGCGCAACTCTAAGAACTACAATAGAAACACAATGTGATTACTAATAGGGTGTTGACCCTAGTTCCATTAGGATGGGTGGAAGTATTGCCATCATGTATCCTCTGAAACCTGGAGTCATGGGAGGGTTGTGTGAGTCATGCTCCCTAAGTTGCGTGAAGATGACTACTAGTTGCCTGCTCGGAAGTTAGGTCAATTTGGTCAATGCTCCCACCTATGGGTTATATTTGGGGTTGGGCCAATATTGTTGATGCTCCAGGATATTCGAGGAGAGGAATGGATAGGAAGATGAAGTATTAAGTAGGTTAGGGAGGAATTGTAACGTACCCTCGTTACTCACATAAACAAATCTACAATTTATAAAACTATAAAAATAAAATTTAGCATTCTACATCCAATTGACAGCTTCTTATCTACATTAGTGGGCCCATAAACATAAATTAAAACACAGACAGTCAGAAAAATGCCATCCGGAATCACCCAATCCGCTTTCCAAGCAAGTTAGAGCTCCCACCGAACTTCTGTTCTTATTAAGCAACGAAGTAGTTAATCCTTCAGCATGCTCAAGGATAATACATAACAACATAAAGAATGACACTAAGCTAGATAGGCGTATCATAGCATGCAGAGTTAAACTACACAAAACAATCTTAATCATAGAAAAGATACCCACTCTACCATACAGACTTCAAAATCAGATTTATGCCCATCATTCTATAAACAAGGCATGAGCCATCCATTCATCAATGAGGTAGTGATAGCGAAAACATACATGTAATACATATATGAAGTTTAAACATACATATTTCCAATGCCAGAACCATAATGCAGGTTTCTCATGCAATTGAGGGAAACATTATTCAAGAATACAACCTTCTACATAGGCTTAAGCATAGCATAATTATGGTTTACATGTATTTACATATTCATTCCACAGATTGAACATATCAAGCATAATAGAACACATGCACATCATAATTCATACACAGATATACTTATCTGAAATTCACATGAATGTGGCAACTAGTTGCATGTGAGCCATGCTCCACCCAACCTTAGAACTTGTGTACTATTTCAGCTCCCAAGTTCACCCCTGAGCCCAGATCCAGACATTAACCAGAGATATATTACCCATTTTCCCCAACTCACTCTCAGAGTCTCAGGTGGAAAATAACAGAGAGAATGGATATTTACAGGGCTCAACAAAACAATAGGATAACAACCAATTCCATGCCAATTCCGCAATTGACCCACGTGAGTTCCTTCCCAAAACACACAGTGACACACTTCACTGCAAGCGTTGGAATTCCCTCTAGGTCTCATGCTTCATTTCCAATTGACTGGTGTATGCAACCAAGGAATTCATGGCCAGTTCGGTTTATCTCAGCATAAGAATGCTCAAGTTATCTCTGCAAATCAGGTACAGGTTTGTCACAGGAAATATTCCTCAATTTTCATCCTTTCCGAGAACTCCAGACACACAGTGCTACACTTCACTGTCCCTGCCTTAAAATCCACTCGGATTTTCCGTACTTTTTCCTACACTCAACAGACACTTCCCGTGCTATGTGTTCCTCCTCCCCTGTGCATTCCCTGGTCATGGACTCTCCTGGACTCGCATCCCCCCACCCAGGCCGTGGGCAGCATCCTCCTAGACTACCAAGGCATCCTCGTGTCCCCTCTGGGTTCCCACGTGGCTGTCCCAAAGACACACTTTGCCTCCCCATCCTTACTCATGATTAACCACTTAATTGTAACATTAAACAATATTTAATAATATTTAAGTATTAAATACCCCCATTGAGTTTAAGGCTTAGAAGTATGGGTTTTGGGTTTATCATAAAGTTTATATAACAAGAGTCTAGGGAACAAAGTACCTAAGTCAACCTTACCCCCTCACAACCCCTTGGTTAATATCTGGATCTCCTCTTCAGCGTTTTGCTCCTCATGCAACCATCTGGTATTTATATTAAAAATATTATCAGGCTATGTACTTACTCATAGCCAATTGTTCAAAATACATTATCTGTTCTAATTTGGGCCAGGGGTGTTACATTTCCCCTCCCCTTAGAGTCTTCATCATCCTCGATGATTAACATTGTATCAAATCACATACACAAATTTAGCCATCATAATGTTTTATTATATACATATTTCAAAATAAATGCAGATACTCTTCCCGCATTATATCTTTCGGTTCCCAAGTGGATTCCTCAGGACTGTAATGGGTCCATTGGACCCTTACCTATTCGATAATTTTGTTCCCGAGTGGCTTGCTTCTATGATCCAATATGAAAATTGGTTGAACCTACATTTCCCCTTCCGGTTCCACCTGAAGAACAGACCAATCAAGCACATGATTAACATCATAAACATACTTTTTCAGAAATGAAATATGAAACACATTATGTATTTTGATGGTAGGAGGTAGTGCTAGCTCATAAGCTACTGATCCCACTTTACTCAATATTTCAAATGGACCACACAATCTAGCAATCAGTTTCTTGCAGTTGCCCAACCGCAAGGAACTTTTCTTGCCTACGGCCTTCAGGAACACCATGTCCCCAACCTGGAATTCTCTATGCGTCCTTCTTTTATCTGCATAGCTCTTTTGACGATTTTGTGCCATTTTTAAATTATGTTTAATCTTTACCACTTGCTGTTCAATCTCCTGGAGCATTTCAGGCCCAATGATTAACCTGTCAACTGGTTTATCCCAATTGATTGGAATATTACACTTTCTACCGTATAAGGATTCAAATGGACTCATTTTCAAAGATTCTTGATAACCATTATTATAAGCGAATTCCACCAAGTACAAGTACTCTTGCCATTTTCCTGGTTTGTCCATGACATACATCCTGAGCATGTCTTCGATGACTTGATTTACACGCTCAATATGGCCATCAGTTTGGGGATGATAAGTTGTGCTTAAATTAATCTTAGTAACAAACTCTTTAAACAAACCTTTCCAAATATTAGAGGTGAATTTCGGATCTCTATCCGACACAATGGCTTTCGGAATACCATTCAACCTAGCAATTTCTTTCATATAAATCTAAGCAATTTTAGCTTCCTTGAAAGTTGTTTGAACATGAATGAAATGAGTTGATTTGGTTAATTTATCAACCACTACCATGATATAATCATGCTGCCTCGTGGTTCTCGGCAATCTTGTAATAACATCAATAGTTACAGTGTCCCATTTCCATTTAGGAATAGGCAATGGCCGAAGTAAACCAGTTGGGTATTGATGCTCTGCTTTGACCATTTGACATTCTAAACAACGAGCAATGTAGTTGGCCACCTCCTTTTTCATGTTTGGCCAATAAAAATTCTTCTTCACAGCTGTAAGAGTTTTCTGATATCCGGGATGTCCTGCATAAGGTACATTATGCATTTACCTCAGTATTATTCTCTTCAACTCTTCATGATCAGGTACATAGATTCTATCTTTAAAATGAAGAATGCCATTCTTAGCTACTGCAAAATTACAGAACTTTAATGCTTCACTTCCTTCTTGCAATGTTGTGGTTATTTGTAAATAATTCTTGTCACTTTTCAAAGCTTCAAGCAATCTGATTTGTAATTCAAAATTCCAAGTGTTGATGGCTGAAACATGCATTAGCTGTCCCCTTCTGCTGAGTGCATCAGCTACTCCATTTTCTTTACCTTTCAAGTACTTTATTTCAAAATTGAACTCAATTAAGAATTCAAGCCACATAGCTTGCCAGGCATTAAGTTGAGGTTGGTCAAACAAATATTTTAAATTGTTATGATCAGTTCTTAACTTGAACTTATTTCCCAAAAGATAGTGTCTCCACATGCGAAGTGCATGAACAGTGGCTGCTAGCTCCAAGTCATGAGTAGCATAATTTTTCTCATGCTCCTTCAACTTCTGTGATTTGTAGCAAATCACATGTCCTTCCTGCATTAGAACTCCACCCAGTCCTTCAAGTGATGCATCAGTACAAACCATAAATTCTTTATCAGGATCATAAATATCCAATACAGGTGCACATGTAAGCAATTCCTTTAGATTTCTAAACTATCTTCACATTTCTAACTCCAGATGAAAGGTACACCTTTCTTTTGCAAACATGTAATTGAATTGGTTATTCTTGAAAAATATTTTATAAACTTTTGGTAATAACCAGCCAATCCCATGAATGATCTTACCTCAAAGACATTGCGAGAAGTAGGCCACTCCAAAATAGCCTTAATTTTAACTGGGTCCATAGCCACACCTTCCTCAGAGATGATATGGCCCAAATATAACAATTGTTTCTGATAGAACGTGGACTTGCTGATCTTGGCATACAATTGATTTTATTTCAAGGTTTGCAAAGCAATCCTGAGATGTTCATCATGCTCCTCCTCGGTTTTGGAATAGATAAGTATATCATCCAAAAATACAATTATAAACTTATCCAGAAACTCTGTAAATACACCATTCATCAAACACATGAATGTAGCAGGAGCATTTGTTAAACCAAAAGGAAGCACTGTCAATTCATAATGCCCATATATGGTTTTGATTGCTGTTTTACATATATCTTCATCCTTAATGTGTATCTAGTGATATCCAGATCTCAAATCTATCTTAGAAAATATTCTTGCACCTATTAACTGATAAAAAAGATCATCAATTCTAGGTAGATGATACCTGTTTTTAATTGTGCCTTTGTTTAACCGCCTGTAGTCCACACATAATCTGAGTGTTCCATCCTTCTTTCTTACAAAAATAACTAGAGCAACCCAAGGTGATATACTAGGCCGTATATACCCTTTCTTCAGCAACTCCTCAAGTTGCATCTGCAATTCTTTTAACTGCGGAGTACCCATTCTGTATGGTGCTTTTGAAGCGGGCATGGTTCCAGGCACCAAATCGATTGTGAAATTGATATCCCTCTTGGGTGGTAACCCATGAACTTCCTTAAATACATCAATAAATTCTTTCAACATTGGATATTCATCCAAACTTGATTCTTTTCCATGAACCAACTCTTCTACCCGAATAACATACAACTGGCACCTTTTCCTGATGCACTTCTTCATTTGCAAGACTGAAATCTGTCTTAAAGATATAGGTCTATGAATACCTCTTATATGTAACTTATTGCTGCCATCATAATTCAAACAAGTAATAATTTTACTGTGGCATTCCAACACAGCAAAGTGTTTCTCAAGCCAATCCATACCGATCAACAAATCATATGAACCAAGAGGAAGAATGTCCAAATCTGAACAGGTTTGGTTTCCATTCATTTCAAAACAACAACTTTTTACCATAGCTGTGATCTTCCTCTTCATACCAGTTGCCAATTGAACCATTCTGGACTTAGAAAACTTTTGAGTCATCAATTTACATCTTTCAACCAAGTTAGTATTAATGTAGCTATAAGAAGCTCTGGAATCAATTGGAATTGAAATAGGCACATCGTTTAGTTTACCTTCAATATCGATCATGGAAGATTGATGATCTGCTTGGCGATTATCCAATGTTGCATAGATGCGAGGAGCACTTCTAGCAACATCACCAACAGTAGAAGCTTCTTGCATACTATATACATTGGTTCCCTTATTTCTTCTTTCAGGACATTTTCTTAAGAAATGGTCACCACCACATCCCCGGCATTTACCTTGGTTTGGTTTCTTTTGTCCTGAAAAATTATCCATCTTGGATTCTTCTTTCGGTAATGGTGGTTTAAAATAAGAGTAGGTGTCCTTCTTTATAACTAGAGGCTTAAACCCATTTCTTCTCTAATCTTGCTTCTCTTCCAGCTTACCTTTCCAAACCTTTTTCAATTCCTGCCTATGTTGGCCTTGCTCATACAAGCATCTAGCCTTTTGGAAGCAATCCTTCAAGGTGAGAGGTTCATCATAAGTCAATCTATCCTTATAATACGGAGGAAAACCACTGATAAAATGTTGTATCTTCACCTTTTCATCCTGTTATCCCTAAAGTTGAACCTAGACTACGAGGGTTCAAGCTTAAGGTAATCTTGGATAGTAGGAATGGGACATCTACATAATAATTTTTATGTTTTTCTGGTGGTAGTTGAAAACATGAATTAGGTAGAAGGATTAAAAACAAAACACAAGTAAAATATAAAACTTCAATATATGAATAGAAGCAGAAAATTTACTGTGATCATAAACTATGAAAATAAGAGCTCAGACATTGTTTTATGATAGGGGCATAGTTGTATGCTACTTAGAAGAATCATCACACGAAATTTAGACCATGTGCAGACAAAATACTAAAAGCATATACCTCATAAATTAAACAGGATTGGCTCAAAGATCATATCTTAATTCATAAACAGTCATTTCTACATTATATAAACATAAGGAAATTTATACATGCCTGTAAAAACTCTCTAAAATTGAACTTCGATCATGCTGTCAAGTTCCAACCTTTTTCTATTTTATGTCTGTCCTATATATACAAAAATTGTTCCTAACAGAACATTTAATAGATCCTATTTAATTGGATCCGATTCCTTAAAAAGTGGAACAAAGTTTTTTGAATTCAAGTCTCTCGAGCTCTTAACATAAGCAAATAAACTAGAACAATTTGCCAGCTATGAAATCCTATTACTAATTATAGAAAAGACACTATATGCTTCTAGATGACTCAGCTAGAACCGCCAGGTCATCTAGAGCTTGAGACCTCCTTTGTAACCTAGTGTATTCAGCGTCAGCATTGTGCTCTCGTCCTTGCAGCTCATTCAGTTTGGTCTTCACCTGTTTCCACTCCTTATGCATAGCTCTTTTCTTTTGCAGTGTCTCTTTTGCTATGGATGCCAGCTTCTGATAGTCTTCATCCTTCTGTCCCAAGTCCTCTCGAAGTCTCTTGTTTTCCACCAACATGCTCTCATTTATGTTCTGTAGATATTGACACTGCTCCTTGTATGATTGCAAGGATTTCCTTATTTGGTCTAGTTCAGGATCTATCTCTATTTCTTCTGCACTCATTGCAATATCTTCTTCCTGTATGCTCTTAGAAGTTGATGCTTGATTTTTATCATGAACCTGTTTATTTTCAGAAAAAATATTTTGGGAACATGTCCTACCTCTGCTTGCATATCTATAAAACCCTCACTTTCAGAAACAAAGACATCAATTTCTTGCACATCCATGTCATTTTCAGAATCATTCACTAGGACAATTTCATTTCCCTTAGTAGGTTTATTGAGCAATATATTTTCTGTGGTCGTTTTAGCTCTTAATCTCGTCCTTGGCCCTAAATTAACATTCCCTGTGCTTAAAGTTTTTTTTGGCTCATTATCGGGCAATTCAGCAATGGGGTTTTTACCAACTATACTCAACATATCGGGCTTCTGCATATTGGACAGATTCGAAATAATTTTACCTTTAGCATCAACTTGTGTCTGTTTCTCTGACAACTCTGCTTCATCATCCTTTTCTTTAGACAACTTCTTCTTCTTTTTAACATCGTAAACCTGCTCAAGGAGAAATTCATCCCAGCTTTGTCCAATTTGTTTTAAGTAATGCAGGACCAAAAGTTTAATGAGCCCGTGATGAAAAATAGAACGCTCTGTGTGTTTTGGGTGACCCTGTACCCATGATACCATTTTCTGCAAGCTCCTCCATAAATAGTATGGTAAATTTAACTTTTTGCTTCCCTGCAAGTGCATCAACATTCTAGTATGACATCTCAAAACCTTGTCGAACCGACCATCACAGGTAATGTAGTTTTGGACCATTTCCAGGGGAATTTTCCAATTTGGCTTCATTTTACTAACATGAATCCCATTATGCCAATTCAAATTTTCATAACCAGGTAACAGAAATTCACCATAATCTCCTTCGAACTCTTTCTGCTTGAACCAAGTTTCACCCTCAGTTGGGACGCCAATTACTTCTGAGATTAACTGTTCATTTAATATTATCCTAAAACTCTTGAAATCAACCACCCCCTCCTTGTAATTTCTTATGAAGGCCTTTGTCACCTGGGAGTTATATCCCTGCAATCTTTCACAGTAAATAAGCCACCCTGAATCTCTCATTAAGTTCATCGATTTGGGAAATTGCAAGAGCCACTGTATATTATTGGGTTCGGCTTTGCATGGGAAACCACCTGCTTTCTTTTTATCTTTCAACTATGAAGTTTCCTCCATATTTCTATCCTTGCCTAGAATGAACCTGTAAAATGCAATGAAAACCCTAGCTTGCAGGGGTTTGTTCCCGAAATTACACTCCTCTGTTGGTTAGATTTGCTGATTTCGATGCCTGGAGGATGTTCACATCACTATTACTGTTGTACTAGTTTTATTGCCAAGTGTTGAGTGAAACCAGCTACCACGCTTCATGGAGTACTTGATTCATGCATATGTATAATCCATTTCGAATTATAATTTCTAAATCATAATTATGAACAGTCAAACCCTTATTAAATCATAATTTCAATTTTTTTGCAAAACTGACAGCATTTTTAAATTCCAAATTCTGGCATATGCTGTCAGTTTGACCCTTAAATCAAATTTATCAAATTTGAAATTTTCAAAACATTTGAAATGTTTTTTAAAAACAAGAAATTAAACCATATTTTGAATAAAAATAGGAACAAGAGCCAAATCCTTATTTAATCATGAAAACATGACAAATAGTAAAATAAAACTTTTAAGCAAAAAATGATAAATACTTAGGGTAAGCAAATGGAAAAACTGAATGAAAATGAAGTAAGAGCTGTGTAAATCTATGGAACAACCCTAGGAATAACACATCCTTGATAAAATCCGCATAACCCAACAACTCCAAGAATTTCTTTTCATAGTCCTCCATGGACATATTTCCCAATTTATTCTCAAAGAATTCTTGTGTCTTTTTATCATAGTACTGTTGTGAAATATATTCTTTCTTGAAGAGTTTTTGGAATCTCCTCCAAGACATCTACTTCTCATCCAATTCTTTCACTTGTTTGAGTTGTTTCCACCATTTATAAGCCCTTTCTTGCAAATAATATATTGCAATTCGTGCTTCTTGGTTTTCTGAGTAGTCATGTAAATGCAAATACTTGTTCATTTCCATTAAGCCATAGCTCTACATCATCACCCGACTTTTCTCCATCAAAGGTTGGAGGTTTTATTTTTCTGAGTTCGCCTTCAAGCATTACATCATGCTTTCGCTTTCTCTGCCTTCTAGGATATTCAATCTACTGGTTATTTTCATACTGATGAGAACTTTCATCGGTTTCATGATGTGAATGTGATTTCATTTTGTTGTCTTCTCTTTCCTGAGAGAAGTGATACCTACTCATGGATTCCCCATCTCTTTCCACATTGGAAGTGACATGCTCCATCCGATTTTGCAACTGAGCCAAATTTTGCAGTAATTATTGGTTAATTTGGTTCTGTTTTTCCAAACTTTGCAAAATTATTTTGTTTCCAAACTGCAAACCCCTCAAATTTTGCACAACATCCATGGTTGCTATCCCACTTTGGTGACCATTGGATTCGTTACGTTGTTCTTCACCGTCGATTCCTTCCCCAAAATCAGAGAATTTGGGATCCTTTGCCATCTCTTCAATTCTGATTGCCTGTCTTCACTGACAATCTGCAAATTTAATGGCTGAATATTTTTGTATAATGCTAACAATATGAAATTCACACGGATTATCAGTCTAAAAACTAATTACGGCATATATTCGAATATCTCTTTGGGAAAATAATTTCAATTCCAGAGGCGCGAGAGCTACAGCCGATGCTCTGATACCAATTTGTAACGTACCCTCATTACTCACATAGACAAATCTACAATGTATAAAACTATAAAAATAAAATTTGACTTTATACATCCAATTGACAGCTTCTTATCTACATTAGTTGGCCCATAAACATAAATTAAAACACAGATAGTCAAAAAATGCCATTTGGATTCACCCAATCCGCATTCCAAGCAAGTTAGATCTCCCACCGAACTTCTATTCTTATTAACCATCGAAGTAGTTAATCCTTCCGCATGGTGAATGATAATACATAACAACATAAAGAATGACACTAAGCTAGATAGACGTATCATAACATGCATATTTAAACTACACAAAACAATCTTAATCATAGAAAATACACCCACTCTGGCATATAGACTTCATAACCAGATTTATGCCCATCATTCTATAAACAAGGCATGAGCCATCCATTCATCAATGAGGTAGTGATAGCGAAAACATACATGTAATACATATACGAAGTTTAACCATACATATTTCCCATACCAGAACCATAATGCAGGTTTCTCATGCAATTGAGGGAAACATTATTCAAGAATACAACCTTATACACAGGATTAAGTATAACATAATTATGGTTTACATGTATTTACATATTCATTCCACAGATTGAACATATCAAGCATAATAGAACACATGCACATAATAATTCATACACAGATATACTTATCTGAAATTCACATGAATGTGGTGACTGGCTACATGTAAGCCATGCTCCACCCAGCCTTAGAACTTGTGTACTATTTCATCTCCCAAGTTCACCCCCGAGCCCAGATCCAGACATTAACCATAGATATATTACCCATTTTCCCCAACTCACTCTCAATGTCTCAGGTGTAAAATAACAGAGAGAATGGATATTTACAGGGCTCAACAAAACAATAGGATAACAACCAATTCCATGCCAATTCCACAATTGACCCACCTGAGTTCCTTCCCAAAACGCACAGTGATACACTTCACTGCAAGCATCGGAATTCCCTCTGGGTCTCATGCTTCATTGCCAATTGACTGGTGTATGAAACCAAGGAATTCATGGCCAGTTCGGTTTATGTCAGCATAAGAATGCTCAATTTATCCTGCAAATCTGGTACAGGTTTGTCACAGGAAATATTCCTCAATTTTCATCACTCTCCAAGAACTCCAGACAAGCAGTGCTACACTTCACTGTCCCTGTCTGAATCTCCTCTCATATTTTCCGTAATTTTTCCTGCACTCAGCAGACAGTGCCCGTGCTCTGCATCCGTCCTCCCCTGTGCATTCCCCAGTCGTGGACTCTCCTGGACTTGCGTCCCCCCACCCATGATGTGGGTAGAATCCTTCTACCCCACTTCCTCCGGTACTACCGAGGCATCCTCGTGTCCCCTCTGGGTTCCCACGTGGTTTTCCTAGAGGCACACATTGCCTCCCCATCCTTACTCACAATTAACCACTTAATCGTAACATTAAACAATATTTAATTATTAAATACCTCCATTGAGTTTATGTATTAGAAGTATGGGTTTTGGTTTATCATAAAGTTTATATAACAAGGGTCTAGGGAACAAAGTACCTAAGTCAACCTTACCCCCTCACAACCCCTTGGTTAATATCTAGATCTCCTCTTCAGCGTTTTTCCCCTCATGCAGCCAACCGATATTTATATTAAAAATATTATCAGGCTATGTACTTACTCATAGCCAATTGTTCAAAATACATTATCTGTTCTAATTTGGGCTAGGGGTGTTACAGGAATGATGATTAGATGAGTAATGTCTCAGATTGGGATTTGAGACAACAATTTAATTGTATTTGGTTACTTTCACTTGTAAACCTTGGGTTAATTCATTAAGGTAAAACTAAATATAATGTTGTTTAGTTTTGATGTGTTGTGACTTAGTTAATATAATTTCTTGATGTTATGGGTATCATATTGTTTTCTTGAATTTGTAATTACCTTGTCTTATATGTTTGGTCATTGTTATCTTTTCATTCGGGGACTATGCATTTGAGATGATGATGGCACGATGATGGTTTCCTATAGTATGTGCGCAAGCTATGTGTGTGATAGCCATGTACACACACATTGCAATCATATGCTAGTATTAGTTACAACGTAAATCTATATAAATATATACAGGTGATTGTTGTGTTATCGTGTATTGTGGCTGATGGGTTTAACATTATTAAGATATAATATTATTTATAGAATTAACATGTTGTTCTGTAAATTTGCTTTGCATGGATTAAATTCCTTAGTATTAAGTTCATTTACATTAGCTTACATTAATCACATTTCATTATAATTTTATTAATTGTATCAATTGCCATCTATTTTAATAGTAAATACATCTAGTTAAAAGATCTCATTACAGTCGTTAAATTTTAATTAGTATGCAGAAACTATTTAATTAAAATTTCATGTTATTGATGGGTCAATTGATGCTTACAAAAAAAATGAAGAGGTAAAAGATAATGAACTATCAAAAAATAAATAAATAGACATACATTTCAAAAATTGGATGGAGTTATGTCTAGACCTGCCTTGTAGGAGGTGGTTATAAGACCTATAAAGCGGTAAGTGAATGGTATGATTCATGATGGGACTTTCTTGGACCCTTTGGGAGTGGGGGGGAGGAAGGAAGTAGAAGGGGGGAAATAAAAGGAAATTTTGGAGTATGTGAAGGATGAGATTATTTTTGGGGGACAGGAGGTGAAGAGTAGGAAGAAAAAAATGCAGAGCTACTACATGGTATGTGGATTGAACTTAGACTTGACAGGCATCTCCCCACGTAGTTTCATCTCTCATTGGCCGCATGACCTTTTCGTGTTGTAATCGTGCTAATGCACACCAATGAGTGTTTTCTCCGTGCTACTACACACATGTCTTTGCTTTTTTCACATTATTGTTCCTTTTAGTTGGTTTTTTTTTCCAGTTTTTCACAATCTTGCAGCCCCAATGGCTACTCACTAATGAACTAGAACTGATTAACTTACAATAGTTACATGTTTCTATAGTAATTAGCTTACTTAGACTAAGATTAGGAAGTAAAGATCCCATCTCTCTTGAAATCTACTTAGGTAATCAACCTCAAGGCTTTCAATGGGGATCATTGTTGTCACTAATATTCAAGACATCTCTTGATTCTTTGTTTAGTTAGCATTTTTTTAGTCTAAAGTAATGTAGAATCCACTTTTTGCACATAAGCAAGGACCTAAAGACTCTTATCTCTCTAAGTATGCTCTTCACCTCACACTTCTTGTGAGCTTGGTGAATCAGAAATGGGTGAGAAGTGTGAAATACCCTCCATTGCACACTTTTATTTCATTCGAACATTATTTTTTGCAAAGCACCATTAGTATCTTTTAGAGTTAAAAGTTAAATCTCCATGTGCATTTACTTTATACTCTTCTAGTTAATTTGCAACAATCAATTTGCTTACCTGACATGTGTTTGCATCACTAGCACACACTAAGGGACCTAAATATCTTTCATTCCAAGTATGCTCTTCACCTTGCACTTCTTATGAGCTTGGTGAATCAAAAAGGAAGGGAAGTGTGAAATACCTCCCTTACATTCATTAAAATGAATCTAGACCCTTAAAATCAACTTTGTAAATTTCCAAACCAACTAAAATCCTCCATAGGGGGTTCACAAAACAACATTTTAGTTAGGTAGGATTGATTGGGATAGGAATCTAGTAATTCCCACCAATCTAGTTTCATTAGGTGTTTGAAAAATAGCATTATTGACTTATAGGGTACTATCAAAATCCTTCTATTAGCATGTGTTAAAAGAAAAAACAGATAAGAAGTGTGATGTGGCCAAGGAGGTCAAACACGAGCTATATTTGCCTTTCCCTCTCCAAAGAACCACTTAGGTTTTTGTGGAGGAGACACTATATTTCCCAGGAAGAACCACTTATCCACACTTAACGTAAGGTATCTGCTAAATTAGAACTTAAGGTGACCATGACTAAACATCCATGTTGAAATTTCTAGAAGACTATGTAAATTGTTCATGCTAAATTAGAAATTAAGGTAACCCTGACTGAATGTGCATGCTGAAATTTCTAGAATATTATGCTTACATAGCACTTTCAATTAGATGAAATAGTTAAATATAGATGAATAAGGACCTTAGACAAGCTATATGAATAAGGGCCTTCCAGTTCGAGGAGCAATGGTGTTGATGTAGATAGTTTGGAATGGAGCTATGTACAAACTATTAAGAAGAACCTTTAATAATATTTGTAACAATTATGTTGTTCTTGAACATAGTAAAGTGGAAGATAGGACTCCTATTGTCCCTATAGAGAAGACAATTCTATGGCATCAAATACTGAAACATATTGGAGAGAAGGGCCTTTGAGAATTACATGGTAAATATATGGTTGAAGGTATATTTGATTTCTTAATATATTTCAATTTTTGTAAATTGTAAACAAAATTGGGTGACATTCCCATCTAGTATTATAAGAGAAAAATGATTCTTGGAGTTAATATCTATTCTTGTTGCATTACTAGTTAAATCTATGTATTATGTTTCATTCTTTGGTAATTTCTTGAGGAACACATGGGTCTATTTATTCCATAAGAAATCTAAATTTTTTGATAAATTTAAAGAGTTTAAATTTCTTGTAGACAATTAGTAAAAAGAAAACAAAATAAAGGCATTGATGACAAATAGTGGTGGAGAGTTTTATAGAAATGAGTTCGAGGAATTATGTAAGATGTGTGGAATAGGAAGGAAAAAGACGACTCCATACACACCTCAACATAATGGAGTTGAAGAAAAAATGAACATGATGTTTATGGAGAAAGGAAGGAGTATGCTCAATGGTGTAGGGATATCATATGAATGATAGGTAGAGATATTACATGATATTTAGTAAATTGATCACCTACATTAGCATTGGTTGAAAAAACTCCACATGAGACATGGACTAGTAAAATACCCTCTCTTGAAGTTGTGAAGTTTTTGGTTGTGATGCTTATGTGCATGTTCCAAAGGAAAGCATGAGTAATTTGGATAATAAAACTAAACAAATTATCTTTATTTCTTGTAAAGATGGTATAAAATGTTATAGACTGTGGAACCCAATAAAAAAATAAGACTTTTTAGAGTCTAGATGTTGTATTTAGAGAGGTTGAAATTCCGCTTGAACATGAAGTCTTATTACAGGAA
Source organism: Larix kaempferi (assembly GCA_027924585.1). Classification (NCBI taxonomy): domain Eukaryota; kingdom Viridiplantae; phylum Streptophyta; class Pinopsida; order Pinales; family Pinaceae; genus Larix; species Larix kaempferi. The sequence goes on from BSBM01000017.1 coordinate 57,436,825, forward strand.
GAAGAACTAGATACAATAGAGTTTGATTTGGAGGGTGAATAGTTTGAGCCAACTAATAAAGATGAGCTAGGAGAGGAAGAAACTTAAGTTCCAACCTCAAGGATATCAATTCATGAAAGAAGGTAACTAGAAAGGTATATCACACATGATTTGCACTCTAATTTTTCTCTATCTATTACTAATGATGATCCTATAAATGTTAGTGAGGCAATTAATTCAAAGGATAGTAAATTGTGGAAGAAGACAATGGTTGAACAAATGAATGCCTAGATAATGAGACTTGGGATCTAGTCGGGTTGTTGGTTGGAAGAAAACATATTGGTAGCAAATGAGTGTTTGAGAAGAAATTGAATACAAAAGATAGCGTGGACAAGTAAAATGCTTACCTAGTAACTAAGGGATATTCCCATGTGGAGGGAATTGTTTTTGGTGTGTTTTTTTATCTTGTTGCTAAATTAACTTTTATTAGATTTATTTTTTCTATTGTTGTCTCTTTAGATCTTGAAGTAGAATAGATGGATGTGAAGACAAAATTTCTACATAGAGATCTTGAAGACAAATTCTACATGAAATGACTATAATATATTGTAGTGAAGGGAATTGAGGTGTTGGTTTACAAGTTGAAGAATTCCATGTATGGATTAAAACAAGCACCAAAAATGTGGTATCAAAATTTTGATACGTATATATTGGGGATTATTTTTTCAAGAATAAATGTTAATGGCATCATGTGTATTTCAAGCAGGTTGGTGATTATTTTATTTATGTGCTCTTGTATGTTGATGATATTTTGTTGATTGGAAACAACAAGGAAGCCATTAAGGATGCCAAAGTCCGCTTGTCTTCTAAGTTTTCTGTAAAATATATTGGTGCTACAAACTTGATTGGGCATGGAAATTAAAAGAGATCAAATCAACAAAAGACTCTAGTTGAGTTAGACGAAATATGGTAAGACAATATTCCAAAGGTTTAATATGTGGATAATAAATTAGTAAAGCTCCATATTCTTGTAGGTGAAAAGTTATCTATACACTAGTGTCCCGAGGCTCGAGAAGAGGTAGAATACATGTCATGTGTTCCTTATGCTAGTGTTGTTGGAATTATGATGTATGCTATAATCTGTACTAGTTTAAAAATTTCCCATGTAGTGGGAGTTTTGAGTACATTTATGTCAAAAATAGGTAAGGAACATTTGACAGCAACAAAGAGGGTCTTCAAATATTTGTGTGACACTTTAACTTATGAAATCTACATTGTTCTTGAATGGCATCTTCCTCTTTTTCACGTGAGAAGAAGATTATGAACCTTCAGCGGAGCCTTTAGAGTCAGATGAATCACTAAAAGATATTTCTTGGATATATGTCCTATCTCAAAAACTCTTCTTGAGTTATGGGTCCTCTTGTGAGAATGTCTCCTTAGCCACTCCCACACCTTTCTTGATTTTCTGAGAGCTAACCAAGATTAATATTCCTCTGGATGTCTGTTAATATTTGGAGCATAGCTAAATTCAATTGGTTCTACTCTTCCTGGGCCCTAATCAACTTCTAATTGTCTTCTTTGTAACTCTATAGCTACGCCTTCAAGCTCATCATGGTTTTTGCAATTTATAGGGGAGTTGCTTGATTCCTTCTTCCAGTGGAATCTGATTCTTCATTCTCAATCCAAATATCCCCCCCACAACATTTGCTTCAGCTACCCAAGGATCCTAGGAATCCGCCATGAAAACGAGCTTCTATGCAAGTAACAAAATGAAGAATCCCAATCTGCAAAATATTGAATCTGCAAAAGTGTTCACGTAAACAAGTTCATTAGTTTCATTATATTCTAATAAAATAGTAAAAAACAAATTTCAGAAATTTATTCTTGGTTACAGTTAATGGCTACAAGAAATAGTCTGGTCAAATTTTAGAAACATATAAATCACCCATTTGAAATATTACTACGCGATTTCATTCTCTCGTGGATATGCTTTCCATCGACTATAAGCATGTGCGATTTCGACTTCTAAGTAAGAAGTTATGGTTCTTCAAAATCGTTGATTTTTCTAGTTCCTGCACTCTTTCCGACACTAGATAATCCGGTGAGAACCTATGATTAATTATCGGTGACTTACTTTCGATGATTGGTCTAATCCATCCCCTCAACTCGTGGCAACGGTCCAGATCAAAATGTCGGATGAGTGTGTTTAGATCCTAGCTGTTTGCGGAACGTTCCTTTCCTTTAACATCAACATTCTAAAACTCTACCCTTACATGGAGCTCTGATCCTAAAATCCACTGTACAATATTGCAATGTTGAAACGCATCTCATTTCAGGGATCTCCTTTGGGATTTCATTCCATGACATCGCGGTACAACTTTGACACTGAAGCTCTGATGTGCTAACGTGTATTCTTTTTCGGGGTTCGCTGTTGGACTTTTCGATTGGATGTTCCTGTGGATTTCTCTCCAGAGTGCCCGTGGACCTTTTCTCTCTTACACCTGTAGACCTTCTCTCCATGGCGTGCATGGACCTTCTCCAATGACCAAATTTTGACAACTCTTCCTTGCAGACTCTAATACAACACCTCCGACATCCAATATCCAGGTGTCGCGTGTCAACATCCTACTAGTTGTCGGACCAAAACAATCGATGCTTCTTTCAGATTTACTTTTCGACACCTTCAATATCAAACAAAGATAAACCATCTGGTTCTACCATGTGTTGTCTTCCCGTACACTATTGTCCTTCGCTATCATGGTTTCCTACCAGACCTTCCCATCGGATTTCCTTGTGGAACATCACAGGGGGATTTCAACGACAAAACTCTGTCACAGTTACACGTGTCTCATCAGGCATTCCTTTTTGGGGCTCCTCTTGAATATCGTTGTTGCTGCTCTAGGGCACTCTGATGGTTGCTTTACTTCTCCCACGTATCCATGTCCGATACGTTGTTGGACCAAACCTTCCGAGGAAACCTTAGAGTTACAACTTCTACACCCCCAAAATACGCACTCCAATACACTGTCGGACCTTCCTTATTGGGTCATCCTTCGAGATGTAACATGTTCTCATCTGCGATAAGTCAAATTCGATAGCACCCTGCTCCTACCACTTGTTGTTACAAAGATATTTTCTAGTTCTTCCCGTGAATGTGGGTTTCCGGCCCATACAGCTCTGGTGTTGCCAGCAAAATCTCTGATACCATTTTGTAACGTCCATGTCCATCAGATGAACCACAAAGAGGGTGATATGAACTGACGCAGTAGGGGGATATGAACCGACGCAGTTCTATACTGAAGCCCGAAGTCCACATACGAATTTATATTGGGAATAATAGTGTGTAGAAACGTAATAATGATAAAGACACCGGAAGTAAAGCTCATTTTACACAGGAGACACATGTCTTTACTAACATAATACTTCAGAGGCATAATCATAACTTCATACTTAAATTAAACAACAATATTTTATATTTACGCACAAAGAAATACTTATCTAGAATAAGGATCCAATCAACTCACTATGTAAATGTAATTTTCCACCCAATGACAGGTAAGCATATATTATTTTTATTGAGATTCAACCCCCAAGCCCGGCTATGAAAGCCCGGCTATGAGTCCATAGGCAAAGGAAACACCTATAGGGTTCTATATCTAAGTCCACAACCCATTATGATCTCCATTCAAGGCCAAATGATCACATAGAGATATAAAGTAGCCTCAACAGCTAGCATACCCTTGGATCCACATTACCTTCCCAACACGACACCTTCTAGGTTAAGACATCTCCTTCACCAATCTGGGTCCCTCGAGTGATCCATTTTCCAAGTGCTTCCAGTGTGTGCATAGAAAGAGTCCAATAGGTTGCATCACGTCGAGGATCTACCTGTAACTTTCATTCATGGCTTCTCAGGCATGCATTAGTAGCAAAACTCACGGGGCCAGTCTCAGGACTTAGGATCACTTACATACATCTCTCTCTCTCTCTCTCTCTCGTCTACAGATTGGGATATCAGGGTAGCAAATAGTCTAGTGTTGGGACAAGTCTCTGTGACAACGCAAGTTGTATGAGTGTTTGATGTGTGAGGGTAAGGCGACGAGGGTCTATGTAGGGAAAAAAGACCTCGACGTGAAGGTGAGCGTAAAAAAATCAGGGAAATCATGCGTAACAAGTCTTAGCAATGGCGTCAGTACAAGTCTCTATGTCTGCAAGGGTCTAGGTCTGTGAAGGTGAATGTAGTCTAGGGAGAGGGTAAGTCTCAGGTGAGTTTGGGTGAATGAAGGTAAGTCTCTCGATTGTCTAGGTGAGGGTGAGTTCCCAAGTATGGTCCCCAATATCTCCTGGTACATGCGTGCACGTAAGAGGTAAGGAGGCGGATCTGATTCTGGGTAGGATAGATGGGAAAGCAACAAGCTTCCATGATATAACTTCAGATTGTGGGGAATATGACTCCTACAAATCTACCACAAAAGAACCTGCATCCCTATGTTCCTTAACTAAGTGAGGGGACTTCTCCCACCAACCTCACACAGAAAAAATAAATGATTGGGTGAAAGTAGTAAAAGGCAGTAATTGGCTCATTCAAGGCCCATGGAAACAATAGGACTAGCTTTATGGTTGACACTTTCCAGTCAATGGTTCAACCCCCCACAGGCCCCTTTTCGTCTTCCCCTCTAGTGGAATCATATCCCCCTTTGGTGGACCTTACACAACCATCTTGGTCCATTCATATTATTTATCAGCATAATATTTACATTGCATTCCGATTAGCTTGATAAGTCAATCATATAGTTCAAATAAGAAAACATTTACATAATGGATTTAATATATATTCCAAGTGTCAAACATGGGGGTATTGAAGGGATGAGTGTGGCCATCAGAGGTTCATAGATGGAGCCCCTAAAAAAAAATTGTTCATTTTCGGTACATTTTGAATTTTTCAACTAATGATTTTTTTTTTCCATTGTAAACTAATTTAAGTTAAAGAATTATAAATACAATTTAATTTGGGTGAATAGATTAGGTTCAAAAATCCTTGCAATCCCTTGAACCAAAAAAACAAACAGACTTCTCCTTGAAAGCTTGGACTCTTCTCTGATACAATAGCACCCCAATATGTTTATTAAATTCTTATAATCTGTTTATTAAATTCCTTTAACAGGAGTTGTCTTAGTTTTGAGTTAGGTTTAGTTTATTTTTGACAAAATATTTTATCAAATTGTTATTTTACCTTATTCTATTTTCATTTAATTGCAATAATAGATTTTATATTATTCTAATTTCATTTTTAATTGAAAAAAGGGATTCATCATCCTTTAAATAATCCAATCCAAATAACAAAATGTACACAGAATGTCCCGAACTGCTCCTCATGGTTGACGACCAATGATTGCCAACCCATCTGGTACTTTCAGTTTTTGCCACAACATACGGCCAAGCCAGTTGTGCCCAATCCAAATATTGCCACCGTGCTTCACCTTCCCAACATTCCATGCAGATCCAAATCTTGGAAATCAACACAAAACCCTAAATTTCTCATACAGGTCAAGTTTACTTTCATTCATAGCGATGAAAGCCTTTGCTTCTACTACAAAATAACACAGGATTCCGATATTACTTCTGAGATTAAAGAGATTTTAAATTCATATGTTGTGATTGTACTTGAAAATACTTCATGGTTAAGAAATATATATAGAGTCTCAAAATGATAGAATTGCAGATATTCATTGTCAAAATGCATTTATTATTATTATTGAAATTAGACGAGACGAAATGAAAATGGGTGTTAAGAAATCCCTATAAAATGGAATCACAGTTAGTACAGTAGCATTGAATTTTAAAAATATGAATTTCATATTCTGAATATGGTGCAGGTTTGGAATGAATTCGAACAAGGACAAGTATTGGATATTGTTGATTCAACTTTAGAGGGGCAGTACCCAAGAGAGCAGGCGTTGAGAGTGATCACAATTGCACTTCTGTGTACTCAAGGCTCTTCGGCGCTGCGGCCAGCGATGTCAGAGGTTGCGTCGATGTTAACCAACAATTTAGAGATTCCTGTTCACCCTACACAACCAGCGTTCATATCTGTACACACTGCCTCGGGTTCTGCTCCATCTGATGGATCTCGTGGATCTATCACAACGTCTTTACTTCCTCGCTAGTGTAACATACGGGAGTTTATTTTTATACTTACCGCCACTGAAACTAACCTTTGACGCAGGTACGCCATATCGTCTCAGTCAGAGCTTTAAATACATCTCTGTACCCGTGCATTATTCAAATTCAATGAACCTTCAACATTGTTTATTCTTGATGTTCTAGTGAAATTATAATCCAAATGCCAAGTTATATGCTTGCAGAGGCATGTGTAAAGCCAAAGTTTTGGTTTTTTTCATATTTGCGTTGTTACTTGAATGTTGTTATGGTACAGACCACGTCTGTTTATAAAAACACAAGTTTATTAAGTTATATAATTAGAAAATGAGTTATAGGATTTGTTAAAGTAATTAATAAACAAGAACTATAAGTGGCAATGTTTATTATAAGATAATGGTAAAGTTAGTAAGAGCATGAGTATAAATGCACTTAGTTTTTAGTATTTGATCTTAAACATGTGAATAAGGGTTCTAGTTCTAAGTATGATATAGTTAGAATTCTACAATCTTGACATTTTAAAATTAATATATTGAAGAATATAAACCATGACCTGAGCAAATGTTATCAACATAATTATAAGTGAAAAGCTTGTTAATTGTAAAATTTCAACTCCTTAGACAAGAGAGCTTTAGCCCTTGGTTCCCAAGAATTTAAAGATTTGACAAAACAACAACACTTGTCGTTAATCTAAACCCCAACCTTCTTATATACTTGGACTCAACCATGGCTGGGTAAAAAGAGCTTGTAGCTCTTAGAGAACAAAACAAAGGAGAAAGGGGCCCACGGGTCTTATAGCAAACCAAGGAAGAAAAAGGAAAGGAAGACAATGTTGTAAACTACAAAGATAGTGAGAATTCACTTGTGTGACAAAGAAGAGATATTCATGATCTGGTGTTTTGAACCCGATTACATACTTGAACTTTGAAGGCTTGTGTGGGATGATTATTATTCAGTCTCTGACCTGCTCTGCATAATAAATAGCCCCCAACACAAATTCATTTTCGCAGGCTGGAGTTGTGCTATTGTATCCAGAGAGCAGCAGTGGTTGTTTTCAAAAGCCTAAAAGTACAGTAGAATCTCCTACACTTATATGTATTTATGTATCACAACACTCATATGTATATATGTATCACATTAGCCCACTGGCCAACAATGTAGTTATATTGAGCAGTAGGATATAATTGATAAATATAGGGCTGGTGAAGCAGTCTTAATTATTAGCCTTACACCGTTCGGAGCTCGTATAGGCATATTGAACTTTTAAAATATTGAGAGTTGCAACCGACTGATCCTCACAACCCAATATAGTGTCGTATGACTAAATTCAGATTATATTATTGATGTCTAGTTAAGCCGATTCTTTTAACTTTTAGGGGTGGGAGTTGGGTGGCTAATTTATTGTATATTTTAATAACTGGCGACCAGATTTTAATGATCAGAGAATATGCTTGGTCTTACGCCCAAATGAAGCATCCAGATTTAATGGCTTAACTCGGGTGCATGTTTAAATAGAACCGTCGCGAATATTTAATATAAAAAATTAAATTTATTCAAACTGGCCCAAATGAAGCATCCAGATTTAATGGCTTAACTCGGGTGCATGTTTAAATAGAACCGTCGCGAATAATTAATATAAAAAATTAAATTTATTCAAACTGCAACGGTGGATGGAAGATTGAAACGTTTGGGTATCTTTATCCGTTTCACATCTGTGCAGCCACGTTATCGAACAGTTTTCACATCTGTGCAGCCACGTTATCGAAGAGTTAATATTCCCTCACTCTGTTAACAAACCTATCAAGCAGTTGTTTGTTTAAATGTTGAGGTTCATGCCTGTATGGTGCTAGATTGAGCAATATTCATTGATGGAGGTTATGCATGGATTTGGGGATTTGAATTTTTCCAGGGAGGAACGCCACCAACGAAGAAGGCATTGCAGTGATTGCATTTCGCCCAACATAAATGTCAGCACTGAAAATTGCTGCTATTGTTGAACCTACAGTACCATAGCCTTGGACGCTTATCCATATATCCAATTCTGGTCATTTCTCATATTGTTTGAGTTTTCAGTGGTGGATGCTTCGATTGAAGCTGGGTTATGGCGATTTTCCTTTCGTTTTTTTGGTTGTTCTATGCGCAACGACAACAATAAGACTGCTACAGATACATTTAGTTTTTCCTCTGCATTTTGACATTTTCCTCGGTATTCATTTGCTTGGCATGATTTTCATGCATGGTTTCCTTCTACTTCAAGCACCCAATGGATCATTCTTTTGTAAATATCACTAGATAATATTAGGGTTACTGTCTTTTTATCGGATCTTCGATTAAGCCCTTCTTGCCCAATGTATTAACCATTCGATGGATGAATAAAATGAAAATGATTCGATTGTTTGTTTACCTTTACATTTATTACCTGGTCAGTTCCGGATTCTATTGATTACTAGTACATTTATTACATGGTCCGTTCCCAATTCTATTGGTTACCTGTGCATTTATTACCTGGTCCTTCCCCGATTCACAATTTAGTGCTAATGGTTCAGTGTGTTGAATCATCTCTAAATTACCACAGTTTTCCAATAATGCCACCACAGTTTTTCAAACCTGATAGTTGTGATGTTTGTATTTTATGTTCACTGAACCATCTCTAAATTACCACAGTTTTCCAATAATGCCACCACAGTTTTTCAAACCTGATAGTTGTGATGTTTGTATTTTATGTTTATTGGTATTTATTGTATAACCTTATTTACATCTCATTCGTTTGCTATATAAAGGCACTGCATGATGGAAATTTTTACTTACTGCAATCCCAACATCATAGTGTATTTGGATCAAATTATTTCATTTGTATTTGGATCAAATTATTTCAGGTATTGAGTTTATGATATCTTGAATATTTCAGAGGCCTCCATATAGAACACAACCACTCGGACGATTTCAGGCATCTTAAGAACACACGCACTCCTATTTGTAATATGAGTTTATATTTAATATTAACCAACATTATATATCGATTACAACAACTACTTTGACAACACCTTGATCACCTCATTGTATTGCCTCTTTGTTACAACAAATTGAATGTTATTTGTATTTCCTTTTTGTTACAACATTGAATGTTTTTGTTACCGCATTGAATGTTATTTATTTTTGGTTTTCAATTTTGGTTTGGCTTTGAAGCTTTCTGCTCTGATGAGAAGACTATTTCAATCCAGCAATAAGATTCTCTCAACCAATTAAAATCAATTAAGATAAGAGTTTTCTTTCAACTTTTACGGGTGGAGGTGGGGTGGCTGATTTATTGTATTTTTAATAATCAATGGCTGGATTTTAACGATACCAGAATATGCTTCGTCTTGTATATTAATGAAGCACTCATATTTGCTGTGTTAACTCAATCGCAGCTTTAAATCTAAACGACGCATAGTTATTTCAAAAAATTTATTCAAATAATTAGAAATGCCAAGTGTTTCTTCCCACTCTTGAAGTTAAACCATCCCTCACCTGCACTCCGCCACACTCCCGTATGATATGCCACCTCACTTGGTAACGCTCAAATAGAAATACTGTGGATCGGAGAGCGAGTGTGCATCTTCAATAATAGCCACCAGAGAAGGGATCAACCGAGCGTGCATCTTTAGCAACAGCCACCAGCAGAAACAGGTATGGATTGGACCGAAATGCGTTTCCCCGAATTCGAAATATGGGCTGTATCTTGGCTTTTGTTTTTGATAATGGATTGGTTTTATTATCCGAGGAAAATGATTATTTGTACTCTGTCTTTCGGTTGCAATTGTTAATGGCAAGAAATAAATCAAGAAAGTTTAATCTTAGTCAAATTTATATGAATCCATGGCGACACAATTCGGGTGGTCAAACTCTGTTATTTATGTAATATTGGTTGGAACGAGCTCGGGTTGGTCGAACTCTATTTTTTTTATAACTCTATTTTTTTTGTGTCTCCATTCTGTGGGTTGGAACGAGCTCGGTAAATGATTTCCTTAACTTTGTGTAAAAACGACGGGTCTTTATAGGATCAGAACTCTGTATTTTTCTTTTTTTGTAAATTCTTGGCAGTTAGTATAAAGAACGCCGATACCTAATCAAAGATTGGACTTGTAGCGAGGATGTAAAACGACGATGAACAATTCCAACTCTTGACGGGATCGATTTATATATACCCTTGGCCCAACTTTATCTTCCTGATGGTCAAGGTGGCTTCAAAAACTGTAGATCATTTTTCTTTGTATCTGCATTCAGTCGGTGTATTAATTTCTTTTAGTGTAGATCCAGTTCGTTGATCTCCCATTCAATGAATGTTTTCATACTTGGAAGTGATAATGTGCGTTAATTTTCAACCTCATGATAATCTCCAACGATCTTGGATTGTGGTTTTGGATTTGCAGTGCTTCTTCTTCTTCCTGTGTATATTTTTACCTTCTTCCTGTGTACACATGTATTTATGTTTATAAACGATTCAGTGGTAAGCTATTCTTTTTAGATATAACATTTGGGCCATAACCTAACACTTCAACATTTTATAAAGGAATTATTATGCCCAAGGAAATTCTTATTCTCCTTCTTGGAGATTTGTCTATGATTGATCAAGACAGAGGTGACTGGAAGATTGATCAAGAGGGGTGACTTGACTCAGTATTTTTATTTAATAGTCGAAAATGTTAAGAGATAGCTTTGATTTGTGATTTGTGGTGAGGAAAGCCCCAGAAAATAAATAAGATAGAGAACATTTCAAATCAGGATATGTAATCTAAATGGATATCAAAACATGTATGAAATTAAACAACTGATCATCCTTATAGTTGGCTTTTCAAGCAGATCCTTAAGGATGCTATGCATAGACTCGTTTTTATTTGTCGTGCCAATAACCTACAGCTAAATTGACTCAACATTTTCTATTTACTCACTCTTGTTGGATATATATCTAACTGGTTGAGCGTTTGTTTTAAAGCGCTTGGATTTGGAGGCTAAAGAGCTCTACTTGTCTATGGGCTCCTTTGAGTAAAACCATCATAAGAAAACTAAATATTAGGAATAAACATTAACATTTCTTTAATTTTTTTAAACCTAAAACTAGGATCAAATATGCAATTTCATTGAATGAAATCCCATATAACAACTAAATAATGTATAAATATGATTTCTGACGTGGTATTAAAATATTCAAAATATTCAATCTGGAATCAAACGACCACAATAGGTTTATTGATTTGTTTCTACAATATAATTTTATTTGTTTGTAGATATAAATTTTTATTTTTAATGTTCCTAATGTGCTGAGTTTGATTTATTGGGCGACGAAATAATCTAAGAACCAATATAAAAGTTTGATTTATTGGGCGACGAAATAATCCAACAACCAATATAAAATGGAACGCAAGCAATCAATCGAACACCAAAAATAAATGCAAAGCTTATATTAGATCAAAACTTGTTGAGAGTTTACCAATTTGATAAAATCTTTAAAGAGTTATAATATTGTTGTATAAATCTTTAAAGAGTTATAATATTTGCATCCTCAACGCTTAGGGTTAGATTCTTGTTCTTTATCCCTAAGTAACTTAAACTGTTTCAGATTCGGTTATAATTGTTTCCTGTACAAAATGATAAATGAAAAACCATGGCCTATTAGGAATACTTTAGTTGGCTTTATTACTTAAGCAACTTTTATTATTTAAATAGTGCTGCATAAAATCTTTAATGATAAAGTTATAAAATTATGATATATAAAATCTTTAATAAAGTTGTTGTACAAATATTTTAAAGAGTTATAATATTTGCCCGCTTTATTACTTAAGACAATTTTTACTATATTTTATATTAAAATTAATATTGCTGTATAAATCCTTTGTATAAATCCTTAATAAAGTTGTTGTGTAAATCTTTAAAGAGTTATAATATCGGATAGACTCCTATGATTTACCTTTATACTTTACCTCTCTTCTCAATGCCCTAAGTGACTTAAAAAGTGTTTGATTATGTTATAATGGCTTCCTATACAAAATGACAATCAGGCCGCTTTACTATTTACCTATTGCTGTATAAAATCTTTAATGGTAAAGTTATAATATTGCTGAATAAAATATTTAATGAAGTCACTGTATAAAATCTTTAAAATCTTTAATGAAACGCTGGATCTCTTGCAGGTAGCTCTCATTGGAGCGTGATGAGTGGGATGGATCCCAACGTTGGTACTTTGGAGGGACCGACCACAGTCATATGTACTTAAATTTAAATTTGAATGACATTTCTTTTAATAAGTTCCATTGAGACTTTTTATTTTTACCTTTGAGGTAAAAATAAAATTTAAATCCAAGAGATCGATAATTGGTATGGCCTAATTTTATGTGTTCCCTGTACTTGACTTCTTTGCTAAGTAAATTATTGGAAAATGGTTTATCGCATTGTATTTTATGTGAAAATAGGGAAGGTTATGAGCTTGGAATCCTTGGAATATGGATTCCTTTTGTCATTGGTACAGGTTTGGTGGATTCTCTATATAATATGATCAGAAGAATAATTGAGGCTTGCTTGCATTGGATGAGAGAGCCATCTTCTTGGGTGCAGCTCTATGGGCAATTGTTTTAATATAATATTGCTTACAATTTAATTTTTTTGGTGCTGTAATAGTGAGGTCGTTTTCATTTTTGTTGAGAGTAATATTATTTAATTATTTTATATTGCAATAAATGAATAAAAATTATTGTTTAATAATTTTATTCATTTAATATAATTATAATTTAATAATTTAATTAATAAAATTATTAATAACATTAATGTTATTATTATTAAGATTAAAAATAATAACTATATTAATAGAATTAATAATATTTAAAATAGAAATAACAATATTATTATAACACTAATAACATTGATAAAATATTAATGGAATTAATAATATTAACATTGCGAATATTATTATTCAAATTATATGTTTTCCAAAATAACATTATGCTTTTCTCATAATTAAATTTTATAATATTTTTATAAATTAATTTAATATATTTTTCATAATTAAATTTTATAATATTTTTATAAATTAATTTAATATATTTTTCATTCATTTCTTTTACGACCTTTTTAGAAACTAATTACTTTTATTAATAAATAATTGTTTAAAATTGAATTTTTACTTTAGAAAACATGGGTAAATACTTTATGGCATAACATTTCTAAATAATAATTACAAACATTATAAGAAATGTTTGTTTAGATTTTTTTTAAAATCATGTTATTTTCATTTTTATGATCAATTTTAGGTGTGAACATTGATAAATAATAATTGCAAACATTATAAGAAATGTGTGTCTAGATTTTTTTTAAATCATATCATTTTCACTTTTATGAGTCAATTAATTCAAGATCATTCATTATAAAAATATATGTAAACATAATAAAAAATCTATAAATATGTGTGTTTTTTAAATGATAGCAATTTAAATTGTATTACGAGTAATTCAAATTTACATTGAAACATGCAATATGAAATTTAAAATTATAGTAAAGAATATTGTCACATTTCAATAAGCCTATATGTATTTGAACTAGGAATAATTTAATTTGATGGTACTAAAAAATATGGCTAAAAAGCAAACATTCAATATTTTGATCTAATGTAATTTTAATACTAAACAATATAACGAAACCTAAACATAATTCTAGATAACCATGCTAATGTGATATAACCATTGAGGTATATAACAATTCAACCATACTCAAACAATAGTAAACCCTTAACAACAATTAATGGTCAACCAAATTCAACTATGTGCAACCAAAAGTCAACCAAAGTCAACAATGAAAAATCAAAGTTGACAATAGTCTACCATGGTCAACCATAATCAACCACAAGTCATCCATGGTCAACCAAAGTCAACTGTAAACAATCAAAGTCAACCATAGCAAACCAAAGTCAAGATCAACCAAAAGTCAACCATGGTTAGCACAAGTCAAACATAGTCATCCAAAGTTAACCATGATGAGCCAAAGTTAACCAATGGTCAACCAAAGTCAACAATGGTCAACCAAAGTCAACATAATTCAACCACAGTAAACCATGGTCAACCAAAGTCAACAATGCTCAACCACAGTAAACCAAAGTTAACCATAGTAAACCACAGTCAACCAAAATCAACAAAGGTTAACCAAAGTCAACCATGGTCAACCACAATCAACAATGGTCAACCAACGACAACAATGGTCAACCAAAGTCAACCACACTAAACCAAAGTTAACCATAGTCAACCATGGTCAACCAAAGTCAACAATGCTCAACCACAGTAAACCAAAGTTAACCAAAGTCAACCACAGTTAACCATAGTCAACCATGGTCAACCAAAGTCAACAATGCTCAACCAAAGTCAACCATGAACAACCAAAGTCAACCATGGTTAACCAAAGTCGACCATGGTTGGCCATGGTCGACTTGGTCAACCAAAGTTAACCATGGTAAACCAATGTGAACCATTGTCAACTCAAGCCATCCATGGTCATCTATAACTATAGTTGACTTTGCTTGACTTTGGTAGACTTTACTTGAACATGGTTGTCTTTTGTTGGCTATTTCACTTTGGTTGACCATGGTTGAACTTGGTTGACTATGATTGACTTTAGTTGATTTTGGTTATCCGTGGTTGACATTGGTCGACCATGGTTGACTTTGGTTGACTATGTTCATTATTGTTGACTTTGGTTAATCGTGGTTGACTTTTATTGAACATGGTTGACTATGGTTGACCATTGTTCACTCTGGTTGTTCATGGTTGACCACAATGATAGTCAACCAAAGTCAACCATGACCAACCAAAATTGAACCAAAATAAACCATGGTCCACCAAAGTCAACATTGATAAACTCATGTCAATGAAGGTTAACGATGGTCAACCAAAGTCAAGAATTGTCAACCATCGTCTACCATAGTTAACCATGGTCAACCATATTTAACCAAAGTAAACCATGGTTAACAAAAGTCAACCATATACAACCATGGTCAATCAGATAATATTCTTATATGACTTTGGCTATGGTCAACCAAATTCAATCATAGTCAACTTTGTTTTTTCATGCTTGACCACAACCAAAGCCAACCACAGTTAGCCAAATTTAATGAAAGTCAACCATGGCTAATCAAAATTTAATCAAATTCAAGCATGGTCCACCAAAGTCAATAATGGTAACTAAAGCCAGCAAAGTTCAACCATGCTCAACAATGGACAACCATGGTCTACCATAGTTAACCATGGTCAATCATAGTCAACCAAAGTCAACCATGGTTGACCAAAGTCAACCATGGTTGACCAAAGTCAACCATAGACAACCATGGTGTACGATGGTAAACCAAAGTCAAATAAAATCCATCATAGGAAACCAAAGTCAACCATGGTTAACCAAAGTCAACAACAATTAACCATGTTCAACCAATGTCTACCATTCTGAACCAAAGTCAAGCATGGTCAACCAACGTAAACCATTGTAAACCAAAGTCAACCATAGTCAATTAAGGAAAATCATGACCAACCAAGATTCATTTTGGCTAACTTTAGTCAACCATGGTTAACTAAAGTCAACCATATACAACCATGGTCAATCAAAGTCAACCAAAATTCAACTAATGTTAACCATTGTAAAATAAAGTCGACTATGGTTGACTTGGCCAACCAATGTTAACCATTGTAAAACAAAGTCGACTATGGCTGACTTGGCCAACCAATGTTAACCATTGTAAAACAAAGTTGACCATGCTTGACTTTGTCAACCAAAGTGAACCATGGTAAACCAAAGTGAACCATTGTTAACCAAAGTCACCCATGGTCATCTATAACTATAGTTGACTTTGGTAGACTTTACTTGACCATGGCTGTCTTTGGTTGACCATGGTTGAATTTGGTTGTCTATGGTTGAGTTCAGTTGACCATGGTTGATTTTGGTTAAGCGTGGTTGACTTTGGTTGACCATGGTTGACAATGATTGACTTTTATTGACCATGGTTGACAGCGGTTGACATTGGTTGACTATGTTCACTATTGTTGCTTTGGTTAACCGTGGTTGACTTTTATTGAACATGGTTGAGTATGGTTTACCATTGTTCACTCTGGTTTTTCATGGTTAACCACAACCAAAGTCAACCATGGTTAGTCAAAGTTAATGACCAGCCAAAGTCAACCATGGTTTTTCATGGTAGACCATAACCAAAGTCAACCAGGACTAGCCATAATTCAACCAAAGTCAGCCATGGTCCACCAAAGTCAACAATGGTAAACTAATGTCAACAATAGTCAAGCAAAGTCAGGAATTGTCACCCATCGTCTACCATAGTTAACCATGGTCAACCATAGTTAGCGAAAGTCAACCATATACAACCATGGTCAACCAAAGTCAACCATATACAACCATCGTCAACCAAATAATATTCTTATATGACTTTGGTTGTGGTCAACCAAATAATTATAAGTCAACCATGGTCAAGCATATAATATTCTTATATGACTTTGTTTGTGCTCAACCAAATAATTATAAGTCAACCATGGTAAAACCAAATAATATTCTAATATGACTTTGGTTATGGTCAAGCAAAGTCCACCTTAGTCAACTCTGGTTTTTCATGGTTGACCACAACCAAAGTCAACCACGATTAGCCAAAGTCAACAAAAATCAACCATGGTCAATCAAAATTTAACCAAAGTCAACAATGGTAACTAAAGTCAACTTTGGTCAACCATGGTGTACCATAGTCAACCATGGTTATCCAAAGTCAACCATAGACAACCATGGTGTTCGATGGTCAAGCATGGTCAACCAAAGTCAACCATAGTCAAGCAAAGACAAACAAAGTCCACCATGATCAGCCAAAACCAACCATGGTCAAGCAAAGTCGACCATGGTTGACCATAATCAAACATGGTTAACAAAGTCGACTAAGGTCAACCAAAGTCAACTACAGTCAACCATGGTTAACTATGTTCAACCATAGTCAACCATGAACATCCAAAGTCAACGATGTTCAACCATAGTCAACCAAAGTCTACCATGGTTAAGAATGATAAACCAAAGTCAACCATGGTCAACCATTGTCGTTATATTTAATTATTATTATTAATTTTATGTATAACCCACATTTAAATGTGTGTCAATGGATATACATCGATCGACTTATATAAGCACATAATTATAATAATAGTTTTAATAATTATTATAAGTCACATTAATTAATAATTAATTAATATTATAATTTTTGTTATTATTATAATTTAATATCGATTGATTATTAACTATTAACTATTAATATTAATATTATAATTAATTATTAAAATACTAAATATATATTATTGTAATTATTAATTATTAAAATAGTAATTATATATTATTATAATTTTTAATTATTAAAATACTAATTATTTTAATTATAATAATTATAATTATATTAATTCTTATTTATTATAAGAAATTGTTGTTGTTAATTAAAAATGGCTTAAATATATATGCAAACAATCCATCTCAGATATAAATTTTTTCCAGTATGTTTCATCATGATTAGAGATATTACTCCTACTACTGCTAGAATGTGTTATTATCTATTATTATTATTAATTAATATTATAATTTTTATTATTAATATAACTTCATATGAATTATTTATATTAATATTAATATTAATTATTATAAACCACATTACCAGTTTCATATTAATATTAATTTTTATAAGCCACATTACGACTTTCATATTAATATTAATATTATAATGATTTTATCAATTATCAATTATTTATTCTCATTGGAATAAATATAATTTTTATTATTTATAATTATAATTAC
Organism: Larix kaempferi; assembly: GCA_027924585.1. Lineage (NCBI taxonomy): Eukaryota > Viridiplantae > Streptophyta > Pinopsida > Pinales > Pinaceae > Larix > Larix kaempferi. Next base: position 57,454,798 of record BSBM01000017.1, read on the forward strand.
AATTATATTAATAATTATAATTATGATTATAATAATAGATTTAATAATTATTATAAGCACATAATTATTATAAGCCACATAGTATTATAAGTCACATTAATTAAAAATTATTAATAATTAATTAATATTATAATTTTTGTTATTATTATAATTTAATATCTATTGATTATTAACTATTAATATTAATATTATAATTAATTATTAAAATACTAATTATATATTATTGTAATTATTAATTATTAAAATACTAATTATATATTATTATAATTTTTAATTATTTAAATACTAATTATTTTAATTATAATAATTATAATTATATTAATTCTTATTTATTATAAGAAATTGTTGTTGTTAATTAGATAGTTCTTATTTATTATAAGAAATTATTGTTGTTGTTAATAAAAAATGGCTTAAATATATATGTTTTAATCAATAATTATTATTTAATATTAATTAATTATTAATTACTAATTATTGTTAATTAATTAATATTATAATTATTATTTTTATTTAGACTTAATATGGATTAATTATTAATTTTTAATATTAATATTATAAATAATTATTATAGGTTGTATTATGGCTTTAATATGAATAATAATATTAAAATTAATTAAAATTAAAATTATTTATTATTAAAATTATATTTCTACTAATAATTATAATTATAACCATAATTATAATTGTTATTATTATTATTATAAATATTATAATAATACTAATTGTTATAATTATAATAAATATAATTATAATAATTATCGTAATAACAATTATATTTATAATAATATTTTTTTAATAATTAATATTATTTTAGTTATTATTATGAATATTAATATTATAAATAATATAATAAATAATATAAATAGTTATTATTATAATAATAATAATAATAATAATTATTATTATTATTATTATTATTATTATAAATAGTATAATAAATAATAATTAAAAATGAACATCAACCATGGCTACACATTTAAAAATGGTTGATATACGCCATTCACGTATATAAGCCATATTAATTATTAATATGGCTTGCTAGCATATAATGAAAAATTGTCAATGTGACATGACTAAATCCAGATTATACTATTGTTGTTTGGTATATATTCTCTTATGATGCATTTCTCTACTTTATTTTGGTTATCAATTATAGAACTTAAACATGGTGTGCCCAGAAAAGCAATCGTTTAGATTCTCAAAGCAAGCCAACCAAGATTCTTTGCGAGAAATACTATAATATTTTTTTGCAATTCACGGCCTATTCGAACAAGATCAAATAGAATTTCATATTATATAATATTCACCGCCTATCCGAAAAAGTTTCATATAATATTCTAAATGTCAAAGCTACATAAAATCACATTGTCAGATTTTTGCAGAGTAACAAAGAGATTTTGATGAAGGTTTCATGAGGTCGACTTTGTATCATAGTTGAAATTCGCCGTGAAAGGGCTTGACAAACGCATGAAGATCCAACATGATGTGAAACTGCTGCAAATCGTGAGAAAATGGTGGAAGCTTGCCAGCGCCCGAAACATCGCTTTGACGAGCACATGGATGGAAAAGAAGTCGAAAGATGGGCATCGTTGGTCGGGGTCAGTGTCGGTTGCCCCGCCGTGCAGTAATCCAATACGTGTGCATCCATCCAAGTCCATGCACTAGCAGTAATCAGTTTTTAACTATGCCTTTGAAAAGTCTTACTCCACTATACAAAAAATTAAAGGCTTCCCATACTGTTGTTGTTATGATTATTGCATCTATTTTGAACGAGAGGACACAAGCGGGTTCGAGAAATACCACTCAGGCACAACCAGGACTTTTCTAGAAAGGAAAGACTTTTGAGAGGCAGTATTGTGAGTGGTTTCCAAGCCACGTGTCGTAAGGTTTCCAAGTCATGTGTTGTAAGAAGACCGACTCCGTCTGATTGCAAGAAGTCATTGGGAGACTTGAGTAGATATCAATCTATTGTGTATGGCGTCAATTCAGGCCTCAAATTTGAAGCCTTCAGGGCCTTCAGAGGCCATTTTACACGTCATAGAAGGCCACTTCAAATTTTACCATGCAAAAAAAATTAATTTCATGGTAAGCCCTTTAATAATTAAATTAACCACTACTGTTTAAAATTGCAACATAAGGGTAGCTTCAAATTTCACCCATCAACAGTTTTCAGTGGGAAATTGGGAATGCGACTACTACCTAGGTGACTTGGGAGCGGGACTCGGTTACTCTCCAATATCCACGTGTTTGATCATCCATGGATCATGGACCGTTGGGTCTCTAATAATATCACTAACCAACTTACGTGGATGGGCTTACACTGAGCGCTGCCCATGGCTTGAATGCTTCCAAGTTCTCGTGTTTGTAGCGAGCGCTTACGTGTTTAACACATTTAATGGCATCAACAAATTTATTAAACCTGGTTGGTGGCTCATACGTGTTGTTGGCAGTGGGCTTACCAGGTTACCAGTTATCTCATACCAATTCGTGAATGCTGACTCCGTGAGTTCATTGAGTATGCAATGTATAGTATATTATGTTAATGTGTCCCGAATTTGGCATTTCAGACAAAATCCACAATCCAGAAACTTCTTGTAATGTTGCAGGTTGTTGCTCCCGCGCGTGGCCCCTACCTATAGCCCTTTATTTTCTTTGTTGTATCAAGTTAATCCTACCGTCTACAGCTCCCAGCCTCACACCCTGTGTTTTCTTTGTTGTATCAAGTCAATCCTGTAGCTCCCGAGTCCCACCTTGTGTTTTCTTTGTTGTATCAAGTCAATGCTTGAATTCCATGCTTCCATGTCTCCAACCATCAATATATAATATTACAGGAATACAAACAAGCTTTTTCTTATACCCCTATTCCAATGTGGTTGAGCTACTTCCAAGTTCCACCTACCGTATCTCCTCCAATCTTCCAGGAGAGTTTGTGGAGTGAAGCTGGCAATGCCAGCCTGCCATAAACATATTTAAAGAAATTCGTTTTCTTTGAGGAGCACAACTTCAAGGTTGACTAGATTGCTGACATCCTATGAATTTACACGTATGTACATCATTTTATCCATTCATGATCCCATCAATTATTTAAAAATTTTGTTATTTGATTAAAATTCTGTAACTTTAAAGTTCAAACACAATATTATTATTTGAATGAAATTTTGTTACTTCAAATGGGCCTTGAAGGCTTCAAATTTGAAGCCTAGACCCGAGAGTGGGTTTGTCACAAATCTTCGTCAGAGGCTGTGTAGAACGACATTTATTAATTCCCAATTGTAGCAACAACAACAATTGCTTATTTCTTCATATGTCCTGTGTATACTCATATATATGATTCCATGTGCTCATTGCCTTTCCCTATTTTCCATTGTCGCCCGATCGAAGCTCTTGAGAATTTAGCTACCCTTTAACTTTCGTGAAATGGAGGGGACAAGGAAGACCATTGTTTTCACTCTCAAACCGAGTGCTTCCCCATTCAGCTGCCACTAGACATGATTGCATCCCTACGGGAAACAGGGGTGCGCAATGCGCCCCCCAACTTTACCAAAAAACCCGAGGATTTGGGGAAGTTACCACTCTGCCAACCTCCATGCATCTAGTTAATGAGTCAGATCAAGAATCCATACTTTGTATCTAAAACTATATTACATGAGCTATTTTCCCCAATTGCTCAGTCATCAAATCGACACCTTCCTCCAGTACACGGTTTAATATTCTTGGTATTTATTAATATGAAGACCACCGATGTTACTACACTTACAATCCGCGTTCGACTGTATGAACTGGGACAACAATGTTTTTGTAATCTTGCTTTTTAGAATGACAGTGCTACTTTACCTTTTGATTTTGTTGCCCTTATTGGTTGGTTTGGAAAACAACATGAACTTCAACCATCTATGCATCTCCTCTCTACTTGGTCTACCTAAGTTTTACTTATGCTTCACAACCCATCCTCTTCTCCATCGTACCACATATTTAGTATGTATAACGAGATCTAGAGTGGGGGACTATAAAGAAGAAGCATACAGGTTCCATAATTAGCTATTGAGAATAAAAGTTGCCTGGAGTCGGATAGTTCTCTTTGCTCAATTTGGGAAATTGCTAAGATGGAAAAGGTGGCATAGTGGCCTAGAGACTGAGCTGCTAGATCGGGGCCAAATATGGTTGTGTTATATGACATATATAATGTTCAGTGCTGCTATATCCACTGCAAAATAAAGCCTCACGACTTTACTACGTCAGTAAACATTGAAATTTTGATGTACTATTACATTTTCAAATGAAAAGAATAACTTATTTTTACATGGCAGCATTGAAGAGTTCAATATCTCATAGCCCTTCAAAGTGAAATGGGACCCCACCCTTCAAATTTGATCCCTGGGCGTCATGGAACCGCCACATGAAACCAATGATGAATATTCCATTCGCCGCTCGAGTAGATATACATGAAACTAAGTGACGAAGACGCAGTACTGTTTGGATTGATAGTGGGAAGATTGTAAGTACCATGTCAACATAGCTACACACTCAAGAAACCTGACAAACTGGTAGGCATTCATTGATAGTGATTTCATTGGAGGACACATGGTAGTTGAAATCCCCATTCCAAATCCCGAGGGAGTTTCAACCAATCAAAATCCAAATAATTAAAAATAGATTAATTCAGAAATTCACCACCAAAGTTTTCACTTTGCAAATTAGAAAATAAATTTGGAGGACTGAACTAATAGGTGAAAAATGAAAACAACACGTTATAGACATAATAATCATCTTAATTATGTATCTATTAAATTTAGATATTTAGAAAAGGATACATTCTTGAAGGGTTAAACATGTTCTGAAACTTTGTATTTAAAAATGTATATATATTTTTCAAGACACTTGCTATTTTGAAAGAATCAAGGTATGGCCAGATTTACAATCATTGAATCAAGGTATGGCCAGATTTACAATCATTACATAGAAATTCGGCTCCCAAGGAGCAAGTGTCACAAAGCAAGATTTGAACCCCGGTGGGGAGGATAACAACATTCCTCGCAACCACCAGATCTACACTTTAAGATTGATCAATTTTACTTTACTTTAATACAATGATATTTTATATAAATTTACTTTAAAGACTGATAAATTTATTAACATTGCAGCGTTGCCATGTATTTATAGACGCACTAACAAATAACAATAAAAATATTTTATATATAGGCTTCCAAGACTCTGTGGGAGAATTCGATGCTTCATCATAGAACTCGAGTCAAGCGGGCAAGAAAGATGAAGTTCAGTCTTGTTCTGAAATTTCAGTTTGATCTCCTCCCGTTTCATTGTTTCTAATTTCTAATTCCCAAACTTTTTGTACTTCTATGCGTGTCACTTTTATAATTACCCGTCAATGTAATAAAAAGTTAATATAAAAATCCTTATAAAACTAATGGATGGAATTACGGTTTGTCAAAGAATACTTATAAACTTCTAAGACTCAAGCATAAATGTAAAATTGGTATAAGTTTATGATTGTGATTATATAATATAAGTAAGTTTTAGCTTTGAAATATTCAAATGAAGTTGAGGAACGGGAAACTCAAAGAATTGTGAAAAATTGCCTCTAATTTTAAATTTGAAATATTAAAATATAATTTGAAAAAAACATAAATTTATGTAGTGTATTTTTTCAATTTATAATAAATGATGAGTTTCATTTTCAATTTATGGTTATTTAAAATATTCATGTTAAATATATTTTTTAATTGTATTTAGTGAAACTAGGTGCTCTACACCCGAGTATGGGGGAGATGTTCTAACGTGTATGTACCCTTACATGTAGCGTTACATCTAATAAAACCTAAAAAGTAATTTAATGTAAAAAGTAATTTTTTTTAATTAAAAAATAATTAAAAAAATTCATGTCGGCTAAAATACTATGAAAAGTAATTAAAAAATAGATGTTCGTTTATAAAATAAAAACTTAAAACTTAGACCCGGATCTATAAATCAAGAGAGATCAAATTTCTTGAGTTTAAATTTAAAAAAAAAAAAATACACCTCAAGAAATTGGATCCCTCTCGGTGCTTGATAGATACAGGTTTAAGATGGATCTATGCTGGTTTTATTATAATTTTATATTAATTATATGATATAAAAGAGTTATATCAACTTTGGTTTATTAGACCTTAAGAAGAAAGAAAGAAATTACTTGGTTTGGTGTAAAATTTTATTCCTATGTTCAAAAAGCTTAGAAATGAGGTATGGAGGTCACCATAATTTTGACAAGTTAGAAGATTAGGGATGTTAGTATTATAATAATTATTGTGACAATGCGATCTAATGTGGGTGTATGTAGGGCACTCTAAGAGAAAGTGACTTTCATCCTCAACACATTTAGTCTCACAGAGATGGTAAGTCCTTTTCTCCCACGGTGTTTTAGGAATTGTCCAATGTTCTGTTTTGCTATGAAGCTCACAAGAGTTATTTCTTATTTTCGCTATATTAGTTTTCTTCTTCGAGCTAGTTAAAATAGAGAAATACTTTTGGCCTTCTGGCTATAGTTTCCTTTTAACATCTAAATTGGTATCGCCCCACATTTTCTCTTTAAACTTAGATGTAATAATATTTTTATGTTATTGATATTTTGCAGAGTGGCATTTTCATCAATCCCCCAACAATTTAACCAAGCCATGGTGTCTTTATGCCAACCTCGCTTGAGCCATATGTGGTCTTGAGTGGATTTTAAAGCAATTTTAGGGATCCTAGATGTTCTCCCATGTTATTTATCTTGTACTCGTATATCAGGTACCTAGTCGTAGCAATGCTCTTGCTGGGGGGAAGACCCACGTCTATTAGGAGAATAGGATAAGGCATATTGTTTTTAATTATGAGGTTATAAGTCATAAAGCGCTTTTGGATTTGATCTATATGTTTCCATGATTCTCTAGAGATGCTACAACTATTAAATTTTGTTATTTTTTTCAGGGAGGATCCTTGGGTAGGAGGGGAAAATATATATAGGTTTTTTTATATTATTTTACATCAAACCTGAGGAATATGAGACTATTTACTTTGGCTAAAATTTGGTATGGGCCTTCTAGAAATGGACAAACTTGGGTAGAAGCTGTAGACTTAGGCTTGGAGGGGGCCTTAGAAGAAAAATGGAACTCCTTCATTTAAGGCCTAAAGCATTATGGGGTGAGACTAGCAAATGAGGAGGATGTTTTGGTGTGGATTTGGAATCTTTCTAATGGTCAGGTGAGTGCAAAACTTGCATATGAAGCCATTAGTTCAAATTTTGATTTTGATAATTATTGGTGGCACTCTTCTATCTCGTAGTGAAACTCCCCCCCTGAAGAAAGAACTCTTCATTTGGTTATCTTTAGCAGATAAAATCACTACCTGGGATAACTATGTTAAGAGAGGTGGGAAAGGGCCTAGTGTATGTGTCTTATGCATGCAAACTAGTGAGACCGTTGATCATCTATTGGTCCATTGTGTGTTTATAAAGTAGGTTTGGAGGGAACTAATATCAATTTTAAATTTTTTAGGTCAGTGGATAAAAAGGTCTTATGAACTCAAATGGATATCTTGGCTATATATTCAAACAAACATTATTTCATGGAGTTACCTAGATATATTTGGTATAAAATATGGCTTCATAGGAACAAAGTCTTTTTTTAGGATCACAAACCAAATGTTTATTCTATAGTTGTGGCTATATTAGGTGCTTTTAAGGAGATTAGTGATGGGGTAAAGATTCAAAAGAAGACGATTGTTTTAAGTCAGGGAAAAAAAACTTCAGATACCATGTGGAGTATTTTAATGGTGCATGTCAAGGTATTGAAGGAATTTGTGGAGCATGAATGTTCCTTTAACTATCATAAATCTATTTCTTTCTCTTAAAGATGGGAGGTGGGGTAGGTAGAAATAATCTCGCAGAGCTTTTAGCTTTGTGGGGCCTTTTTTTTTGCACAATGCAAAGGGATCCTCTCTCTTCTGGTCCAACGTGACTTAAAAACTATCATTGATTGAGTAAAGAGTAAGACCACATTAAATGTCCTCAATCTTAGGTGGTGGTAGAGAAGGAGTCACTCACTCTAGGAAGCATTTTCTAACTTAAAGTTTACTCAATTTTTCAAGGAATTTAATATTCAAGCGAGCTATCTCTCAAAGGAAGGCCTTTTACATCAAGGAAGGGATTGTACTATTTGAAGAATGGGATAAAAAACCCCAGTTCTCTAGGGGACCCATTTCAGTTATTTTTTTTAAGAGAGAACAAAAACATTTCAGACTAAATTTATTTGTTTTTGAGTCAGTGCTTATTAACTATTTCAACTATAAATTGTTATGTAAATTTTGGTTTTTTGATATTTCTCCTATAGGAGAGTACTATTTGTAAGCCTATTAACTTTTTGGATTGTTTCTTGATCCTGTCAGAGGATTTTTTATTTAGAAATGGTAGCAGGTATTTTTGTATTATTTCATTTCGGATAGAACAATAGATTTTTATGGAGAGGATTTTTTATTCAGAACTGTTAGGTATTCTAGTATTATCTCCTTTAGGATCAATACAAGGAAAAATCCCTTTTGTGGAGGTTATAGCGTATGCTCCTCCCAAAAGATCCCAAATATCCTTTTATGGAAAAGGTTAGTAATGGAGGAGAGCAACTGGAGGTTTTAGCAGAAGTTTTAATTTTGATGCGTTTTTCACCTAATTGCACCTGTGCATTCATAACACACACACACCGGTATGTTTCCTACTATGTCACACCCCGACTAGAAAACATCATTATCAAAACAAAATACTTTCCAAATAAACATAGCGGTGAGTTCCGTCACACACAATCGCACTGGTGCATTTGGTTGAAACCACTGCACTCCATACTCTTTTATTAAAAGAATACAATATTTAGGTAAACAACTATACTCTGTGCATTCATTAACAATAACCATCCCGGTGCATCATAGCAAACCTAATGCATCAAACATTAATTTTAGAAACATAATAATCTATTTTCTTAAAAAATTATCTCAAAAGTATAAAAATGATGCGTCTATTGTTAAATGGCCCGGTGCGTTCAAAAGATTGTAACACATTGCCATTCCATTTATTGAAAATAAAAAATATAATTTTTTAATCGACAAAAAAATTAAAACTATTCCTGGTGCACTCTAAAGGATGATAGACGCATTGGTGAATGCGCATAAAACGAAAACACCATAAAGTATTTTGTTCAAAATAATTTATTTATTTTTTTTATTAAAAAAAACTATTTTATTTTAACATCAAATCATTCAGATGCTCGAGACTATGGCATGCACTAGTGTGCCCTGATGTCGAGCACACCAGTGTAGGGTTTAATAAACAATTTAACCACGGTCGAAAACTCATTTTTACCCTCGTCAGTGCGTCTGAGCCTATCTATACCAGTGCTGCACTTCACCCAACTAGATGCCCTGACATCTGTGGTCCATGCTGTAACATCCCAAAAATTCACAAAAATTAAAAAAATTTCAACGTAGCATTTAATGCATAAACTAACTGTGCAGAATTATAATAAATGCTTCTATGTCGTTTTATTGAAATAATGTTTGTAATGATCATACAAATGTATTGTTTTAGGACCTGTTATGAAATGAAATTAAAATCTCCATTAAGATGCTATTGTATGTTTCCTTGTCTCAGTTGTATTCTTACATAACCTATATCGATGCTCAATCAAATGTTAATGTTTATAAGCGCTAACTGTTGTTCTTCTTTGGATGATGAAGGGGTCCTATGGGTACCCCGAGACCTACTTAGCATTTATGCTAAAGCATTTGAACCTTCCTTTTCGCAGATTACAGGTAAGGGTGACACATCAGATCAAGTAATACCAATATGTTTTAAAATGCACTTTCAGTTAGCCGTCAATGATTTTTGTATAAGTTTCTAAGGTACTCCATGGAGGGAACTGTTAATGGTATAATACTCCGAACTTAGAGTTTGATGCTAAGGTAACTCCTGGTTTGCATTTCTAGATTTATTTAATATCCTATGCTATACAAGCATGAACCAAGGAAGTACTTATAATGTGACTCGTCTAAATTTTATAGTTATAAACTATACAATTTATACATTTCCTTGTTTAACATTTAAATGATGAACTAGAGTATCGTAGCAAAGGTTTAGTATAATATGGCAATGCAAATATTGTAAAAATGATATGCCTTTATGAAACATAGGCTAGATGCAAGATACCATATATTCCTATAGTATGTGAACTACTTGTAAATTATCATGCAATTTCCTATAATAGATGGACTATATACTATTTCCATGCTTTTCCTATAGTGTGAACTATATGCAACTTCCATATAATTCCTATATTGTAAACTATATGCCATTACCATGAAATTCCTATATCATTTAAACTATATGCAATTCCTATATGCAAAAAGATTATGCATGGGTCCTATATACAAAACAATATAAAAATGTGAGCATCATCGTGAACTTTTAAACATACGCTTGATACTTATTTGAATTGAACACTATAGGTGTAACTATTACTTATATATATATATATATATATATATATATATATATATATATATATATATATATATATATATTGTGACAAGTTTACAATCAAACCTTCGTGCCAACGTATGATAAGGGCAGAGTAATTGATGGTGTGGTGGTTATGTACAGGCATGCATTCATATCCAGTTTCTAGCATTTAATAGGTGTAACTATTACTTATATATATATTGTGACAAGTTTACAATCAAACCTTTGTGCCAACTTATGATAAGGGAAGAGTAATTAATGGTGTGGTGTTTATGTACATGCATGCATTCGTATCCAGTTTCTAGCATTTAATACTCCTATCTACTTCCATAGTGGATATCCCGGTGGCTGCTATCGTGGATAGTATCACGTGAAGAATTTTGTAAGGAAGGAGCCAACGTTGTTGAGCTGTGCAAGGTTCGACCTATCCGTAAATTGAGCTGGTCTCCACGGTGGCAATGGTTATTAATGTAGTGGTTGCTTGGAAATACGATGTGTTGTGATGTATGATCTCCACCATTGATCTTATGATACTCTCGGTCTTTGGGACTTAACCTTAATCCTCCACTATGTCTCGTAGTTGTTGTTTCCTTTGGCATTCATTGTAAGTTGTTGGTGGCTTGGTGGAGAGGCCGATAGGCCTGAGAAGTTTCAGGGTTTCGTTAACAAGTTTTGGGAGCTTCTCCCATGATTCGAAACCGTGATCTGAGGGTGATTATTGATACCAGTTGATAGCTTAAGAGCCGAGCCCTAATGTGAGAGTTTACAACAATTGTTTGTAGTCAGAAGGACTCCAGGGTTGATAATAGTCTTGTGTGTAGGTTGAACCAGTGGTCGATTTTCCTTGTATGTAAAATGGTAGTTATTAGAGTTGTCTCCAACCTTCACTGCGTTCAGTAGTGAGGTGATGGCTACGGCTTAACACAGGAAATGGCGTCTTCGCTCCACAAGCAGTTATTTAAAGGTAATGTGCAGGTTTCGAAACATGTTTCCTTCTATTTGTTTATGAGTTGCAGTTGTTGTTATTTCATCTTAATGAATTTTCTTTTATGATACTTGTTTGACCATACTTTGTTTGTGTGGTAGGTTCCTACGGCTTTTGATTCCCAAGCTCAAGTCTGAAAGATGGAAAATTCAATGGAATTGGTAAGCTTCGGTGGTTTCCTTGATGGCTTCGACTTGGTGACTGTTGGTCCTTCTTAGGTTCTTAGCTGAGACTTCATTTTAAATGTAAGGTTGTGGAAGGTGGCCACTGTTGTGATGTTCGTGAGCTGACTGGCAACATGGGGAGGATGAAATCCTCAACCCACTTCAGCGTTAATCCTGTAGTGTTTGATTTCTGCGTAGTAACTTTGTAAAATAATGTGAGACAGTTGAGAGGGTTTAACCCCCGACTATTCTGGTTTAAATATAATTTTCGGTTACTTTAAAGATTGTTTACGTATGATGCCACTGAGGGCGATGCTCCAGAATATGTGATATTTTAATGTTTTGTTTACGAACTGTTGTGTGTTAAAGATGGTTGAGAGCCAAAGGTTTAAATATTGTGTTGTGCAGTCAAAAACCTGAACCTGTAGGTTTCAATGGTAGCTTTGATAGTTCTGGGAAATCGAGCCTAAGAACTGATTCTTATTCTCATTTATCTATTTGGTTGTCGATGCAGATTAAGGTTCTATTAGGGTTGTAAAACCACTATGTGATAATGAAGCTAAAATATGTTTCTTTGTTTTGGTTGTAGACTATGTACTGGAATCGTGACTAAAACTTTACTTCTGTTTGAGTGAGTGTATTGAATCTCACTTGTGATCTTAACACGAAAGGTTGATGGTTATGCTATTAAGGGTTTGACCGCCGAAATAGCTATGAACCTGTCACGATGTTTTTAAGTGATTTGGTTCTCTTTTAAGGGTTTTGATCCCATGTCTGTTATGTTGCAAAAGTCTTTTAAGGACTCTGTCTTGGATAATTTATTTGATTTAATAAATGTTGAAAACAATACTAAATGTTGAAGTATAGAAGTTAGGGTTCTGTCTATGATGAATATTAATAGTTCAGTTAACTCTGTACAAGAATTAGTCGCATAATAAAAGTAGGGTTTATCTTGTAGCTGTTATATTTCATGCATATTGATGAAAGAAATATAGTGAAATTATAACACTATATTGTTTTGAAAAGAATAATAAGAGAATGCATAGCATATGTCTTCTGAAAGGAAATAAATGACTTAAAGTGAAAACCCTAGGTTTTGTACAGAGATGAATGGTTTATTTATATTACTATGTAACAGAAAATATTATAATGCGTGAAATATGAAATGTTTTTATATTTCCTGAGTCTCGACATATATAATTTATATTACAGTAAATAATTGATAAGGAATATTAAGAAAACACAATAGTGTTAGTCTATTCATTCATTTGACATTCTGCCTATCATTCATCTATCTTAATTCTCCTTCTCTATACTAGAGTACTATACAGAAAAAAATATGGAAAAAATACAGAGAGGGCATGTATTCAATCAATTCATAAATATATTCAACAGTCGACAAAATCCTAAACAGATCAGAAAATCACACTTATATTTCTGCATTATCATTAGTTAGCTAAAGAGTACTAAATTAACAATTACAGAAATTAATTTAACTACTTAGAGGCTGGAATAACAAGTAGAACCTGTAACTGTAGATAGGGTGGACAAACACCAAAGGAGGCATCTTCCTCCCAACCTTCTCCAGAAGAAGCAACCAATCTAGTTGCCTCCTTGGACCCCCGAGCCTATTTACTGAACCACCAGGTAGAAGAACTCTATGTAGAAGCAAAGCACTCAATTTTGTATAACCAGCAATCAATATAGACTTGCCAAAACCTCAATCTCTGCACTCAGCAATAGAAACTCTACACTCAACAATAAAACAAAGAAGACTTACACCATGATAAAAAAACATAGACTTCCCCTCATCAAATATCTTATGTGCATACAGCAGAACCACAAGGTAAGTTTCCTCGTCAGGAAAAGTGATGAACCTCAATCCAAAATTCGATGGCTCTTAAAAAGATTGCCTAGGTCTTTAGTGGTCAGTTTTCAATAAATGAGCCTCAAGCTCCAGTCCCATCTTTCAAGGCACTATGACCACAATTCAAGGGAGTTGTCCCATACCAACAGCTAGTTACTTGCCTCATGAAGCTGCCATTTGTCCATTGCCTTCTACCTCAGATTTCATTCCACCTAATGGGTCAGTAAACACTCTTTCAACAACTCTCCTTGGGTGAGTGTCTCCTATTTTATTTATTTAAATAATAATATTGTCCAATTATAGTCATCCTTGGACACTTGTCCAAATATAAAACTTTACAATAAAAATTAAGATAATGTTTCCAACATAAAAAAAATTTCAGCAAAAGGGGTATGTTACACATGCAGACGCATCCTTGTATCTTATTGGTTGTTGTTGTTTGTTTGAATTTTTCCAAACCATACATCGCCAATATGCCTCTCCGATGGGACTTTCAACAAGTAAAATTTTTCTTAGTTGACAATTTAATTTTTTAGCTGTTTATTTTTTAAAATTCAATTTGAAATTGTCCTCTTTTAAAAAAAAGTTAAAAACATTTGTGCGGTGAGTTCGATTCGTTCGACTCACACTGCTAAATGGTGCACCTTTCAAAACTTTACAGGGCGCACCACCCGCGGTGAGAACCGAACAACTCAAACGCACCGCTCCACACAAAAAAAAATTAAACCCACAAATGCTTACTGGTGCGTTACACATTTACAACCACCAGAATTCTAGTGCCCTTAAGTGTAATACACGCACTGGTAACCATACAATTAAAAAATAATAATCATGTAAACAATGCGCTTATATCATGTATGTGCACCAGATATAGGTTAAATGATGTGGAGTAAGCACACCCTTGATACACTTCATAAAACATTAAAATTTCATAAACACTAGTGCGTTTGGTACAATAAAGGCACCAGAATCCCAGTTCTTGTTATTTTCAAACGCACTAGTATTCGTACAATAAAAAATAATAATCATTTATACGGTGCGCTTATGTCACTCTAGAGCACCATTCGTTGGTGCAATGATGTGCATTAAGTGCACCGTTCTCATGTTTTCATAAAAATAAAAATTTCATAAACACTGATGCTTTTTAAAAGGATTGAAATCATTACTGGTGCATTATAAATTAATGAACACCGGCTTGTCGGTGCCGTTAAATTTGGTAAACGCACTGGTATTCATATATTAAAATTTATAGTAATTTATACAGTGCACTCATGTCACGTCAATGCATCAGTTTCGATGCAATTATGTGACATAGGCGTACTATATAAATTATTATAAATTTTAACGCAATTACGTTGACACATTTTTATAAACTCGTAAACCCACAACTAACAGTGCTCCTATGTCACGTCAAAGCATCGTCTATTTCACGGAAGAGAGGATGTCAGGTGCCTCTCTTTGTTGTGGCATGGAGAGATGCACCGTGAATAGATTTCAAATAATTTAATTATTTTTTAAAGTCGGTGCGTTTGAATAGTGGTGTGCTAATAAGATTTAGGCGCACCATCCAATTCAAATTTAAATTTCTTGAAATATAACTAGCAGTACAGTAGGAATATTTTAGCGCACCTCGGTTCAGTTCCATTTGTATAGAAGCACACCACACTTTCTGCTTTGTAATATTTTTGGCGCACCGTTTTTCTTTTTTTGGAATTTTTTTTTATATTTGGTTTTACTAGATATAATCTTGTTATATTTATTATATATATATGCTTATGAGACTGATTTATATTATATGTGGAATAGAGACATGATCGTTGTGAGGCTAGGAAGCAGCGTGAGGCACATGTAGATCATTATAACTTCCTTAAAGAGTGGGAGGCCAGGGAGAGGGTGAGAAATTTATACCCTCATGCCATTACACCTCAAACTAGACACCTATTGAGAGTTGTTGTCCTCCTCAAGTTCTATGAGGAGGTGACATCACTCAAGGGGTACAATACATTCCTGACCCAGTTGATCATACACTAGGATCATTATAGGCTTCCTTTCGAGTTAGTCCCGATGAGTGGTTCCAACCCACTGAGGAGGACATATACTTTATCACTAGGATCTCTAGGAGAGTTGAGTCCCTTTCTTAGTTCCTTAAGGTTCCAGTTGGAGCTGTAGTAGTGACTCGACTGGTATATGTACAGAGATATGTTGATCGCAACATCCTCGATCCTTCTCAGTTTCAGGTGAGTGGTGGGTAGCTTTCCATTGTTGTTTTTTGAAGAGGATGTGAGGTGCCTCTCTTTGTTGGTGACGACCATCGCGCATTACACCATTGATGGGAAGTGCATTAGCTTCCCTTTATTATATTATGTTTATTCTTTAGTGTAGGCACCTAGATGCATTAGGTGGTCTGGTATTTTTTTGTGACATTTTTGTTATGCTCTCAGTTGATGTCGTGCATCTATTGGAAAGAGGGGGAACTTCCCCTTTGGTTCAGAGTTGTTTTGTCTATTTTTTGAGAGATTTTCGGTGACTAGGACATCTTTTGACCTGCTCCCTCCTAGGTTGAAGATAGATGTGCATATGCGCATGTGGGGGAAGATGATTCTCAAGAGGGGTAGGTGATTCCATGAAGATGGGTAACCCTTTTTGGCCAAATATGGCAATGAAAAATGGAAATTTTACTCATATATTAAATTGAATCCCTCGAAACTCATATTTTCCATATGAATTTCGACATGCGGTTAAAAAACGAAATGTAGAGAATTATGTTGGCTTTCCAATGATATTTTTTTAAAAATATACCAATTTCATTTATCGTGTCAAATTTTCATTTAATGAAACGTGTGTCCTTAAAACTTTGAAGAGCAATTAACAAGTGGCTTAAGTGTGTGCAAAATAATTTAATGTTAAAGTAATAATTTAAAAAAATGAAATGTGTGAACATGATCTAGAGAGAATGCACTAGTGCGTACATATTTTTATTTTTATTTTATAGAAAAATTATATTTATTATTATTTTTCGAAACTGACCATTAAATATTTTAGTCGCATTTTGCACACATATGCGTGTGTGCATCAAATATTTTGATTGTTTACATAATTTGCAAAATTAAAAATACCCTTTTGAAGAGGATACACTGATGTAGCACTTGTATATTTTTTTCAAATTTCTTGGATGTGTATTTTGAATGTTGTTGATTTATCTTTGAGCTCATTCGAAGTTGTCGACATGGTTTTTTAGGGTAAGCTTTAGCAGAAATTTAAAAACAAATGATATACAAAGATAAAAATTCGTAAATTATATGTATATGGATAGAGGATTCATTGATGAATCCAACGAAATCAAGTCTTCCCATTAATGTGAATTTAATTACATAGTTTAAGCCTCTGAAAGGAAGACAAATTTTTATTTCTGCAGTGAAAAGGGCTTTCAGCCTGTTATTTAGGCCCTCGATCGAGGTTTTTAAAATACCTCGATCGGGGGCTAAATGAGACCTCGATTGAGGGTTTTACATAGTCCTCGACTGAGGTCTCTTCAAGCCCTCGATTGAGGTTTGTAAAATACTTCGATCGAACAAATACCTTGATCGATGATTTGTCCATGTAAGCAAAAACATAAAAAAAAAAGAACCCGGGAAAGGATTTGGACAATTAATGTTTCCAACCACCATTCCCACACAAAAACAACAAGCAACCTCTATATAAGCACTAAACAATTTCCCAACAATACTTATTTAAATCATTGTTAGTTTACTTTCAATTAGAGCTATGTGAATTTGATGTTGTTCAATTAGATTTCATTAGACATGTAAGAAGTTCTTTGTATCCTTAATTCAAAATTTCATATTAACATATTGTTGTTTTTTATAACAATTTGAATAAATATTTGTTTGTTTTCATTATAGTTTGACGGGGAGAAAAAGAAAACGACAAAGAAGCATGCTCATCAACAAAATGACAATGAAGAGCGTGAGAAGAATAGATAAAGAATGAGACAACAAAGAGCACGATTGAGAGAAGAAGAAGATGCACCTTTGGTGCAACAAATTCCAATGGAGGACAACCAAGGTAAAATTTTGAATTACATGCTACCTAATTTAAATTTCATATTTTATCTTTCTCTAATAATTTGTTATATACTAACTATTTTTTTCATTTTATTCTTACTATATTTTGTTTGTAATAAGATTTTTAACAATTTGTTATTTAGATTGCAAAACTAGTAACAATTTTCAAAAAAATTTAACCATTTCATAATCTAATTTATTTACTATTTGTTTGTAATGAGATTCTTATTTATTTCATAACTTTGTTATTTATATTTCAAAATTTGTAACAATTTTCATGTTAAATGAATCATTTCCAAGTAACTAACAATTTTCGATGTTATTGGAACAATTTTCAAATTAAATGTACACTTGGACCCTATTTTCACGTTAAAATGTACATATTTAACTATTTTCAATTTTCTAAGTTACTAACAATTTCAAGTTAAATGTAATTCCAATTCTTGTTTTTTTATTTGTTAAAAAAATATTTGTATAATCTCATGTGAGCTCCAAGTCTCAACATTTGTTGATTGAAATAACTATTAATGTCTAATTTTAAGTTACCCTCATTTTATTTGAAATGAACATTGTGATAGTTATGTATTAGTTAGAAAATTCAATTTGAAAACAAATGAAATGAATATTTTGATAGTTATGTAATAGATGTAAAATTCAATCACAACAAATAAAATGAACATTATGATAATTATGTACTAGTTGGAAAATTCAATTATGTTGTTTTTTTATGTATTTTCAATTCATGTACCAATTTTTTCTATGCATGAATGTAGTGATACGTTAAATTTTTTTTTTTCTTATAGTAAGTATATATGTTATTTATATTTCAAAATTTGTAACAATTTTCAACTTAAATGGATAATTTTCAAGTTATATCGATAGTTATGTATTAGTTGGAAAATTCAATTCACACTCAATTTTCAATTTGTTAATTTCCATATCAAATTTCAAGTTACTAGCAATTTTAAAGTTCAATATACACAACTATCAAGTTATTAACAATTATCAAGTTAAATACATACTTGATTTTCAAACTTTACTAACAATTCTCAAGCTAAATGTACAATTTCAAGTTACAATTTCTTGTTTTTAATGTATTCTCAATACTTGTAACAACTTTTTCTATGCATAAATATAGGGATAAGTTCTATTTTTTTCCTTACAACTTACCATAATAAAGAATTAAAAAAAATTATTTGCATAGCCTCATGTGAGCTCAAAGTCTCAAGTCACCGGCCATTTTTAATTTGTTAATTTACATGTAACAAATTTCAAGTTACTAGCAATTTTAAAGTTAAATGTACAAGTTCTATCAACTTATTAACAATTATCAAGTTAAATATGTATATACTTGATTTTCAAACTTTACTTAGAACAATTCTCAAGCTAAATGTACAACTTCAAGTTAAATGTACATATTTAGTTATTTTGAATTCAAGTTACAATTTTTTTTCTTGTTTTAAAAGTATTTTCAATTCTTGTACCAACTTTTTATATGCATGAATGTAGGGATAAGTTATATTTTTTTCCTTATAACTTACCATAATAAGGAATTACAAAAAAATATTTGCATAGCCTTATGTGGGCTCCAAGTCTCAAGTCACTAGCAATTTTCAATTTGTTAATTTCCATGTAACAAATTTCAAGTTACTAGCAATTTTAAAGTTAAATGTACAAGTTCTATTAATGTAATGACCCTCAAACTCGCTATGACTATCGATATCGACAACCCTTATTTGTAAGTGACCCAGTTAAAAAAACCAAGATAAATGACTGCTTATATGTTGATTTATGATAAATTGTTGACTGATTAGTGAAATATGTGACAAATGAATATGTTTCTAAATGAATGATTGATTTAATGATGATTATGGATACTTGTGATTTTAATATGCAATATTGTTGAGCACATGAGAAATATTATGATGAGTGTTGTATTTATGCTGAAATATGGAAATGGAATTATGCGGGTGGTTATGATGTGAATCAAATGGACAATTATCTATGTTTTGCTTAACGATTAGCAAATGAATGCAATGAATTATGATATGATGATTTTTTTTTAGAAGTACTATTGAGTGGGTGATTCCATGAAGATGGGTAACTCTTTTTGGACAAATATGACGGTGAAAAACAGAAATTTTATCCATGTATTAAATTGAAGCCGTTGAAACTCATATTTGCCAAATGAATTTTGACATGCGGTTGAAAAACGAAATGTAGAGAATTATGTTGGCTTTCGAATGATATTTTTTTCGAAATATTCCAATGTCATTTATCGTGTCGAATTTTCATTTAATGAAACGTGTGTACTTAAAAATTTGAAGAGCAATTAGCAAGTAGTTTGTGTACGTGCACGATAATTTAATGTTAAAGTAATAATTTAAAAAAATGAAATATGTGAACATGATCTAGATAGAATGCACTAGGGCTTATATATTTTTCTTTTAATTTTTCTCGAAAAAATATATTTATTATTATTTTTCGAAAATGACCAATGAATATTTCAGTCGCATTTTGCACACATGTGTGTTCATGCACCAAATCTTTTAATTTTTTATATAATTTGAAAAAATAAAAATACCCTTTTGAAGAGGACGCTTTTATCTAGGGCGTGTGTATTTTTTCAAATTTTTTGGATGTTTATTTTGAATTTTGTGGATTTATCTTTCAGCTCAATCGAAGTTGTCGACAGGGTTTTTTAGGGCAAGTTTAGTAGAAATTTAAAAACAAAAGACATATGAAGATAAAAATTCGTAAGTTTTATATATTTGGATAGAGGATTCATTGACGAATCGAATGGTATCAAGTTCGCTCATTAATGAGCATTTAATGCCATGGTTTAACTCTGTGGAAGGCAGACAAAACTTTCATTCTGCAGTGAAAAGGGCTCTCGGCCTGTTTTTTAAGCCCTCGATCGAGCTAAATACCTCGATCGAGGGTTTAACAACACCTCGATTGAGGGTTCAACAAGACATCGATCGAGGTATTTTAAAACCCTCGATCGAGGCCCTAAAATGAGCCTTTTTATGTTTTTCAAAAGCTAGATCAAGCTTTTGCGAGCTTTTCAAAAGCTCAATCGAGGTTTTGTGAGCTTTTCAAAAGCTCGATCGAGGGTTTTAAAACCCTCGATCGAGGTATTTTAAAACCCTCGATCGATCTTTTAAAACCCTCGATCGAGGTATTTTAAAACCCTCGATCGAGCTTTTAAAACCCTCGATCGAGCTTTTAAAACCTCGATTGAGGGCTTGAAAATACCTCAATCGAGGGTTCGAAAAACAATTTTTTTAGCTTCCATCCACCAAAAATGGTGAACCACCTTCGTGGAATCACCCATGTGTGCTCTGAGTATGTGTATAGTGACATGTAAGACGGTTTCCCGACTGACTCATGATATAACAAAAAGGGGGATGTAGAGGATAGGAAAAACAGACAAGGGGGTATGATGATGGTGCCAGCTTCCGATATCATCCATGCATGAGTTTAAATCACATTCAGCTTTACTCGGGTGGGCATGAATTTGTATGGGTGAGACCATAACGATTTGGTCACATACGAGGTTGAGGGGCGTGCAATAAGAATGAACTTACTCCTCAGTGTCATTAGTATCACATAGAGTGTAGCTGGATGATTTATGGTAATGATTCTTAAAATCACTACACAAAATCCAAGCACAACAGTAAAATGAGAAATTATTGTCGGAAGGACCCAAGATGTGGTACCTATACAGTAAATGAGAAAGTGTTGTCATAAGGACCCGACGACGTGGTACCTAGACGAATTAAGAAAATTGATAAATGAACACCTATGTATTTGGCATATAGTATTGCATTAGAGTATGTGTGCATGAAAAGACTAGTTATAATTATGTATTTGGTATATAGTATTGCATTAGATTAATTGTGCATGGAATGATTATTTGTAATTAAATAATTGATAATAATTAAATATGGAGCAAATGATAGACTAGGAGTCATTAACTAGTCGACTCCACCTACACCCACTAAAATAGAGATTGGAATCCTAGCATCAGGGGACATCTAGGAGTAAAATGTTGGAAGTATGTGCACTCTCATGAGAGAGTGACACATGGTTGGGTGAATATTTGTATTAAATAATTTTGCATAAAAGAGTATTTTTGCATGAGGCAACATGTGTCACAAATGATTTTTCTATTTAAGCAAGAAGTAAGGAAGGGAAAGGGGATGGCTCCATAAATGTCGGATGACTTCCC
The DNA here is from genome assembly GCA_027924585.1 of Larix kaempferi. Lineage (NCBI taxonomy): Eukaryota > Viridiplantae > Streptophyta > Pinopsida > Pinales > Pinaceae > Larix > Larix kaempferi. Next base: position 57,476,643 of record BSBM01000017.1, read on the forward strand.
GAATGGCGAATGAGTTCTGATTGTGCTTTCTATTGTGATTTTGGATAAGGATTTTGGTGAGGGAGAGCTCACTCCAGAATCCTTACTGGTGTGTATCTTCTATGACCCCGAAAGCTTGGGGGTGGCTATGCAACTGATTGCATAATCCTATGGTTGGGTGGCGAAACTACGATTTATTTGCATATGGTTAAGCAAGAATTTACTTGTGGATGTCAACCAAAGACCTAGTCGGCACTTGGACAAGCTGGAGTGGATTGAAGACGACGACCTCTCCTTCAACAATGGATTCGAACTACGGTAACATGTTTTATGTTTTGTGTTTACTTGTTAGTGCAAATATCGAATTTATTTGATTCTATTAGTGATTATGCATTGTAAATCAATTATATTATGTTATTAATCCCTAGAAAAAAGTTTTAAGTGGGACCCCGGAAAAGGGGTCACTACATTTGGTATCAGAGAATGGTTCAAATGCTCGGACTGAGGGCTTGTCTTTGATTCCCTCATCTAAACCATAGATATGTCCTTGACTCCGAAAGAAATTGTTGAGTTAAATACATTTAAATCTATTTATTGATAATGGTTTTATTTTAAAAATATATATAATAATAATAGAGTGCAATAACTTGAAATACTATGACTTTCTGAGGTAGAGCTGATCCATTTATACATTTCTGAAATAGCTGTCAAAATGACTATAGACCCAAATTACTAAGGCCATATGCGCAGATTTGATCTCTACAAGTTGATAACCATAAACTATTTGGTGCTATGGATCCTTATCTTCCAATCACCAGATCAGGCATTCATATTTTAACTATGTTAGGGATCCTGCGACCTTCGGAATAACCTGTTATTAGGATATGTGATAGCTCTTATCATGTTCCCGATTACTACAGTGTCTTGAATGTAGATGTGGGGTATGTCTATCCAAACCAATAAATTATCACTATATCGATCGTTTGACTGATATAATTGGAAAATCAGTTTTATGAATGCATTATGGATAAGAGACAATAACATTGAATTATTACAGAGTTACGGATCTGAATTGGCACAGGCTATATAAACATGATAGGCATTTACCTGCTAGGTTACAACCCATTCATTCCATTCTAACCTTGATCGTTACATATGCTCATACATAAAAATAAACCAAGGTAACCTGTGTATCAAAACTATATATATATATATATATATATATATATATATAATACAATAAAATACAACCTGCAATTGAAATACTTAAGATATGAAATACCGTCAATTAAGCAAGGAAGGTATCAACCTTAAAATTTTGATCCCAATCATTCAGAAGACAATTAAACAATAAGAGAGAAGGACTTGCAACCTCATTGATATGGGCATAAATATCATAACACAGTTGAAAATAATTAAGAGAGAACTACATCTCTCTTTCCTCTCAACGAAGGACTACAGGCAAATAAATAAATAAATACTTTCTGAATACATTAAAAGAAATATATTGAATATATAGTGCAAGACTACACCCACTGCTCCCTAACTTAGCCATGATTTCTCAATTGCAATAAATGGATATTCAATCTGAGGCTCTGCACCCAATTGCACCCTCATCTTTTTCAATAGAGAGAAAGGGTGAATAGAAAACATTTGATGTGAGGCTTGCATATCTCTCTCTACACTAAAAAACAATGAGAAATATAACTAGGTGGCTCACACTTCCCTTAATCATGCATTTCAAGCAAAGAAACTAAGAACTTCCTTTCATGGAGGGATGTTTTTCTATCTAGAAATACATGCCAATTTTTTTTTTTAAACAAATGATTAGTCATTTCCTTTGGAAAGACGCGCTTCTCTTGACAACATACCTATCATCAAAAGAGACAATTGCCATTCAATGAGAAATACTCTCTCTCTTGAGGAAGGGTTTACTCCAAAGTATGTTGGGGCAAAAAACTCTTGAAGGATCATTGCAAACCACTACACATGGTATTGGGAAAAGATGTAAACTTCAAATGGGTGGTTAGTGTTTCAAAACGCACTTTGGTGGGTTGATTGGAGTACATTTATTTTACAAGGTTGGTGTTCCTATAGTGGATCAAGGAAAAATGAAAACCCTTAATTAGATACTACCCCAAAGCTAGCATACTTCTAAATGGATGGTATTGTTTTCATTTTCTTATGGATGAGCATGCATCTTTGATTTTGGGAAAATTCTGGGTATTTTGTTGAAGTTCTATATTGCTTCTAGATCGATGGAGTCCTTCGTTTAACCCGTTGAAACAATGTATTAATAAAAGACACCTACGGATTTAGTATCCAAGTTTTCCTTTGGAAATTTGGATCAGACGAATTCTAGAAGAATTGGAAAATTTAGTTGGCTGATATATATTTATGAATGATAACATGTTATTTAGCATGGATAAGAATATCACTTCCATCCTAGTGGAGGTGGATATATTAGATGGGATTCTTGTTGAAATATTGATTTCTTGGGGGGATTATAAATTTAACCAAAGGCTCCATTATTTGAAGGTTTCATTCAGGCATTTTATCTATCGAAATACTGGGTATTTGAAGGAAAATTGCCCTTAATCTTTGGGGTTTGATTCAGATCTAGTTAAGGATTCTTTGGCTGAGACTTCGTATGATAAGGAACTGGTGGATACTAATTTATTATTTCCATCTAATTTCAAACGAAATGGTCCAGTTTTAGGTGCTCGTTCGTCATTAGATGACTACATCTTTCCTTGGCAAGCTTAAAAAAATTCCCTGTCTTTTATAACTCATTGGCTCAAAAGATATGAATTTTATTAATGAATTTGAAGAAGGGATTATTAATAAATTAGATAGATATGTGGGTGATTCTCTTACTAAACCTGATGATGTTATCCCTTCCTCTGTTATTACAAATAATACTCTAGCTAAAGATAGGGTCAATTATGATTTCAATGGTGTGGATAAAAATTTGAACCCAATATATTAGACCTCTCCTAGTGTTGATCTTTTGGTACATCCTTTGAATCCTCCTTTATCGGGAAAAATAAAAAACATGTCACTATCTCTGAGTTTTCATCTGGTATTGGTCTATCCAATATAGACTATAGTTCATGTAAAGGCTCGATTTCTCATATGCCAATTTTGAATTTGGTTAATCCTTCTTCCATAGGGGGTGATAGGGTTCTTAGGAAAATTTTCTCTCCTTCCCTTCTGTAGGGTAATGAGTTAATCTCCTCCTCATACTCTGATCATATTGATTTTAATCAGGTGTTCTAAAAACAATTGGTCTAATATTTTAGGATACTTTGTCAGTTACACCATTGAATATATTCTCTAATAAACCTTCTCAGTAGGGGTTCAATCCTATATCATCTATTCATTGTGCTAACATGATTATCCTTTGTAAAAGAAATGAAAAAAGGTAAACTGGAATATGGGGAATCAGTTTCGGAAGAAGATAGAGTTTATGAGCGAGAATATATACCATTATTTACTAGGATAAATGAGATTGATTCATTTTATCCTTCTGGGGGTTCTAATGTCCATACTAGGGTTCTTAGAGTAATCCATACCTTGATCCATGTTCATTAATGATTATTTATTCCTTCAATATCATAGGGATTGGGGATAGGTCCAAATTCAATCCCCTAAACATAATTTTCAGTCTATTATGGGATTATGTTGTACTTATTCAATAAGCTATGTGTCATAGTTCTAAGGCTTGTGAGAATTTTTTAAAAATCTTCTCAAATGGGAGTGTTGTGCCTTGGATGATGTTGGGTTGTTAGGGGGCTTACTAGTCATATGGAATCCCTCCATAGTTGATTCCAAGCCTTACATGTCTTGTGCAGGTATAATTTTAGATGGGAAGATTCGGGGATTTGATCAATCCATCAAGATTGTCAATTATTATGGCCCTTATGCTCGTAGAGAAGACTTATGGAATAAGGTTTTAAATAATGGAATTTTGAAGGAGGATTTTCTGATTTTGGGGGATGAATTAAACCTTAGTATATATACAATTGAAGTGTGGGGTTTTGATCCTATATATTACCCCTTAGCTAAAGTTTTATGTCAGATATTCCAAGAGGCCAATATTATTTATGTTCTTCCTAGTCCAATGGCTTCTACTTGGAGAAATGGGAGAACTAGGAAAGATGGGGTATCTAAAAGACTTGACAGAGTTCTTATTTCATAAGAAAATTATGAGGTTGTTAGTAGATTCATATCATGGCCCATATAGTCTAGTATATCTGATCATCTTCCTATATGTCTTCAATTTTAGATGGACAAAAATACTAAAAATGGTCCTTTTAAGTTTAACCATACTTGGCTTGAAGACCCATATTTTTCCTCATTGGTGAGAGATTATTGGACCTCATATTCTATTGAGCCTAGGGACATGGCTATGAATGAACATGTTTCTAAGTTAAAGGGTTTAAAAATGTTGGTTATAGAAAGGGAACGACAAAACAAGAAGGAACTAAATCAATACCTTTTGAAGAAAGAAGCAGAGATTGATATTATATTTTCCTCAAATGCTTTAGGTATATTCTCAAGGGATACAAAGGACCACTTGATACATTTGGAATCCAAAAAGGATAAAATTCTTAGAATAAATGATGAATCTTGGAGATTGAAGAGTAGATCCATTTGGCTTAATGAAGGCGAAAATAATACCAAGTTTTTCCATAAGTTTTCCAACCATATGAGGATTACCAATTCTATTTGGTAGATTAAAGGCAATCAGGGGAAGACTATAGATTCACAAAAGGATATTGAATGTGCAATAGTCTCACACTTCTATGAAGTTTTCAAATATTTTAAAAGGACAAACATATATACTCAACTTAAAGTTGTCCATCAATATCCTAGATTTTTCTCTATTGAGGAAGGGTTACAAATTGTAAACGAAGTTACTTTAGGAGAAATCAAAGCCATTGTTAATAAAATTGCTAGATCAAAAAGTATTAAACCTGATGGTTAGACCATGGAGCTATATTATGCCTTGTTTGAGATCATGGGGGTAGATCTATTGAAAGTAGTTGAAGAATAATGGGTAATTGGATATGTATCGGGATCCTAATTAAATTCTACTTTCATTGCACTTATTCCTAAGAGTTCCACGACTGAGTCCTTTGACGAGTACAGGCCCATATCCTTATGTAATTTGATCTATAAATTCATATCCAAGGTAATCTCTAACAGAATTAATCCCAAATTAGCTGAGTGTTTGTCAAAATAAAAATTTGAATTTCTAAACAAGAGACAAATACTTGATGCAATTGGGATTACTTAAGAATGCATCCATTCCATAAAAACCAAGAAACTTGTTGCTCTGATTCTTAAAATGGATATGATGAAAGCATATGACAAAGTTGGCAAAGTTGACCGAGTGTTCCTCATTAATTTTAGTCTTGCTACAAATTGGTATTCCTCAGTTGGTTACTGATTGGACCATGTCATGTGTGGCATCTGCAACCTTTTCTATTTTGATCAATGGGTATCCCTCATATTTTTTAAAGAGTTCTAGGGGTCTCCGAAAAGGGTGTCCCTTATCTCCTTATTTTGTTCCTGCTAGTGGTGGAAGAAATTAGTATCGGTATGAGAAATCTAAACATCCAGAGAAGAAATTATCGGGTATTAAAGTGACCTTTGTACATTCCATTAATCACCTACTTTTGGTGGATGATTTCTTTTTATTCAGTAATGGTACAATGGAAGAATGGGAAACATATCATGAGATAATTAATATGTTTTGTGATGCCTATGGAATGGATTTCAACCTACAAAAGTCTTTTTTTATTAAGAATGTTGTTCAAGATTATGTTGCGGCGCAAGTTCAAGTATTTTTCCCTTTCAAGATGGAGTAGTTAGAAAATGGCTTCAAATATTTGGGATTTTTTTTGAAAGCATCCCGGTTTATTGGATTTCCGTGGTTAAGATACCGGTGTCTATACTCAATAGTATAAGGAGTAAAATGTTTCAATTCTTATGGTTGGGTAATGGTGATAAAAATAAATTTTCATTTGGTTTCTTGGGAAAGAATATCAATGCCAAAGTCTATGGGTGGTTGGGGATTAAAAAATCTCTCTTGGTTTAGTATATCCCTAAGTAAATTAAAAGTTTAAGGATGGATTTATTTCGATATGGTATTCTGAAAGAAATATTAGATGAAAAATACTTCAAAAATAATCCTATAGTTGAATGTATTAGGAATTCAAAAAAAGTGGTAGGATAAGCATCAAATTTCTAGAATGGTTTTCTAAAATCCTATCCCTAGTTGGGCTCATAACTATCTTGGAAAATTGGAAATGGAAAATTAATCCATCTTGGTATTGATCGTTTTATTGGTGGGGTGGAAATATATAAGCTGCCAAAAGCCTTTATTTATAATCTTTCTAATCAGGATATTTCCAGGTT